>VDFB02281492.1:206030494-206074186 GCA_007258455.2 Sequoia sempervirens
GATTCTTTCTCTATTAAGGGATTTGACAATGTCAAAAATAAACTGCTAGGAGTAATCATTATGCCTCTTACCATTGGAGTGGTCACCTTGAATACACCAATCCATGTTATTCCTTATGAAATTTCATGCAATCTTATCTTAGGCAGATAGTGGATTCATGCCACGAAAGGTGTGCCTTCCACTCTTCATCACAAATTGAAATAGATCTACTAAAACACAGTCCACAAACTTGACACTGATCTTGAACTTGATAGTTTCTTACAGCTTGATAATAACAAAGAAAAATCCTTAAACACACCAACATTGATTACACCAGTAGAATCTATACACCAAAATGACAATGAACAACAACTTACACAACACACGAAGCTAATTGTCGATTATTGGGGTTCCTTGGATTTTGAACATGACTTCATGGGAAAGTAAAAAATCATCCGCAAAGATTCAAATAAGGCCAAAGATACAACAATAATTTCCACGCAAAATTCAAACAACCTTTCGAAAGCATCTACCTCAACCACTTTAGACAAAGAAGAAAACCGCACAGTCACCTTTGATAGTGCTTATGACCAACCACCACCTGATCCAAAATCAATGAATACACTTTATGGAAAAGGTTATGAACTCATGAAACAACTTGGATATAGTGGAAAAGGATGTGGTGCTCGAGAACAAGGTATATGCAACCCTATATACCCTACACACAACAAACAACTCATGCTCTTGGTTATTTCCTTTTGATAGAAATTACCAAGCATTCCCTCAACATCATCACTCTCACACAACATACTCCTAAATCAACCCTAATGGTCATCCATCCTGAACTCCTCGACATTAGTGGTCTTGAACATCATCCTTTCCCAAACATAAAACAAACAACTACACCTTTTCTTCATCTCAATTTCATCTCACAAAACGTTCATGATTTGAATACATTAGATTTTTTACCCTCCTGTAATGGAGATAACAAAATCTCACAATCTCAAGAGCCTTGCATAAGTATGACTTCTAATACTAAGCAAGATGTATCTTTGATGCTAGCCACAAGACTACCTTCTACCATTGATCAATAAGGTATCTTGTCAAGAATCCTCCAAGATCACTTGATCACCCTCCCTCTCAGAACTCGTAAGAAATTCTATTACAAGACTTCATTTTTTTCCTATCATAGAGTTCATGGTCACTCCACTAATGAATGTAAGGTTTTGAGTCATAAAATCCAACATTTTCAGGTCTTTGGTATGCTTCCCTCGATGGGGCTCCTAATTCCTCTAATTGATACTGATTTTCACTTTAGCATGCATTTCATCAATCATTTCAGCTCACCTTTATCTTGCACTCAATAGGGGAAAGTGGTTTAGTAGTCTTGTCCTCGTGTGTCACTTCTCATTGCCTCCTTTGGCTAGTTGTTAACCTTTCATGAATATATAAGAGAAAGCTTGGGATGTGGACGACATGGATTAGGTTGGATCGCATGTGACATACTACCCTTTTTCATGACGTAGATTCTCAAAAACATGACTTGGCATAGGGCTTTCTGAGTAAGCTCTCACGTCTTCTTCCTCTACTTCTACTTTAAAGCAATTGCTCACAGTATTGGTGTTCACAACTACTTTAAAGTGGGGGCGTACATCACCACTCACATTTCATTGTGTGATTTATTTTTCTTACCATTTCCTCTATTGGAAACATTAGGTACAATGTTCCCCAAGATGAGACATTGGGTATGTGCAGGATCATCATAGAAAAAATAGGCCCTTAAGTGGCGAAAAATTCAGAAAAATCAGAGTTAGGAAACTTGACGTAAAAATTTGAATAAGTTATCTATATTATTTCAAAAATATGTAACAATAGAATCTATATAAAATTGAATGTAGTTTCTAAACTACTAGGTTTTAGAAAAAAATAAAATTATTTGGTGAAAATTTAAAATTTCAATGCAGTAATATTTAAATTTTAGGAAAAAAATAAGAAGTAGGTGTTTTTCTGACCACCCTAACCACAATAAAATTATAATATTTTTTAATAATATTTTAGATATAAGTAGAGGAATCAAGTTTCAATGTGAGGCATATTTTTTTGTATTTTTTTTCCAAGTAAATAATTAATTATGATTTTTTATTACAACTTTTAAAAAATATAAAAACTTGTATGTCTAACCACCTTAACTTGGTCAAAACTTCATGAAATTCAATTTTCTTTTTTTTAATCCTATAGTATGCAAAGAATAGAATGTGATGCATGTTTTGAATTCAAAAAATGTGATACTGGATTTGAAAGCTATAGATGTTTTTCAATCAGCCTATCAATCAGGACTTTAGTCGTAATTCAAACATAAAATGGATAATAATTATTTATTAAATTCAAAGTAAAGCATAGTTTATATTGGTATAAATCTAAGAATATCCTTTAAAAACCCTTTTCATTTCATCAATTTTGGGTTAAAAAAAAGTTGTCAGCCACATGGGCCATCATATCACTTACATATCACCACTTTTTGGCCCATTATCATCCTACACATACCCCATTGCACTTGTCCTCTCTTGGAAATATTAGGCATAATGTTCCCTAATATGAGACCTTGCATGAACTAAGCAAAATTCCTTTGAACAATCCTTACACTATTTTTCATTAACAATGTCTATGAATGTCAAGCATACAAAGTTTTGCTTACCTCATAGGGCTCGAAAATAATTTTCCTTGTGGTGCCTTTTTAAAGTTATCAAGAGGTATAACTCTGATATGGTTGAGCATGAATCCCATTCAGTGACATGACTTTCCCCATAGCCACCTGTGTGTTTGTAAGCACATATTGGCTGTATGTGTCTCACATTTTGGGATTTCTCACCCCGCAGACAACCAGAAGTTCCATAGCCCCAAAGTGAGTATAATTTTGAGATTTCTCACCCAATGGACAGCCAAGAGTTCCATCACCCCAGAGTGAGTATTCATTTTCTTTCTGAAACAAACAATCCTAGATCTAATCCACAACTATCTCGAAAAATGATCGAAACTTGATCCGCCTTTTCACTTTCATCTTCTCTTCTTCCTAGTTCTTGCCATTGCATGATTATGTGTCTTGATGGTTTGACTTAGGATATTGGATCCTGGGGGCTTGTGCAACCTCCTTTTATCTTTTCCATTCTTTTTCATCTACATCAGTACACTTGGATCTCTCTTGAATGTATACTTTAGTGTGAGTTTGAAGCAAGTTCATCCTCTCACTAAAGTGGGGGCTAAATGTACCATAGAAAAAAGGACCTTGCTTGAAATGAGAATAATTCATGATAAATTGTACTTAATGAGGCCTTAATTCAGGTGTTGTGAGGCATTTTATGCATCCACACTAGGTCTTGGACCCTTGAAAATTGAATAACATGTATTTTTCTATGTCTTGTAAAGGTGTTGTAAAGAGTTGTAAAAGAATTTTCAGGCCTTTCTAGACTTAATAAAACCATTTCTCCCTAATTCAATATTTAAAAATGTGTTTAATAACATTATTACATCAATCTAGAAGGTTTTTAAATTAAACTTAATGTTAAAATAGTGTTGTAATGTTTCTTGCACATTCACATTATTTCTTGTGCTTTCCTAGGCTATGTGGACCTCATTTTTGTGTTGTAGAGTGTATTTAATCACACTTTCACATTGAATTTTGTGTCTCAAGCCCTAATTGACCTTTACATCATTACTAATGGGCCACTATTAACCCTTATTGTGCATCCTGAGGCAATATTTGATGAAACACCTAACAAAGTTACAATTTAAACCTTATTTCTTAACTTCCTAGCATCTTAGCTGTCAAAATGACCCCTGTGGAACCCATTTGCCATCAATGGTGAATCAGTTCCATCTAGGTGGGACCCATTCACCATGGGTGGTGAATGAATCCCATTTGGCCCATTTTTTACCTTTGAGTGGGAAAAATTGAAAGTTAAGTTTATTATTTTCACATGTCGGCCTTAGGAATCTAATTTATGAGCTAAAAAGGTGGATTTATTATAAAATAAACTCTCTAAACCCTAAGTCACATCCATTCTTCATTATTTTTCCATCATTCTTCCATCTCAAGTCAAGCAACTTAGGGTTTCATCATTTCAAGGCATAAAGACATCAATTTTCAGACATTCAAGGGTAGATTCTTCATGTTTTACTTTAGAAATTCAAGATCAAACATCATGGCAAGGTAATCAAATCCATTATTGCATTTTTCATTCCATTCTTTCATTATTTTGGTTTAATTACCTAAAAGGGGTTTGATCAAGGCAAGCCCCCATGCCCTAACATTCAACATTTCTCTCTCTTGTCTTGTGTGTTTGTAGATTTAGGCATCTTGGAAGCTTGGAAATCATCAGGAATCAAGTTGAATTTTTTTTTAGGTCTTCTCTTCATTTTCCAAGGTAAAATATCCACAAAAAGTAACTTTTAGGTTCAAAAATGAGAGTTTCAAAAGTAGAAACATGTAGAGAATCAAAGTGTAGACCGAGAGCTCCAGATTCCACTTTCGAATATTCAGAAATTCAAAAGTGGACTCATAAAACATGGGTGGTGAATGAGTCCCACTCCAAGGTCAATTTTTGGTTTTCTGCATTTTTAGATACCCTTTTGTCAGAAATAGGTTTTGGAACAATTTTGCAGAACTGGGACTGATTCTCCCATAATGGCGAATGAGTCCCACCAGTCCTGAAAATTAGCATCAATAGCATTTCAAATGTAATTTCCAACCTCTTTCCATATCTTAGGTGCACACTTTCAGTTTTTTCAATTTTTGTTGCAATTTGCATTCATTTCTAGGCATTCTTGCATTACACAATGTGTTTTCAAACAACATGCATTTTGATAGTTTCCACTTAATAATCAATACCTTTCATTATTTTTCTACATTTAAATTAGTTTATTAGACATATTCCATCCATATTGTATTGACTGTGAGTGTAGACATAAGCATTTTGGCCCTCCTTTCTCCTTTTAGGTGATTCACCCTAGAAGCGCTAGAAAGGATTAGGGTGCCAAAATCTATGTTACAAGATCATTGCATTTAGGAATAATTTCATTGTACTTTCATTCATTTGATTGAACTGCCTAGATTTGGTGTGGGATCTATCTCTCTTTTAGGTGTAAAACCCTAATTGAGCAAGAGAGACATTACATCCTAAACCACACAAAAATCTTTGGTTCATTTTGGTGAACCTGCATATTGAACATTATCTTTCTAATTGCATTTACATCCTAGGACTCAAGTACATTAGGTTTTTCATTATTCTACATCCTAGGGTTTACAACATTGCATTAGTGAAAATATCATATAAATTTCATTTTTGCACTTCAAAACATTATAAAAACTCAAATTATGCATCTGCATCCTAGTTTTGCATTAAAAAATCATCAAAATCACTTTATATTTTCTTAAAAATCACAAAAAAATTCATCCCTGGACTCATTCACCACCCTGGGTGAATCAGTTTAGTTGCACATTCTGAACTGCATTTTCTGGCATTTTCTTGGCATTTTTTGCATTACAATTTTCTGCTATTACATTTTGTGATACTTTCTATATTTTATGTTTTATTCTCTCATATTAATTTACTTTCACTCATTGTCATAATGGATTTTTCCTTTAATAATTTTTGAATTTCATTAAAATCCTTAGTGGACATGTCAAATTATGCCTTTGGAACTGATCCTAATGACCTTAAGCTTCCTCATGCTCCTTCAACTCCTCATGAGTGTCTTTCTTGTGTTGTTGACATCATTTGAGAAGATGATAGCATAAGTTCTTAAATGAATGCCATGAAAACCTTGAAGCCAATGTAGCCTTTTACCCATCCATGAAGTCACAAGATCTTCCTATTGTCTCACCTCCTGATATGTTTGGTTATCTACATCCTGAAACAAATGAAGGACCTAAGTTCCCTCCAACAAGTGGACCTAGTTCTTGTACACAACCAACTCCTCAACCATTTTATGATAATAAAGTTACAAACACGCCTATCAAACTTAAAGAAACTTATGGAAAAGATTTTACTATTTTAAGAAAACAAGGATGTGACACATCTAAACATGACATTAACCAACTTTTAGAACAATGACCAACAGATGAAAACACCACAAGGTTAGGATATCAAGATCCTCCTCATAACAACAAGCCTCCTTTGGAATAACAAAGACTTTGGGATGATGGCATGATGATCTTTGATTCCCCTCCTGAATTGAGTGTCCTCCTTCCACATGAACAACCCTTACATGATTCCAATGACAAGGATGCTAGGATCCCCATGGGTCCTCTTCCTCCTTCAATCCATGAAAAAGGTTAATCTAGTAAATGAAAACAACCTTACAAATTGAAAAAACTATAGTTTCCCCTTCATCCACAACCTGAATGTGAAAGGAAACTGCAAATTCTTTTAAACAGAGGTCTTATACTCTTACCACCTTCAAATAGGTTGGTTATTCATCCTAAAGATTCTAATGTCTAATATTGTAAATACCATTCTGTTCTTGGACATCACAGTGATGAATGTCGGACATTGAAGGACATACTGAGTAAGTATCACTTCACTGATATTGACTGTTATCCTATCATCCCATAGTACCCTATTACCAACCTCATTATGCAATAGTTGTAAAATTTTCTATTTTCACTATTGTATGACCTTTCCCATCACCTATCTCGGCTCATTTTTACCTCACACTAGGTGGGGGCAAGAAGTTGCTAGCCTTGTCCTAGTAATGCATTGTTGTTGTCCCTTAGCTACATTATTCATCTTCTGCTTCTACCCATTGAGATTGGGAGGTGGATGACTTGTTTGATGGTTGACTTGAATTTGCATTACTAGCCTTTTTACATTTTCCTTTTCCTTTTCCTTTTCCTTTTTCTTTTTCTTTTTCTTTTCTTTGGTGTGCTTGCATGTGTGTATCGTGTTCCCCCATGATGCGATGTTTGATGTTCTCTCTCTCTTTGAGTTAATTCCTCTATCTGTACCTTCATTCTTCTATATATTGTACATTTCTTCTTCTTTTTCCCTTTTTTCTTTTGTTTTGTGTTTTCCTTTTGGGGATGACGCAAAGCGTCGTGACATCCTATGTCTCTTCTATGTTGACCCAAAAGGTCCTTTTACTTTCTTTTTCACTTTTCTTGTGTTTTTCCTTTTCGGGATGATGCAAAGCATCGAGACATCCTATGTCTCTTCCATGTTTACCCAAAACATCCCTTTACTTTCTTTTTCACTTTTCTTGTGGTTTTTGTTTTGGGGATGATGCAAGGCATTGAGACCAAAATGTCTCCTTCATGTTGACCCAAAATCTTTTCCTTTTCTTTTTCCTTTTCATTTTCTTTTCACTTGTTTTTTCCTTTCGGGGATGATGAAAAGCATTGGGACATCTTATGTCTCTTCCACATTGACCCAAATGGTTCTTTTTCTTTTGTTTTCACTCTCTTTATGTCATACTTCCAGTTCTATGAATTTAGGGAATGATGACAATTCCAAGCTCTTTACAAAACCTTGCAGTAACAAACATACTAACCCCAAATCCATAGATCCCTTATGTGTTTGGTGTTTTCCTTTTTTGTGGCAACCCCTCTTTTCTTTCTCTTACATGATGCAGCCTTGCTTGAAAACGTATGACTTGCCATAGGGGCTTTTCAAGCTGGATCTCATGTCTTCTTTCTTTTTGCATTTTTCCTTTGCTGCTTTAAAGTAATTTCTTAGGGAATGGTGTGTAGAAATTCCTTTAAAGTGGGGGCATACATTGGAATTATTCATTTTGCATTTTTCTTTTTTCCCAATTCTTAGTGCAGCCTTGTTGCTTCATATGATGCATTTGTTACTTTGTGGATGACATTAGGTCTGATGTCCTTCATAAGTGTGATCTATCTTAGCATATTACAATCCTCTTAGTGGCCTAATGTGACACACTACATCCCCTAAGTGTGAGTATTATATTGTTTGATTGGTCCTCTCTTGGAGACATTAGACAAAATGTTCCCTAAGTGATAGACCTTGCATGAACTAAACAAGACTCCTTTGAACATTCTTTGCATTTTACATTTTTACATTTTATATTTTGCATTTATATGGCCGCATTACATAACACAGCTTGCATTCCTGTGGTGCCATCCTGTTTGTTCAAGAGTTCTAAGCATAGATGCTCTGCTTGTCTCCTCAAGCTCGAACGGACATTTTTCCTTTGTGGCACCTTATTAAAGTTATTGGGAGGTATATCTTTGGTATGGTTGAGTGAGAAGCCCATTTTGAGGCACGACTTTCCCCATAGCTAGCTGCATGTTTGTGAGTACATACCATTAGAGCGTATTTTTCTCACCTTTTGGGCCTTCTCACCCGGTGGACAACCATATGAGTTATGTCACCCCAGAGTGAGTATGAATTTTCTTTTTCTTTTTCGAATAAACAACCTAGATTTGATCCACAACTAGTTGGAAAAATGATCGAAGCTTGATCTAAATTTTCCCTTTTCTTTTTCTCTTTCATATGTGTGTTCCTTTGTGCTCATGTTTAGTTTTCCATGGTATCTTCATCCTGGGGACTTGGTCATCCCTCTTGATTGTTGTTGTCTCATCTTGCTAGCATAAGTGCATTTGGATCCCTCTTAATATGCATGGCTACTTTAGTGTGAGTTTGAAGTGTTGTGTTCATCCTCTCACAAAAGTGGGGGCTAAATGTACCATAGAAAAATGGATCTTTGGACATTTTCATGGTCATTTAGGTCTTTTTCCTCGATGCTTGGCTTATTTTGATTAGATTTAGTGTTGTAATGTGACTTATACATCCACATTAGATCTTGAATATTCAAATTATTTAGACTTTATGATGTCTTGTGAAGGTGTTGTGAAGTGTTGTAACACATTTCTACACTTTTCTAGACTCTTATTCTTATAATTCATCTAAATATTCCCTTTTTATCCCTTACCAAGTCTTATTTTAAAGTGTTGTAAAGTCTTGTAACAAACTTTCACACTTTTCTAGACTTGTAATCACTAATTACACCTTTTTTATGCTTTATTTGGCCCCTTTATGCACTTATAGGCCTTAATTAAGAGTGTTTTTGAATGTAAACCCAACAAACATCATTAAATGCAACTTAATTCCCAACACCCACTTGCATGCCTTGAGTAGGACCCATTCACCATGGGTGGCGAATGAGTCCCTTTTGGCACAAAATTGAAAATAAATTCAAATTTCTTTTTGTTTTTTATTCATTAAGACCTTAGGTCAACCTGTGATGTATTTTCAGGAAATTAGGGCATAAGTGTGTATAAATAAGTGTTTTTCCGTCCATTTTAACCCCTATTCATCTTATTCACCTAATCATCTAATTCAATAAAGCATTCAAGCATTCCTCTTCATCTAATTAAGTAATTATCAAGCATCTTGGAGCAACCATTGACATATCTTTAGACTTTAAAAAAAGGGTTTGGTGAGTTCATGAAATTTGCATATTATTTTTTCATCATTCCTTTCTTATTTTAATTCATTATCAAGGGTTTGATTACCAAAGTGGGATTTGACCAAGGAAAATTCCTATACTCTAACCCTTAACCATTTTTCCCCTCTTTGCATGTGTGTTTGCAGGTCTTCTAGGCAGATTTTTCAAAGAGATAGGTGTTGAAAAGTGGTCAACAAGCCATCTAAGCTATTCAAGTCAACAAAGAAAAAATTCAAGCTTGGAGACATCCTTCAGCCTATTTTATGTAGTTTTAGTTTTGTCAACCTCACAAGAAGACAAGTACAGATCTGGACCCACAGAGTTGACATCAGAATTTGCAGATTTCTAAAGGTGGAATGATTCACCATAAATGTCGAATGAGTCCCACTACCAAGCTAGAAAAAGTGATTTATGAGGATTTCAGTTCCCGACATCCTGTAGCCTATTTTAGCAGAATTTTCCAGAACTTGGACTGATTCACCATCAAGGAAAAATGAGTCCCAGTGGTCATTAACAGTGATTTCTGAAACATTCCAGAACCTTCCAGCATCAGCATTCTACCTCGAGGTGCACTCCATTCAATTTCATTAAGTTTTGTTTTCATTTGTGCATGTTTCTAGTTCATGTTTGCATATCACACTATGTTTTCAAACACTTCATATTTCTTAGGTTTTGCATAAATAATCAATCTATTTTATCATTCCTTTTCATTTAGGAATAATTTCATTTTACTTGCATTAGTTTGAGTGAACCACCTAGATTTTGTGTGGGATCTATCTCTCTCCTTTAGGTTAAAAAACCTAATTAAGCAAGAGAATCATAGCATCCTAAAACACACAAAAATCTTTGGTTCAATTATCTTTCATTGGCGCCTTGAGAAGTGTAAGCCATTTTTTCCATATAGTTTGTTTGGTGATTTGGCATTGAATTTGGTAAGGTGTTTAATATTTTTCTCAAAGTTTTTTAGATTCTTAACCCTTTTTTGCATTATTGCTTCTTGAAGTATTTTCAGAATGCTTCATTTGTAGTATTTAGGAGTTTCTAATTGTTTTTGAAGGTTAATGTCTTTGTATTCTTGGAAATTTTTCATATATGCTTATGAGGTTTTCATTTCATCCTACTATGATTATGTTGAAAAGGGGAAAGTATAAACAATGGAGAGATGGTATCATAAAAAATCTCAGATGGCTTCATTTGTTGCCACATTTATATAATCATGTTCCCCTTCCTATTATTGATAGTAAGAAATTTGCATGGAATTACAAAAGGGATCATGTCTTAGGAGTTATTGCAACACATATTGATGATGCCACTTTGAATTCTATTGATCATTTTGAGTGTCCTCATATTCTTTGGACTAAAATTTGGGAAATACATGGAGATCCTGATACTTAGCTATTCCTAGATGATCCTCTTTTAGATTGTCTTGTGCTTCTTCATTTTTTAGATAGAATAACCTATGATCATGTTACTATGTAGGAGATTGAAGTTTGGGAATACTTTGTGTCTTCAGATGAGGATAATGAGGGTTCTTTAGATGCTCTTTCTCCATCAGGGACAGTTGGTATACCTTCAACTTTAGTGATTCACTATGTAGATTCATTGATTGAGGCTCCTCTCATTCATGTTCAGTAGGACCATTCATCTTGTGTTGATGATTCATTGAGCACATCCAGTGATTCATCACATCCAGTATCTAATTTCCTTCTTGATTGGGATTCTTATTTTTTGGACATTGGTTTATCGTTCGTAGAATCTCATATTTCTAACTTCGAAGACACATTTCAGAGTATGTCCCTTTTATTTGATGATAGTTGTGGTACAACTATTGTCACTATATCTTTTCCTTTGGAGAGTGTTCAACATCAGTTTCCAATGGTACCTTGTTTCTCACCTTCTACTGTGATTGGGCATGTCCCTAATTGATTCTTGGCATCATCTTCAAATGTCTTAGTGACATATGAGCATATTTTAGAGACATCATCATAAATTTTCATGCTTCTATCCTTCAAATCCTATCTAGAGTGGGAAGCATTCTTGAATTTCTATTTGGTTTTGTTTCTTCCAAAAGGGAGATAAGTTGTTTGTCGACATTGGATTATGTTTTCTCTTCATGCACTTACCATTCTTGCAGGCGATTACACATTATGGGGGGGTTACATAGTCTCTCTCTTTCCCTCTTATTGGGGGACTATTCATTTTATATACATGATGTATGTAGTACTTGGGGGGGGGGTGATTCATTCCTCCATCCATGCATCATTTTTTTTTTCTTTTCTCTCTTTTGGAGAGGGGTTTTTTCCCACATTTCATGATGCTAACTTGGGCGGGATTTTTCATAGTTTGTCAAACTTCTCACTTTGCGGCCTGAGACTCCCTTTTGTTTCTTTCAAGTGTTACATGGGGTGGTGTTTTGTGCACTTGGTCGAAATTCATCCTTAGTATGATTGTTATAAGCCTAGGTAGTCTTCTTCCATCATACTCGAACTTGGACAAATATTTGTAGAGTTTAGTGAACCTCTTTTATAACTGCCCATAGACATTTGTTTTCAAATTTTCAAAAGATGGTTAAATGGGGAATGTTGATAGTGACATCTACCAGATGTCATAGTTCTAAATTGGGAAATTAATTCCCATCTTCCCCCATGTTTTTCCGTGTAATTTGTTGTTAATAAAATAGAGGGACAAAAAAACATTCTTGCTATGGTAATTTTTGGGGAAGAATTGGAGGACGCACGTAATTCAAATTGCAGAGATCACCACCAAAGGTACAGTTTATCCACTACATCCTATTTTTTGAATTGTTTTTCATTCAAGAAATATATATTGTTGAAAGTCACAATTGAATATGGCAAAGGTTAGATACGTTGGTTATGAATATGTATCTGGTTTAAGGGTATGTGCAGGATCATGATGTGCCAAAAAGTGGCAATATGATGGGTATATGGCTGACGACATTTTTTTTACCCAAAATCCATGAAACAAAAAAAAAGTTTTTAGAGGAGATTCTCAGCTTTCCACAAATATAATTATTCTTTACTTTGAATTTAATAAGTAACTATTATTCATTTTCTATTTGAATTACGGCTAAAGTCCTGATTGATAGGATGATTGAAAAATATCTATAGCTTTCATATGGTATCACATTTTTGAATCCAAAACATGCGTCACATTCTATGATTCACATACTATAGGATTAAAAATAGAAAAATTGAATTTCATGAAGTTTTGACCAACTTAAGGTGGTTGACATACAAATTTTTTATATTTTTAAAAGTTGTAATAAAAAATCATAATTAATTATTTACTTGGAAAAAAATTACAAAAAAATATGCATCACATCAGCACATGAATCCTCTACTTATATCTAAAATATTATAAAAAATATTATCATTTTATTGTGGTTAGGGTGGTCGACATACACCCACTTCTTATTTTTTCCCGAAATTTAAGTACTGCATTGAAATTTCAAAATTTCACCAAATAGATTTTTTTTTTTAAACAAACCTAGTAGTTTAGAAACTACATTAAATTTGCTAAAAATTCTATTCTTACATATTTTTGAAATAATATAGATAACTTATTCATTTTTTTATGCCAAGTTTCCTAACTCGAATTTTTCTAATTTTTTTGCCACTTAAGGGCCTATTTTTTCCATGACGATCCTACACATACCTTTAAATTATGAGGGACCTAAGATTGGCGACACTCAGCTAGGGCCGATTATCAGGAATTACAACTCATAAAAATGAGAGGTTAGGACAGACGACAATAGGCTGGTTCTAAAAATTTAGATGTCTACTTTCATGTCATGTTTGAGGACTCTAGAGAGGGAAGAATATTCACCAATGGAAATGACCAATTCTCAAATTGAATTCATTGCCAAAAAGGGGGTTTATAAGAACATGATAGTGAAGAATTTGGTAGTTAAGCCCAAGAAGGGTAAATCCTATTTTCCTCGCAACCTGCACAAAAAGCACCTGATAAATGAAGTAGCTGACATTGTTGTGTTGTTACATAGGGTTAGGGGCAATGAGAATGTCCACAACTTTGAGGAATGGATGTACTTCTTTATCCAGATTATACTAAGTGGAGAACATTTTTTGGATTGGGCTAAGAACATTAGTGATCATATACATGAAATAATGTCACTCTTTGTTCTGAATAGATTCTTTTTCATGTCATCTTACTTAATATATGCCCTTGCGAGTACTCGAGCCTAGCCTAGATTAAGGCCAAGTGACCTACTGCGAGAGAAAGTACCCATCTATGAGTAGTTTGATAAGCTTTAGCTTCATAAAAGTTTATTTCATTTCAGGAGAATAGCTGATACTTTCACCATGAGGATGGTCAGGGAATTACAAGGGAATCCAACAATAAGATTGTCTCCAAAGGCCATACAATTTGTGAATTTCTATGGTTGCCATTTTATTCAATTTCAAAGGTTTTCTTATATAAGAGTGGGTGGCTATTAAGGCTTTCCTATTAAACTGCCTAGGTACCCTAAAGATAAATGGATAGTCATTGAGGTTAGTAGATAATTAGCTGATGTGAATAGATTGTGTCAAGGTAGAAAGAGACTTATTGTCAGTTTTCCATTTGGATTTGGTGCATATAGGTGTAAAGGCGGGTGCATGAAGTTAGGTACCAATTTTCTGGCCACTTATGATTTTTTTTTAAAAAACACGCTCGCGTTATAACGTGAGTGCGTTATAATGTGCACGCATTATTTAGCATGAAAAACAAAGAAAAAAGTGAAATTATTTTCCTTGGAATACCAACCCAAAGGCTTGGAGGGCATTCCCAACAAGGCCAGAGACGTGTTTTTGCAAATTCTACAATTTTTCACATAATCAGGTTCATGCTCACCATCAAGATTGTATCTAGTTCAATATTGACAAAATCAAAAACATGGGTAATGTTAGGTTCTCTCTTAGCTATCCAACGATGTAATTTTTTTCACTTTTCAACAATTTTAAGCCTTTCATCCATAATTTCTTTTGTTTGTATGTCTGTTTTTTGCCAAAAAGCAGTGTTTAGTGTTTTTTTTGTTATAAATTAACCGTTCATCAAAATTTAAAGTAAATTAAATTTTTAGAAACTAGACTCCATTCTACAAATTTAAAAAAATAAAATAAAAAAATCTATTATTTTCAAAAATTTGTAGTGGAGCACGGCCAAATTTCGCTTTTGAAGTTCCCACTTAAAAAATTAGTAAAAAATCAAATATTAATTAAAAAATTATCAGAAAAATTGTGCACCAACTAGATGCTATTAGATAACTTCTGACCATAGCGATTTTAAAAATACTATAAAAAAGTTCACTGTGCTCAGGTCGTACAAGAGTTGCTATGTTATGTTTGTCTGAAAAAAAACACCAATTTCTGTACATCCCTCTTTTGAACCCGTTAATCTCAACCATTTTCAAAATAAATTAGTAGTTTAGAAAGTAGACTCCGAGCACTTCAATCCATGTTTTTATTCCATCTCAAAATTTTGAGTGTAATTATCCTCAATTTCACGTCCAAGGTCAACATTTCTTGATTTCAGAAAAAAAGTGGCCACTTAAGCCCCCTTTTTGGGAGCCATCTTGGTGCACTTACCCACCAATCTATGTCTGATGCCTTGAAAATTGAGGCAGAGCTATCCAAGTATAATATGCCCTCATATGATGAGTTTTTTCCTTTTGACCTAAAGGACTATGTGAAAGAAAACCTGAAATTGGGTCCCTCTTTCAATCACCAACCCAACCTTGAAGACTATTAGGTTGATTGCTTTGATTAATATGAGGTAAGAAGGAGAAGTTGGATGAGGTTGACAGTGTATTAAATTATTATTTATGATTTGAACTGGGATTTGATGGATGTTATTGAAGATGGGTCTGATATGATTGACGGGCCAATATATACTAAACTCATAGAAAGCAGAGCTATTCCTGCCATGGACTAAAACTTTAAGGAAAAAGAAACTATTGAGGGGAGAACTGTCGATGTTCTGACTAGAACTAGGGAATGGGTAACCAAGAAGAAAACCAAACAATCTCTCCCTTGTACCAGATCAAAGGATTCACGGGCCACTGAAGGTACTTCTCAAGCTTCTACTAGCAGGCAGTCAACTAGTAATGTCCCCCAGTCTTCAGCAATAGGTGCTCAGGGAAGTGGTGATGAGGATCCACCAGAAAGGAATGTGTACTCACAAACTTGTGGAGATGATATTCTTCACTTACCTATATTGGAAAAATAGAATGAAGAAGAAGAAGAGGAAGAAGGGTTAGAAATTATAAATGTTGATTCTCCTCCCTCTCATGATGACTCACCTATTAGATAGATAAGCCATTCTCAGGGGCCAAGAACAACCACATCTGTAGAAGATACTCCTCTAGTTACTCAAACTTTGTTTGCATCCTCAGGCTTCAAGGAAACTAAGGTTACAACAACCCTAGCATGGCTAGATGATTCACTATCATGGAAAAGGAAAGCCATACAATCAAGTTTGCCTAAACAAGACACAGTAAGTCAGTTGCTACAAAGAGCTTCAAATCCTAAGCCTAAGAAGTTGAAAACCACCGCCAGGCTTATAGATGATACTGAATCAGGGACACTTCAGCTAGAAATTGCACAACCATCTGTTCAAAAAGATGCTTCACAAGCAGCAGTGGGTGATTTTGAGGTGAATAGAGTTGACCTTAGACCTCCTACAAAAGAGGGAAATGTTCAAATTTTCAAGGTTTCGGTAGCCAGAATGGTGGAAAGATCAAAGAAAGATAAAGAAAGCAAGGATGAGCTAAAAGATTAGGTCCAAAATTTGACTACCTGTTTGAAATCCATTTTTGAGGTTGTCCCTCAATGTATTTTTCAAACAGAGGCTTTTGTTGAATCTATCACTGTGGTTGGAAAAGAAGCCCTAACAAAAATAAAAAATAGTCAGAGTCTAAGTCGGGCCATAGATGATTGGAATGAGTCCCGCATCAAGAAGGGAAGCCTTGTTATTTCTGAGTCTTTAAAACATTTTCAAGAAGCAAATACTCTAAGAGCTACTTTGGGAGATAATATCATTGCTATTGAAAAGGAAGAAAAATTATGGATTAATTATCAGATTGAATTGAAAATCTTGATGGGCTCAGATATGGAAAATTTGGCCACAGATCAAGTGATATTGAATCCTTCAGATACTCGCTTTTTGTCATGGGCTAAAGGAGTAGAATGGAAATTGTAGGTTGCCAAGCAAAGTTTACAAAAGCTTAAGGAGGTCATAAATGAGTGTGATGTCATTTTAGACGAAGCATTGAACACCCTAATAGCCCTTGGTCTACTACAAGATAAAAATTAGATCAAAGATAATGTGGACATTAGAAAATTAATTGTCGATTTCTAGAAAATGGTTAAAGAGGCTATTGATATGCCCGCTCCTAATGCTGAACATTTGAAGAAGCTAAGTGAATTACACTTGGTATCATCTCATGCCATTAATCATTTGAAAGTTTGTGAACAACGCATGGAAATGACCAAAGATACTCATTTGGCATGGAAGGTGAGGATGAAAAATGTAGCTATCCCTCAACACAAAGACCTTATGCTTGTCCTAAAGACATTCCAAGCATTGCATAAGAGACCTTTGGCAACCCAGGAGACTAGAAATGAAGTGACACCATCATAGTGACCCGCCTTTTCTTGATTTCTTTATTTGTCTTTTGATTAACGGGCTATGAACATGAAGAGGTGAAACTCATTCTCCTATTTAATGATGTATTTGTTTTCAAATTCTCTCTATACATTATTCTGCAAAAAAATTTGCTTAGTACTATTGATGAATGAAATTGCCATTTTGTTTGTGTGCAATTTGGTTGAGTTTATCTGTTTTCTATATCTTTGCATTTAAGAATATATCTTGCATATCTTATCTTGGTATGAGAACTGCAAATTTTACATCTGGTTTCATTTCTCATATGGTATTGAGTAGATTTTTTACCTCTATTGATTAATTAGTCTTTGTGCTAATATTTCTTATTACTGCTCAAGCACCTAGTACTTGGGATTTTCTAATATCGGGTTAACCTTTCCTGCTTTCTGGTTAAAAGCATACATGGTGTTTTACTTTCCTTGCTCTTTTAATTCGATGCAAATTTTATGATGGAGTTGTACCTTGGGGAAAATTCAGAGGATATCAATCTTATTTAAAGATAGATATTCAGAGTTGTTGGTTAATTTCTTGCACTTCATGGGGTGTTGATTTGTCAATTCTTGAAGGTGTAAATTTGTTAGCCAACAAGCTTAATATTGCATTGGTTATTCAGGTGGTTTTTTCTTGTGCTAAGTAGTTTTCTCACCGGTCACCCATTTTCATGCCTTTATAAGGTACCATTGTATAGTATGTAAATTATCTCATTTTATTCACTCTCTTTCTTGGTGAAATAGCATGTGTGCTTCTCTCATGCATTCATGAAGGTATTTTCTGCAGATGGTGCTCCTAGTAGGTGGATGACACCAACAAGCACATTTCGACCACCATATTGGACACAAGATTTTAAACCAACAATGTTGATACTTCAACTTTGTTTTTGGTTCCTTCAAAAAGATTCCTTGAAACACCCCAACTAGTCTTTTTGACGATTCTCTAATAAAAATCTTATGTCTACTGGGCCAATGTTTCTCCTAGATGCTCCATTAAAATTAAGCATAAAGCAATCACTTAGCAATATAATCCACTTGAGTTCATCACAAGAATTGGTGGCAAAAATACTTAATTGTACCCATTAACAAGAAAACACAAATATATCTTTAATAAAGATGTTACAAATAATAAATTCTAATAATAATTTTGATAAGTCTTATAATTAATCCAAAAATTATAAATAACTATTAGTAAAAACTTTGCAAATAAAATTTATAATCTTTTAGTAATATAATTTCTTTTTTATCAATCGCGCATTTACTTTCCTACCAAACTTTAAAATTATTGCTATACTCTTTTGAAATTTTATGCTCATTATCAAAGAATGAAAACTTTTTGTATTAAAAAATAAAAAATTAATAGATTTAATGGTCTATTTTTTCCTAATTTACTCAAAATAGTTCTTTTAAATTAAGCTATCTTGACCAAAATGCTAATCATCACAGACAAAAATTAAAATTAAGCTTATTCAATATTTATAAGAAAAAAAATGGGATCAATGTTTAATTTGAACGGTCCAGCCTAAAGTCAGGAACTAAGCTGGCTTACAGTCTTCATTTATATAGCGAACCATAATATAAAAGAACTTAATTACTCGAAAATTGCATTCCTTAAATAGATTCACTATTTACTTATCTCGGGAAATACAACGTCATTAAGTGGTGAGTACGTGACTCTCAAAGCAACTGAATATAGTCTTTATACACCTACGAATCGTTCGAGAGCCGTCGCTATTTCTTTATTTTCTTTATTATTCACAGCTTCCTGCTTGAACTGGGAGAATATGAAAGGCTTGAAACGTCTTGGATTGTCGTCGTCCACAAGTTCCACAGGCGCCCAGATTTCCATCTCCTCTGGAAAGGTACTGAAGAAGCCAATTGACAGACGATCTTTCCACCCTTTGTAAACAACGCGATGCTCTGCGCTGCGGTATATGCCGTTACTCCACGCCTGCAAACATATCCATCATTCATCACTAATTCTTATCATCAGCAATAAGAAAATAATTAATTTTAATTGTAGGCGGAGGGAAAATTGCATGCCTTAAGGGAGTCCCCGACATTGATCACAAATGAGTGGGGGAGAGGTTTCACGTTTAGCCACTCGCCCTCCTGAGATCGAATCTGAAGGCCTCCCACATCATCTTGGTAAAGAATTGTGAGGCAAGTCAAATCTGTATGGCAGAGAAGCGCCTCCTCTCCAATGGACAATTTTTCCGATGAATAACCGTTTATACGCAATACTGATGTGCATTTTTCAAAGTGAGAATGGTAGAAGG
The DNA here is from genome assembly GCA_007258455.2 of Sequoia sempervirens. NCBI lineage: Eukaryota > Viridiplantae > Streptophyta > Pinopsida > Cupressales > Cupressaceae > Sequoia > Sequoia sempervirens. Next base: position 206,049,888 of record VDFB02281492.1, read on the forward strand.
CGTCGGCATCCAACCCCAGGCTTGCAAGGATTATTTTTGTGACTTTTTTTTCAAGATTTGATACAGACAAAGCGTACGTTGACATCGTTTCGCTGCCAAACAGTAATATTAGACAGAGAAAAATGAATCAGATCTAAAGGAAAACGAAAGACGAATAACATACCAAAAAATGGGGTTCCCTTCTGGCCATATCTTTGCACACATTTGCTCAAAGGAAGCTGGATTAGTTGTGTCTGGAACGCGAAAGCTCTGAAAATTTCGACTTTGGGTTAAAGTGTTGAATTGATTACCTGTTGTTAAGGCTCTGTCTTTGACCTCGGTGGTCACGGATAATAAATCTCGGCAAACATTCTCAGTCCTTTCCAGAAGATCTACTGGAATTCCATGACTGACAAGTTGGAAAAACCCCCATTCTTTGCAGGCCTTTCCGAGTTTGGCGAGAACGGGGTGATATCGAAGGTGCTTCAGTTCTTGAGCATCGAAGTCCTTTGGGAAATTGGAAATGTCAATGACAGGGAGATCAACTTCAGATACTGTGTCTTCCAGGGGTAAAGGCATTTTGTGTGTTGCAGCAATACCACAAGAACAGATGTGATGTGTTTTATGGTTTCATATTTCCTTAAATACAATTATCCAGAGGTGGAATATTTAGGCCTAGCTTGACGTATTGGTAAAAATGATGAGCACCTCCAAAATTGGAATCCTCTGGTCTGCTAAAGAGGATACCAATGCCAATGTAAATATGTAATATCGATGACCAAGCAATGACATTTTTTCCGATTAAATTAATTTTAAGAGATATGTACTTTTGAACTTAAGAAGCCATTAAGAGATAAAATAAATAATAACAAAATAAAGCTAGTGACGGAATCAATGACGAATTGATATTTATGGATTAAAATATAGCCTCGTGATAACGTAGGGAAGTAGACATGTTGTGGATGACCAGCGTCCCGTTTACCAAGCTAACGGAAAATTAATGGAAGAACGCAAATTAAGAAAGATGTGGGGTACCTACTCAGCATGATGCAATACAAAAATGGCTTGTGAATCGATTTGAAGTTGTTAGGAGGCATTTTTCTAGCCTTACCTGTATGAGAATTATTTTTGTCTAGGTTGACTTTTGGCCTTAGGCCGCAACTGTGCATTTATAAATATTATGGATCATTTATAAATGTTTTTTGAGATTCGTTAGGGATACTAAAGTTATATTTTTGTTTGATTTATTTATAAATGATTTTTAGAGATTAGGCAGGAATATTAAAGTTTTTGTAGTTCGTTTAAAAAAAAGGAAAGGGAAAAAATTAATTCATTTTCTTAATGTCATTTTAGTATACTTTTGTTTCAAAACTAGATCCATTTTAATTTTCATTTGTCTATTCGAATTTATATGATTTTATTTATAATTTTTTATTGAAAAAACAAAGAAAAAATGTCTAGCTTGAGAACTTACTGTCAACAAGTGGCCAGTTCACATTTACTATTCGCCTATGCTAAAACGAGAGTTTTCAAATTAGGTATGAACATTTATCAAAGCATAAAAGATAGAGGAATTTCATCAAATATTTTTATTGCCACTATACTAGTTGACATGAATGCAAAATCCATAAATGTGTAGAAAGAAGGGAAGAATAATGATATTTGATTTTGACAAATTACACAAAAAGTTATGAAATGGTTATTCAAAATTGTTTGTGTACCCGCAACCTATGTCAACATAGGAGATTTCGAGTAAGGTATAAACATAATAAAAATTTCTCATTAATTGGAAGATGTTTTGTTTTTTTTAGTAATAAAAATCCATGAAATATGCACACATTAAAAAGGTTTTTGATAATGAGAAGAGATTTCCACAATCCATTAAAATTGTTTAAAATAAATTTTTCTGGATTAGATCGTGTTCAAATTTTTGCATCAAAAATTTGAACACAATCTAATCCAGAAACATTTATTGTCAACAAGGTTTTTGATGTTATAAAAGAGGTCAATCACATATCAATAATATAATTTATCATACAAAATTTCTTGCACAAATCATGTGAAAGGCTATAGTTTTTTTAAAAATTGATCGTAAATTTTTCATAATGTCTCTTTAAATTATTAAAATTCTAGTCCATCTATGTCCTCATTGTCTATCCTAAATATCACTTTAAAATCCTCCAAATTGACTCAAATTATTCATATCCCAATAATTTTTAAAAAATATAAAATGTGACAAATTTTCATAAAGAATAACTCCCTAATTTTATTAATATTGGGAGCAATTTTCATAGAGAAACATCTATTCTCCCTTAGGTTTACCCTAAAAAGGTCATATACCATAATAGCTTAGGGTTTTCATGAGTTTTATAATGATTTGTCTAAACTTGTGTACAACTTGCATAAAACTTTGTTTGAACTCTATATCACCATCTATAATTCATGACTTTTTTTTATCTATTTTGTAATGTCTTCGAAGGATTTTTACTTCACATCTTGCGAAAAGAAATTAATTGATATACTTTTTCACATTCCTACTACATCCATAGGTGTAAATCAAGAGGTTAGAATTTCAAAGATTCCTATAGAAATAAGTTCTTTTAAGGATGGTTTTTTTTTTGGCGATTACTAAACATAATAGCTATATGGCTAATATTTTTTAGACTAACTTTATGAAATTTGTGTCGTAAAATATTTTATAAGTGTAATGTAGCTTCAAAATGTCATGTAATAGTGGAAATAAAAATCATGCTAGATAATTTCAATGAAAGGGATGAAGATAAGTCTATTTTAGTTTTATTGAAGTAGGTTATTTTTCCTTTCTTAAATTAAAATTTAAAAAATTTTGTATTCTTTTTGTTAGGTATATTTTTATTTTATTTTGGAGCTAATAAATTGATAATTAAGACAATAAATATTTGTAAAAATATGTAGGATAAAAATATTTAATTTTGTATCTACAAGTGCATTTTGTTTTTTCAATTTTTTTGGTAAGTTAAATTATATTGGTGGAGATAATAATTTGAAAAATTAAAGAAACAATTTTTTGGTTAATTCGATAGAATTAATACTATCATTTTTTAATATATTGTTTAGACTGTAGGAACTGGAATCGGGTAGCCACCCCCTTATAAATTGTAGTACACTTGGTAAAAAAAATCACATGACCGACGACATTCACACGACACACCCTCTGATACCATGAGGATGGTGGAGAGACTAGACCTTGTGACCTCTTGCCTACAATAGGATGCTTTAGCCAATCGAGCTAGGTGATGAGCTTAAAAAATGCTCATAATTTGAATGTTATGATAAACTTTTAATGTCTTTACTTTTTTTATTTCATGACTGTTGAAACCTTTTATGGGAATATCATGTAGCAAGATACTTTCATATTCCTGCAGCTCATTATGTTGACTTGATTGCATTTATTGCTCCGATTGACTCCCTAAAATGACTGGTATATCGTATACAGTTTTTGAATGATGAAGTAGATTTAAAATGTGTGATTAATGAATAGATATTGTGTATGTGCCATACGCCTTTTCTTTCGCATCTGTACCTTTTGTTTCGCAGGTTGTTGAAGAATGATCGAGTCAAGCGCAGCCGATCTCGGCCTTGCAGTAAAGTCCATTTCCTGCACGACTTCGAGGAAGCTCCGGTGAAGACTCTTTGACCGAAACCATGGGAAAGAATTTTAATGACAGTCAATCTAGAAAAAGTGGAGCGCTAGATTCTCTCTGAATCGGGTTGAACGCATAAATTCATTTATGAAGTTTGTTCCTTGATTTTGGGATACTTTACTTCCACGTCTTTCTTTGATTGGGTTAGTTAATTAGTTGCTCTCCTGTTTATAAATAAAGTTCTCCTCCTGCGCGAGAGAGACAGGGAGAGAGGGGGGAATAGTTAAAAAAGTTAGAAGCATAGTAATAGCAGATATTATGTAAGAGTGAGTATGATAATGAGAAATAGAATCTGTATGATCAAAGACAGAGTTTGTTGTTAGTTTCCACATTAAAAAAGCAATGTATACCATTCTGTTTTCATGAATAAAGTTCAATGAAGTTCTAAGTTTAGCATCTACGCAATCGTTAGATGCTTGCTAAGGGGGCCCACTTAGTAAGTATCTATAGCTAGTTAGTTAGATGTTATTTTCTGTTGATCTTCAATTAACTTTCATCTTTGAAGTTTTCATACAAACTCAGTCTTATAGTGCTCCTACAGCATAGAGAGTCCATCCCTGTGACTGTTCCTGCAACATAAGGCCGGTTCATAGTTTGTGTTTCAGTCATAGTTGTTATGGTTTCTATCATAGTTGAGTTAAAGAATTTTGCATTACCGTTCTGTGGCTTAGACAGAATTTCTTTCCAGTATTATTTCTGCTAAGATTTGACCGAAACTAGTTCCTAGTGCATATATTTTTCCGCGCCATTTAAAGTTTACGTCCCCTGGTTTGACAAGTAAAATGAACGTCCATAGGAAGATATAAGTCACCTGTTGGAATGTCCAATTCCTAGGAAAGGTTTTACTGTGATTTTCATATCCTTTTGTGGGCGCGAGCCATTTTTGGCGTCGTTGTCGGGGATGGCGTCTAGCTAGGAGTCTGTTAGAAGTTATTTTCAGCATTAGTTTAGTTTGTTAGTCAAAATTTTCAAAATATTTCAAGCCACTACTCACCGTATTGCATGCATAGAAAAAGAAGAGACGCACTAGGAAGGTTTCTCCCTAAAAATTTGTTTATTGAACTACCATTTGACCCAGCTGATAATGAACCTGAGGAAAATCCATTCGCTCTGTTATTCTAGCAACCAGACATGGCAAATAATCCACCTAATAATCCACCTCCTGCATTTGAGTTTCCTATTGTTCCCCAATAAGATACTGACAATCTTAAAAATATTTCCTTTTCCTTGCTTCCAAAGTTTTATGGCTTGGTTACGGAGGATCCAAAAACTTTTCTGTTTGAATTTGATGTCCTCTATCGCAGTTATCACTACAACACATACGCTCATAAACTAAAGTTATTCCCTTCCACCTTGAAGGAAGGAGCTCTCAAGTGGTTCATGAGTCTAGAAAGAGGTGTTGTAGATAGTTGGGCCACCATGCAGATGAAATTCCTTGAAAAGTATAAGGAATATTGTAAGAGTGCCAGCAAAGGTGATGACATATTCTGAATTCAGCAGAAGGAGGATGAAAGTTTGGAAGATTATATTTCTAGGTTTTTGTTTTCACTAAAAAGGAACTCAAACCATACTCTCAACGAGGACTCTCAGAAACTACTCTTTCTAAGGGGAATCAGTGATGCCTGTATTGACACCCTTGACCTGATGGGAGGAGGTGATATAACTCAACTGCCTTGGGATGATATAAAGAAAATATGTCTTAACTACTCGAGCAATAGTTAAGAAAGGTCGAGGTCATCATGTTACAATGGGGAAGTCTTCTTCTGGTGGAGTTTCCCGGATGGAGATAACAAATTTGCTATCTGACTTCAAGCAGGACATCATTAATAATATGGCTACACAACTGGACACTATGCAAGCTCGGAAGAAACATGCAGAAGCTGAGGTAATTTTGGCTGAGTTCTGTCAGCAGACAGAAGAAGCGTGATTACAGATGCAAGATGGTGGCTAATTTGGAAGCTAGGGAACTGCCTACTGACTTCAAACCAGTAGAAGGTGATGATGATCAAGTGTTCTTTATTGCGCAAAGGAGACCATGGGCCCAAAGACAAGGTATGTCTCAAGACCCTTTAACTTTTGGTAATCCTTATTCTAGCTATAATAACCAATGGCAACATGCATATGGGCCACCACCACCATGGAATCCACCTCAACCAAGTTGGCCTAATTATCAGACCCCACAGTGGCAATCCCCTCAAGGAGGTTGGCAACAGCCACAAGGGCAATGGACCCCACCTTCAAGAAATTGGCAACAAAATCCTCAATGGAGAGGCCCTCAGCAATGGCAAAACCAGTCTCCTAGATTCCTGCAGCTTCCATAGCCATAACAACAGGCCCTCATGCCACCTCCTGCAACAACTACCACAAATCCTGGCCCTCTGAAGCAAACGCCTATGTCTGCCCAGCCGTTTCCTAATCCCAATAATAAGCAACAGTAGCAGCCACAACAACCTGCATATTTTGTTGAAGCCAACCAATATCAAGCTTATGCCTTAAACGTTAATAACATCCATTTGAGGTCTGGAACTACTTTACCTACTCCCAAACCACCTTTGATTACTGAAATACCAGATTCTTCCCTTGAAGAATCTATGGCACCTGTTGTTCCTACTGAGCATATGCCTTTACCTGATACAGTTTCTATGGAACCTATTTTGCAAAGACAAGACAAACCACCTTTTCTTCAGAGGTTGCAAAACACTGAATCTAAATCCATAGAAGAACCCACTTTTGACATTCTGGAGTAGCTCAAGAATGTACAGATTCAAATCCCTTTATTTCAGGCTATTAAAGATGTTCCCATTTTTGGAAAAGCTATTAAAGAAGCCTGTTTGAAGAAGCCTGGACGGAAGAAAAAGGATCCCCAAACAATTCATGTCTTAGAAAAATTGGCTGATATAATGTTGGGAAATGTAGTCATTCCAAAGTATATTGACCCTCGAAGTCCTGTAGTGCAGATACATATAAATGGCCAAGTTGTAAAAAATGTTTTGATTGATTTAGGTGTTGCCATTAATGTCATGACAAAGCATACTATGGACTCCTTGAATATTTCAAACATTAGATCTACACCCACAGTTCTGCAGCTTGTAGATAGCTCCACAATTAAACCTGATGGGATGGTGGAAGATATAATTGTCACTCTTGAATCCTAGGAGTATCCTGCTGATTTCACAATATTATCAGTTAAGGTAACTTTAGGAGGATATCTAGTTATCCTTGGTAGACCATGGTTAGCAACTGCTGATGCTTTTATAGGATGTCATTCTGGAGATATGACCATTTCTGATGGTCAGTCCACAAAGAAATTGGCCTTGTATCCGCCTGCTAGACCTCAACCAGATTTGTGCCAACCTGTTTGGCCAGATGTGGAGGAAGAAACTGAAGAAGCCAATTTTTTGGCTCAATTAATGATGCTTCAAAATAATCCATTTTCACAACTTCAGAGTGAAGATGCTTTGCTTTTTCAAATTCTACAATTTAACCCTAATATGAGTAGTTCATCTGATCCAAGTGGAAGTCATCTTCAATGTTTCCTGCAGCAACCAGATTCTGAGAGTTCATTGCCTAAACTTCTGACAATTTTCCATAACTTTCTTCCACAAGAGGTACAAACATTACCTGTTGATTCTATGAGTAATCTCACTAAGCAGATAGAATTGTCTCCAGATCATTGTTTGAATGTTAATAGCAAGTTGTCACAGTCTCAAGAGGCTGACTTATTAACAATGCTACAAGAACAGCATAAAGCTTTTGCATGGGAATATGGGGACATGCAAGGAATAGATCCTCGAGTTTGTACTCATAGGATATATATCAAAGAAGATTGTTCACCAGTTAGACAACCTCAAAGAAGAGTAAATCCATCACTTAGAGAAATAGTGAAAAATGAACTTCAAAAGTTGTTTGATGCTGGTTTTATTTACCCAATTTTTGACAGCCAATGGATTTCTCCATTAGTCATTGTCCCCAAGAAAGGAGGAAAATAGAGAGTGTGTGTAGATTACAGAGAGTTGAACAATGCCACTAAAAAAGATTACTTTCCACTACCTTTTGTAGACCAGGTACTAGACTCATTGTCTGGCAAAAGATATTTTTTCTTTTTGGACGATTACAGCGGGTACAATCAGATAAAAATTACTCCTGAGGATCAAGATAAGACAACTTTTACCTGTCCATGGGGAACATTTGCTTATTCAGTCTTGCCTTTTGGTCTATGTAATGCACCAGCAACCTTTCAGAGAGCAGTAATTAGTATCTTTGCTGATATATCTTATGAATGTATGGAAATTTACATGGATGATTTCACTACCTATGGAGTCACATTTGAAGAGGCACTGATGAATTTAGAAAAAGTATTGAAAAGGTCCAGAGAGAAAAATTTATCTCTAAACAGTGAAAAGTTTTTTCTGCTGATGGAAGAAGGTATTGTTTTAGGTCATCATATTTCAAAGAATGGAATTCAGGTTGACCCTGCTAAAATTGAAGTTATTCTGAATTTACAAACTCCTGTAAAACAAAAAGATGTTAGAAGTTTTCTTGGTCATGCAGGGTATTATAGAAGGTTTATAAAAGACTTCAGTAAAATTACCAGCCCACTTTATGCCTTGTTAACAAAGGATTCCCAATTTGAGTGGACAGAGGCCTGTGAAAAATCCTTCCTACAACTAAAAGACTTGCTTACTAAAGCCCCTGTTCTTCAAGGACCAAAATGGAATTTTCCTTTTCACATACATGCTGATGCATCTAATTTTGGTATAGGAGTAGTTTTAAGTCAAAAAGAAAATTCAATTGAGCATGCTATCTACTTTATCAACAAAAACCTTCAAGGTCCTGAACTCAACTATACTGTTACAGAAAAAAGAATTACTTGCAGTAGTGTATGCTTTGAATAAATTTAGGCATTATGTCACAGGTTATCAGATATTTGTTCATACTGATCATGCATCAATCAAGTACATGATGAACAAACCTGCCATTTCTGGTAGATTGGCACGATGGGTCCTGTTGTTACAAGAATTTTATATCACAATCATTGACAAACCAGGAAGAGCTAATGTTGTAGCTGACTTTTTATCAAGACTTCAATCAGCTACACCTGATGAACATGAAGTTATTGATGATAGGTTTCCTGATGAACACTTGTTCTCTATTGTTGAACAAACTCCATGGTATGTAGACATTGCTAATTATCTAGTAGCAAACAAAATACTAGCTCACTTTTCCCTAAAAGAAAAGAAGTTGTTGATAGAGAAAATTTTTAACTTTTCCTGGATTGCAAATTGTATGTTCTATACTGGACCTGATCAAGTAATGCGAAGATGTGTAAGAGAAGATGAGACTTATGATATCTTGCATGCTTGCCATGATGAACCATGTGTGGGGCATTTTGCAGCAAAAAGAATAGTAATGAAGGTTCTTACAACAGGGTACTACTGGCCAACATTACACAAGGATGTTGTGGCCTATGTAAGGAAGTGTGACAGATGCCAGCGAATGGGAAGACCAACTAAGTCAGATGAAATGCCACTATATATGTAGGTCATAGTCACCCCTTTTGATAAATGGGGAATGGATTTTGTAGGACTAATTGATCCACCATCAAATGAAAAATTATACATTCTAATTTGCACGGATTATGTCACAAAATGGGTCGAGGTAAAAGCTATGACTCATGCCTGAGATAACAAAGTTGCTGAATTTCTGTATGAACAAATTTTCACAAGATTTGGAGTTCCCAAAGAGCTTGTAACTGATCAAGGAGCTCAGTTTACGTCAAATCTGATCACTACACTAATGAATGACTATAAGATTAAACATATGAAGTCCAGCCCCTATCATCCTCAAGCCAATGGTCAGGCGGAGGTAACAAACTGAGAAATTGAGGTGATCCTCACAAATACAGTGCAGATCTATAGAAAAGACTGGAACAATAGACTTCCTAAAGCAGTTTGGGCTTACAGAACTACATGGAAGACAACAATTGGGTTTACACCTTTTGAACTATTTTATGGGAAAACAGCTATGTTACCCATAGAATTTGAACATAAAACTTTGAGGACAGCTCTTGAACTCAACATGGACTTATCTAAAACACAGAAGGACCGTCTCCTGCAGCTAAATGCTTTGGACGAAATGAGAAAAGCTGCCTTGCAACACATAGAAGCAATCCAACAGCAAAGAAAAAATGGCATGATCAGCATATCAAAACTAAGAAATTTTCTGCTGGAGATTGGGCCCTGTTATATGATTCCAGATATCAAGAAAACCAGGGTAAGCTCACAACACGCTAGCTTGGCCCCTATGAGGTTGAAAATGTGTTCGATAATGGAGCTGTACAGCTGGTGACAATTGATCCAGTTCATTTTAAATTGCTAGTCAATGGCCACTGACTCCGGTTGTACCATAAACCAGCGTCAAAGGAAGAATTCATGCAACAGTTCATTCAGGGTCCTCCTGCTACTCTTCCTGCAGCTGAAGGCTTTAGCCTTTCTCCTACAGCGTTGCCGTAATTTTCAAAATGCATGCCCATAATAAAGGTTTTCTTTTTACGGAAGCCCTTTTTTTTTCTCCATTTTCATTTATCACCCCCATCTCAATTCTTTATCTTCCATCCATCCATCCCATCCATCCATTTCATTCGTACATTTCATCTGCCCACGTCACCCATCCACTTCATCTGTCAGCATCAACCTTAATTAAGATATCTTTCCCACTTGTCAATTCATGCAGCGTCATCATCTTTCTTCACACGTACGTGCAATTATCAAAGGTACGCCATATCTTTTCTTATCGCATATTTGATTTATTTCATTCTATTCATTTACTGCTATGCATGTACCGGTCATTATTACCCGAATCTCTACCTGTTCTTTAGTACATGTGAGGACACATGTCATACTTTAAGTAGGGGGCAGGGTAATCCATCTTTTAAAACCTGTCTTTTCGCCGCTGCCATAACTACACAAATAACCTTTCTTTAATGCTTTTCTGGTACTTTCCAATTGTGATCGCATGTCCTTCTTTAATGCATGTTTTTCTTGTAAACTACGATTAAGACTGCTTGTTCGAAAAGCTCATTTTTGGAAAAAGAAAGAAATGTGATGGCATGACAAAAGAAAAACCAGAGCAGAAAGGGAAATAAAGAATTTGAATCTTCAGTAAGGAATTGAGTTCAGCTTAAAAAAACTACAAATATGGGTGGTTAGTTAGTGCGACATGAGCCTGTAGCTCATGAATTGTTACTGCAAAATCCGCAGACAGTCCACACATTCAGCCTCTGTGGATGGTTAAATTATTTCTTGAGCTTAAATGATTTTGATGAGGAGGCTGCTGGAGAATTTTTGAGAACACTTTCTGAAGGGGAAGCCACCATATGGGGTCTAACAGTTGTTGCAACTGAAGACATAATTGCTGAAGTAACTGGGCTCCCAGCCGTTGGAGAAAACTTTTCTTTAGATGCTGCAGCTGCAAGGGCTGAGTTTTCAATGCGTGCTGATGGACCTCTGGAAGTCTCCAAGCAGGGATGCAAGCATGTGTCGCTGCCTCCTCCATATTCAAAGTATGTCACTTATATAATGAGGTATTTAACCTGTGAAGGCCATTTTTTCTACCTGCATTCTCATCATTTTAACTTATTAAGCCATATGAGGCATGGGTTAGTTGTGAATGTTCTGAATTTCTTGTTAAAGTTTTTAGAACAAAATGCCCACAGAACTCAACGGGGGAAAGACAATTCTGTCACTCATCATGGCCTTATTAAATTACTGATTGAGTGCTCTTTGAGAGACGTCTCACCTCTCTCTTAGCAATAATTTTTTGCCTGAAAGAGTTTCCAAATACCACAACCTCCTAGGGTATTTACCCCACGGCCTTAAAGAAAGAAGAAAGAAATTGCATCTACTAGTGGAACAGGGCAAGGGTCATCTACTCCTATAGCACCTAGTCCTGCAGCTTTTGCACTTGAATCCTCTGCTAGGGTACAAACTAGGTCTGCCACTAGGAGAGAGAAAGGAAAAACAAAGGCAGAAGGGTCCCCTGAATCTGACCATCATTTTCAGAAAAGACAATGCTCCTCTCCTGCAACACCTTCCCCTGTAGCCGTTTCTCCTACAACAACACCTGTTGCTATTACTAGTTTATCGTCATCCTCTAGTAGGGTAGAGCCCTTTGAACAAATAAGAAAAAGAAAAGCTACCGGAACACCTCCTGCAGCCGCATCTGTGCCAAGAAGGGTTTCCACAAGGAAACAATCTAAGACCTCCCCTGCTTCACCGCAACCTGAGGTGATTGTAATTTCAGAAGGGTTTGTTGAATCTGAATTTAATGTTTCTCAGAATGAGTCTGAGAATGCTGCTCAGAGTTCGTTCGTTCCTGAAGAGGAACAAGTTGAGACAAAAGAAACAGGGCACAATGAGCAAGGGTTACCAAATCTTGATGATTTGGCTACGGCTGCTATGCAATTTTCGGAGGAAGCACAGACTTCTCCACCACAACAACAAGAAGAATTTATCTTGCAGCAAGAGCAAGAACAGATTGAACAATTGAATGTGCCTAGTGAAGTTGTATTTCACCTTGCAATTTGTAAAGCCATTGTTGTGTATAGGAGGACATTTTTAATTAACTTTCTGGAATATGTTAAAGCTAATTGGGAAGCAGTTACATTGCAAACCCTGACTTTTCGACACATAGCCCAGACTGATATGCAACAAAGTCTATGGGAAGTAGAAAAGAAGAAATTGAAAAAGAAAATTGAAAGTCAAAAACAAGAAATTGCTGAGTTGAAAGAAAAAATGGACGAAATGTTAAAAGTAACTGGTCAAATTATGGAATGCAGACCACCACCCAGAGTTTATGCTCTGTGCCTTAAAGAATAGTTTTTATGGTTCCAATTGATGAGAATTTCCAGAAACCAGGATCCTATCATTCACACTGCCAAAGAATTTTATGAAGCATACCAGGTAGCCCCTAACTAGTTAAGGAATTCTCTGTGTGAATTCTATTTGCATGGCTTTTTAATACCATTTGAAACATAATGGAATCCTCTGCTATATATTGGTGATATTCATCTAAGAGCATTTATGTCATGGGCAGCAAATGAGGCAAATTATGGCAGGCAGTGGGAAACCTATGAGGAAGCTGAGAAAATAGAGCTTGTTCCATTACGCTCGCAAAGTTCAAATCCCCATGCAATGTTGAAAGATTGGTTTGCTTTGACATATGGTGTTACTAATGTTTCAGCCAGAGAGAAAATATTTGATATCAGAAAACAAGTCTATGATGAATTCCAGGCACAACAATATTTGTTTTGGAAACTAGCATATACCAGAAGTGAGAAAAGATGGGAGAGATTAACTGTTGGGTTAAGAAAGTCAGAACCACATGGTCCCTTCAATTTCACAGTAGCTCTCAAATGAACTAGCAGATATATTCAATTGGGACTTCAAACAAGATTTGAACTGTGGCTGCCACTGACATTCAGACCCCCTGTACTAATGTGGCCCCTCTATCATCACCAGGCTACAAATCTTAACAATGAATTAGAAGACCGAAGGTATGAAAGGTGCCAAGATTTTAGAGGATTTTATTATAAGTTTGGAAATCCATTCCAGAGTCATGCAGCAACCACAGACTTTAGAGAAACTGCCAGGAAAGTTAATGCTGGAGGACCAGCATTGGGCTCAGTAGGGGGCAGTGATGAGCTTAAAAAATGCTCATAATTTGAATGTTATGATAAACTTTTAATGTCTTTACTTTTGTTATTTCATGACTGTTGAAACCTTTTATGGGAATATCCTGTAGCAAGATACTTTCATATTCCTGCAGCTCATTGTGTTGACTTGATTGCATTTATTGCCCTGATTGACTCCCTAAAATGACTGGTATATCATATACAGTTTTTGAATGATGAAGTAGATTTAAAATGTGTGATTAATGAATAGATATCGTGTATGTGCCATACGCCTTTTCTTTCACATTTGTGCCTTTTGTTTCGCAGGTTGTTGAAGAATGATCGAGTCAAGCGCAGCCGATCTCGACCTTGTAGTAAAGTCCATTTCCTGCACGACTTCGAGGAAGCTCCGGTGAAGACTCTTTGACCGAAACCATGGGAAAGAATTTTAATGATAGTCAATCTGGGAAAAGTGGAGCGCTAGATTCTATCTGAATCGGGTTGAACGCATAAATTCATTTATGAAGTTTGTTCCTTGATTCTGGGATACTTTACTTCCACGTCTTTCTTTGATTGGGTTAGTTAATTAGTTGCTCTCCTGTTTATAAATAAATTTCTCCTCCTACGCGAGAGAGACAGGGAGAGAGGGGGGAATAGTTAGAAAAGTTAGAAGCATAGTAATAGCAGATATTATGTAAGAGTTAGTATGATAATGAGAAATAGAATCTGTATGATCAAAGACAAAGTTTGTTGTTAGTTTCCACATCAACAAAGCAATGTATACCATTCTGTTTTCATGAATAAAGTTCAATGAAGTTCTGAGTTTAGCATCTGCATAATCGTTAGATGCTTGCTAAGGGGGGCCACTTAGTAAGTATCTATAGCTAGTTAGTTAGATGTTATTTTCTGTTGATCTTTAGTTAACTTTCATCTTTGAAGTTTTCATACAAACTCAGTCTTATAGTGCTCCTGCAGCATAGAGAGTCCATCCCTGTGACTGTTCCTGCAGCATAAGGCCGGTTCATAGTTTGTGTTTCAGTCATAGTTGTTATGGTTTCTATCATAGTTGAGTTAAAGAATTTTGCATTACCGTTCTATGGCTTAGATAGAATTTCTTTCCAGTATTATTTCTGCTAAGATTTGACTGAAACTAGTTCCTAGTGCATATATTTTTCCGCGCCATTTAAAGTTTACGTCCCCTGGTTTGACAAGTAAAATGAACGTCCATAGGAAGATATAAGTCACCTGTTGGAATGTCCAATTCCCAGGAAAGGTTGTACTGTGATTTTCATATCCTTTTGTGGGCGCGAGCCACTAGGCCCACCACCCCAATTAATACTATCATTTTAGCTTCTATTTAAATTTTTTTTGCATGTTTAATATGGTAGGAATTTTCCTACGAGGTAATAATTAAGTATTCATGGAATAAGTAATTCCTAAAATACTAACATTCAATTTTATTGAATACATATAACATTTGAATTTTTCTATTTTTTAGTGAGATATAATTTATTAGGAATAATAATTTAAATCTGTGATATAAAATAAGCTATTTAAAGATGTTGAATAGTAACACTCAATTTTTCCATTGTAATTTCTTTTAGATAAGAGGATTTTTTTGGGGGCGAATAAGCTAGGGTTGATTTATTTTTAATTTAGTTTTTCTATAGTGGATAAGCCACAAATATTTTTTTGTAGATAATGATTTAAAAATGAGTTAACAAATTCTAGTATTTCTATAGATAATTGGGATTAAAGCGGTGGATAGGATGCTTAATGATGAAGTTATGGAGGTGGAGAAATATTTATTGAATTTTGTGAATTATGTAGGGATGATGAAAAATTTATTTTATTTAATATGATCGTTTTCACTTTTAAAAATTACTTGTCTTTGATTTGTATTGAATAGTTTCCCAAAAAAACTAAAAATCTTATTAGCACAAACTCCCTTTAAAACTCCTCTACATATCTTTAATTATTATGAATATTCCTTACAAAGAATAAGATTTGAAAAAGGTAAAATGTCCACTCACTCGATGAGCTTACAAGAAATTATCATTTCTTATACACTATTTAAACAAATATTATTAACATGTATGCAAAGGGTTGTATTTTTTAGTCACATATTTCATGAAAAGTGTAGTGTTGAAAATTGTACACTCTCTAAAAAGGTACAATTTCACAATTAATTTGGAACTATTTTAGCACCCTTGCATTAAATACCCTCTAATTCATCATTAATAGGCCCCTAAGAACATTTATTTTGGATCTCGAGGCTTATTTCAACTAAAAACCTCACAAAATCCACAAAAACATAAAAAATTCTAACAACCCACCCCAAAAATCTAGGGTGGGACTCATATGCCACCTTGGCCATATGAGTCCCCCTAAGTGGGACCCATACGCTAGGAGTGGCGTATGATTCCCATTTGGGGCCATTTTAGGGTTTGAGTGGGAAATTCAACTTTTTAATTCAAATTTTTGGTTGATGTTGGCTTTTGAGATCTACATAACAATAAATTAGGTGTAATTCCTATATAAACAAGCTTCTAAAGTCATTTTTTCATCTAAGCAAGCATCTAGAAGAGCAATTTCATGATCCAATAATTCAAGAACATTCAAGCATTCTTTATAAGAGAATTCAAGAACAAGTAATCAACAAAGTTGAAGCCTTGGAGTAGCATTAACATGTTTTTGTAGGTCTTCAAGCTCACTTTCATTCAAGATCTAGCATTTTCAAGAGTTGATTATGGTTGCCTATGGTGAATCATGATGGAGTCTAGGTTGGAGAGATGCAACTAGCCATCAAACCAAGCCTAATGACTTGTTTTCTAAGTGATTCCATCCTCCATTATCACTCTACATTCAACCTAAGGAAGGTACAAGAATTATTAGGGCTCATTTGGGTGATTCGAGATCTCTCAAAGTGATTCATTCATCTTCATGTTTCATCCATGCATCTCATTCTAGCACATTAGAATAGGATTGCATTGCATTTAAAATGCCCCAACCTTAGACACACTTAAGGTTAGGGTTTGCATTCCTATTTACATTCATGTTTCATTTTTCTATCAAGGTTTAATTACCAAACTAGGCGTTTGACCAAGGAAAACTCCCCATAAGAAAATCAACAATACATTTTGTTTTGCAAGTATTTTTATAGGTTCAGATCCAAAAATTAGTTTGGAAGGGAAGGGTAGAGATTGGAGCATAGATCTAAACTTTGAATTCCTGAAAAAGTTGAATGAGATTAATATGCCATAAGTGGTGCATGAGCTTTTGGCATATTAGTCCCACTACAGGCATAATTTCTAGATTTTTGCAAATCTTAAATCTACACCGTCAGAAACTTATTCTAGACCAGAAACCCTAGTCCGAGACTAATATGCCTAGAGTGGCGTATGAGTCTCAGTGTACCCTAATTTTAATATTTTTTGCATTTCAAAGCTTCATAAAATCCTCTTCAAGTTTCCAGGTGCACACCTTTGATCTTGTAGCTCTTTGTTCTAATTTACATGCATTTTGAGGTCATTTAGTGAAGAATTGCATCATATTAGGGTTAAGCATTAGATGTTGCATTTCATTATCCTTTCAAGCCCTAGCTTGGTGGTGAACCCCTCTTTAGTTTATAATCAGGCCCTAGGACAACCATATTGCAAGATCTCTTTCTCCTTTGCACACTTTAGATTGAGATCTCTAGGGTTTTCCTTGAATGAGAGAGAGTGAAGATTGTTATTCTATCTCCCAAGCATAGAAGCAAAAAAATTCAACCTTTCATAAAATAATAAATATTTCTCAAAACCAAAGAATTTAAACTCACTATTATAGTTTTATCCTATGTCAAAAATTGATCTTTACAACAAGACATGAAAATCCATTAGAACATAAATGATAGAGAATTTATTCATATTTTTTAGTTGTCATTGCCCTAGTGGATATGTACAATTTTTTTAAAGGAATGCAATATGCACATGCATCATTTTATATCTTTCCAATTTGATTTTTTTTTAAAATTTAAGGATTTCTCAAGAATTTTTCTCATTGATTATGTACAATGATTATAGGTCAAGTGCAAAATACATATTTTGTTCAAAGGATTTACATAATCTTAAGTAAATATAACTTTTCCGTAAAAACCAAAATATACAACTAGAATCAAGTATGGGAATCTACCAAATTTTAAAAAATGATAGTTTTTTGTTAAATGTAGTTCTTCCAAGTTCCCTAGTATGTACACGTAGGTAAATGTAGAAGGATGTGTTAGGTAGTCTTAAGTTTACTTACGACTTCTAACATTATTAGATAGTTATTATTTAATAATGATGTTAGGTGCATTTAAATTTTAATCATTGAGGTAGTTCGGGTTGGTTCTTCCTATACCTCATCACACCTACACTATTAATATATGGGTTTATACATTATTTATCATCTCATTTTTTCTTCATTCTTCACTCCTGGTGAAATAGCTTCCCCTATTTTGCTTCTCTCATTCGTGAAGGTTTATATTCGTTTGCAAATTCTCTTGGGTATTTTTCTCTAACATGGTATCAGACCTTGTCTTTTGGAACCACCTTCCATGTTGAGAGTTTTCGCTAGAAACCTGTTTAGATCATATTTTTTGTTCTTGATTGAAGGCCCAATCCTTTGTTGCAAAGGTACATTTTCATCCACAAGTGGTAGTAATCTTTGTTGAGCTTGATTCTCTAGTGAGAGGGTCAATTTTTTGTGACGTATAGAGCCTGTGTTAGAAATAGGGGTGTGATCTACTGTGTGGAACAAGAAATTTTCTGGTGAGATAAACAATGATTTCTTTGGAGGCCTGATTTTGTTAAATAGAAAAGTGTTTTTTTTTTGGTTGAGGAGGTTTTTTTTCACAAGCACAAGTATTTCCTTAAAAGAAACATTTTTTGAAGGCCATGGCATTTTTTATGAGGAATGTACTATATTGAGGGTAAGTGAATGTGTTTTCCAAGTGCACACCATACTAGTTGAAGGATTCATACCTCGGTAGTTTGAAGTTTGGTTTGAAGGCATGGGGTCTGAGGGAGAACTCATCATTTTTCATTGTTTAGGTCATAAATTTTTTATGTGCAGGTGTTTGAATCCTATTCAAGTCAAGTATATTGTTGAAGAAGTAGAAACCTCTACCAGTTGCATGGAAACATCACAAATTTTGCGCTGATCTCATTTTTTGGGCTTAGTTTGACCCTTGTTGGGTTAGAAGGAATTCATAGAGGCATCTCATAGTGGCATCATTTTTGGAAATAAAGATCAAATGTGAAGCTATGGCCTATTGGAGATTGCGGAAAAGGGTGTAGTGATTGCATTTTTTTGCAATTTCCTTGCTGAAAGTGAGTTTTTGGGGTTGTGTTTTGCCTCGAAGGGGATAAATTATCCCATATTTTCCAAGTGTAGGCTTTCTCTGTTGTTTATATACACATCTACACATAGAGACTTCTGAGTAATTTGTTGCATGGTGTAATCGTGAGCTTGGTCCAAGTACTCTTTTTTTAAATAATCTTGCCATCTATTCCTATAGCTTAAAATTGCATGTTTTTGATGTGTAGAAAAATGGATACCTAAAGATATCACACTTTTTCCATTCAATCATTCACTAATGTCCTAGGAGTACCAATTGGATTGACTAACAACCTCACAACGTGAGTCAATTCTCAATTAGGAAGGACCTAGGAGGGGTTTATTTAAGTTATAAGGGGTTCACCACCAAGCAAATGCTTGGAAAATAAAATGTTTGGAAAAAAAGGTGTGATATGCAAAATGACCTAAAACTAGAAATGTAAGCTAAATGAGACATGTAAATAATGAAATTATGAAACACGGAGATAGTATATGTGTACCTAGAAAATCTAGGGATGATGTGAGGATTCTAGAAATGTAAAGAACCTATTAAAATATTCTATGGAGGACTAAGATGCCCAAGATGGCGAATTAGTCTCGTTGTTTTTTAGGCCAAATATAGACTCTTTGGATGTTGGAACAGAATCTCAAAGAATCTCTAAAAAATACCACTTGGAGGACTAAGATGCCCAAGGTGGTGTATTAGTTCTATTTTGAATTTCTAAAGTTTTTGAATGTGATCCTGAACTCCAAGGTGTGTACTTGCTTCTCTATAGGTCTGATGTTCTAAAAATTCCAAATCTGACCTGTAGGTGAGTCTCAGTGAAGATGACAACTTTGTAGTGCAACTTTTGCAACTTTGCACTCCAAGTGATCTTCAAGTCTTTAACCTAGATCTACAATCAAAAATATGAAAGAGAAAAAAACTTGTTGTTTGTTAATGAATGGGGGTTTTCCTTGGTCAAACCCCTTGTAGGTAATTAAACCAAATGATGAAATGAAGCATGGAACATGAAATGTGTAAATGATATCACCTTGTATGATGTCTTGTGAAGAATATTTGCAATCTACCATGTAGTAGCCATGAAGAATGTAGATCTTGGATCTTGGAATATGAACAATGGTTGAAAATAGATCTTCAATGCTACATCCACAATCTTGGCTCAAAAGCATGAATGGATGCGCTAATCCCTTAACATGATGCTTGAATCTTGATGATGGCTCCAAATTCTTGATGAAATACTCTTGAATTCTTGAATACTTGAATGATTGGATACTTAGATTGCTTGTTATCTTGTTATGAGAAAAATGAGAGAGGGAACCTTGTATTTATACTTATTCATTCTTAATATCCAAAAAGTACATCACAACAAGCAGATGTGACATGGCACTTTCAAATTTTGCAAAATTCTAGTGTGCTCATTTTAAAACCCTAAAAAAAAAATTGTTACATTTGTGTAGGGTTCTTATATGAGGTTTAGGGTTTTGTTTCGTTTTAATTTTCTTGGCGTTCTATCATGTCATTTACTAGTATTTCCTATTGTCAGTCACCAAGAATCTTCTCACGCGCATAAAATATCATCATGTGACTGACATTTCTCTTGTCTAGATTTGAATTTCCTAACTTCTACATCCATTGTATTGCATGATTTATAAGTCTTCAGCCTACTATTCTCATGTTGTCCTTGGGAAGTCCCCTTTCTTAAAAAAACTAATGAGCATGTGCTTAAAAATTTCCCACTTATGTCCCAATGGCCTTCATAGTTGTATCTCTCATCGTTAATTGAATAATTGATTCATACTTTAAATCAGTGATGAGCGATGGACTGATGCTTTCCCTTTGATAGATTGCTCATCGCTAATGGCTTTCAAGCCTTCAAAATTGTAATAGTGATGAGCGATACTTTTTTCTTTATGTTCTTATCGCTCATCGCGAATGGCCATAAAAAGATAAATTTGAAATAGTGATGAGCGATGCGATGTGATTTCATGTGTATCACTTGATCATTGATACATTTTGAATGTAAAGTCTCACATAAACGATACACAATGGATATTGCAAAGGTTGTAAATCTACTCATTGCTAATTTCTCGCAAAAGATATGAGGATAATTAGTGATGAACAATGGCAATATGTTTTGACTTCATCACTGATTGCAGATTTGACTAAGAACTTGGGTTCTAAATTAGCAATAAGCGATTATGAATTTTCTATAAAGGATTTTTCTCGCTAATATGACATGATCCTGTGAGCGATGTTTTTGTGATGTTTTTTTATGCAGGTTATACATGTCTGAATTTGGCGCTGACCCAACATCTCTCATCGTAGATAAATTCTTAAGAGAAAGGTTTGAATTAGCGATGCACGATGGAAGGATAAATGTAACCAATGGTTAAACCACAGAACCAAGGGCTAGAGAGCATTGCTGGGATGTTTACATCACTGATGGAGCCAGGTGAACATATAGTAGATCGGTGACAAGTGATGACCATAAAGGAAAAGGGCAACATGTCATGATCCTAGGGATTTCCCATAGATCAGAAAGGAAAGTCATGAGAGAACTAGATAATCGTTGATAAAGTATTATAGTAAGATGATCTGATGGACTGGAAATCATCACATGAATAGCCTCATCGCTAAATTGTACCCTAAATCTTGGGGAGAATCAGTAATGAAGTGTATAAAGAAATTTTCTCTAAAAGAAACTGGTCCTATGTACTTCACCATTATTAATGAGAAGAATGAATTAGGTTGGCAATACATGCTAATCGTCAGATCAACTATGATTAATCAGGGTTTGAGGGAAACATGGCAACATTTGAAATAACCTCATTATTTTCAAGGAGAAAGTTGATAATGGTCGAAAAACAAAGCTCATGGCCACCTTAGATGAAGTTTTAATTGCTATAAGATGAACGGTCTAGATGCAAAGCCAAACTGAAAAGTTACCAATTCGCTTGTGTAAGGAGTTCTGAATCATTAATTATACATGCTCGAATTTTCTATTTAATGCAGGTTGATTATTGTTTTATTCACACTATCTTTTTAGACTGCAAAAGAAGTAAGGTATGAGTAGTAGAGGCGATTGAGTTTTCCAGAGAAAATTTTTAGTGTCTTCATCTTGAGAAAATTGGTATGAGATTAGGTTCTCTCATATATTTGGGATTTCTATTGCTAGAATTGTCTACAATTGTTGGGATTGGGTTGTTTCTCTTATAGGTCTTAAGTCTAGAACCTTTTTAATTATCTCTCATCTAGATTTATAGAAAATGGGAAAAGCTGGTACATCATTTCCACCTATTAGGAGGTCTAGCTGGCTAAGTGTGTTTGAATGCCATGAAGGAATAGCTGAGCAAGAAGCCATGGTTTCTCGTGAGGTTTCAAAGGGGAAAAGGAGGGCTAGGGGCCATAAAAAGAAGTAAATTGCGCAGAGTACATACTGTTTGAGGAATAGGACCCTTACAGGTGAAGTGGTCGAATGCAAAGGCAAGGAACTGGAAATGCTAGTGAAGAAGGCTAGAAAGAAAGAGAAGAGTCATATGGTCTGCCTGGGTAAGCACAATTCTCCTATCATTCTTTCAGACTCTCCTTCGGATGCTGAAGCTGATGATGACTCAGACTACGACTAGTACCTACATTCCTTGGTTCCATATGATAGTTTTTATGATGACGTGTTGGTGATACCTCCAATTGCATCGAGGATAAGGAGCGGTTGAGCATTTTTGAATGCCGATGACTCTGAATAGGGTCACCTCCTATTTTAGTTTTTGATGACACCATGGTATTTGCATAGGAGGTATTTGTCTTCATGTGTCCATGGTCTATGTTTCTTTTTCTCATACTGATGTGGAATAATCTTCCAGATGATATGAATTGAATCTTTTTGTTCCAAACAATGAATACGATGATAGAAATGGCTAATATTTTACACATGTTTTTTGTCTCCCCTATTCTAAAATGATTACGTATGAAACTACCTGGGGAGTGCTACAAGGATTTAGTTAGAATTAGGTTTTGAAATGAACTCAAATGAAATTGAAATTTTAATTCAGTCGGGCGCTTGTTGCTCCCCTGTTTATATAAAGGGGATTTCATGGCTGAAAAAAGAGAGAAGAGAGTTCATAATTTTTAGTCTAGACAAGCTCACAATAGATACTATGCTATAGCGGAATAAAATGTAAATAGATACTCTAGCATATGAATCAAAAGCAAGTCTAAGACGAAAGTTATACTGTGTATGAATCTTAAATATGGTTTTACAATGAAATATTAGAAATGAAGAAGAATTTTAGTTTAGAAATATTGGTCTCCTATGTGTTTTCTTCCAAGTTATGAATGAAGATTGTTGATGACATCCTCATTTTTCTTTTGTGATTTTCACAAAATGTATGAATTTATTTTATGCTTTAGTTCAAAGAATTGATTAAATGTTGAAATGAGCTCATTAGTTTGTGAGAAAAGCATATAGGATTTAGTAAGGAAGTGATACTTAATAGACACAGTGAGTTAGATGTTACAAAGTGACATCTTAATGGTCCACTAATTTATGAGCTTCAATCCAAATTGTATTACCAATTGACTACCAGTTATAATTCATTTTCTTCCTTAGATAAATTAATGATCATCTAGTTAGTTTATCTTATAATCAGTTGAGCCAGTGTTGAAATAGGCCTAGGATTCAAGATGAAGAATGATTCAAAATACTTTAAATTTCAATGTCCCACTTCTAAGTATGAAGGCACACACCTTGAAAATAAGTAACACTTCTATCTAAGTTTTGTCGATCTTTTGATAAGGTGATTTTCATGGAATCATGTATCTGTGTGAAGAAATAATCTTGATCAAGCCTAAAATATTATGAGTATATATAGGATTACCCTCCTTGGATCTCATAGAGCCGAAGAGAAGAAGTAAAGTAATAACTACTCTACTTAAGTTTTGGAAAATCCTCAACCTAGCTAATAATTGGGTCATGGCAAGCCCATAGGTTAGGACTGAAGTTAAGTTTGGTATGAATTTATTAAATAAAGGAGGCTAAATCTGGCCCAAATTTCAAATTGAACCCCGAAAATAAGCCAAGGGGGACTAATATGCCCTAGGTGGTGCCTTAGTCCCAAGGCTCAATTCTCGGGACATAGACTCCAAAAAGGGACCTTTACAGGGGTTTTCAAAATTAGGGTCCTAAGACTGATGGAGGACAAAGATGCCCTAGGTGGCATTTTAGTCCCAGTCCACAAATCAGGGACATAGAGAGAGAAACATTAAATGATCATTTATCTTTTGAATTTTTACAATATTTTCCATAAAAATATATATTTTATTAGGCTTGTTGATGCAAAATAGGGCTAATTAATCCATAAAGAAGCATAAATAAAGCAATGGAGGCATAAACAAATGTGAAAATGCAAGGGTATGAATTTTACTACACTACATTTAGCCCTCACTTTAGTGAGAGGATGAACTTGCTTCAAACTCACACTAAAGTATCCAACCACACAATCAAGAGGGATTTATATGTATGAATCCTAGTAAGATAGGATGATAATGATCAAGAGGGATGATCAAGCCCCTACAGTCAAAATATTATGATAAACTAGAATAAGCACAA
>VDFB02281492.1:206074286-206215871 GCA_007258455.2 Sequoia sempervirens
ATTTAAAATTCCCTAACCTTAGACACACTTAAGGTTAGGCTTTGCATTCCTATTTACATTCATGTTTCATTTTTCTATCAAGGTTTAATTACCAAACTAGGTGTTTGACCAAAGAAAACCCCCCATAAGAAAATCAACAATACATTTTGTTTTGCAAGTATTTTTATAGGTTGAGATTCAAAAATTAGTTTGGAAGGGAAGGGTAGAGATTGGAGCATAGGTCTAAACTTTGATCCTTCTTCCAAACCAAATCTTTCCTTCCCATCCGTGCATAATTCTCTAGATTTCCTTTGCAAATCTTAAATCTATTAACCGCAGAAACTTATTCTAGACCGTAACCTAGTCCGAGACTAATATGCCTAGAGTGGCGTATGAGTCTCAGTGTACCCTAATTTTAATAATTTTTGCATTTCAGAGCTTCATCAAACCCTCTTCAAGTTTCTAGGTGCACACCTTTGATCTTGTAGCTCTTTGTTCTGATTTACATGCATTTTGAGTTCATTTAGTGAAGAATTGCATCATATTAGGGTTAAGCATTAGATGTTGCATTTCATTATCCTTTCAAGCCCTAGCTTGGTGGTGAACCCCTCTTTAGTTTATAATCAAGCCCTAGGACAACCATATTGCAAGATCTCTTTCTCCTTTGCATACTTTAGATTGAGAACTCTAGGGTTTTCCTTGAATGAGAGAGAGTGAAGATTGTTATTCTATCTCCCAAGCATAGAAGCAAAAAAATTCAACCTTTCATAAAGTAATAAATATTTCTCAAAACCAAAGAATTTACTCACTATTATAGTTTTATCCTATGTCAAAAATTGATCTTTACAACAAGACATGAAAATCCATTAGAACATAAATGATAGAGAATTTATTCATATTTTTTAGTTGTCATTGCCCTAGTGGATATGTACAATTTTTTAAAGGAATGCAATATGCACATGCATCATTTTATATCTTTCCAATTTGATTTTTTAAAATTTAAGGATTTCTCAAGAATTTTTCTCATTGATTATGTACAATGATTATAGGTCAAGTGCAAAATACATATTTTGTTCAAAGGATTTACATAATCTTAAGTAAATATAACTTTTCCGTAAAACCAAAATATACAACTAGAATCAAGCATGGGAATCTACCAAATTTTAAAAATGATAGTTTTTGTTAAATGTAGTTCTTCCAAGTTCCCTAGTATGTACACGAGGTAAATGTAGAAGGATGTGTTAGGTAGTCTTAAGTTTACTTATTTAATTTCTAACATTATTAGATAGTTATTATTTAATAATGATGTTAGGTGCATTTAAATTTTAATCATTGAGGTAGTTCGGGTTGGTTCTTCCTATACCTCATCACACCTACACTATTAATATATGGGTTTATACATTATTTATCATCTCATTTTTTCTTCATTCTTCACTCATGGTGAAATAGCTTCCCCTATTTTTCTTCTCTCATTCGTGAAGGTTTATATTCGCTTGCAAATTCTCTTGGTATTTTTCTCTAACATGGTATCTGACTCTCTTTGAACCACCTTCCATGTTGAGAGTTTTCGCTAGAAACCTGCTTTAGATCATATTTTTGTTCTTGATTGAAGGCCCAATCCTTGTTGCAAAGGTACATTTTCATCCACAAGTGGTAGTAATCTTTGTTGAGCTTGATTCTCTAGTGAGAGGGTCAATTTTTGTGACGATAGAGCCTGTGTTAGAAATAGGGGTGTGATCTACTGTGTGGAACAAGAAATTTTCTGGTGAGATAAACAATGATTTCTTTGGAGGCCTGATTTTGTTAAATAGAAAAGTGTTTTTTTTTTGGTTGAGGAGGTTTTTTTTCACAAGCACAAGTATTTCCTTAAAAGAAACATTTTTTGAAGGCCATGGCATTTTTTATGAGGAATGTACTATATTGAGGGTAAGTGAATGTGTTTTCCAAGTGCACACCATACTAGTTGAAGGATTCATACCTCGGTAGTTTGAAGTTTGGTTTGAAGGCATGGGGTCTGAGGGAGAACTCATCATTTTTCATTGTTTAGGTCATAAATTTTTTATGTGCAGGTGTTTGAATCCTATTCAAGTCAAGTATATTGTTGAAGAAGTAGAAACCTCTACCAGTTGCATGGAAACATCACAAATTTTGCGCTGATCTCATTTTTTGGGCTTAGTTTGACCCTTGTTGGGTTAGAAGGAATTCATAGAGGCATCTCATAGTGGCATCATTTTTGGAAATAAAGATCAAATGTGAAGCTATGGCCTATTGGAGATTGCGGAAAAGGGTGTAGTGATTGCATTTTTTTGCAATTTCCTTGCTGAAAGTGAGTTTTTGGGGTTGTGTTTTGCCTCGAAGGGGATAAATTATCCCATATTTTCCAAGTGTAGGCTTTCTCTGTTGTTTATATACACATCTACACATAGAGACTTCTGAGTAATTTGTTGCATGGTGTAATCGTGAGCTTGGTCCAAGTACTCTTTTTTTAAATAATCTTGCCATCTATTCCTATAGCTTAAAATTGCATGTTTTTGATGTGTAGAAAAATGGATACCTAAAGATATCACACTTTTTCCATTCAATCATTCACTAATGTCCTAGGAGTACCAATTGGATTGACTAACAACCTCACAACGTGAGTCAATTCTCAATTAGGAAGGACCTAGGAGGGGTTTATTTAAGTTATAAGGGGTTCACCACCAAGCAAATGCTTGGAAAATAAAATGTTTGGAAAAAAAGGTGTGATATGCAAAATGACCTAAAACTAGAAATGTAAGCTAAATGAGACATGTAAATAATGAAATTATGAAACACGGAGATAGTATATGTGTACCTAGAAAATCTAGGGATGATGTGAGGATTCTAGAAATGTAAAGAACCTATTAAAATATTCT
Organism: Sequoia sempervirens; assembly: GCA_007258455.2. Classification (NCBI taxonomy): domain Eukaryota; kingdom Viridiplantae; phylum Streptophyta; class Pinopsida; order Cupressales; family Cupressaceae; genus Sequoia; species Sequoia sempervirens. Next base: position 206,077,160 of record VDFB02281492.1, read on the forward strand.
ATGGAGGACTAAGATGCCCAAGATGGCGAATTAGTCTCGTTGTTTTTTAGGCCAAATATAGACTCTTTGGATGTTGGAACAGAATCTCAAAGAATCTCTAAAAAATACCACTTGGAGGACTAAGATGCCCAAGGTGGTGTATTAGTTCTATTTTGAATTTCTAAAGTTTTTGAATGTGATCCTGAACTCCAAGGTGTGTACTTGCTTCTCTATAGGTCTGATGTTCTAAAAATTCCAAATCTGACCTGTAGGTGAGTCTCAGTGAAGATGACAACTTTGTAGTGCAACTTTTGCAACTTTGCACTCCAAGTGATCTTCAAGTCTTTAACCTAGATCTACAATCAAAAATATGAAAGAGAAAAAAACTTGTTGTTTGTTAATGAATGGGGGTTTTCCTTGGTCAAACCCCTTGTAGGTAATTAAACCAAATGATGAAATGAAGCATGGAACATGAAATGTGTAAATGATATCACCTTGTATGATGTCTTGTGAAGAATATTTGCAATCTACCATGTAGTAGCCATGAAGAATGTAGATCTTGGATCTTGGAATATGAACAATGGTTGAAAATAGATCTTCAATGCTACATCCACAATCTTGGCTCAAAAGCATGAATGGATGCGCTAATCCCTTAACATGATGCTTGAATCTTGATGATGGCTCCAAATTCTTGATGAAATACTCTTGAATTCTTGAATACTTGAATGATTGGATACTTAGATTGCTTGTTATCTTGTTATGAGAAAAATGAGAGAGGGAACCTTGTATTTATACTTATTCATTCTTAATATCCAAAAAGTACATCACAACAAGCAGATGTGACATGGCACTTTCAAATTTTGCAAAATTCTAGTGTGCTCATTTTAAAACCCTAAAAAAAAAATTGTTACATTTGTGTAGGGTTCTTATATGAGGTTTAGGGTTTTGTTTCGTTTTAATTTTCTTGGCGTTCTATCATGTCATTTACTAGTATTTCCTATTGTCAGTCACCAAGAATCTTCTCACGCGCATAAAATATCATCATGTGACTGACATTTCTCTTGTCTAGATTTGAATTTCCTAACTTCTACATCCATTGTATTGCATGATTTATAAGTCTTCAGCCTACTATTCTCATGTTGTCCTTGGGAAGTCCCCTTTCTTAAAAAAACTAATGAGCATGTGCTTAAAAATTTCCCACTTATGTCCCAATGGCCTTCATAGTTGTATCTCTCATCGTTAATTGAATAATTGATTCATACTTTAAATCAGTGATGAGCGATGGACTGATGCTTTCCCTTTGATAGATTGCTCATCGCTAATGGCTTTCAAGCCTTCAAAATTGTAATAGTGATGAGCGATACTTTTTTCTTTATGTTCTTATCGCTCATCGCGAATGGCCATAAAAAGATAAATTTGAAATAGTGATGAGCGATGCGATGTGATTTCATGTGTATCACTTGATCATTGATACATTTTGAATGTAAAGTCTCACATAAACGATACACAATGGATATTGCAAAGGTTGTAAATCTACTCATTGCTAATTTCTCGCAAAAGATATGAGGATAATTAGTGATGAACAATGGCAATATGTTTTGACTTCATCACTGATTGCAGATTTGACTAAGAACTTGGGTTCTAAATTAGCAATAAGCGATTATGAATTTTCTATAAAGGATTTTTCTCGCTAATATGACATGATCCTGTGAGCGATGTTTTTGTGATGTTTTTTTATGCAGGTTATACATGTCTGAATTTGGCGCTGACCCAACATCTCTCATCGTAGATAAATTCTTAAGAGAAAGGTTTGAATTAGCGATGCACGATGGAAGGATAAATGTAACCAATGGTTAAACCACAGAACCAAGGGCTAGAGAGCATTGCTGGGATGTTTACATCACTGATGGAGCCAGGTGAACATATAGTAGATCGGTGACAAGTGATGACCATAAAGGAAAAGGGCAACATGTCATGATCCTAGGGATTTCCCATAGATCAGAAAGGAAAGTCATGAGAGAACTAGATAATCGTTGATAAAGTATTATAGTAAGATGATCTGATGGACTGGAAATCATCACATGAATAGCCTCATCGCTAAATTGTACCCTAAATCTTGGGGAGAATCAGTAATGAAGTGTATAAAGAAATTTTCTCTAAAAGAAACTGGTCCTATGTACTTCACCATTATTAATGAGAAGAATGAATTAGGTTGGCAATACATGCTAATCGTCAGATCAACTATGATTAATCAGGGTTTGAGGGAAACATGGCAACATTTGAAATAACCTCATTATTTTCAAGGAGAAAGTTGATAATGGTCGAAAAACAAAGCTCATGGCCACCTTAGATGAAGTTTTAATTGCTATAAGATGAACGGTCTAGATGCAAAGCCAAACTGAAAAGTTACCAATTCGCTTGTGTAAGGAGTTCTGAATCATTAATTATACATGCTCGAATTTTCTATTTAATGCAGGTTGATTATTGTTTTATTCACACTATCTTTTTAGACTGCAAAAGAAGTAAGGTATGAGTAGTAGAGGCGATTGAGTTTTCCAGAGAAAATTTTTAGTGTCTTCATCTTGAGAAAATTGGTATGAGATTAGGTTCTCTCATATATTTGGGATTTCTATTGCTAGAATTGTCTACAATTGTTGGGATTGGGTTGTTTCTCTTATAGGTCTTAAGTCTAGAACCTTTTTAATTATCTCTCATCTAGATTTATAGAAAATGGGAAAAGCTGGTACATCATTTCCACCTATTAGGAGGTCTAGCTGGCTAAGTGTGTTTGAATGCCATGAAGGAATAGCTGAGCAAGAAGCCATGGTTTCTCGTGAGGTTTCAAAGGGGAAAAGGAGGGCTAGGGGCCATAAAAAGAAGTAAATTGCGCAGAGTACATACTGTTTGAGGAATAGGACCCTTACAGGTGAAGTGGTCGAATGCAAAGGCAAGGAACTGGAAATGCTAGTGAAGAAGGCTAGAAAGAAAGAGAAGAGTCATATGGTCTGCCTGGGTAAGCACAATTCTCCTATCATTCTTTCAGACTCTCCTTCGGATGCTGAAGCTGATGATGACTCAGACTACGACTAGTACCTACATTCCTTGGTTCCATATGATAGTTTTTATGATGACGTGTTGGTGATACCTCCAATTGCATCGAGGATAAGGAGCGGTTGAGCATTTTTGAATGCCGATGACTCTGAATAGGGTCACCTCCTATTTTAGTTTTTGATGACACCATGGTATTTGCATAGGAGGTATTTGTCTTCATGTGTCCATGGTCTATGTTTCTTTTTCTCATACTGATGTGGAATAATCTTCCAGATGATATGAATTGAATCTTTTTGTTCCAAACAATGAATACGATGATAGAAATGGCTAATATTTTACACATGTTTTTTGTCTCCCCTATTCTAAAATGATTACGTATGAAACTACCTGGGGAGTGCTACAAGGATTTAGTTAGAATTAGGTTTTGAAATGAACTCAAATGAAATTGAAATTTTAATTCAGTCGGGCGCTTGTTGCTCCCCTGTTTATATAAAGGGGATTTCATGGCTGAAAAAAGAGAGAAGAGAGTTCATAATTTTTAGTCTAGACAAGCTCACAATAGATACTATGCTATAGCGGAATAAAATGTAAATAGATACTCTAGCATATGAATCAAAAGCAAGTCTAAGACGAAAGTTATACTGTGTATGAATCTTAAATATGGTTTTACAATGAAATATTAGAAATGAAGAAGAATTTTAGTTTAGAAATATTGGTCTCCTATGTGTTTTCTTCCAAGTTATGAATGAAGATTGTTGATGACATCCTCATTTTTCTTTTGTGATTTTCACAAAATGTATGAATTTATTTTATGCTTTAGTTCAAAGAATTGATTAAATGTTGAAATGAGCTCATTAGTTTGTGAGAAAAGCATATAGGATTTAGTAAGGAAGTGATACTTAATAGACACAGTGAGTTAGATGTTACAAAGTGACATCTTAATGGTCCACTAATTTATGAGCTTCAATCCAAATTGTATTACCAATTGACTACCAGTTATAATTCATTTTCTTCCTTAGATAAATTAATGATCATCTAGTTAGTTTATCTTATAATCAGTTGAGCCAGTGTTGAAATAGGCCTAGGATTCAAGATGAAGAATGATTCAAAATACTTTAAATTTCAATGTCCCACTTCTAAGTATGAAGGCACACACCTTGAAAATAAGTAACACTTCTATCTAAGTTTTGTCGATCTTTTGATAAGGTGATTTTCATGGAATCATGTATCTGTGTGAAGAAATAATCTTGATCAAGCCTAAAATATTATGAGTATATATAGGATTACCCTCCTTGGATCTCATAGAGCCGAAGAGAAGAAGTAAAGTAATAACTACTCTACTTAAGTTTTGGAAAATCCTCAACCTAGCTAATAATTGGGTCATGGCAAGCCCATAGGTTAGGACTGAAGTTAAGTTTGGTTCTAAAAAAATAACCAACATGACGTATGAATTTATTAAATAAAGGAGGCTAAATCTGGCTCAAATTTGAAATTGAAACCCAAAAATAAGCCAAGGGGGACTAATATTCCCTAGGTGGTGTCTTAGTCCCAAGGCTCAATTCTTGGGACATAGACTCCAAAAAGGGACCTTTTCAGGTGTTTTCAAAATTAGGGTCCTAAGACTGATGGAGAACAAAGGTGCCCTAGGTGGCGTTTTAGTCCCAATCCACAAATCAGGGACACACATTGAGAAACATTAAATAATCATTTATCTTTTGAAGTTTTGCGAGTTTTTCCATAAAAATATATAGTTTATTAGGCTTGTTGATGCAAAATAGGGCCAATTAAACCATAAATAAGCATAAATAAAGCAATGAAGGTCCAAACAAGTGTGACATTGCAAGGGTATGAATTTTACTACACTACATTTAGCCCTCACTTTAGTGAGAGGATGAACTTGCTTCAAAATCACACTAAAGTAGCCAACCACACAATCAAGAGGGGTTACTATGTATGAATCCTAGTAAGATAGGATGATAATGATCAAGAGGGACGATCAAGCCCCTAGGGTTGAGATTTTATGATAAACCAACATAAGCACAAAGTAACACACATGTGGATGATAAATGAAGCCATAACTAGATCACAAACATACACCATCAAAGATAGGAAAAATGAAAAATTGCAACGGATCAAGCTTCGACTGGCCATCCAACGTGGTGGACTAGGTCTAGGCTATTTATCCAAAAAGGTTTACAAGTGGAACACATTGTCCAAGTTATGAAAACAAAACACACGCTCACGAGGGCTGGTGGAAGCTAGTTATCCACTAGGTGAGCCCCAAGGGACCATATTAAAGCCATACCTCCATGACTTTAATAGGGTACACGAATGCATGGTCACACAAGCTAGTGAAGCTAGGTGTTCACTAGGTGAGCCTCGGTGGACCATATCAAAGTCATACCTCCATGAATTTAATAAGGTACAGAAGAAAAATGCAACAAGAGAGAGGGATCTTTGAAGGGATTTTTCTTAGTTCATGCAAGGTCTCTTCTTAGGGAACATAGTGCTTAATGTTTCCAAGAGAGGACAAGTCAAATAAATATCATGCTCTTGGAGGAAATCAAACCCAATGACACCACCAAGAAAAGGACATCACAAGAAAAAAGAAAATCACACAGTGAAACATGAGAACAAATGGAAATAAAATCATGCCAAAATAATTCCAATATATGCCCCCAATTTAAAGGAATTGCTAACACCATGCTGTGAGCAATTACTTTAAAGTAGCCAAAATGATAAAAGAAAAGAGGGTATGTCACATGCGATCCAACTTAAGGCATGTCTTCCACATGCAATCTTGCTCATAAATATACATGGAAGGTGGTCAACTAGCCAAAAGAGGCAACAATAGGTGACATACGAGGACAAGGCTACCTAACCCCTTTCCACCACTGAGTGTAGAATAGAGGTGAGCCAAAATAATTGATGAGAAATATGCTAGAGTGAAAATTAGTATCAAATAGAGGAATTAGGTGCCCCCACATAAGGAAGAACACCAAACTCCTTAAGATGTTGACTTTTTCTACTCAAAGCCTTACATTCATTAGTAGAATTGACCATGAATTCTATGAACTATGCACAAAATGAAGTCTTGTAATAAAATTTATTTTGTATTCTTGAAGGAAGAGAGATCAGATGATCTTGGAGGAGTCTCGTCAAGATACTCTCTTGGTCAAAAGTTGAGGGTGTTGCTTTATTTTTTGTTAAAGATATCTCATGCTTAGGACAAGGTATCATACCTACACAAGATGCTTTAGATTGCAAGATTTTGTTCTCTCCTTTATTGGAAGGTGTAAAATCTAATGAATTCTAATCATTAGTGTTTTACATGATGACATTGACATTAAGAGAAGATTTATTTGTTTGTTTCACTTCTTGCAAAGGATAAAGACCACTAGTGTCTATCAACTCAGGGTACACTACTGTTAAAGTTGGTTTAGAGGGATGTTTTGTGATAGTTTTGATATTAAGTGAAGGTTTGTTTGTGTCTTTTGAGGAAGAATAATCAACACCACTATTATTTTCCTTCATGTGTGGCTCTATAGGGACATGGATACCTTGTTCTCTAGCACCACATCCTTTTCCACTATATCTAAGTTATTTCATAAGTGCCTAAACTTTTTCGTAAATATTTTTTATTTCTTCAAGATTTGGTGGTTGTTGATAGTCATTTTCTTCGATGTTTGTTGTGTAATTCCTTGTATTTTCTTCTGAAGTGGTTGAGGTGGATGCTTTTGAAGGGTCTTCTAAATTTTGTGTTGACATTACTATTGTTTCTTTTTCCTTGTCTGAATCTTTTTTTATAATCTTGTATTCTTCGATGAATGTATGTTCAAAATCTAAGGAATCCCAATAATCTTCTAATATCTTTGTGACTTCTTCAATGTGTTTTTCTTTGTCTTTATGTTGTACGGGTTCCACTTGTGTAGTTGGTGTTAATTTTTTCAAGGGATTCTCTTTATTTTTCTCAAGTTGTAAGACACTATAATGCTCATTATCATTGTCTAATGCATGTACGCTTTGTTGTTGTAGATGTATTTCATTTTATGATGAAGAGTGGAAGGCACCCCATTCATTGCATGAATCCATGGTCTGCCTATAAGAAGATTATATGAAAGATCATGAGGAATAACATGGATCAATGTTTCTAATGTGGCCTTTCTAGTTGTAATAGGAAAAGTGATCACACCGAGTGATTTCTTTCCCACATTATCAAATCCCTTAATGGATAAAGAGTCAGGTTGAATTTTTTATTTATCAACACCAAGTTTATCCAAAAGGCTTACACTACATACATCTAAGGCTGAGCCATTGTCAACAAGGGTTTTCTTTATCCCTACCATCTTGTATTGAGCTACTATGATGAAAGCATCACATTTTGTTTTCACTTCCAAAGGGGGGAGTTCACTTTGGTGGAAAAAATGTCAGCATTTATTCCTTGAATCATGGCTACTCTATCATTCAGTTGCATATTAGAAGGTATAGGAACATGTTGTAAGGAACTTTGAATCATGTTATTATAGTGGGGGGAGGCTTGGATAAGGTCCCATCAAGATATCTTGGCAAGAGTATTCTTAAGTTGTTAGAAAAGATCATACTCCTTTCCATTTTGTGAAGGAAAATGAGGGGGGCCTGGTAAGAAAGGATTAGGCAATGGGAGGGATGTTGAAGGTGTTTGTCTTGGGTGTGGATTATTCCTAGTGTTGTATGTATGACCAATCGTATTGTAACTTAGTTCCTGCAAAAAAATTTCTTAGGTGGATCGAGGATAAGGACATGTTTTATTTGAACTTGTGGTTTTTGAGAGGGTGGATAAATGATAAGTTTAGGGTTAGGAGAGTACTCTAAGGGGTATCTAATGTGCATAACCTTAGAAGAATTATCATTATTTTCCTGATATCTTAGTGAAGAGGAGTCTAAGGTTACTTCATCATCTTCATCTAAGGAATTACTATTGTTAAGGTTTTCATTGTCTTCCACCATGATATCTTCCAAAGTGGGAGAGTTCTTAGGAGAAACACAAACTAAATGTTCATGACATTCAAAGGTTGATTCTTAGTCAATGACTTCATGGCATGCAATGGAGTTATCAATGGTTGGACTTTCTTTCTCAATAAGGGTTTCCCTATGTGAAGGGGGAAAACTAAGATTCTCATGACATTCATTGATCAAAGTATCTTCTTGACAATGATGAGAGATACTAGGAGAAGGGCAAGTATGATTTTCATGATCACTTATGATTTTATTCCTTTGTTCCCTAATATCTTCCAAAATAGGATAAGTAGGGGAAGGATCATAAAGAGGGTTGTTAAAGAACTTAATTTTTTTATTATCTAAGACCAATCTATCATCCTTTAAAATCTCATTCTCTTGTGCTATGATATCTTCCCAAAGGGGATGAGGAGATGGACAAGCAAGATCTTCATGATGCTTAATGATTGTACCTTCTTTCACCAAGATACCTTCGTCACTAAAAGGAGAGGTATCAGGAGAAGAACAATTATAATCATCATGATTATCTAGGTTTGTATTCTCTTCTATCACATCATCCTCAGAAATATGAGAGATAAAAGGGGGTTTATAATGAAGGAAAGTGTTAATAGTTTCATTTTCTTGTGCTAAGAGACTCTCATAACTAGGGAATGCATTGAATGAATGACTAACATGCTTATTGACTAAATTTTTCTTTGCAAACTTGGAGAAGATCGAAACTAACATTCTTGAAAAGTAATCTATGCAATCTTAAAATGAAATGTAAAGGTCTAGAATGAAATGCAATTTTAAGTTTTCAAGTAAGACAATTTTCTAATTACACTATGAAATTATTTGAAAATAAAATGTTGTAAATGTAAATTTTGAATTGATCAATGCATGAAATGAATCACTTTAAGCTAGATTTAGTAAAATGCATGAAAAATAAAGTCGATCCACTGAAATGGATAACCAATGCCAACAAACAGAAGCACACAAATGTTGATTCAGATCCTGAAAACTATAGTTTGAAATTCCACAGGGACTAAGATTCCAAAGAGGCATCTTATTCCTCCTAATGAAATTTGAAGGTTTCATAAGATAAAACAAACAAAAAATCACTCAGACAGGGTATTATAATAGAAAACTAGAGAGGGACTAAGATGCCACCAAGGGTGTTTTAGTCCTAGTAATAGTTTTTTGCAAAAAATAAAACTATTCTAGATTGATAATAGTGTTCCCAGGTTTCCTACCTAGGGAATTGATGTTTGGAAACAAAAAATTATGCAAATGAAGGCTAGAAAAAGTAACTAGTAAGAAGTAATTGGATGCAAAAGTGAATGCAATTTTTTTCAATTTTGAATGCAATAAGAATGTTTCTAGATGCAATTAAAGATGATGAACAATACAATTTTCAAATTTTAAATGAGATAAAATGGTGGGAGAAATAAAAAATGCAACCTATATGCATTTTCACTAATGCAAATATGAGAAACCCTAGATGCCCTTTCCTAGCACTATTTGGAGGTGTCTTACCTACTATCCCAGCATCGTAACCCTATTCCAAATCAGCAAACATATCATTTTTATTGTCCTAAATCCTTAAAGGCTCCTTCTTTCCAAACATGACCATCTTAGACTTACCTTTATCCTTCCCTCTTTCCTGCAAAGGAGTTAGTTTGAAACTTTGATCACTCTTCCAAATTTTATAAGTGTTTTCCCAACCATCATACACATGGATCTTCTATCAAGTTTCCATGGCCTCCACAAGAGTAGATGGCAACAATCCATTGGCAATATATCACATATCACTCTATCCTTGTACTCCCCAATCTAGAAATCCACATAAGCTTGTTCATTCACTACTAAAGTTTGACTATCATTTACCCAAGAAACTTTGTAGGGTGCTACATGAGGTATCTTTTCTATCTACTCAACTTATCTACCATCTCCTTAGACACCATGTTATCTTGAGAACCAGAATCAATAACAACTTGGCACACTTTACCTTTACATTTTCATGAGGTTCTAAATAGGCTCCTTCTTTGGCTCATGTCTTCCTCCTTAAGTGCTTGCAACAATGTTCTTCGCATCATAAGTGCTTCTCCTACCTTTGGATTTGCAGGTCTACTTGAACTTACAAAAATTTCACACTCTTCCTCTTGAATCAATTGTGTTCTTCTCTCAGTCCTTCTATCACCACTTGAAGTTGTACCTTTATTTTGAGGATACTTGAAAGATGGGTATCCAAACTCATTGAAATCCCTCTTTGACCTAAAGTTTTTTCTTCCACCTCTTGATTTAGGTGCTTTCTCCTTTCTTTTATTAGCATCTTCATGATCTTCCTTAGACTGTCTTGAACCTCTACCTCTATTCACATTACCTTTGCCCCTTGCTTGTCTTTCTTGTCTTCTCCTAATTCTATCTTCTACCCTCATTTCCATTTGGAAGAATTCCTCAACTATCTTAGGTGGGTCCAGGCTAATCTCATCTCTTATATTCAACCTCAAACTACTCAATTATCTAGCCACTCTTTACACTTCATCTTCAATATGAAATACTCTTATACACAATCTATGAAACTCTCCAGTGTAAGACATCACATCCATTTCTCTTTGCTTTAACTCTTGCAATTTCATGAAAGTTTGAATAGCATAATCTGCTGGTAAGAATTGAGCCTTAACTTTTGCTACCATCATATCCCAAGAACATATTTTGGACTTACCTTTCTTGAATCTATCCTATTGGACAAAATTCCACCATGTGAGGGTTGGTCCTTTCAACTTTGTCTTTGCATACTTAACCTTCTTGTTGTGATCAATGTCTTCAAATTCAAAAAAGTTATCTAAGGCATAAATCCATGCTAAAACCTCTTCACTGTCCATCTTAACTCCATACATTGGCACATCAACTTTTACCTTTGGAGTCTTGTCACCTTTTACCACCTTCAACATCCTGAGCATTCTCCTTTCATCGGGGTCCAAATCATCTTCATCATCTGGAACTAGAGGATTTCCTTCTTCCCCTTCAGCCTCTTCATCACTTTGATCTTCATCCACAACTCCTCTCCTCTAGTTCTTCTCTAAAGCTGCTATCCTTGCTATGGTGGCTTCTTGAGATTCTTTGTAGAGCCTTTCATTCCTTTCCAATTGCTCCTTCAATTCTTGTATTTCCTTAGCCATTGCACTAGCATTTAGAGGCATCTTTCACAACTTTCCTATTCACCTGCCAACCTACAAAATCAAACAAATGACCAACAACAAGATATTGTGTCTGATGCTTTGATACCACTCTGATGCAAACCTAGGGGTGGAGTGGCTCAATTTCCCTGTCAAAGTGAACAAATACAAATAATGAGATTTTCTTCAATACAACCCCTTCAAGTTGTTCCCAACACCCACACTAGGCTTCTATCCTTCACAACACCACCTATGAATGAAGTCCTTTGAAGAAGGCCATACCAAGGCATGATGGTAATTGAAATAGAGTTCTTAGAGGACCTACACAATTTTCCCCAAGGATCTCCAATGATTCCTTTGCAAGTTTGTGGACTTTCAACATAGCACCCCTATCCTAGGGCTAGTAGATTAGTCCTATTTTACAAAGAAAGTAATTACTAAACACTTGGATTATACATAAAATCTTTTGACAGAGTTGGAAAACCTTTCAAAACCTTAGATTCTTTGGCTTGTTCTTAGATTTAAAGTATCTAACTTGGTTTACCGTGAAACCCTCTATTTGTATGCAACCAACCTAAGGTTTACTAAAACTCGCCTTTCGAAGACTTCCCAAAAACATTCCTACAGGTCTACATAGACTCTTTTCACCCTCACAAACTCAGTTCCATGAGCATTTCTTTGAGACCCATCATAAAACCATCATTTTACAAGGAAAATAGTCCTGTCAGCCCTAGGGAATCACTTTAATACCACATTCCTTAGCCCTTTTACTCACTAAAGCACTAAAAAATTAAGTTATCATTCCAAAGAAAAAACCACTAAGCAAAAAGACCAATATAGTAGGTGGATTGGTGATTTTTTCTTATTATTACCCTCAAAACCCTTAACACAGGAAAATAGGGCTATCACTATGTTTTGTTAATTTCTCACTCAAATCAATGAATTAAAACTTCAAATCAAATAGAAATGAAATTAAACATGTGTAGCTTAAATTACTGATGGTTTTAGACCATGAACAACCTGTACGAGTTTGTACAACACCAAGAATCTTTAGGAAAACAATGAAAATAATAGAAAATTGCACAATGAGTGTGGTATTTCTTATGTATGATCTAATAAAAACTTAATCAACCCTTAGTCGGGCAATTTTCCAACATAAAACTACCTTCAACCACTAAGCACAACTAATCAGTTCAACTAATTGACACTTAAATTGCAAATTTTGCCAATGTTGCACTTAACAACATTTTGCAACTCTTGCATTTTTCCACCTAATTGACCTTTAAGACCTAAAACACCTGTAAAAACCTATAATATGGTCTTTTAGACCTTATTCAACCTATACTAAGACCTTTAAACTCAGAAACAACAAAAAACCTTGCTTTTACCCATCTTGACATGGGTGACAACTTTTACAATTTTCATGTTTTAACATATTTTGCAACTTCCTCATTTCTTAAAGAAGACCTTCAAAACCACTTTTGATCAGTTCAAGGACTTATTTTCTTTCATCATAAGGTGTAGGTTCCCCTGCACCAAATCCTAAACTCCAAGGTCTATGCTTGCTTCTCTCCAGATTTGAGGTCCTAAAACTTCCAAATCTAACCTATAGGTGATTTCCGTGAAGATGACAACTTTGTAGCATAACTTTGCAACTTTTGCAACTTTGAACTCCAAGTGATCTTCAAGTATTCAACCTAGATCTAAAATAACAAATGATGAAACCTAGTGAATGGGGGTTTTCCTAGGTCAAACCCCTTGTAGGTAATTGAACCAAATGATGAAATGAATGAAACAAAGCATGAAACATGACATGTGTAAATGATATCACCTTGTATGATTTATTGTGAAGAAGATCTGCAATATACCATGTAGTGGCCATGAAGAATGTAGATCTTGGATCTTGGAATATGAAAAATGATTGGAAATAGATCTTCAATGCTACATCCATAATCTTGGCTCAACAACATGAATGGATGCACTAAACCCTTGACATGATACTTGAATCTTGATGATGGATCAAAATACTTGATGAAATTCTCTTGAATGCTTGAATACTTGGATGCTTTGATACATAGATTTCTTTTTATCTTGTGATGAGAAAAATGAGAGAGGGAACCTTGTATTTATACTTATTCATGCTTACTATCCCAAAATTACACCACAATAAGCCTATATATGAAATTATTAAATAAAGGAGACTAAATCTCACCCAAATTTGAAATTGAATCCCAAAAATAAGCCAAGGAGGACTAAGATGCCCTAGGTGGCATCTTAGTACCAAGGCTCAATTCTTGGGGTACATACTCCAAGAAAGGACCTTTTCAGGTGTTTTCAAAATTAGGGTCCCAAGACCCATGGAGGACAAAGATGCCATAATTGGTGTTTTAGTCCTAGTCCACAAATCAAGAACACATAGAGAGAAACATTAAATGAACATTTATCTTTTCAGGTTTGTCAGGATTTTCCATAAAAATATATAGTTTATTAAGCTTGTGGATGCAAAATTGGGCCAATTAAGCCATAAAGAAGCATAAACAAAACAAGGTGTGACAAAAAAAGAGTGAAAATGCAAGGGCATGCATTTTTACTACACTATAGTTTTGTAACTTGATTTTTTTCCATCTATTGCTAGTTTGTTGCTCAAATCTAGTGTTTTTTTGGAAGAGTGTTTCAAGGGATTTCACATTGTTGTTTTTTCTTCTGGGCTATAAGTAGCATAGTGGTCTCTTCGTGTGCATTTGCACATCATGTCAAAATTGAAGACTGAACCACTCACTCTAGAAAACTGTCACAGGTGGAAGCTTAAGATGACATGATTGTTGCAATCTTAAGGTCTTTCACAAATGTTGGATCTCGAACAACCCAAGTTCACTAAGGAATTTGAGAATTTTTTCCATTGCAACAAAGTGGATGAGGTTAGAGGACTCATAGGCCTCCATGTTTCTGATAGTTTGTTGTTTCATATTGCAAAGTGTACAACAACTAGAGAGGTGTGGGATAAGCTTGCTGAGTTGTATGAAAAGTTCCATTAGTTCCTAATCTTGTAGCTAGAAGCCAATCTCACTCTTCTCTCTCCAGATGCCTTTCCTACTATTCATAAATTCCTTGCACAGTTCAGGTTGATCTTGTCATAGTTGAAAGGATGTGGTCATGGCAAAACAAATTTAAAGAGTGTATCTTCTTGATCCTGTCTAAGCGGTGTGGTCATTTCAAGTATTTTCTTCCACCTTCTATTCTACCATGATGCTTATCAGATGCCTTCTTTTGAGGTGTTTTGTGATTGACTAGCTAGGGAGCAAGCCAAGTTGATCTAGATGGATGCTCTTCTTAAGAATCATGCCTTGATGGATCAATCTTCCAAGGGAAAGGGTAAGAATAAGAAGAATCCTAAGACAAATTCTCCTCCAAGTGTTGAGCATCCCTCAAAGCATAAGGATAAGAATGACCAGAAGACTACACCTCATCCTTTTTCTAACTTAGGAGAATCATCTTCCAAGTCTAAGAAGAAGGATAATTGTTCATTTTGTGGAAAGTCAGGGTATACATTTGATGCACATTGTTTTGTGAGGCTCACAGCATTGGAGGAACCTACGAGGAAGCACAACATTTCCATGCCGAAGTCTTCTTCCTTGGGAAAAGGCCAACCACTTGCAGCAAGAGGTTTTTCGTCTACCCATTGATTCTTGATTCCAAGTGATCTGACAATAGTAATTTACAATTTTTGGCCAAATTGGACATTGAACTGATTTTTTCTAACTAAATCTTGACTTTCAAGCACCTATAGTGGCTAAACCATGAGGAATTTGAAGAAGTTGCAAACTAGTGATTTGTGGCATTTTGTTTGTAGATTCTAAATATATTTTTTTCAAAAATTCTGGAATCAGATTGCAGTCCTTTTTCCATCTCCTTCAAAAACTATTTTTTTCAGTAAACACCATTTTTAAGGAGTGACGCTCACTGTATAACACAAAAAAAAAATCCATGAAGGATAAAATTCTATTTTTTTCGAATTTAGATTTATAACTATGATATCTAGTGCTTCCAATTGGTTTCATAGTGTTTTATTGAATATTTTTTTCTTAATCAATTTTCGAACTCAAACCAATTAAAATTTAGACATAGACAGACCGTATAACACAAATTTTTTTATATGTATCAAAATTCAAGGATATGTGCAGGATCATGATGGGCCAAAAAGTGGCGATATGATGGGTATGTAGATGATGACATTTTTTTACCCAAAACTGATGAAATGAAAAGGGTTTTTAAAGGAGATTCTCAACTTTCCACTAATATAAATTATGTTTTACTATGAATTTAATAAATAATTATTATTGAGTTTATATTTGAATTACAACTAAAGTCATGATTGATAGGCTGATTTAAAAGATCTATATCTTTCAAATGGTATCACATTTTTTGAATATGAAACATGCATCACATTTTATGATTTCCATAATATAGGATTTAAAAAAATAAAAAAAAATTCATGAAGTTTTGACCAAGTTAAGGTGGTCAAACATACAAGTTTTTATATTTTTTAAAAGTTGTAATAAAAAATTCATAATTAATTATCTACTTGGAAAAATATTACAAAAAATATGCATCACATTGGGACATGAGTCCTCTACTTATATCTAAAATCTTATAAAAAAAATATTATCATTTTATTGTGGTTAGGGTGGTCAGACATACACCTACTTCTTTTTTCCCTAAAATTTAAGTGCTACTGCATTGAAATTTCAAATTTTCACCAAATAGATTTTATTTATTGTAAAATAAACCTAGTAGTTTAGAATCTACATTCAATTTGCTACAGATTCTATTCTAACATATTTTTGAAATAATATAGATAACTTATTCAAATTTTTATGTCAATTTTCCTAACTCTAATTTTTTTGAATTTTTTGAAACTTAAGGGCTTGTTTTTTCCATGATGATCCTGCACAGACCCTCAATTTTTTTTTTCTTAGATCAAGGACTTCAATATCTAGTGCACTCATATTTTTTAATTTTTTCTTTTGATAATCTTCTATTTTTTTACATGTTCATAACAAAGAGCTTGATTTTTGGTGAAAAACCTACAATCACAAGAAATAAAAAGTAAATATAATAATAAAATTAAATTTATTTAAAATTATACCTTTTAGGAAGCTTATAATAAGGAATACATACGTACGAAAAGAAAATTAAATGAATTCATTTGATCCCCCAAAAGGTAAATCAAAAGTAGTTTTTTATCAGCATTTTGATAGGTGTAAAGGAGACTCCATTATAGGTATGATTTAAAACTAGCGGGGTTCTATCCAAGTGATTTCATCTAAGGTAGTTTGATCAAACCCTCTTCAATTGGAATGCTTTAAATGGAAACTTTTAAGGCTTAAATCATTAAATTTTCTAAACATATATGATTTTAGCAAAAAATAGAATCTCCCAGAAATTGTAAACCAGCTTAGTGGGATCACCCTTTCGGTGCTTCACATCACATGAATCATGACATAGATCTTCTTGATTCTCTCTCCAATAGTTATACTACTCACATTACAGTTGGGCACTCTTCACAGATAACAGTTTTAGGGGTAGGCTCAGCTCAGATGCATGATGGTTACATTGACGATGTTCCTCTTGTTCTTGATATTTCATATAATCTTCTCTCCATTTATCAATTTTTTTAGCATGGTGGTGGAGGGATTGTTGAGTTCTCTCCCAATGATGTGACTATTCGAGACTTAAAGAATCCTGAGAAGGTTGTCGCTACTAGATTAGTTGATCATAGAGCTCATTTGTATAAGTTTGATGGATTTGAGCCTTCATCAAGATCATCCTTTATTGCTCATGCATATTTGGCACTAGTGGTTTGGGAACCTAAATTATAGATATCTGCAATAGATGAGCACACAAAACTTGGAGAGTAGTTTTCCTTAGATTTCTTGTTCTGATGGGGTTTGCCTAGGTTGCGTACTTGGGAAACTTGTGTATATTGATCTTATGTCATTTCCCACTCCTTCATTGATGAATTCTCCTACCGCACTTGGGTGTAATTTTTGAAGTACAAGGATGAGGTTATTTGTTTCTTCATGACCTTCCCTACATTTGTGGAGAAGCAGTCAAGACATTCCTTTCAAAAGATTCACACAGATAATTGGGGGAGTATGTTAATTAGGAGTTTTAGGAATTTGCATTGCTTGAGGTATTCTTCATCAACACATAAAGCAATACACTCCTCAACAGAATGGTGTGGCCGAGTGAAATAACATAATCTTATGGGAGATGGAAAATTGTATGATTCAATCTTGGTCTATCGCTCTACCTTTTTGGGTAGAGGTTGTCAATTTTACCAACTAAATTTAGAACCATATGACTCACAAGGAAGTGTGGAATATGAATCCTAAGGATGCTTGGTCCTATTTGGTCTCACACTCTTCTTAAGGAGGCTAGTTCTCATGAAGGTGATCCCACAACTTCTCACTACACTTGTTCTCAGACTTTATGTATCAGTCTTTTAAGTCATGCAGTTTCTATTGATCCTCAGAAGTTTTCAAATGCTTCAAGTGTTCTAGAGTGGGATAGTGCTATGACTGAGGAATTATTCTTCTTTGATAAAGAATCATACCTAGGATCTTGTTCCTCTTCCTAAGGGAAGAAAGCTAGTTCGGTGTAAATGGGTGTATCATACCAAGTTTGCAGTTGATGGTTCTATTGAAAAGTACAAGGTGTGTCTCATGGCTAAGGGGTTTTCTTAGGTTGAGCGCATCGACTATTCAAAGGCCTTTGCTACTATCACCAAGATGGATTAAATTTTTCTTGTACTTTGTATTGCTGCATCTTAAGGTTAGTCAATGTATTAGATGGATGTTAAGAGTGCTTTCCTACATAGTGATCTTCAAGAGGAGATCTATATGGAGTAGCCACCAGGCTTTGTGTAGGACCCTTCACTTGTTTTTAGGATTTGACATTCATTATATGGTCTCAAAAAATCCTCTTGGGCTTGGTATGAGAAGATGGATAGTTTTTTGCTTTCTTCTGGATTGACTAGATGTCACTCTAATCCTAAAGTTTACATTTAGAGGCATGGACGGGGATCTTCTCATTCTTTTTCTCTATGTGGATGACTTGATTGTCACTAGGAGTTCTCCTACCATGATTGAGGATACTAAGAGAGCTTTGACAGAGCGGTTTGATATGATAGACCTTGGTCCTTTGCATTTCTTCCTTAGTCTTCAAATTCATCAGTATTTTCCAGACATTTCTATTATCTAGAAGAAGTATGCTCTTGATTTCTTTCAGAGATTTGGGATGGTTGACTGTAAGCTAGCCACTACTCCCTTTTAGTCAATTGTTGTGTTTTCTTCCAGTTGTAGTACTCTGTCAATGCATGCTACATTGAAATGATAGTGGTTGGTAGTATTTTGTACTTGACACATAGTCAACCTAATATTTCCTTTGTAGTTGGTCTTGTCTCCCATTTATCTCAAGATCCTTATGAGAGACATTGGAAGGAAACCAAACATATCTTGTAGTACGTTCAAGGAACTACTCAATTTGGCATTCATTACACATCAGGCGCTACTCAGATTGTGGGCTTCATTGACTTAGATTGGGTTGGTGATGTTGATGATCAGAGGTGTACTTCTGGGTTTGTCTTTTATCTTGGTTTTGGTCTGATTCCATGGTCTTGCAAGAAGCAAACTATTATTTCATTATCATCGACTGAGGTTCATATCAAGGTGTTATTTTGGCTAGTCATGGGGTTCTATGGCTTTGAAAATTGATGGATGATTTTGGCTTTAATTTTGATCTTCCCACTACTATTTGGTGTGATAATCAAAGTTCCATACATATTTCTCACAAACAAGTGGAGTATCATAGAATGAAGCATATTGATAACCACATGCACTTCATTAGGAAACTCATTCAAGACGGTGTTCTTAGTTTAGAGTATTTTCCGGCAAAGTAGTGGGTTGTAGACATATTCACTGAACCTTTGGCATCTCCTCACTATCTTTTGCTAAGATCAATGCTTGGGGTGAAGGAAGTTTTCCTTGGTGGGTGTTTATGAGTCCTTCCTTCTTTTTATCTTTTATGTTCTCTCTCTTTTGGAGAGGGGTTTCTTCCCATAGGTTTTTTCTCCTTTTCTCTAGTTGTGAGAGATTTGTTTTTTGCATTGTAGTTATACATCAATACCTAACATGACCTTGTTGTTGGGACCTATCTTGCATCTCATATTGCAGAATAATATCCCTAAGTTTCCCTTAAGGGGGGTGGTAGAGTAGTCTTAAGTTCACTTAGGACTTCTAACATTATTAGGTAGTTATTATTTAATAATTTTTTCAGGTGTGTTTTATTTTTTACCGTTGAGGTAGTTTAGGTTGGTTATTTATGTACCTCATCACACCTAAAATATTAATATTTTGGTTTGAAAATTATTTCTTATCTCGTTATTTATTCTTTCTTCACTCCTTGTGAAATAACTTCTCCTATGTTGCTTATCTCATTCGTGAAGGTTTCTCTTGGTTTGTAGATGCTCCTGGCTGTTTTCCTCTAACAAGATAGACAAGGTATGTGAACTATATGATAAAGTACCTCAAAAAAATACGTTCTTATGAAATATTATGCTTACAAGATTTGTTCAAAATAAGGTTGTAGAGAAAGCCTTAATTTTTTTCAGGAACATATGATTGATGGGTGTAATTCCTAATTCCTTAGCCTTTAGCATCATTCCTACCTTTAATCAAATTCGATCTTTGAAAGTGAATCATTTAATAACATTTTAGTTCCAAGGGATAATTTTAAATTTTATAGCCTTCACTAAAACTTATGCACAAATTCAGTAGATGTGTATTTGTTCAAAAAAATTCTCTTGAATGATTTAAAATTGTGATTAAGTTTTATTGTAGCTTATATTGTATGGATGACATAAAATATTCCTTTTAGTTAACTATGGTTTTGACTAAAGTAGCTCTAATTTCCAAAAAATGCAAGTTGAAACATATGTTTTTGAGAGCTTCAAATATGATGTTAAAGCATAGATTATATGACAAACTTACATTCCTATTCTTTAAAAAAATCATAAATTTGTTTTCCATGATATCCAAAATTTTAGACTAATATTTCATTTTCAATTAGAGAAAAATGGCTATGGTGGCATATTTTGACTTTTTAAGAAAAATAAAATCACTTAATTAATTTTTTCTTCATTCATCCTTCTCTATTAGTCACTATCATTGTTATGGATGTTACAACCTTTCCTCTATTGATTTTTTTATAGATAAAAGGCCATAGGCCTAAATTTTTTTGTATTATTAAAGTAATTAAAATACATTTTTGGGTATGTGCAGGATCATGATGGGCCAAAAAGTGGCACTATGATGGGTATTTGTAGGGTATGTGGCTGGTGACTTTTTTTACCCAAAATTAATGAAATAAAACGGTTTTAAAGGAGATTCTGAGATTTCCACCAATATAAATTATTCTTTACTTTGAATTTAATAAATAATTATTATTCATTTTCTATTTGAATTATGACTAAAGTCTTGATTGATAGGTTGAAAAACATATGTAGCAAATGGTATCACATTTTGGAATCCAAAACATGCATCACATTCTATAGCATACTATAGGATTAAAAAAATAAAAATTGAATTTCATGAAATTTTGACCAAGTTAAGGTAGACATACAAGTTTTACATTTTTTAAAAGTTGTAATAAAAATACATAATTAATTATTTACTTGGAAAAAAATTACAAAAAATATGCATCACATCTAGACATGAGTCCTCTACTTATGTCTAAAATATTATAAAATATTATCATTTTATTGTGGTTAGGGTGGTCGGACACCTACTTTATTTTTCCGAAATTTAAGTACTCGCATTTAAATTTCAAATTTTCACTAAATAGATTTAAAAAAAAAAAACCTAGTAGTTTAGAAACTACATTCAATTTTCTATAGATTCTATTGTTACATATTTTTGAAATAATATAGATAACTTATTCAAATTTTTACATCCAGTTTCCTAACTTTGATTTTTTTGAATTTTTTTCCACTTAATTGCCTATTTTTTCCATGATGATCCTACACATGCCCTTTTATGAGTGCCAATACACATAATAGATGAGAATATGGTCTTCTGTCAAGTTAGGTAAAATTAAACGTAAAAACATGTAGTCCATATCCAACAAAGCTCAAATATGAACTTTTCATGAGTCTAGGTTCCAAAATCACTAGGTTTTTTATCCTATTATTTTCATGGTTGAGGAAAAGTGCTCTAAATTGAATTTGAAAGAAATTTAGTAAAGTTTAGATGATAACCACAAATGAAAATGTTCATTGTTTTATGTACTATAGAAATAGAATAAGTTAGTGACCATGTATAATTAGAAATTTAAATTCAAATATTTATCATGGGGAAGATAAATACCACTTTGAAAATAATGCTTTCAATAATAGACTATTGGAAAAAATACATGTTTTTCAAAATTATGAGAGGGATAGAAGCAAAGGAAAAACGTTATCGATTAGAGGCCAACTGCATCACAAGATTGAAACTATACGATGAGGCGCTATGTTTCAAGCGATGAGAATTTCAATAAGGGAAAGTAAACATATATAACAAGAAGAAGGGAACAATATAGTTGAAAGAAAAATAATACTCAATAAGGGAAAAAACATAGTAGATTAAAATAGGGAAGATACAACTACATACCTAATATGTACAAACTTAGATTGACTAGATATGGGACATGGCATTCCACCTCTTATGTGATTATTTAATTCTACTAGTCATGAATATTTATTGTTTTAAACCTTATTTGATTGTGCCCACTCATCATTTCCTTTTCTTTCCCTACATAGATTTTGAGAATCTAGTGCCATATCATTTCTTATTATATTGACGTTATCTTTATCCTCATATTAGCTAGTATGCTCTATAGCTCTACCATTTTGTAGAATCTACAAGGAAATTCATTGTAATTTATTTATATTTTTCTTATGATGTTTTCATGCTATAACCTAGGCTAGCAACTCTTCTTATGTTCATTCCAATAAAATAATTATGCTCAATAACCTAATTATATATATATTATTTTCTTGTTGACACCAGGTTATAGAATACCCTTCATAATGGTTATTTGTGAGTTCCAAATTAAAAGGACATAACATTAAAACTCTAACTTGAATAGGTCCCTCAAAAATTATTTATTTTGGCATATAATTTAATATGTTATTTCCTATTAATAACCTATAAATCTCTATGCTAACTTCAAATACATTTTTTAGTGTTACTTCTAAAATTATTAATGGATAGGGTTAAATTCAATCTCAATGAATGTATATGCACTTATAATTTTATCATACAAATCCTCATTGATATGTTTTCCGTATGGATTTAAGTATAGTGCCTTAGATGAAACATCACACTCTTTGAATAACCTTTGCAATGTGATATTTTAATACTAGTTAGATATACAACACTATAAATATATGCTCCACAAAGTTTTTCAAATTGATTCTAAGTTATACATCATTACATAATAGTCAATGAGATGAGAATACTATTATGAAAATGTGAACCCTAAATCCAAACTTTCATGAACAAAGCAAAAAATCACTTTATTAGATAAAAAAATGCAAGGTTAGAATAAGAATTCCCCTTAAAATCCATTTGCATTGTTAAATAACAAGGAAAAAAGATGAAATAATTGAGCAAATACAAATAAAGATAACTATTCCTATTCTAAAAACAAAGCAGACACTTGATCTTATGGGGGAATTGGTGCTATTTTGATGTGGAAAATAGCCCTTTCTGAACCCCTTTTTGATAAGCTCAATGATGAAACTACTTTGAAGATTCTATGAAGATTCAAATGACAATTATGAATTTGTGCATAAGATTGTGGAGGCTTGATACAATAGAGGAACTCTCTATTTATAGGAAAGGATGATGGAGGATTGAAATATATAGAGGATGTGGGAAAAAAGATAAGCCAATGATAAAGTGCCACTTGTCAACATGTGAGAGGTTGAGGAATGAGCACATTTTGGTCAATGTTCCAAAGAGGGGGAGATTTGAAATTTGAATTTGATGACAAGATGAGTTAAATGTTGAGTTTGACCTTTGCAAGAGACATGTAAGAGATATGTAAGAGATCTTAAATTATTTGTTGGATGTACATGTCAATTTGGGAGGAGATTTCAAACTTGGAGAATATTCCCCTTTTTATGCCAAGTTGAAAGTAAATGGAGAATTTAATAAATCAATAAATTGATTTATTTGTGCAAGTGGGAAAAGATAGATGATGTGATGGGTGATTAGGATTAGATTAATCATGATTTGATTAATTAAGATGATGTTAGGTGATTTTGACTTTTGACTTAGATGCTTGGATTTATTTAAATAAAAAGGGAGGAAATTGATGCACTATCCATTTAATTAAATACATTTTATTTAATTAAATGCAAAGAATTTAGGAGATAATTAAATAAAGTAATTTATTTAATTAGAAGATAACCTTAGGAGATCAATCAAATAGCCTTGATTTATTTAATTGGTAGGCGAATATGAATGTGTGATGTCAATTTTATGTGTTTACATTTTTCCCCTCTTTGAAGCAATGCACTTGTTGCATTGGTTCAAAGAATAAACTTACCGCAATAAAAATTCAAAAATTTCCTGATTTTTTTAGATTGCCCAGTGGAAAGTACACTGGTACATTGCCCCCTTGAGAGATCGAGTGAAAAGATTTGATTTGAGGGTCGATCTCATGATAAAGAGGTTCAAAATGGATGGTTTTGATGATGATGCAAATGAGATAATTTTAAGATGCTTAGAATAACCAATCTATATTATCCTAAACAACTTAAAATGATGATATAATGCATATGAGATGGATGATGCGATGATTCCTATATGATTATGCAATAGATGTTTTATGCACATGTATGATTTTATTAGATGCTTAGACTAATAGATCTATATTATGATGATGAACATGCATGTGAGATGATGTGCAGAATGCTAATGGTTTGTGGATGTAGGATGGATGCACTAGTGATGATGATTAACTGTTAGTGCAGAGAAGAAGAAATGAGAAATGAGATGATGACAAGAGGATCCAACAAGCCAACTTTATGATGAGATGATGATGAGAAATGGATGATTTTCTTATCAAGAATTGGGATTTTAAAAGGGCCACTTACCTTATGATTGATAACATGCATAAGCACAATGCATCAAGGTATAAAAAACTAGGATGGCATTGAACTTAGTGTGATGGACCTTGACTCAACAAATAGATAGGAGTATTCTTGTTCACACTTGACATATAAAAACCTTGCTAGGATGCACTTTAGAAGTTTTAAACATCTCAGACCAAAACACATAAATGCATAACCTATCAATGCAATAATCAACAAGCTGCGCAAAACACCCTCCAGACATATCTAAAAAAGTAAGTATTCACCAAGTTATATTACAAGAACATCCAACAAGCACAAAAAACAAAAGATAATGATCCTTGCCCCATTCCTTTATCTCTAAATGGTTTTGAGTAGACATCATCGAGAGGTCATTGGAATGAGCGCAATAAGATAAATCAAAAGAAAAGATCAAGCACACAAACAAGCCAATGTTCTTCATACCTCTAGCCAAAGAAATTTGTTTTGATAGGATAAGAATCCAAGTGATATCCAAAATGATGCCCATTGTCAGAATGATATATCCTAGGACATGCATTGTATAGGATGATGATGGGTTGATAAGTTGTTTGATAGGCTTTTGATATAAATTTGATTGAAATGTTTGAAAATGATCAAGAGTTTGATTTTGCATTTAAAAGTTTGTTGTTTCAATTTTGATTTTACGTTTGAAGTTTGCTTTTGCTAATTGTTGTTTCTGTTTGTTTTGTCAAAGGATGAAAGTGACGATCAGTTTATTATGGATGATTAATTATCACAGGTGAAAGTCAATTGGGATGGATGGTTTTTTTCAAATATTTGGATGTTTTTGATTTTTTGAAATGTTTTGAGGCTTTTTTTGGTATTTTCAAGATTTTATGAATGTTTTGATTTTCGAATTTTCCAATGTTTTTTATATTTTCTAATTTTATATGATTTTTTTTTGGATTTTGTGTTTTTTGATTTTTTTTGTGTTTTTGTGTCTCTGGGGCTGATCAAATATCAAGCTTTCCTACGTTCAAGGCTCAGAGATGATGTAGTTCAGATTCTAATTTTTTTGACGTTTCTCAATTTTTTGTGAGTGTTTTTGGATTTTTGATATGTTTTAGTGTTTTTGGATTTTTTGCATGATTTTGACGATTTGGATATGGATATGAATGATGATATCAGTGCTCTGGTTGGGATTTTGTTGAAAACAAAGCTAAGGTTGATTGATCTGATTAGTGGATTGATGATGATAACAATGCAAGGATAGTGTTAAGCAACACAAGGATTAAGATGTTGATGGGATTGATGATGATAATATTGTTGAGGATGCACAACAATGCAAGGATTTGATTGATCAGGATTGATGATGATAACATTGTTGAGGATGCACAACAATGCAAGGATAGTGTTTAAGCAACACAATGATTGGGAATGATATACCGAGATGATGATGGATTGATTGGATTTGATCAATCAGGATTTTGAAGCTTTATTTTGGAACAAAAGATGTTTTTGGATGATTTAATGTGACATTGAAGATGCGACTGATAGTTATTGTTTGGATCAATGTTCGATTGACGATAAAGCCTGATAAGGAACATCTTCTCATCAAAATGTGCCATGGGTTAGTGATTTGGAATCTTTCTCACAAATGTTTTGACCAAGTTGATTTCACATTTTCCAATTGTTCAGATCACCACATAAGTTGGAGGATATAGATCAAGATTTATTCTTGAAGCGAGATCTAAATATTTTCCTCTAGTGTCTAGCAATGTATGGATGTCATGGATGGATGCTTGCATAGGATGAATGGATGGATGGATATGGTAAGCATGAAAAGGATGCCAAGGATTATCTTGTGATAAGATAAGGTGTTCAGATAAAGAATGCTCATTTGGATAATGTTTCATGGCTCAGATAATGCTAGGTAGGAAAGGATCAGTGAAAATACCCATGTCAAGATGTTTACCATAAGCAAGTGTAAAGTGTTCCCCAAACTTTCATCAAGATCAAGATAACTTGGATGATGGATGCAGATGGATGAAAATGGATTGGATAAATGGTTCATGGATGAATGGATTTATTATGGCTGAGATGGATGGAATGAGATGCTTTCACCTAAAGTAGTGCATGCAGATGCCTGATTCTACACATGATGCCTATTTTCTAGGTTTTCATGATGGTCTTTCCCAAAGCGCCACTGTAGTGGTTTTCACTGGAGGACAATTTTTTTTCTTTACTATTTTCATGATTTTTTTATTTTTTTTTGGATTTTCACATTTTTTGATTTTTTTGGTTTTTTTGAAAGATTTTAAGCTCATGCTGAACCACCTGGTGTTGTCGATGTAGATTCTTATGTCATAATGTGCCATCGATATCCTACCCGAAGAAGTTGTTTTGCTAAGATACGTGCACTTGAATGCAACTTTTGAGACTCTTGATCTGCTTTGTCAATACTAGAGTTGACTTTGTCTTTGTGTGCACATCGCAACAGAATGCCTTCTGAATCCTTATGATAAAGGGTCATTGCAAATACATGGTCAATGTGAGAATTGGATATCATGTGTGGAGGCATGTATGGAGTTATGTGTTTAGGAATAAAATATGGATTGGTTAACAGCTTGGAATCTTTGACTCTCCAAACTTGGGAAGATGAGAAATGATGGGTGGATATGAAAGTGTGCATGGAATTAGGACCAACTATTTGATACACCTTGTACATTTCTTGAAAATCTTGCTTTTTCTTTTGTGGACATCTTTGATGGATACTTTTCCCTTCTTTATTTTTCCCCATAGTTTTTTTGACTGATGGAGTTTGATAAGGATAATATTTCTTTGTATTCTTTGGTATCCACTTGTATTTGATTTGTCTCATATGCTTCTTATCTTCTTTTGCTTTGATATCTTTCTTTGTGATTTTATTCAAATATTTCTTTTGATGTTGGTCCCAATTCATGGATGGGGTGATGGGTGGATGAAGATTCATGATGTGGCTGGTTGTAGTATTGACATTGGTTTCACCATAAAGATTCTTCGCGCACCCTAT
Source organism: Sequoia sempervirens (assembly GCA_007258455.2). Lineage (NCBI taxonomy): Eukaryota > Viridiplantae > Streptophyta > Pinopsida > Cupressales > Cupressaceae > Sequoia > Sequoia sempervirens. The sequence continues at coordinate 206,104,557 of VDFB02281492.1, forward strand.
GTTGATGTTTGCTTGAGACATAGTTTCCCCTAGTATGGTGGTAGTGGCACCATCATTCCTTGATTCTTCTTGTTTTGAGATGTCATTTTTAGTAAGCATTTTCTGATAAACAACCACTGTAGATGACATTATTTCAATTTGTTGCTCTACTGACTCCAGAATGTCCTATTCTACTAGACCTATTTCCATGAGTGGATAATGTTGGATTTCTTCATACATGATGTCCTTAGTCTGAATTTAGGATACATCTGATCTTGATGTTGATAATTCAGTTTGATTGTAGGAATCAATAACCTGCTCTTTGTGTAGTAATATCAGGAGTAAAGGAATCATGCTCTGAATGAAGATCATCTACGTGTCCATCTGAAGAAAGAATCTCATGGGTAGTTGAAGGAGTATGTGCTATGTGGATATGATCATGTTGTATAGATAGGAGAGTGTCCATTAGATCATTTTAGTATCTTGGAGATACAAATTTTTGATCTTGAAGTATTTTAGAATTGCTTTCAATATGGTTTCGATCAAGTTCTTGACATGGGTCAGTTTCAAAGTATTGATTGCTTATAAAGGGTTCTTGGTTGTCCTCATTAGGCATGGGAAGCGGCTTAATATCCTCTTAATATTTGAGTGGACTTGGATTAAATGTTGAGTTGAAGATTCCTTCAATATCTACAACCATGAGGTTGAAAGATTTCAATATGTCTTGGAAAGGACCATTGCTAGACTTTGGTGAAATATGTTGATCATGCTTTGAAATGAATTCTTGAGATATTCCCTCTAACTCATTAGGTGATGTAGAGACATTTTCAACATGATTTTTGGTTGAATCTTGATCATTGTCCCCAATAGTTATCATTTTTTGTGCTTGTGTTTGTGCTTGTGCCTGTTGGGCAACTTGGGTAGCTTGGGAGGCTTGGGTAGCCTAAGCAGCTTGTTGAGCAACTTAGTACTACTAGAGTGCTTTTTGGCAGGCTTGGTAAGCTTTTAGTGCATTACTATATTGGCTTACTATGTTTGGTTTAGGTGGTAGTGGTGGAATATTCAATATTGTGTTGGATGTAGTGACAAGTGGTTGAGATATGCTTGGAGCGATCATGGTAGTGAGGGGTTGAGATGTGATGGGTGTGAGAGTGGTCATTGGAATGATTGAAGTGATAGTGATGGTTGGAATGACTGAGGTGATAGGTCCTTGGGAGACCATGTTTTGATTTTTTGGGATCAACGTTGTTTGATTGGATACCATCTGTTGTTGTGATACCAATGGTATATTTGGAGTGTTTGAGGCAATGATTTGATTGGTGCTTGATGGATTGCATTGGATCAATTGATTTTTGATAATTTTTAGATTTGGGATGATGTTTAGATTTGGCATGATAGGTTGAAATTGAACATTGTTGATGTTGGGAATCATATTTCCTTGATTTAGGTAACTTTGATTTTTCATGGATTTACCTTGACTTGGATTAATACACAGAGTTGTTAACATCTTGTTTGGACTTTGAACAATATTTGTATGATTTGCAAACATATCTATCCCAAAGTTTACCAAGTTTCAATTCAAAATGTTCATGTTTGGTAAAATTATACTTGACATGTATGGATTTGTTGGAATGATGTTGTTCGCTTGAAGATTCATGCATTGATTGTTTGGTTGATAGATTTGTAAGTTTGGTCTTGGATTTAAATCTATCATCAGGAAAGGTGTTCCAAAATTTTGAGTGGGCATACTCATATTTTTTGTACCATCGAGGTTTGTAGGAGATAATGGTCCCATGTACATATTGTATAGATGTGAGTGTTGATAATCAATTGACATTGTAAGGTTTTGAAAGTTTAGTTGACTTGGATTACTCATAATGTATGGATCAAGTTCATATTCCATGTTCTTTTCTTTTTTTACCTTGTTGACCTCTAAGGTGTTTAGGACCAATGATGAGATGAATGATGAAAAGGGTGAATGATATGGGTGTTGAACATTTAGGAATTTTGGATCAATGCTAGACTTAGGGTTTGATTGGATTGGTTTTATTTGATTTGGATAATGAACTTGTAAACCCTAAGGTGTTATATGTAATCTTTAGGATAAACTTGTTCAAAGAGGTGATGATTTAATTAAGTGTGTGAGGAAGGATTCATCCAAACACACCTAACTAAACAAATTATTTTGATTCAGTTTAAGGATGTACCCAAGTCTAGATAACGATGTTTCAAAATTTCTAAAGTTTTTTGGTGGGATGGGTTTTGATAGATGTTTGGGATGGATGAAGTGTTTGATTTGGTCCTAAATGAACCTAAGAAGGACCTTTTTTATTAGACCAAGATGTTGAAGAACATGATTTTCTCTAAGAGTAGTTCAAACCAAAAGACCAATGTTTGCATGAAGAGCATATGACCAAAAGAGACCAAGCATATGTGTGGGGTTGAATTTGAGTTAACTTTGCTTAATGAGTTATTTTTATCACAAACACACTCTTGATTAAGTTTTCAAACTAGATGTCCAATGTCCTAACTTCTTATTATCCCACAAAGTGTGTTATGTGGAAATCAAGGAAATTAAGGAAAAAGTTACCTAATGTTGACCTTAGTAGGAGAAAATTGAGATGAAATCCAAATGCTTAGAAGCCTCTAAGGATGAGAATCCCAAGGGAAAGCAATAACACGTGAATTTATTCAAAGATATTCCCTCTTCTAAAGGGTTTTAAATTCAAAAGATTTGTTTAATGTTTGTCTCAATGTTTTCGAACAAGAAAAGTGTTTTGTAACCAAGAACAACACAATTCGATGGATATGAAAGACTATATTTGTTGAGTCCCCACTTGGACAAGTCCAGCTACGCTTATCTTTAGTGAATGGTTAGATGCTTGACCCCACTGGCTCCCCGTGATGGCACTCACTTATATGGGGCAGCCAAGTATCAACACCCATGAAACTCCCATGGCATGCTTTCCATTTCTACTAAAGACCGTAAAAGTGTGGGGAGGCTTCAGAACAACCATTCTTGTACCAACAAATAGATAGGGATTTGGGCCTTTCTACAACAAGGGTTTTAATTCAAACTTTTCATTTGTAGGAGTTGACCCATCGAGGCGGGAGACCATTGTTTTCCTTCTCATCGGAGTCAACTACGTGATACTGGCATTTATTCCAATACCCACATTTATATCCTGGCTAGAAATACTCTTGGTTTTAGAGTGTTACTGGTTGAGTCATTCCCTTGGGTGAGTCCTTTTTCTCCAAGGTAGGCCCTCTAAGATAAACAATAGCGAGTAAATGTATTCATAGTTTGATCAACCTTCATTTAGAAACAAAGGGAGGAAACATGCAATATATTTACTCACACTCACACAATGTTTTGTTCAATTTTAATCCCCAAAATGAACTGTGGAGGTAATTACTTTATCCCAACCTAAGACCACAAAAAATCCTTTTGATTCTCAAGATCGTCGTGAGGTGGAGAGAAGCACATACGTCTTTTCAATGGAATTAGTTCGAGTAAGTAATCACAAAACAAAGTAGCACATGTTTTTTTTAAGTCCACAAAGAAATGATTTTGATTCATTTTAAAACACCAAAATGAAATTTGAAAGTTGTCTTGTTCAATTGTTAACCCCAAATGAAATCTAGTCAATTTTCCTAAAGGTCATTTTAACCCCTTTGCAATGAAAATTGAAAGCTTTTATAATGTTCGTTTTAAAGCCCAAAAACAAGTGAGATAGTCTAAAAAGAAAATTAAAGCATAGGACGGAAGCTCCAAGCATTAAAAAATGCTTTGTGAATTTTAGAGTTTCAATGTTTGATTTCCTTCAACTCCACTCTTGCTTGCTTTCACTCAATTGCAATGTTTGATTCCAATGCCAACCTATCCTTTTTCCTACAAACATCACAAATAAGAGTTATGCATGTATTGCAAAATGATAAAAATATACACAAGATGTGTCAACCACTGGAGAAAATTTCATAAAGAAAGAAAATAAAACTAACAAGGCACATGAGTTCTTTATGAAAAAAAAATTCAATAATAAATGTCAATGCATTTTCAATTTGCACCTTCTTTCATATCTGATGGCCAACATTAAAAGATTTACCTTTTGATCAAAATGTATGATCTCATCAAAAGATATGACCAAAAATTTAAACACATAACAATGGTTTCCAAAAGTTTCTTTTGGATAATAGAAATCAAGCCAATAGTAGAAATTGAGCCAAAGTAACCTTTATATGTTTAGAAGTCCAATAGATAATACACATGAAAAGAAAGACCAGCGGATAAAGGTTTCTTTAAAAGTTTTCAAGCTGATTGTAGTTAGCAAGGCCTCTAAAAAGACAACCAATAAATATCTTTAGAAACTTTCAAGAAAATGCATTTGTCATGTGTAAAGCTATGCCTACATTACCCTATGATTCTTTCAAACATCACTGACTTACTATTCTTTTTTGTTATGTCACATTCCTGTAGAATAAAGTAGTTGTTCCTACAAAACAAGCTAATTTAGATAATGCAGATATCTTTCAAATAAACAAGCACTTAACTGTTGTATATAAATTTGTAGGAAAGTAGTGAGCCTGTATGAGATTTGGGTGCAAAAACAAATGGAAGCCCAAAACACTTGGGGAGAAAACTTCATAGGCTTAAAAAATAAATGACAACACCTTAAAAAAAATTACGAACCAAAATAAATCTAAACCATCCTTATGAGTGGTGTGATTGGATCACAAATCGAAGAACAAACCTAATTGTATGAATGTAAAATACTTTCAGGTAGAAATGTATAAAATAAAATACTTTCAGGAAGAAATGTATACATTTTGAATGAACAAAATTTACCCAATTTTCTTAAAACAATTGTAAGAAAGTTTCTTCTTGCTTTCAAGATAGCCAATATTCCATTTCTAATTAAAATAATGGTGTTATATAATTTTAAAAGAAACAATCACCAGTTATAATCTACCCATATTCACATGCACATATGCATATATTTGGACAGATACTCAAAGGTAAAACAATCCATTACAGAAACATATCTACTTAAAACAAAAATATTTGTTATTGCAAGTCAGATTTCTACATCTAATCTTTTCGAGTTTTAAATCTTGCTCTCACACTTATTGTATTTGTATTCTTTTCTATACATATATCTAGAAATATAAATAGATACACAAAAATCTACATACACAAATAGCCAACATGATTTAAATTCTACAATGATTTAATTCTCAGCATGTTTCATATATATATATATATAAATAATTTTATCATTAAATTTTCCAGCATCAATATTATTGTAAACAACAATATATACATAAACAAATTCATCTATAAGTAATCTTCATAATATATACAGACTAATATATGGATACAAAGAGATATAATTGTAAAACAACAAGTTTAATCACTTTTATATCAAATTTTTATTCATCTACTCTTTTCATTCTTACTTCCATACATAAAGTATTTGTAATCATCTATATATATAAAAAAAGAAGAACAAAAAATTGTATTTTATAGATGAAGTTTACACATTCTAAAATAGCTTCAGGCATACATTCCACTGCCTCATAATTAATATGTTCTATATATTTAAATACATATGTGTGTATATTTGTATATATATATATATATATATATTTATTCACATGTAATTCTTTTTATATCCATTTTGAAAATAATACATTTAGCCAAAGTGAAAATAATACATTCATAAAAGTGTTATATAAGCCTACAACATATTATATACATAGAGGTATGCATATGTATATATATTTTTAGATGAGTAAAATTATTATATACATATATACATATTTTATGCATATATATTTATTTCAAAGCTGTATATTTTGTAATATATTTTCAGCAGAAGTAGTAAAATGTTCAGAATTAAGTATTCATTTGCCACATTAAAATCAAATACTCACAGTGGTGTTTTGTATATATATACATAAGTGTATATACATAGATATACTTATATATTTTATTATTTTTAACAAAAGAATAAAGACATTTCTAAAGCATGAATTCAACTGTGTATTATATCTTTTAGAAATTTCACATGTATTTACCCAGATTACTATATATTTTATTATGTATATATATATATATATGCATATATATTAAACAATACAATTTGAATGTATAAGTATATATATGTATACACAGGTTAATTTAAATTGTAGCACAAGAAAAAAAAATTCTTCAATTTATAATAATTTTTTTTTTCAACAAAGATTCAATCTGAGCAAAAAAATAGTTCAATATATACATAAATATATATATATATACATAAATATATATATATATACATAAATATATATATATATATATATATATATATATATATGTATATACATATATACATATACATACATATATATATATACATACATATATATATATATATATATACATACATATATATATATATATATATATATACATATATATATATATATATATATATATATATATATATATATATATATATATATATCATAGGAGGACATGAAGAATCAGATTTGTACATTATTGGCTCAAAATTTATGGAATAAACTCAATCAATTGGCGAAATTACCAAAATAACTTCACTTTTCCAAAACACCGTAACAAGTTCACAAATTTGAATCAAAATACAATGGGAAAGGAATTAAAAACTTGGTTTGGCTTCCTGTAGAATTCCCTTTCTTTCTTGTTTTTCTTTCCCTTCTCCACCATGCCAGATTCACCATGCTTCAGAAACCCTCTTCTCAGCAACCAATTTTTAGTTATTTTTGCAGAGCAATAAAGAAGATTATATAAAAGAACAAATGTGTTTTCGGTAAAGTTTTTCCCTTCCATTTTCATAACCTAATCTTTAAAATCAAAAATAAAATTTATTTTCATGTACAATATTTATCTTTAATTAATAATAATAAAGAATTCTATTTTAATTGTAACTACATAACTATCCAAGTAAATAGTGAGCAATTGTCATTTGTAATTTACAAAAGAAATATTTACCTTAATAAGCAAGTAAAGAAATATTATTCATGCACAAAATAAATATTTATTCTAAATAATATTAACAAAATTTCACTTACTTGCACATAAAATAATTTTCCTAAATAACAAAGTATTTTCATTTAATTGCAATTAAGTTAATTATTCTAAATAATAAGCATTATCAATTAATTGAAAAAAAAGGAATTCTCTAATTAAAATATAATTATTTCCTTCTTTTTTTATAACTTAATTTAATTAAACATTATAAAATTACGAACAATAAAAATAGGGGTCGTGACAGTCCACCTACTGGTGAGAAACTGCTAAGAGCTGGTTTCTATTTGTTAGGATATGAAATTTGACAGAACTCAAGTTTCCAGTCCTAAGGTGGGAATCATTCGCCACAGGTGACGAATCTTTCCTTCCCCAAATTTCTGAGAAAATAGGAGACAACTCTGCAACACTAGATCTAAGAATGTCTGCTTGTTGGGTTGTCGAGTCAAATCTATAGACAATAGACAAATAAGTCTCTCCAAGCTATATTTTGACTCAAGTTGACTTGAAGCACCTAGTTGACTTGAAAATAACTCTTCAACACTTAATAACCTATCAAATCTACAAACAAACAAGCAAGAGGGTAAAAATTATTAGGGGTTAGTGAATAGGGTTTTTCCTTGGTCAAACCCCACTTTTGGTAATTAAACCCTTGGAAAGACAATGCAATGAAAGAGAAAGATAAAATAATAACATGCAAGTGCTATTAACTTACCTAACTCTTGATGATGCAAGTCTGAAGTAATGTCAATGGCAGCTTCAAAGTGCTTGAATAGTGCTTGAATTGATGATATAGAATGCTTGAATACTTAAGTGAATAGGTCGATAAGTGAACTTGATGAATTGGGGGTTAAAATGAGGTGAAAATCACTTATTCATACAATTCTTGTGCCTTAATATCCATTCATACCTCATCATAGGCTGACATCAAGTGATTTTGAATAAAATATTGAAAGGAAATTGGAAATATTTTGAATTTGAGGCCAAGGGGGACTCATTTGCCACCCATGGCAAATGGGTCCCACCTAGGACCTAAAAGCATGTGTCGGGAAGAATGTTGTATTTAATGTTATTTGTCAAGATAATATGTAAAAATACACTTAATTAAGTCATATGAGGGCATAAAGAGACAAAATAAAGCATGAGGAGGGTGTAAATAGTGAAGATGTGCCTAGAAAAGTGTGAAATCTTGTTACAAGACTTTACAACACTTCATAATAGGACTTGTTGATGAGTGAAAAGGTAGCTTTTAGGTGAAATGCATTAAATAGAGTCTAGAAGAATGTAGAAATGTCTTACAACACTTCACAACACCCTCACAAGACATCATTATTTAAGTTTTAATACCTAATTAAGCATGTTCAAGCCATGTCACAACATAGTTCCAACACCATGAAACAAGACCTAAAAGGCCACGAAAATGACAAGGGACCATTTTTCTATGACACATTTAGCCCCCACTTTAGTCAGAGGATGAACTTGCTTCAAACTCACACTAAAGTAGCTATGAACATTGAGGGGAGGGTTCAAATGCACTCACATTAGCACAATGGAATGAAAATGATCAACAGGGATGATCAAGAACCTAGGATGAAGATCCCATGGAAAACTAAGAATAAGAACAAAGGAACACACAAGTGTTGAAATGATTTGGATGAAGCTTCAATCATCAATCCAACTAGTTGTGAAAAGAGATCTAGGCTGATTGTTTGAAAAAGAGAATGTTTACTCTCTCTAGGGTGACAAAACACATGACAGTCACTGAGTGAGAAGCCCCAAATATACTCACTCTAGGGCCACAAAACTAGTTGTTTGTAGGGTGAGAAATCCCAAAAAGGTAAGATACATACACTAGTTGGTATGCACTCACAAAACACAGAGGTGACTATAGGGAAAAGTCATGCCGCTAAGTGGGCTTCCTTCTCAACCATGTCAAAGTTATGTCGATTAATAACTTTAACAAGGCACCAAAAATAAAAATATCATGAACAAAAAGAAAAAGGTACCCCAGTCATGCAATTTGCGTTATGCAAGGTGGAAAAAATGAAAAAATGTAAAGTGAAAAAAAATGTAAGATGTAAAATGTTCAAAGGAGTCTTGTCCAGTTTATGTAAGGTCAGTCACTTAGGGAACATTGTGTCTAATCTCCCAATCAAAGAATAGTATATTCACAACTTAGGGGATTCAGTGCATCACATCAGGCCACCAAAATGAATGTAATATGTTGCGATAGATAACAATTATGAAGGACATCACACCCAATGCCATCCACAAAGTGACAAATGCATCACATAAATGACAAGGCTACACTAGGAACCAAGAATGATAATGAATTAATGGTAATGTATGCCCCCCACTTTCAAGGAATTACTACACATCATTCTGTGAGTAATTACATTAAAGTAGAGAAGAAAATAAAATGCAAAAATAAAACAAGACATGAGAGCCAACTTGGAAATCCTTATGCCAAGTCATGTGTTTCGAAGTGAGGCTACGCCATGTCAAGGAAAATGAAAAGAAAAGAAAGGATTTTCCCCTAGAAAGGAAAATACACCTAACACATAAGGGATCTATGGATTTGGGGTTAGTATATTCATTGCTGCAATGTTTTTATATGAAAGAGCTTATAATTGTCATCATTCCCCAAAGTACATAGAACTAGAAGAATGACACAAGGAGAGTGAAAACAAATGAAAATGAAATTTTGTTTTGGGTCAACATGGAAGAGACATTATGGTCTTGATGCTTTGCATCGTCCCCAAAAAGAAAACCCAAGCGAAAAGAAAATGAAAAGGAAAAAGAAAATGAAAAAACTTTTAGTTCAACATGAAGGAGAAATTTTGATCTCAATGCCTTGCATCATCTCCAAAAGGAACACACCAAAAAAATAGGAAAAATACAAGGACCTTGTGGGTTAACATGGAAGATACATAGGGTGTCTCTATGCTTTGTGTCATCCCCAAAGGGAAACACAAAGAAAAAGAGAAAATGACAATGCATGATGAATAGAAGAATAGAGGTATGAATTGAAGAAGTGTACAAAGAGAGAGAACATCAAACACACGATACGAGGGAACATGATACACACATGAAAATAAAATAAAAAGAGAAAAGTAAAAATGTTGGTTAGGCGAATACAAGTCAACCATCTAATAGGTCATCCATGTCCCAATCATGTTTAGTGTAATGTGAGGGCGGTTGACTATCCAAAGGAAGAATTGAAAGCATCAAACCAAGAGTTGTACTAGGTTCTTCACTTGGTGGAGAGGATGTATCATTTAAGCTCATTTTGAATGAAAATAAAGAATTTAAATTGTGATGTGCTTCTTCATCAATTTTGACAATTTCTGCATCGTCATCACTATCATCATCATTATCCAAATTAATAACAATAGGAGGATGGAGGATGATTTATAAAGATGGATGTATCAAAAGTTGAGCTTGTTGGATTGGTTCAATTTCCTACGATTGTTGTACTAGACTATCTTGTGGTGGGTTAGGAGGAGGGTGGTCATCTATTACTTCTATCAAAGTTAAAGGTTGATTTCCATTATTATCTTCTATGTGAGATTGACGAGCAAGGAGATGACGACAATGCCTTCATTCCCTAGCACCTTGATTCCAAATAATTTTGTTTTGGAGTTGTTGAGGTGTAAGAGTAGATTGAGTTATCATAGGTTCTTCTACTTTCAAAGAGGGAAGAGTAGAAGAAACTAAAGAGGAGGGATCAATCACTTTCTCTTTTTCTTTGTAAACTTGTTTAAGGGGAGGAGGCTGAGTAGTGATTGTTTCATATTCCCTTGGTCATTTAAATGATGGAAAGGAAATCTCAAGTGGTGATTGTTCAAGAGTTTGTATGGTTTTCTCAATGTTAGACTGAGGTTGAAGCATGGTTTTATCTATGATGGGGGCAGAGGTCGGTGAGGATGAGTTACAAAGAGATAATTCAGCTATATTTTTGGCTTTAAACTTTTCATAAGATATGAAAAAGAAATCCTTGCAAGGGATGATGGGATCCATAGGTGTAGGCCAAAAGGATTCTAATGAGAAGTTACCTTTGTAAGATAAAGGATTAAATCCACTATGGTGTATGGTGACTATCTCATTGTCATGTGGAAACTTCAAGCACTTATGAACAACTGATGGGACCACTTTCATTGAGCGAAGCCAAGGGATGCCTAATTGCAAATGAAATTGGTTAGATTGTGGAATAATTGAAAATGTTACCTCCAAAGCTTTAGGTCCTATTTGTAATGGTAGCACAATCAATCCAATCGTAGGGCATGTAAAACCAATATGTGTTTTAATCCATGTAGTGGGTTTATTATATTCATCTTGATATAGCTCATGTAATACCAAAAAATCCTTTGTGATCATGTTCTCACCACAAGTGGGATCCATTAATATCCCATTAGTTGGCTTATTATAGATTTTTCCAACTATGTAGAGAGGACCATCAGGAAGCTTGTGTAGTATGTCTTTAGTAGAAAAATTAATATCAAGTGATTTTGTGGTTTGGCCCTTAGAAGGGATAATGCCTATCATAGCCACAAGATTATCCATAGGACTACCTTGGGTAACAATAGGAGTTGTATCATGTTGTTCATTATTGGTGTCAATAGTCATTACATTAGGATTGGAAGGTTCAATATCCTTGACAAACAAGGTAGTATTTTTTGGCATAGGATTGGTGAAAATTTGTAAATTCTAGTTAGGAGGTGCAAAAAACTTATTGCCTTGATCATTAACACCTGCAGTGGTCAATTCACCCACATCAGTGAGGTCTTGAACTAAATGTTTAAGATGCTTACAATGTTTGATGTTGTGGCCATTTTGACGATGAAAGTGACAATAAGCATTAGGTTTGAATGTAGGTGCTAATAGTTGATTTGGATTAAGTGGTTGAACAGGTGGCAAAGTGTGCATGTGGTTTTAGATTAATTGGTTCATTGTGTGATGGAGGGTATCGGGTAAAGGAGTGAAATGTCAGTTCAAATCTCCATAATGATAAGGCATGACTACCTTAATAGCGACCACTTGATTTGGAATGGATTGGGTTGGTTGTGGTTGAGGTTGAGGAGGAAAATTAAATTGTAAAAATCCTCTATTAGGTTTGTAGAATTTTTGTGTGTTGTTTTGGTTTTGATTGGTGTTTTCTGGTTTGTCAACTAGGTTGGAAGTGGATTTTGAATCATGACTTGAAACTAAATTTTGGTAGTCACATAATGTTGTACATAAATGCATGAATGAAGGGAATTTCATCATGGTGAGTTTATCTTGAAGGTTGGTCTACAAATTTTTGATAAAAATCTTCTATAGATGTGCATCGGTAATTTAGATGTCAATTTGAGCATATAAGGATTGGTAACGTGAGATGAAATCAATCACTTTTTCATCTGTGTTTTGTCTACATCTCATAAGGTCGGACATTGTCCTTTTCAGTGTCATGTGAACATGAAAGTTACTAATGAAAGTATCCACCAATTCATTAAATGAATGGATGGAATGATTGGGCAAGTTGGAAAACCATTCTAAGGCAGTATCTTTCAAGGTCCTTGAAAATGTTTTTGCTAAAAGCTTATTTTCATGGAAAAAGTCACTACACAAAGTTGTATAAGCATTAATATGGTTGATAGGATCTCCTTTTCCTCCATATTTCTCAAATTGAGGAATTTCTATCCCTTGTGGCATCAGGGTACATAAAATTTCTAATGATAAGGGACTACTAATGACATGATATATTGTTGGAGTAGGTTGACCTTGACTGATGTTGGAAATTTGATGTTGCATAGATGAAATGGTAGTGAGAAGCTGTGTAAGAAGAGTATCGGGATATGTGGGTTGATGTGGAAGGTAAAATGGTGATGGAGTGTAAGTGATGTTGGGGGAATTGAAAGTGGTAGAAGGAACTTTTGATGACACAAAGGAAGTAGGAATGTTAGTGGAAATTGAGAAAAAAGTAGCCTGATGCGTAGTTGTATGCACTTGTGGATTGGTATAAGTTGGGATGGAAACAATGGTTGAATGGGGAGAAACTTTAGGTGCTCCTTGGCTTATAGGAATGGTTGCGGATTGGATGTTTGAAGAGGCATGTTGATTATAAATCTCAACAATTTTCTTCATCACATGCAGGCCATCATCACTTTCAATCAAACGATGAATATTCTCAATGGAAGGTTTCCAGTTGTGGAAATTTTTTCAAGTGACAAGTCTTGTTGTAAATGTGCAAAGTCCTCATGAATATTAATGACCTTTTCTTGCAAGAGGGAATTGGATTGGTTCTCAACATTCATTGCATGGAAAGGTGAAGGTATAGAAGTGGTATTGTTAGGGCCTAATGTAGTATTTTCCATACTAAGAGTAGGAGCTCGTGAGTTCCCAAGATCCACAATGAAAGTGCTATCGTGGGATGCCATGAGTCTAGAACTTCGTCTCACTAAAGTATTATCAATGAGGCACCAAACACTCATGCGAGTACCAAAAAAGAGGGTTGAAGGCCAATGCAAGCTAATCTAAGAGATTGAAATGAAAATAATAGAAATTCTGCTAACTATAATGGAGATCTAACTATAAAAAATAGAAATGCAAACAAATGGCAGAAATGTTGTCTAAAAACTATAGATGGACTAATTCGCCCTAGGTGGAAAATAAGTCCTAGTATGAATTTTTTTAATGGTTTTTAGAAATTTAAGATGATTTAAATGCTCTACATAATGCAATTATAGATGCATAATGCAGATTTTTACTTTTTTCAATAAGATTGAATGCAAAAATGAAATCTAGATGAAGGTTTCACTAATGCAAAATGAAAAGTCCTTGAATGCAATAACAAATTAATGTCCTAATTGAGTGCTAATGAAAATGGAAACTAAGATGCAATATGCGAATGCAATAAAAAATTCAAAGTGTTCAAAATCCAGGTTCAACAAAATGAAACAAATTTTTGCAACCCTATGGACTACTCTTGCACTTCTAGGGTTTTTCACCTAAAAGGAGAGATAGGGCCAAAAATGCTAATGATTGACTCAAATTAGGATTTTTGTGATGTAATGTGATGTATATGAAGTTAACTAAATGCAATAAATTAATCTATGTGGCTGAAAATGAATGCAAAAGTGCAATTATAACTTTGTTTGAAAACACATTGTGATATGCAAACAACTATGTAAATAAAGAAATAATGAAAAACATAAGGTACAGGGATGACTCAGAGTGCACTTGGGTTAAATATGAGGTTTCTGGATTGCTCTATATGCTAGTGAAATTTATTCATTTTTCACAGTGGGACTCATTTGTCCAGGGTGGTGAATTAGTGCACCTACTGGTGAAAAATTGTCGGGAGCTAGTTTTTGTCTGTTGGGATTTGAAATTTGACAAAACTCAAGTTTCCAAGCTTAAGGTGGGACTCATTTTCCACAGGTGGAAAATCAATCCTCCCCCAAATTTTTGTGAAACTAGGAGACAACTCTGCAACACTAGATTTGAGAATGTCTACTTGTCAGGTTGTCGAAGTCAAATCTGCAGAAAACAGACAAATATGTCTCCAAGCTTGATTTTGACTCAAGTTGACTTGAAGCACCTAGTTGACTTCAAAATCACTTTTCAACACCTAATAACCTGTCAAATTTGCAAACAAATGGCTACAAATAAACAAGCAAGAGGGGAAAAATGACTAGGAGTTAGTGAATAGGGGTTTGCCTTGGTCAAACCCCACTTTTGGTAATTAAACCCTTAAAAAGACAATGCAATGAAAGAGAAAGATAAAATTATAACATGCAAGTGCTAGAAAATTACCTAACTCTTGATGATGCAAGTCTAAAGTAATGTTAATGGAAAATTCAAAGTGCTTGAATAGTGCTTGAATGCTTAAGTGAATAGGTGGATAAGTGAACTTCATGAATTACGGGTTAAAATGGGGTGAAAATCACTTATTTATACAATTCTTGTGCCTTATTATTCATTCATACCTCATCATAGGCTGACATAAAGTGATTTTGAATAAAATTCAAAAAGGAAATTTGAAATATTTTGAATTTGGGGCCAAGTGGAACTCATTCGCCACCCATGGCAAATAGATGCCACTGAGGACCTAAAAACATGAGTCAAGAAGAATGTTGTATTTAATGTTATTTTTTGGGATAATATGCAACGATACACTTAATTAAGTCATATGAGGCAATAAATAGATCAAATAAAGCATGAAAAGGGTGTAAATAGTGAAGATGTGCCTAGAAAAGTGTGAAATCTTATTACTAGACTTTACAACACTTCAAAATAGGACTTGTTTATGAGTGAAAAGGTGGTTTTTAGGTGAAATGCATTAAATAGAGTCTAGAAGAATGTAGAAATGTCGTACAACACTTCACAAGACGTCGTTCTTTAAGTTTTAATACCTAAATAAGCATGTTCAAGCCATGCCACAACATAAAATCAGGGCAACATAGTTCCAACACCATGAAACAAGACCTAAAAGGCTATGAAAATGACAAGGGACCATTTTTCTGGGGCACATCTCCCATAGTAGATTGTAGACCTGCCAAATTGCCAGGGTCTCCCAAGAAAAATATGGAAACAACTCATAGGTAGAATGTCACATACAACTCTATCTCTATATGGACCAATTTGAAACTCAACAGTAGCTTGTTCACTCACCAAAATAGTTTTCTTTTCACTAACACATGAAAATTTATATGGTTTTTGTTTACGTACCCTTTCCAAATGCAACTTTTCAACCATATCACTACATACCATATTGTCAATACATCCAAAATCCACAATTACTTTACATACCTTATTGTTGCACCTACAAGTAGTCCTAAAAAAGGATCTTCTATGAATTTTCTCTCCCTCCATGGATGTCTTCAAGGTTTTTCTTCTCATCATCAAAATCTCTCCAACCTTAGGAGTAGCATGAAGATTATTAGAACTTGAGCTTTTAGCTTCATCCTCATAATCAATTTGGGCTCTCCTTTCAAATTTCCTTTCTCCTCCACTTGATGTGGTTCCACACTTCTTTGGATACTTGAAGAAAGGGTGACCAAACTCACTATATTTATAACATCTTCCTGAAAACTCATTGAAATCTCTCTTTTTCCTAAAGTTTGTCCGTCCACCTCTCCATCCACCTCTTGATTCAAGTGATTGTTCTTACTTTTATCAGCATCTTCATGATCGTCCTTGGATTTTCTTGGGCCTCTACCTCTATTCACATTACCTTTGCCCCTTCCTTGTCTTTCTTTCCTTCTCTTGATTATATCTTCTACCCTTACTATCATTTGGAAAAATTCCTCTACTGTTTTAGGAGGGTTCAAACTGATTTCATCTCTTATATTCAACCTTAAACCACTCAAATATTTGGCCACTCTTTCCAACTCATCTTAATTATGACCTGTACTTATGCATAATCTATGGAACTCTTCAGTATAATACATCACATCCATCTCCCTCTACTTCAATTCTTGCAATTTCATGAAATTTTAAATAACATAATCTAATGGTAAAAACTAAGCCTTAACTTTTGCTACAATCCTATCCCAGGAACTTATTTTAGACTTACCTTTCTTGACTTTATACTCTTGGAAAAAATTCCACCATTTGAACGTTGGTCCCTTCAACTTTTTCTTTACATATTTCACCTTTTTACAGTCCTCTACATCTTTAAATTTAAAAAAGTTATCTAAGGGATCAAATCATGCCAAAACCTCTTCACTATATATCTCACCTCCGTGCATTAGCACATCAAATTTCACTTTTGTAGTGTTGTCTGTCATGCCCAAAAAAATTACACTAGAAAATACTACCAATTTTCTTTTTATCAATCATTAGCTTATTTAACACTGTAATTGCCATGCCCACTTTTAATGTGGCTAACTCACTCAACACCTCTTACATATCACACCATCATAGCATTACCTAGTTGCTAACTTTTATCACTATCTAATGATACTATATTGACTATAACTAAAAGAGGAAATATATAGTTAGTATTTACTTGACTAAGAATC
Organism: Sequoia sempervirens; assembly: GCA_007258455.2. Classification (NCBI taxonomy): domain Eukaryota; kingdom Viridiplantae; phylum Streptophyta; class Pinopsida; order Cupressales; family Cupressaceae; genus Sequoia; species Sequoia sempervirens. The sequence goes on from VDFB02281492.1 coordinate 206,121,588, forward strand.
TTCCATAGTAAGTATGTTATTTATGATAATAATGTTTCTAACCCAAATAGCATGAATGGAACAATTTACTATTCAACATTCATTCTAAGGTCACAATGTTATGTTTCTTCCAATTCGGTTAGGTTCTATTATTATTATTATTCTCCTTATCTTCAGTGGTAATGATAATGGTATTAATATCATGGGGATTTAAGATTTTCTAAGATACTCACTCTATTATCATTTTATTTATTTATTTCGTTAAAAGTTAAAAGTTAAAAGTTAATAACATTTTTTTTTGAGCTTTTACTCAATATTTTTTTCGTTTAATGAATTAACTAGGGTTATATCTGAAATGCTAGTGAACCACTAGTAATATCCCACAAATCCCTTGTTCATAATAATATCATCCATAGTGGAAATACTAAAGCTTGCCATAAGGTTTTAAAGAATCTATTTAATTTAATGCTACCATATATATGTATTATTGTTGTGGATATCTTTCTTGATGTTAATGATATTACCATATTGACTACTGCCGTTAATAATGTCCACATTGATCATGTTTACTTTCATTGACTTATAATCATTGAATATAATCTTAGCATATAAATGACATTTAGTATTAATGTCGTCCTGTCTAACACCATTACTTATATTAACTTCAATTATGTCATCCCACAATATCGATATCCTTAGAGCGTCGATCCTTAATATCACTAATAGGATAATTGTGATACTATCAAAAAAATAAAATATTGTTTTATTTATTTGTTTAATTATCATTTATTTAAATTCACTCATCCCTTAAATATATAATAATTTAAAATTACAATAATATGAAATTATATAAAAAAACTTTATGGAATGGTTTTAAAATTATAATAATTATGAATATCCTTTATATCTAATTAAATCACTTCCTATATATTTTAATTTAGTTAAAAAGAGCCTAAAATAAATAATAGAATATTTCCTTCTTTTTTTTCTTTTTAAAGGGAATGATAGAGATACTTAATAAAATACTTAAAATCTCTACCTTTATGCATACACTGATTTTAAAGTAATAGGATCTTTAATAAGGGAGTGGGGTATATTCTCTCTTCTCTTATGGGGGATTATTCAAACATAAGAACTGAGTTGAAGATTCCTTTAGGCTAATGCAAATGGGATTAGCATGGAGTTATTTAATTTACATATTAATATTGTACTCCTTGGCATTGTCATATCCAGCACAAAAGTCAAGTATGGGGCCATATTCGACTCCATACTCACATATTGTGGTGATTAATCCATAGCAAAGAAACAACCACATCCTCGCTAAAATAATTTCGTACTTCAATTTGAAATGGCTACAAGGTGAGTATGTCCGAGTACATATCAATCATGACTTTCCTTCACAGATTTTTCTTACATCACAGAAGTTTGTTTTTTCTAAACCCTAACCGTAAAAGCATTTAGGAAACACTATCTACAATACACTAATAGCAATGAATGCTCTACCACCTAATCCAACGTATCACCCTTCCTGACATGGATTTGCATGCAAACTTGCAGATTTGCTTATGTTACAAGTAAAGTTACTAAGATATTCCTAGAATATAATAAGGATTTGATTTAAAGAAAATAATTTAGGCTGTGTCTTGATGAAAAGCAAAGAATGATTTGAGCCCTGAAGGAGGAGGTTTTCCAATGAATATTTCTAGATGCTCAAGGTCCTTTGAAACCCTAACAGGGACGTGGTCCATTCATGTCTGTGCCCACACACAAGGAGAAATGATGGCGGCAGTCCAAATCCCACCAGACCTACGTATGTGAATAGAAATATGTCAAAGTTGCTAAAACCGTGCCAGATTTGTTGGACTAGTGCCCACATCATCCAAAGCAACACCAGATCTTCTAAACCAAATGGTTCACTCGGAAGGTGGTGACTGGGAAAATTTAGAATCAGCCTATAGTATTATGCTATTTACTAATTTCTTCCTATTATGTTCAATTTTTTTTTGCATTCTTAGTAAGACGATGGAGGAAATACTAGTAGTGTTTTCAAAGCAACAGAATATTTTTAGCTAGCAGCCATGAGAAACCTAATATTGTTACCATCATGAATAGGATTTTATTTTATTTTATTTTTGCGAATATGTTTTCTCAGGGACTACATGCTCTAAGCTTATGGAATGGACTAGTTCGCCACTCCACAGTTGCACAACCCTCTAATCTATTGTTTAAGGTAGACGCATAAAGTAATATTAGGAATGGTATCTCTTCTTATTTTTTTTTTTTTTTTCATTGTTGGAAATATAAACTCAAGTCTATGTGTGGAGAAAAGGATCGGCGCCCCACCCATAGCTGCGAGCACCTTGGCACGACCTGTGTGTGGGGCTCAACCCTCGCACAGTCGCCCTTATTTATTTTATTTCCTCATTTAAGTCTAGGTTAGGATTTAAATATAATTTTTATTATCTAAAGATGAATTACATGAGGTATACATTAGTAGTTATGCACTATTCATATTCTTTTAGATTGAAAAGAATTACCAAATAAATTCATTGCATGAACTATACAAAAAAAAAAAAAAACTTTACCACAGCAAAATATATTACACCATACAATGTAAGAACCATTTCTTCGCCCTATCATGTTTCCTTTTCTCTCTTTCATGCATCCCTCCATGATTGAAACAAAATACATTTCTTTACTACTGCAATAATACACCCTATAGCCATACCACTATATAACAGATTTACCATTAATTCCTTAATGGATCTTGAAGAAAGTATTTCTCTACAACTTGCAAGTGTGCTTGTCTTCTTTATGGCAACAAAATAATACTTTTTCTATTCATTCAGTATTTAGAACCCGATGGACAATACGAGAAGAAATAAGGCTTACTCTTTACCAATTCCTTTTATGCTACAAAAACAATTAGCTTTCCATATTACAACAAATTTTAAGGAATACAATGAATGACATAAAACTAAGCCAATCTTGCTCTCCACCCTACCATAATGGCGTCATGAAGCCTCGTGGGCTCTAGCCATACCCCCGAGGAAGGTTTTATTTTAACTCCAAGATGATGAATGGAGATTGTTTCAAAAATTTACAAGTGATAAAATACAACATAGCACCAAATCTCATGCTTCTATTTTTTCTCAACCACGATCCATATAGCATACCACTTTCTTACAGAAAAGAACAATACACAAAAGAGAAAGTGGAAGTAAGAGAGAACTTATCTATTTTCTCCAAGTGAGGGAACTAATATCCTTCTTCCTCTCCAAACCAAGGAATTTTCATCATCCTCCTGCCAAAGAGATGGAATCCTCTCTTTTCTCATTCTTTCTACCATCTTCACTCAAGTTCTCCAAGAGGAGAAGTGGGCAATGCCCAAATCTTCCATCTTCTTGAGGTATATAGGCATCCTCCAAACCTACACTCTTTCCCACAAGTGCTCACACATGTGTGAGTCTTGTGCCAATTCCAAGAACTTTTGGGGAGTGGGAGGTTGAGAGTGACAAGTCACTCTTCCCAAGCCCCAACACATTTTTGAATTCGTCACAGTCATGAATGGGGACTTTTGAGGGGTCTTTTCACACTCGAAGGACAAGTTCACATGTAAAAAAGGTTCCAAACCCATAGGTGTAGGTCCTAGGGGTCTATTATTGTTCAAAAACCAAGGACATTAACTCAATAATGCCTTTTCAAAACCTACACAAGAATCCATACGAATTTTGATCCTAACCAAGGGTTCCAACCCCAACCAGACTCACATCACATGACCTACAATTAGATTCTACTCAATCTCCCAACCAATGATAAAACCTCAAACCCTTCTAAGTCAAATAGGGCTGCACTTAGAACTTCCCAAAGATGTATTTGATTTTCTTCCAACATTTATCTATCCTCCTATTTGCATATTTGATTCCTGCACATTACCAAAGTTAGCATGATTAGATCATATATCTCTTCATATTATTAGCTAATCCAATTCACATAATTTTCACTCATGAACTATTTACTCATTAATACATCAAATGAACCTAATGATTCAATTTTCATTATAATCAAACTAAATACAAACTTACTCCAATACAAGAATAGAGTCAATGAAATAGTCACTCCATCATTTTTTTTACCACCTTAGTAATTCATTTTAAACTCCTCTAACATTAATGATGAACCATATACCAAAATTTAATATGCCAAAGACCCAACACCTTCAAGTTACATCCAACAATTCACATGTGCATCTATCATAATTAAATCAAGGTTAATGCCCATGAATTCTAAAAATATTTTTATCATTCATTTCATCATAATTATCTAACTACTTGTTTGATTGAAATACAATGGGAAATACGAAATGGGATCTTAGATTCAAAGTAGCATAAGCAAGTATATTATCAAATAATCACACTATTTTTCATCCATAATACATCTTACCATCTATTTAAGATCACATAAAACGTATTAGGGCTTTACTAATCATATGCAAGGTGGGTCCTTACATCCCCCTCCCCTTAATTTAGACTTCCTCCTTGAAGTCGTTAGGGTTTGGAAACATATCCTTCATATAGTAATTTACATAATCTATTAAACATACTAATTAATTTACTTTCATGATGAAGTATTCAAAATATTTAACTATAAGTAGATATTAGGGACATCCCTTCCATGCATCAAACAAAATTTCTCACTATAGAACATTTAACCAATATACTCAGAATGTAAGAAATACTAGTAATTATCTATGTAATTAACATTTTTTTATTAACAATTACACCAACATTTATCCAAAACACAATAACATCCTTATCCACCCTTCAAGTTTCCCTTTTTTATATCATAAACATCACTCATGATGTTTTCAAACATATTTTCTTTCCAATATCAATCATGTCTCTAGAATAATGATATTCCCAATTTTGTTTGTCACTTTCTTTCTCACATAGCAGTCAAGTCTTTTCACATGTTATTTAATTGTAAATTTATCCATACATCACAATAATTACACATAATTCACATCACAAGGTGCAATGGGGTTTACAAGGATGGATATTCTTGGATGCCACAAACATTAGGAAAGATGGTCTCAAAGCCCTTCTCCAAGGACCCTACCATACATCTCCTAGGTACCTTCTCTTGTTTGTGTAAGGGGGTTAGCCTCCAAGAGGAAGGTACAAAAAGAATAATTTCATAGAACTAGGGGAAGAATGGATTAATGACCATCCCATACCAGTCCCATTTGCAACCCCTTTCAAATAACTCATAATTCCCCAGCGCATCTACTCCCCTATATGACTTGCCAGGGAACCCCCTGGGATATGGCAGTTTTTTTTTACAAATGTCACATTACGCCACACTTGCCAGCAGTTAGCAACCAATAAGAAGCCTCAAACTAGGAAACATAAAACCATAATCCAACATTTTAATAGACAAAAAAAATTTATAAATTCGAAAGGAAAATCGAATTAAGATCAATTGCAGCTGCATTTGAACATTCCAATCTTAATTAAACAACACGAAAAAAAATATATATATAAGTCATTGAGGCAATGGACTACACCAAACATCAAATGGCTAAATAGCCCCAGTAAAAGAAATGTAAAATTTAACAATGCTGGCATATAATGAAACAAAACATGAATTAAGAAATCACCAATAATTCATATCTAAACAATAAAAATTTTACATTACGAGCACCACGTGACTTTGATAAAACCACCTAAGGGGAGGAGGGGAATGGTGGTTCTCTATCCACATAAGTATAATATCATGCAACAACTGGTGGTCCCTGACCACAAAATCTACATCGTTGGTGGTCCCTGACCACATAAATATAAGTAATTGGTGGTCCTTGACCACATAAGTATGAGTAACTGGTGGTCCATAAAATTCCATCCTTTACCCATGCGTTATAAACATCAAGAAATAGGTTTGCACTATGAACCAACAAGCATGGCTCTCATATGTGGGGGAGTAGGCCACATTCAACGTCCATGGGAGGATTACAATGACTCGACATAGATCCTTTGTCAGGATTAGGGACAACGCCCTGAGCTCATAATTTCCCGATGGGAGAACATGTGCCTCTCAACCCCTATTTACACTAGTTGGCATCACACTCCCATAAGGGGGGAACCAAATGCTAGGGGTACACATTTAACATAAAAATAAAGCTAACACAAAGGAATACATCACATTTCATTTAATAGACACACTTATACACATAACACATTTATTGGAACTCACAACTAGCTAGCTTACATAAAGGCCATCACAAAGGGTACATATAGGGGATCATACTAGATGTCCACCACCTGTATCCCAAGTCAGATACCCTGTATCTCATCCTTGGGGCACAACACATTTACTGGTTTTCACTTCACATGTCATAACATAATTCACTTTATGAAATTCACCATATTGTAGAACAAAATCAATTCACTTACATACACTTATTTTTCTTTAAACAATATTCACTTTGCTTCATAATTTTGTACATATCTACTCACCTTGCATAGGTAAAAGGAATCACTAGTTGACGCACAAATGTAGCTTATGTATATTACTCCATTTTCCTAGAATTTAACAATACATGGTACACCACACTTTCCATCTTACCAAGTGTTTGACATCACATATATGATCAAGATCAATTTTCTATATTTATCCATACCATTATTCTTCTTTCATTCAACTATGTTTGTTATGTTCATTAACATAACAATATGGGTAATTCCACTATACTTTTCACAACCTGTTAAGGAAGATTTCTCACTTAAAAGGGAAAGTAGTCAATCATTTTCATTTGAAACATGGAAATATGAGAAAGGAAAACACACTTGATGCATAAAACACATAATAACTCATGGAATAGTAATTCTCACAACCCATTAATATCTTTTACAATTCTTGCATTTTGCTATCTAAATCTAACTATTTACTCACATGTTGTAATCATCATTGTTACAATCACAATTCCATTTAACCTCATAAAAATGCATAATGAGTAGAATCCTTGAAATTTCCATCTACCTTTAAGCTTTCTCCTTTGCATTCAAGTGTAAATAATTTTACCTCAAGAGTAAATATGGTCAATGGTATAAAATGCACATTAGTTGAAAGTTTTACAAGTCTACTTTAGTGTCTCTTATCTATATAGTTTAACTTTCCACATCGTGAATCACACATTATTCATTACTCAATTTATAGATCTTCATACAATTGATTATTCAATCCATGCAACATGTATACAACCTTCAAGGTCAACACCTAATTGATTACATTGTTTCTTCCTTTATGACAAGTTTCCTTTCTTTTTTTGCACCAATAAGTCTTTAGTTCTTAGCTATGTATAAGGAAGTAGTTATGGTGTGTGCCCTAAATAATGTTGTAACTCCAAATGCATATTTGACAAGATCTCTTTAACAAGGTTTTAGAGTCAATTTACTAGAAGGAAATTGTTTTCACATTACCTAAATAAATTTCCACCAATCTTGACATAGTTGTAACTTTCTACGCATTCTCACCTTTGAATCGACTCCTAGAAATCATCTTTCTTTGTTAACTATTTAATATTTAAATAATAGAGCACAAGGGTTTGTTAGCTTATAGTTTCATCAAGTTTACTAGGCCACCATCTACTTACACATGTGTTTAAATAACTTTAAAGTTTCATCATTTAAGTCAAGGTGAATATTTTGATTCTGACCACTTTTATAAATTGGACTTAATATATAAGGCAAGATTTTGATTATTAGTTGATGTCATCATCCATAAAATGATTACCTATCACACATAATATGAATCATTTGTTGCTTCATGAGATCAACCCTTATACACTTATATGTAAATCAAGATCTTTGGTTAATAGGTCAAGGCCTGGGAAAATCATGCCCTAAGGCATACAAGATAAAATTTCATTCATTTATTAATACCAATTTGTGAGTTCAAGCCCTTAAATTTATGTCCAACAACTTTCACCTTAAGGGTTTAGTTTTACTTTTTGACAAGATTTTAATTCTCGCTATAAGGGTACTTAAATTACATATAATACATAGTTCAATGGTTTTATATTTAATCAATTTGAGTGTTTAGGAATTTAAACTTATTTAATTACACCCTTCAACACATTGATCCCTCTCATGATTCATAAAATTATTTTCTTTTAACTAGTTACATGATTCCAAATATAGTTATGATGTTCCATCCTTTATTTGTACTAAATCTTCTATAAGAAAATATTTTGCTCCTCAATTCCCCTTAGGAAATTACCTTTCTATTATTGGTCTTAAGAATTCAACAAAATAATGTTTCCTTAATGATACACCTCAATATGGCCTATTACACTATTTGGGCATTTATAACAAGGATTATGCTTCATAACCCAATTATACCCTTTTAAGGTTTAAGAAAATTTAATGCCAACCAGATAGATTAATATCATAACCCTTGTTAACTAGTCCAATATGGCTCTAAGAATTCACCCATCTATAACAGTCTCTTCCTAATCATTTATTACTTTACAATCTTGATTAGGTCACATATTGAAAATAGGTTCTCATTTATCACACCAAGAAATTTCTTGAATTTTATCATTCTATTCTAACTAGCACAAAAGGGTTTGCACATTTATCCACACACACGCAATACTTAATGCCCAATTTATTCCTAGAGTTCCCTAGAGTTGCAACCTAGGGCTCTGATACCAAGTGTCATGCCCAAAAAAATTACACTAGAAAATACTATCAATTTTTTTATTATCAATCATTAGGTTATTTAACACTATAATTGCCATGCCCACTTTTAATGTGGCTAACTCACTCGACACCTCTTACATATCACACCATCATAGCATTACCTAGTTGCTAACTTTTATCACTATCTAATGATACTATATTAACTATAACTAAAAGAGGCAATATATAGTTAGTATTTACTTGACTAAGAATCTTCCATAGTAAGTATGTTATTGAGAATAATAATGTTTCTAACCCAAATAGCACAAATGGAACAATTTACTATTCAACATTCATTCTAAGGTCACAATGTTATGTTTCTTCCAATTCGGTTAGGTTCTATTATTATTATTATTCTCCTTACCTTCAGTGGTAATGATAATGGTATTAATATCATGGGGATTTAAGATTTTCTAAGATACTCACTCTATTATCATTTTATTTATTTATTTCGTTAAAAGTTAAAAGTTAAAAGTTAATAACATTTTTTTTTAGCTTTTACTCAATATTTTTTTCATTTAATGAATTAACTAGTGTTATATCTAAAATGCTAGTGAACCACTAGTAATACCCTGCAAATCCCTTGTTCATAATAATATCATCCATAGTGGAAATACTAAAGCTTGCCATAAGGTTTTAAAGAATCTATTTAATTTAATGCTACCATATATATGTATTATTGTTGAGGATATCTTTCTTGATGTTAATGATATTACCATATTGACTACTCCCTTTAATAATGCCCACATTGATCGTGTTTACTTTCATTGACTTATAATCATTGAATATAATATTAGCATATAAATGACATTTAGTATTAATGTCGTCCTATCTAACACCATTACTTATATTAACTTCAATTATGTCATCCCACAATATCGATATCCTTAGAGCGTCGATCCTTAATATCACTAATAAGATAATTGTGATACTATCAAAAAAAAATATTATTGTTTTATTTATTTGTTTAATTATCATTTATTTAAATTCACTCATCCCTTAAATATATAATAATTTAAAATTACAATAATATGAAATTATATAAAAAAACTTTATGGAATGGTTTTAAAATTATAATAATTATGAATATCCTTTATATATAATTAAATCACTTCCTATATATTTTAATTTAGTTAAAAAGAGCCTAAAATAAATAATAGAATATTTCCTTCTTTTCTTTCTTTTTAAAGGGAATGATATAGATACTTAATAAAATACTTAAAATATCTACCTTTATACATACACTTATTTTAAAGTAATAGGATCTTTAATAAGGGAGTGGGGTATATTCTCTCTTCTCTTATGGGGGATTATTCAAACGTAAGAACTGAGTTGAAGATTCCTATAGGCTAATGCAAATGGGGTTAGCATGGAGTTATTTAATTTACATATTAATATTGTACTCCTCGGCATTGTCATATCCAGCACAAAAGTTAAGTATGGGGCCATATTCGACTCCATACTCACATACTGTGGTGATTAATCCATAGCAAAGAAACAACCACATCCCTCACTAAAATACTTTTGTACTCCAATTTGAAATGGCTACAAGGTGACTATGTTCGAGTACATATCAATCGTGACTTTCCTTCACAAATTTTTCTTACATCACAGAAGTTTGTTTTTTCTAAACCCTAACCGTAAAAGCATTTAGGAAACACTATCTACAAGGGAAAAGATGAAATGTCAAATACATTATTTCAAGATATAATTGAATAATCAGAGGATGTTTCCAATGGAAAACAATATGCGCTGTCCTTAATCAAGCATAAAATAAATGAATAAAATAATCTATTTATTGTTTTGAGTGTTGGCCATGGCAGTCGGATGTGGCAAATATTTCTTCTTCTTTTTTAAAAAAAAATTCTTGTGTGCCATTGAAAGAAACTAATAAGGAAAATATAGTCTGCAGATTGTGGGGTATTTTATTTTATTCTACTTTCTCTCTATTTTTTTTTTTTTATTATTATCTAAGATTGCACTTCGATGTAACTAACGGTCATTCATCTGCAGTAACGTGAATGGTAGAATGATGCAAAGGTTGGCTTTCCAAGGGTCTATTGAGCAGTTTTCCCAAGGTAGACGATTGACAGGAAATTGTACGTGGACGCAGAGGAACTCATCTTACACTTGACAATGCTCACCTATGCTTACCCGCCTCTGAAGACCACTTAATGCAGTGGCAGTGCAAACAAAAAAGAAAGGCACGATCTAAGATGAAGGTTGACGTTGTTGCCAAAGGTATAGGGCATGTATTATGTCATATTTATTCCTGTACTCCTCGTGTTTTACACAGCACAAGGGATGCATTAATGGATTTTGATTTGTGTTAACACGCAAAGAAATGTCAATATCGATATCTTCATAGGGGTTCGGAAAGGTAAGACTGCTCGCCCTCTCTTCTTTTTTTTTGCCATAAATAAACTACAATCTCCAAAAAAATTGGCTAAACAAGCTTATGAATCTAATGATAATATAAAGACCTTTCATTGTTATACTTATTTCCTCTTTCTCTTTGAATCTAGACAGTTCGAATACACTAATAGCAATGAATGATCTACCACCTAATCCAACGTATCACCCTTCCTAACATGGATTTGCACGCAAACTTGCAAATTTTCTTATCTTACAAGTAAAGTTACTAAGATATTCCTAGAAAATAATAATGATTTGATTTAAAGAAAATAATTTAGGAGGTAACTTGATGAAAAGCAAAGAAGGATTTGAACCCTGAAGGAGGAGGTTTTGCAATGAATATTTTCAGATGCTCAAGGTCCTTTGAAACCCCAACAGGGACGTGGTCCATTCATGTTTGTTCCCACACACAAGGAGAAATGATGGTGGCAACCCAAATCCCACCAGACATGCGTATGTGAATAGAAATACGTCAAAGTTGCTAAAACCGTGCCAGATTTGTTGGACCAGTGCCCACATCTTCCAAAGCAACACCATATCTTCTAAACCAAATGATTCACTGGGAAGGTGGTGACTGGGAAAATTCAGAATCAGCCTATAGTATTATTCTATTTACTAATTTCTTCCTATTATGTTCAATTTTCTTTTCTTTTATTTTTGTTTGCATTCTCAGTAAGACAATGGAGGAAATACTAGTAGTGTTTTCAAAGCGACAGAATATTTTTGGCTAGCAGCCATGAGAAACCTAATATTGTTACCATCATGAATAGGATTTATTTTATTTTATTTTTGTGAATATTTTTGCTCAAAGATTGCATGCTATAAGCTTACGAAATGGACTAGTTCGCCACTCCACAGTTGCACAACCCTCTAATCTATTGTTTAAAGTAGACGCATAAAGTAACATTAGGAATGGTATCTCTTCTTTTTCTTTTTTTTTTTGTTGTTTTCATTGTTGGAAAATATAAACTCAATTCTGTGCGTGGAGGAAGGGATCGGCGCCCCACCCATGGCTGCGAGCACCTTGGCATGACCTGCGTGTGGGGCTCAACCCTCGCACAGTCGCCCTTAATTATTTTATTTCCTCATTTAAGTCTAAGTTAGGATTTAAATATAATTTTTATTATCTAAAGATGAATTACATGAGGTATACATTAGTAGTTATGCACTATTCATATTCTTTTAGATTGAAAAGAATTACCAAATAAATTCATTGCATGAACTATACAAAAAAAATAACACTTTACCACAGCAAAATATATTACACCATACAATGGAAGAACCATTTCTTCACCCTATCATGTTTCCTTTTCTCTCTTTTATGCATCCCTCCATCATTGAAACAAAATACAATTCTTTACTACTGCAATAATACACCCTATAGACATTCCATTATATAACAGATTTACCATTAATTCCTTAATGGATCTTGAAGAAAGTATTTCTCTACAACTTGCAAGTGTGCTTGTCTTCTTTATGGCAACAAAATAAGACTTTTTCTATTCATTCAGTATTTAGAACCCGATGGACAATATGAGAAGAAATAAGGCTTACTCTTTACCAATTCCTTTTTTGCTACAAAAACCATTAGCTTTACATATTACAACAAATTTTAAGGAATACAATGAATGACATAGAACTAAGCCAATCTTGCTCTCCACCCTACCGTAATGGCGTCATGAAGCCTCATGGGCTCTAGCCATACCCCCGAGCAAGGTTTTCTTTTAACTCCAAGATGATGAATGGAGATTTTTTCAAAAAATTACAAGTGATAAAATACAACATAGCACCAAATCTCATGCTTCTATTTTTTCTCAACCATGATCCATATAGCATACCACTTTCTTACAGAAAAGAAAAATACACAAAAGAGAAAGTGGAAGTAAGAGAGAACTTATCTATTTTCTCTAAGTGAGGGAACTAACATCCTTCTTCCTCTCCAAACCAAGCCATTTTCATCATCCTCTTGCCAAAGAGATGCACTCCTCTCTTTTCTCATTCTTTCTACCATCTTCACTTAAGTTCTCCAAGAGGAGAAGTGGGAAATGCCCAAATCTTCCATCTTCTTGAGGTATATAGGCATCCTCCAAACCTACACTCTTTCCCACAAGTGCTCACACATGTGTGAGTCTTGTGCCAATTCCAAGAACTTCTGGGGAGTGGGAGGTTGAGAGTGACAAGTCACTCTTCCGAAGCCCCAACACATTTTTGAATTCGTCACAGTCATGAATGGGGACTTTTGAGGGGCTTTTCACACTCCAAGGACAAGTTCACATGTCAAAAAGGTTCCAAACCCATAGGTGTAGGTCCTAGGGGTCTATTCTTGTTCAAAAACCAAGGAAATTGACTCAATAATGCCTTTTCAAAACCTACACAAGAATCCATACGAATTTTGATCCTAACCAAGGGTTCCAACCCCAACCAAACTCACATCACATGTCCTACAATTAGATTGTACTCAATCTCCCAACCAATGATAAAACCTCAAACCCTTCTAAGTCAAATAGGGCTACACTTAGAACTTCCCAAAGATGTATTTGATTTGCTTCCAACATTTATCTATCCTCCTATTTTCATATTTGATTCCTGCACATTACCAAAGTTAGCATGATTAGATCATATATCTCTTCATATTATTAGCTAATCCAATTCACATAATTTTCACTCATGAACTATTTACTCATTAATATATCAAATGAACCTAATGATTCAATTTTCATTATAATCAAATGAAATACACACTTACTCCAATACAAGAATAGAGTCAATGAAATAGTCACTCCATCATTTTGTTTACCACCTTAGTAATTCATTTTAAACTCCTATAACATTAACGACGAACCATTTACCAAAATTTAATATGCCAAAGACCCAACACCTTCAAGTTACATCCAACAATTCACATGTGCTTCTATCATAATTAAATCAAGGTTAATGCCCATGAATTCTAAAAATAATTTTATCATTCATTTCATCATAATTATCATCGAACTACTTGTTTGATTGAAATAAAATGGGAAATACGAAATGGGATCTTACATTCATAGTAGCATAAGCAAGAATATTATCAAATAATCACACTATTTGTCATCCATAATACATCTTACCATCTATTTAGGATCACATAAAACACGTTAGGGCTTTACTAATCACATGCAAGGTGGGTCCTTACATTGTCACCTTTCACTACCTTTAAGATGTTGATCATTTTCATTTCTTTAGGATGTAAGTCTTCTTCATCATCTTGAATTGGATGGTTTCCTTCTTCCCCTTCGTCTTCTTTATCACTTTAATCTTTATTCACCATTCCTCTTCTCTGGGTCTTTTGCAAGGATACTATCTTGGCTATGGTGGATTCTTGAGACTCTCTATAGAGCCTATCCTTGCATGAGAAAATATCTTTCAATTATTTTATTTCATTTTCAATTGCACTATCCTTTAGAGGCATCTTTCCAAACTTTCCTTTTCACCTTCCAATCTGCAAAATCAAACAAATCACAAGCAAAAAGGACCTTGTCCCTATGCTTTGATACCATCTAATACAAGGAAGTTGGAAAAAACTCCCTTCTCAACTCAAAACAACCAATCAAATCATGAAACAACTCTTTACAACAATAAACTCTCAACTTGACACACAAACTCTCCTTAAGGCTCCTAGCCCTCAACAACCAAACAATGGATATTTCTTTTAAATATGGTTGTATACTGGCCTATCAAACTCCACAAAGGTTCACTAACAAATCCCAAATAACATATCAAAATATCCTATAGGGTTTATTTGACTCAACACCATGAACCAATAACCCGCCTTGCTCCAAGGCTAGTCAATTAGCCCTAATTTATAAAGTAAATACCCTTCAAACTCTTGAAAAACACCCAAAACCTCTTGAAAGTCATGAATTGTGACACAAAAATTTATAATACCTCACTTATTTGCAGATTAAGACCCCCCTAATACCCAACACCAAGAAACCCTTCTTTTACACACAAACCCCTAGGGTTTATTGGATCTCACATACCCTAGGCTTATAGTAACTTAAAATTGCATGTAGCAGACTTCAAGTGGTCCACACAAACTATCAAGACCAATACCTGAGTCATTCTTTCACCATTTATATGAAAACCTTCATTAGCACACCCTTTGCATATGGAAACATACACTTTTATACCCTAGGGCTTCATCCATTTACCTACAACTCATTCCCACGGTCTTCAAATCATTAAAAGAAACTATTCCTACACAAAGAAGATCAATCCACCAAGTTACAAGGGCTGACAATAGGTGGATTGATGAATTCATGATTTTAAACCTCAAACAAAACCCTTATTCTATGTAATAGGGTAGTTTAGGGAAAGCAGCGAGAACTCCCACCAAAATCAATGTTAAACTCTCAAAAAAAAGTCAAATGAAAGGATATTCATTTATTTACATAACACCAAAGAATTTAGATCATCATAAGCTTGTGTGGGTCCCTATAACTCTTGTAATGTTTAGAAAAATAGGAAGAAATGCAGAACTAGCATTGTATTCTTTTGGAAATCTTCAATACAAGGCTTAACAACTATTTCTCAAGCCTATTGAGGCCTTTTATACATGTTTTCATTCAAAATACCAACTGTGAATGCCTATAACTGATGTTTGAGCTTCCCGACCTTTCATATTCCCATTTGTTGCACTTTTGACAACATTTTATTTTTTTTTCTTTTCAACTTTTTCCT
Organism: Sequoia sempervirens; assembly: GCA_007258455.2. Taxonomy (NCBI): domain Eukaryota; kingdom Viridiplantae; phylum Streptophyta; class Pinopsida; order Cupressales; family Cupressaceae; genus Sequoia; species Sequoia sempervirens. Next base: position 206,137,442 of record VDFB02281492.1, read on the forward strand.
AATCTTGACTCTTATTCACTCAAAAAAACCCCCCATTACATATTAAATGGTCATTTTAGACCTTATTTAACATAATATTTTCAAAACATAGCAAATTCTTAAACCCTACTCAGTATTATTGGAAATTGACAAAAAATATTTAATGGTGCTCCTGCACCATACAATAATAAAAAAACCATGCTAACAATAGCTTGAAATTTGATTAATGAAATGGTGAAAATTAGGGGAGCTTTCTTTCACTTCTAGGTTTTTGGACCCCAAAAGGAGATTGCAATGCAAAGAAGATTGAAATATGGAAAAGGGAAGGTTCTAGGGATTGAATGATGTGTAATGAGGGGTTCACCACCATGTGTAAAATTACAAAAGACAATATGCTAGAAAAAATGGTGTGATATGTGAACAAATGCTAAATGATCTAAAAATATGATCAAACTGTAATGAAAAGATATGAAAATGGAAGTATTCACTTGGAAAACTAAAGAAGATAGAATGAAGGTCTAGATCATTGAAAAATTTACTATTGAAGCCAACTGGGACTCAGATGCTAGGCTGGTTAAATTAGGCCAACTTCCAAGAAAATGAACAAGAATAGGTTTCAGCCAAAAGGGTATCCAAATCTATAAAATCTTGTGTAGGTTTGTACAGTGGGACTCATTCATCAATAGTGGCAAATCAATCCACTTCTACTTTTCTAGAAATTTTGAAGGGGATTATGTGCCTCTCAACCTGATTTTCTCTTTTTGTTTGTTTTCTAGATCCGAAACCTTAAAATTCTACATGTAGGTCTTCTCCAAGCTTCTCCAAGCCCTGATGAAAACTTTGAATTTTTTTAGGGATTTAACAACTTTTCTCTAACTTTGCTTCTTAGAAAATTTGCAACCTAGCCCTGTAAATCACACACAACAAGGGGGAAAAATGTTGTGCAAGTTAGTGAATAGGGGTTTTACTTGGTCAAACCCCTTGTTGGTAATTAAACCTTGAAACAAAAGAAAATATGAAAGGAGGATGATGAATGAACAAAAGAAAATATTGCAACTCACCAAACCTTTGCAATAAAAGGCTGCAAACATGTAAATGATGGCTCCAATGGATGTGGTTCTTGAATCTTTCTTGATGTTGATATCTCTTGAATGAAATGATTGCTTGAATCAAAAAAATCTACACCATAATTGTTAGCTCTAAAACAACATGATGCAAACAACCTTTGATATGATGATTGACAATTGAAGGAATTCTCTTGAATGTTTGACAATCTACCCTTGAAATGCCTTGAATTCTCTTTTGAATGCTCAAATGCTCTTGTGAAGTCTCTTGAATGCTAGTTATGAATACTTGAATGCTTGTTAGGAGAAAATGAGTGAAATAACCTTGTATTTATACTTAATTATGCAAGAGTTCTTGTAACTACAAACACTACAAGTTGACATCAAATTTAGGAGAATAAAATCCCATCAGAAATTTAATTTAAATTTGAATTTTGGTCACATGGGACTCATTCGCCCAAGGTGGCGAATGAGTCATATACACAAAATTTGGGCCACACAAGCCAGGAACACCTGAATTATGATTGGTTACTAATTGGTTCTAGGATTATCCTCAAAATGATGTAATAAATGAGTCTTGTGGATGCAAAATAGGGCCAATTAAATCATAAGAAAGACAATTGTTAATGACAAGCCTAGAGGAATGTTAAAGTGTGTTACAACACTTTACAACACTCCAAATAATGAAAGGTTAAAATTAATTATGATTAAAATTGTGTTTATTATGCTTAGTTAATTGATAACACCCTATAAAAGTGTGAAAGTGTGTTACAATAATTCACAACACTTTTTTAAGGTAGAATTAAGCTTCCTTAGTTCACTAGTGGCTACCTCTTCTCAATTAGTGGGGTTGAGAGGATATGAGATTAGACTTCACCCCCACCAATGGGAGGATATGACATTGCCCTACAATTAGGAAACTCAACTAATTTGGCTAGATGGAGGGTATTAGCTAGACCATAACTCCCTTCCCTGCCTAAACCCCCACAAACCACACTAATCGTAAGGAATATAGGGTAGGCAAAGCCCATATGGAAGAACATATGATCAATGGAACTTCAAAATGCTCAACTAATCTGATGGAGTTTTGAGATATAGTTCTCAACTGCATAATCCATGTTGTCCATCCTAACTTTCTAGTGCCCTTCCATACATAGTATGTATCTAAAATTTCATTACCATGAGAAACATATTAGTTGGAGAAACCCTTTCATCCCCATCAAATTCTACATCCTTCACTCCAAGTGAAGATGACATTCCAACAAGAAAGTTAGGGAGGGTTGATTGAACCTTCCTACTATTTATAGAAAACTGTGAGCTCTAGGCTTCTCTTCTCATGTACTTGTTGACATTATGTTATGTTATGTCTTCATTATCTATGTTTCATATTTTTCATGCTACATTATACCTCATGTGTGTGTTCCTTTTTCCTTACATTATCTTGCCATAGGATCTTGAGCTTGGTGGCTAATACATCCCTTAGATTTAATGTTTGGATAATTAAACCCTTCTTGGATTTATCATCACTTGAGTGTGATTTTGAGAGTAAGTTCATGCTTTGAGTAAATTTGGGGCTAAATTTAACATCGTAAACTATCACACTTGACAATTTCACACTACATTTAGCTCCCCGATAGGCTTAGATTTAATTATGCATTTAATTTTCCCATTTTATAACAATATTCAAATTATCAAAATTTTAATTGAAATTAAATATTTAATATTAGTACTGATGTTTAAGGACCTAAAATGGTAGTTATAGAATAGTGTTCTCAATGCCTCTCTCTAACCTATTTTGGCTAAATTTAAAATATGTTGGACTTGGTGTTTTTATTTTCATATTTAAAATTCCAAAATAATTTATCGACGATTGGTATTTTATTTTTGGGAAATTAAAGAATTGAAAATAAATGCAGGTCATTTTTACCATTTTAATCCTAGAAATTTGAGAACCAATTTTTAGTTAAGAAATCGAGCAGTAAAGAGAAAAATTAGGAAAAGTATAGCAGCATTATTTCAGTCAAGAATCATGTTAGACATGTATTATAAATTTTTATTTGAGTTATTTTCATGTTTCATGTTTTTTTTTTAATTACTGACACTTGCAAGACATCAAAAAAAGTATCAATTTCTCTATGAAGGTGATCAGTACAATCACTTCCATCCATCAAGGAATGTAAATCTGAGTGGTTAGTTGTAATAATTTTTCGATTTATCACTTTTTAATCATTTATCCTTTTCTTGACTATGTTGGAAAATATGAAGGATCGAGTAGGTTTCATTGATGAATAGTAGGGAATTTATACAAGGAAAAGAAGTGAGTGGTTGAATGAAAGAGTTATAGATAGTTAACTATAACACCCACACACCCACCACTATACATAATGTAATATAACCATATATTAATAATAATTTTAGCATTCCCACCCTTATTACATTGTTCTTGAAACTAAAAACTCATGTTGCCAAGGGACCCCCCCTTAAGGTTTACATGACAAAACTTGTTGATTACAAAAAATATGTATGCATTCATGAGAATATTTTCTTTTCAAAGAATCAAATCCTGAATCAAGTGGAACTCCTCCAAGTTACCTCGTAACCCTCATAAAGGTGTAGATCCAAGTTGAATTATTTATTTCATCCTCCCATGAACTCCTAAATCATAGACCATAATTATTTGACAACCATCCTCCAAGTTGTCTCCTTGACCCTTGTAAAATTATAATCCTTAGTCTTGATATAATCCTTGGCGTTGACCATAATTATTGGAAAACCATCCCCCATGTTGTCTCTTTGACCCTTGTAAGGATATAATCCTTTTTCATAGTCTTGTGAACTTTCTATGCAATGATCCATATTGAGCTCTTCACCAAACCTCTTACCTATCTCCAAAATTCAAACTTCACAATATATGTATTTTTCAAATCTGTTAGCAATAATAAGAAAAAGAAAGAAATGAAAACCAAAATTTTTTGCATGAAAAGCATCATGTCAAAGTGCGAAGATGACTTGAGATGATAGAAATTCCTCCATCCTCTTGTTCCATCAACATCCAATAAGTGAAGACTTACCATATTTTAACCATTTGATGTCTTGGATGAATCGCTGGAGGCCTCATAAATTGTAGAAAGGATAGGCCCAATTATTATAATTTAAATAAAATTTATAAAGTTCTTATTTCTAGTGTAACCACCCTTGATATAGCCAAAGATAAATCACCTCTTTGAATTTGGCTTCTCCAAAATCAATTCAAATATCATCATAAAATCGCTGCCTTGAATACCAATAGTAAGAAGATAGATTGGTTTGAACAAAATGCTATGTGTTTCATTTATTACGAAGAAAAAACACCCTTTCTCACTCAGTGATAAACTCCCAACAAATAGAGCTTTAAAAATATGCACCAAAAAAATTCCTAGTGATAATCTTGATGGTATCATGAATGGAAAGAACATGAATGCACTTACTGAACTTAACATTAAGAGATTGGTGAACAAAAACCACGTCCCCCATACAAATGTTCACATTTGAATGCACAACCTTGTTCATTCTAGTCTCATCTTTCAAAGAAACATAAATTATATCATTCCTCTTCTTTCCCTTAACATGGATTATGTCTTCACAAATAAAAAATAAAAAAAATTCATTATTTCTAAGCACAAACAAACAACCAAGTTATCATTTCCATCCACTTTTATCATTGATATTAAGCACTAGATTGAAGACAATAATGAAAAATATCTCAAGTTTAAAATAATAATTGAACCAAATCATTAAATCTGGGATAAATCACTAGTATTATTCATAATAGAATATCACTCAGAGAATATATATCAACTGCTTGATGTATTACAATGCTCATTAAACTAATTTGAGTTGCATATACTCTTGCAAGGAAACTTACCTCCATGTTAAAACTAATAATTAATGCATTAAAATGACCAAGAATCCTCCTATGTTGCAAAAAATGATTTCCCTACTCTTGATTGCATCATCTAACACACACAATACCTATTCTACTTCAATGGTGAAATCAACCTAACTAGGTGTATCAATAATATTAACATGATGACCATTCTAAGCATAGTAAGTGGGAATAGATTGAATCGTAATTCCATTTATGTGCTCCCAATCCATGGATTCCATCTTAGAGCCTACACTCTCTTTTCCACAACACCCATCAATATTATAAATCTTTCCCATTTAGAAAATATTTCATTTTATCAATGTTGTTTTTACATAGCCTAATTGTTGAAAATTGGAAAATAATAAACCCTTCTTCCAATATTTCAAAGCTAGACTATTAAGAACTTTGTAGAAAGAAGGGAATTAATAAAATTACTATGCTCATTCCATAGTATTGTTATAGACATCATGTGGCTCTATTGTCTTCTAAATCAAGATGAATCCACCTCTCATAGGATTGTGCATTTCTTTCACATGATTTCATTCACAAACCTCATCCACTCAATCCACATCATTCATTTTTCCTCCTAAAAATCAAAAGGTTGGAAGCATTGAGTGGATATTCTAAGAAGCATGGATATGATAACAAGGTGGCTCTAAAATATTACTCTCCAATGGTTGAATTCCTCAAAATAAATCTACTTTTAGTCATCTTCTAGGAGCGGGCTCATCCCTGAAAAAAAAGAATAAATGCTTCATCATGCACGTTCTCATATTGATCTACTCACATATCATTATCACTCCTTGCTCACCAAAGCATCACACCATTTTCTCTTGAAGCTTTGTAATCATGCCTAGCATAGTTTAATGCCTCTTCTACACCTATGCATGTTTCTTCATTGCTCTATCCATCACACATGAGAATACAACCATTTATTTTTTGTTATGAAATATTGGCAAATATGAAGGATCAAGTGAGTTTCATTGATGCATAGCAGGGAATTTATACAAGAAAAATAAGTGAGAAGTTGAATGAATGAGTGGTTGAACTAAATAGTTACATATAGTTAACTATAAACAATTACACACTCACCACTATATACAATGTAATATAGCCATATTAATAATAATATTAATATACTAAGGGTAAGAGATCTTTTATATCATCAAAGCCATTGTAGAGGTACAAATAATAAAATGGGGTTTGACATAGGAAAGACCTTATATAGTACAAAACCTACCCCTCTTTCATGTACGTAGGTTATAGAGCTGAAGTGAATTAATTGAATATTGTAGATCGAATTTATCATTAAAAAATTTAAGTGATACAAGTAAAAAAATTAGGTAAAGTGGATTTTATTAGCAAAAGATGAAGTTGAGACACTGAGTTCAAAGGATAAGAACCTAAAGATTGAGAGCAACAAGAGATTGAATTCTAATTTTGCTTACATATTTCCTATTCTAGGGAACCAAGTGCCCCTATCTAATTGTTTCAGGCCCAAATTTATGTTCTATTCCTCTATGCATACTCTATGTTTTTCTAAACTTTGTTTTTATCTTTCACTTCTATATTTTCTAGAAATCATCTCAGTTTGTTGTATTTTCATAGTTAATTTAGGAACATATTTGCATTATCAAATTAATCAATTAATCAATATCAAGTCACACACAACCACCCAAAACAAAATAAAGGATTAAAACCTTGATCCACCATTTTGGATCTTCCATTGAGGTTAGTAGCTAAGTGGGTATATTTGAGATCACTTTTAGTCCCACTCCATTTCCTATTACAATAATGACTATATGATCATATTCAATTGATTCTACAATAGAAAAAAAATCATGCTAACAATAACTACAAACTTGATCAATATAATGTAGAAGGATTACATATCTCATGAAGCTCAAATATGAACCTTTCATGAGACCATTTTCAAAACTCATGAGTGTTTTTTGCCTATAATTTTTGTGGTTAAAGATAAGAGATCTAAATTGAATTTTAAATGAATTTAGTAAATTTTAGATGATGAATTTATACATCCAAATTTGGTCTAGAGAATATTAATTAAATATTGATTATTTAATTAATGAAATATTTATTCCTCTACTATATTATAATAAATTGCAAAATTTATTTACATAGTTCGTATTTTCTTAATTCCACTTTTCTAAATCACTTTCTTCATGATTTAATTAAAATAAACAAGTTTAACTAAATTTTTTTATTTTATTAATTCCCTTTCATTAAATTTGAATTTTTAAATTTGAATTTTGTCACATTTCTCCATATTCTCCCAACCTCCTTCCACCTCATCTTCCAACTCACCATGTCTCACATGAAAATAATTATTCTTAATTTCTAAAATGGATATTTACTCTCAACAATTTTAACCAACTCAAGGACACATGGCTTCTTCTTTCAATTGATTCTTTTCTACACTTGGAAATATTGTTTTACTAAAGGGAACAATTTCCTTGTTTTCTCCATCTTCCTCATTCCTCACCATTGATCTCTCTAGATCGAATCCTAGTCATTCATTGATGCCAACTCACTTGATTCCTTAGTGAAATCTATAAATTGAGACCCATTTACAACTTTTTCATAGGAAAAGATTGCATAACATTACTCTGTAGGAATTCATTTAGCATTTGAGAGCTTAATTGCATTTTGATACAACATTTAGAATAGTTTAGCAATTGGATTAGAATCATGGCTCCTTTAGATGTTTCTTAGTTTGTTTAAATTCACCATTTAGAGTCATTTCCATATCATCTTCATTAGTTTAATTCTGTTGTGCATCATTTTCATATCATTCTATATACATTAGCTCATTCATCATGTCATTTAATCATATCATTTAGCTTAATCATTGAATAATGTAGATGGGGGCATAAGTTTTTGTATTCTAGTTTAGTGGCTATTGATTTCTTAGGTGGCATCCCAGTGATTTAGTGGACAATTAAGATCTGAGAGCACAATTACTAGGACATTTAAGAATAGAGGGAGATGGAATGTTTTTAAGGAATTACTTTATCGAATTATGTTTTATTAATTCAGATTTACTTATTGTAATACATTGTACCTATTGTGTGTTATTTGTTAGTATAATTCACATATTTTCTTACACACATAAATTCACGCCCACCGTGGGGCCTAGCCCCTGTTATTTTGATATTTTATGGAAAGTATGTTTCTACAAGTTTGGATGTGAGTTTCTCTAGCACAACCACTTATTCCTCTGATGCATACAAAAGATTCTTTGGCCCACTCAATGACTGTTCTAGCATAATCACTGGTTTCTCCAACACATTCATGCCATTCTATGGTGCATTAGGGGTTTTCTATGGCGCATTCACCTATTTTGTGATGCATTTCATGTTTTCTATGGCACACTCAATTATCTCTATAGCACATTTACCTTTTCAGTGCAACATCTTACTATAATGGCACATTTGATTTTCTCTGCAAGTTTATTTTGAGTCTGAAATCTAATATGTTTTATTGTTGTGCAGGCTTCATAAACGCTGCCAGAGACTTTTTTGAAACTCAAGAAGGCTTGTCAAAGAAAAATTTATGGAAAACTACTGATAAATTTGACGAAAGGAATGGATTTGATTTATTTCCATCTTGCTTAAAAAGGAAAGAAACCAATTTCTATTGCATGTATTGAATGGTAGGAATATGCTCTCCCCTTAAGTGGGTGACCAAAAAGCTAGACCCATTCATTTTATTTTTCTTTTGTGTGTATTGAATGGTAGGCATATGCTCTCCCCTTAAATGGGTGATCAAAAAGCTAGAACCATTCTTGTTTATCTGTGAGTGTGAGTAGGGTATATAGTGTGTTTTCTCTCTTTATTCCTGCAAAATAAAGATAGTTCAAACTACGGGTATACTCACTTTCTTTTGTTTATCCTAGAGGGTATGCCTTGTGGGAAAAAGTACTCACCAAAGGGAATGACCCAACCAGTAACATGCTAAAGCCAAGTGCATTTCCAGCCAGTATATAAGTGTGGATACTGGAACAAAGGCCAATATCACGAGGTTGGTTCCGATGAGAATGGTAGCAATGGTATCTCACCACATGGATCAACCCTCACAAATGGAAAGTCCTTACAAAAACCCTTATTACAGATGATCCAAAACCTTTATCTAGTCTTTGGAGCAACAACGGTCATTGTAAGGGCATCCACATTCTCATAGTTTTTAGTAGAGATGATCAACTTTCCATGGGAGTTTTATGGGGGCTAGAAGCTTGGTTGACTTAAGAAGTGAGTGCACTATAAGGGGGAGCCCGTTTGGTCAAGCTTCTGAATTCATCTGCTAAGAATAAGTGTGGTTGGAGTAAAAGCTATGTGGAATCCAAAAGAATACAGTCTTTCATAGCCCTAGGGAATGTACATTGTGCTTGATCGTGTTTGTTAAAGTGTTAAAAAAAAAACTCCAAAAAAAACCTTACACACTGCAAAAGTGAGAAACTATGATTCAGAACACATCAATTGAAACAGATCATTCTCTAACCAAAAAACTAGAAAAACTAACTAACAACAAACTATTACGTTCCCTGGTTCAACGCATTCACTAATTTTTCCAATGCATTCACTACTTTTTCCAATGTATCTACCCTCTGTTATTATGCATCCAACCATTTTTCTAGTGCATCCACCTTTTTTTATAGTGCATTCACTACTTTTTCCAGTGCATACCCTAAATTTTGTGGCACATTTTCCAAATTTTGTGACGCATAGACCAAAAAATTTGGATCATTCACTTAATCCTATGGTTCATACCAGTCTTTCTATGGAATGTCTCATCTTTCTATGGCACATACAAGCCCTGCTATAGCACATTCACTGACTGTAACAGTGCATTCACCAAAATTCATAACCAGAGAGTTGAATTTGACCTCTATATGATATTTTGAAACTAGATTTAGAAAAAAATTCCAATTCAGAACCATTCCTCATAAACAACAGAATCTAATCATGGTCTTTATCAAATGATTTCATGAAATATTAAAATCTTGAAACCAAAGTCCATAGCTTTTAGTCCAAAATCTCATGAAAAACGTCTCTCAACACTCTACGAATTTAGAGACAGGTTGCTCTTCAATTTCTATAGAAAAGCTTCAAAGAATAACCCTAGCTTGTATTCTTTTTACTATATCAAAAAATCCAAGACTTTTCCAAAGGTTTGAACATCTCATCAAAAAAGGAAATTTGTCTCCCATTTCATGATTAGAACCAAAATTGCAAAATCTTCTCAAGTTTAGAATTATTCCTTAAGTTCCTAAGAGTCTAAGTTGTTAAAATTGACTTCTACAAGTAAAATCCTTTACCTAAACTTTGATCACACATGTAAAAGTGCCCAATCATCATCAAAAACCCAAAATTTGATTATCAAGTTGAGTTTCCCCATCAAGACTTATCATCCTTCATCTCGAAACAATACACTTTACATCAATAGAATTCATTCAACCTAGGTATCTCTTTGGAGCTCTCAAATACCAATAAAAATTTAGCAAACCTTCATCACTTGCATGCCAATTTTAACAAAATCCTAAAAAAAATCCTAAGGACAAAGAACCTGAATCTCAAAATACCATGGTTGAACTAGAGGAAAATCCCTTTGACAAGATTTCTCAAAATGAAATGGAAGAGATAATAGAGGAGGAAATAGAACAAGCTAATCAAGATCCCAAATTCCATAAATTCCTAGAAAGAATCTTTGAAAAAGATGGAGAAAAATACCTCCTAATGTTAGCAAACCAAGGGGTCAAGTTACCAAGTGACTTTGATGTCAATAAATTGAAGGGAACCCCAAAGAAAACTAAGACTGAAACACCTCCTATAGATCAAATGGCTATCCTAACACCTCAGATGCAAAACCTTCAACAAAAAATACAAGATATGCAAGGAGGGACTCCAAAAAGATACTTGTTACAAGATATTTTTCCCTATCCCTTTGATAGAAGGTTAAACATGATACCATTTCCCCCAAATTATGAATTACCAAAATATGAGAAATACAACTGAAAATCGGACCCTATAGATCATGTGTTAGAATTTTGAACAACGCGTCTTGAGTTTGCTCATGAGGACACATATTTAATGAGACTCTTTCCTCATAGCTTACGAGGCCATTACATGGAGTGGTTTTCAAAACTACAACTAGGCATAAAATCCTTTCAAGAACTGGTCAACAAATTCATCACACAATATTCCTATAACATCGCACATGAGATAATGATGAAGGATCTTTGTGATACCAAATAGAAACAAGGAGGATATTTTCTAGTATTCTTACAAAGGTGGAGAAGGTTATTTAGTTGATATGCTCATCCCATACACAAACAAGAAAAGATGGATATTTTCATTGATAACCTTAAAAATGAAATGAGTTATAGACTGTAATTACAATATCCCCTTAGATTTGAGAAGATAGTATAAAATGGTGTGAACATCGAAGAAGCCTTAGTCAAAAGAGGGCTATTGAAAATTCACAATGAAGGATCAAACAATGCTAGCTCCTCCAACCATCATAACCATGAGAAACCCAAATTTTGGACAAGGAACAAGAATGCCAACGATGGTGCTATCAAAATAAACAATGCGAAAATGGTCTTTAAACTATCGGGAAACACAACCAAGACTGATCAAAACATCAATCAAGACACTAATAAAAATATCAGCCCACCAACAATCAAAATGGTCACAATCAAAGTAACACCACATCAAAACCTCCATCGTATCAAACACAATCAAACCGTAGAAAATTCACACCTTTGGGTCAATCACAGGAATCTACATTGAGAGAACTTCTTGAAAATAACCTTATAACACTACCTAACACTTGAGGCTTTGAACCAAAATTAAAATTGTCATGGTGGAATTATGCCTATTCTTATGAATTTCATCACTGCAAAGGCCATTAAACAAATAGTTGCATGTACTTGAAACAAAAAATACAAGATTTGATAGATAACAAGATCATATGAATAGAGGAATCCCAAACAAATATAGATCATAGGGAATTTAAAAATCCTTTATCGAACTATGAAAAAGGGGAGTCCTCTACAGCCAATAGCAAGGGAAAGAACATAAACTATGTCCATGATACTATCATAAATCATATTCTAGCAGTAGAAGACCAAATGAATACCATTGAAACCAATGACCATCAAGACGTTACTGCAAACGATAATTTGATCTATGACACTCCAATTGAACAAGAACAAGACATCATTATCCTTGAAAATCAAATCAAGGGTATGTGCAAGATCATGATGGGCCAAAAAGTGGCAATATGATGGGTATGTGGTTGACAACCTTTTTTTTACCCAAAATTGATGAAACAAAAAGGGTTTTTAAAGGAGATTCTTAGCTTTCCACCAATATAAATTATGCTTTACTTTGAATTTAATAAGTAATTATTATTCATTTTCTATTCAAATTATGACTAAAGTCTTGATTGATAGGTTGATTGAAAAACATCTATAGCTTTCAAAAGATATCACATTTTTTGAATCCAAAACATGTGTCACATTCTATACTTTGCATACTATAGGATTAAAAAAAGAAAAATTAAATTTCATGAAGTTTTGACCAAGTTAAGGAGGTCAGACATATGATTTTTCATATTTTTTAAAAGTTGTAATAAAAAATCATAATTAATTATTTACTTGGAAAAAAATTACAAAAATAATATGCATCACATCGAGACATGATTCCTCTACTTATATCTAAAATCTTATAAAAAATATTATCATTTTATTGTGGTTAGGTGGTCGACAGACCTACTTATTATTTCCCAAATATAAGTACTACTACATTGAAATTTCAAATTTTCACCAAATAGATTTTTTTAAAGAAACCTAATAGTTTAGAAACTAAATTCAATTTTCTACAAATTATATTCTTACACATTTTTGAAATAATATAGATAACTTATTCAAATTTTTATGTCAAGTTTCCTAACTTTGATTTTTTTAAAATTTTTTGCCACTTGAGGGCATGTTCTTTCCATGATGATCCTGCACATACCCTCAATGACATCAAACTAGACATGACTACAAATGATACTCAAATCAATGTCATTAAAATCAATGGGAAACAAGACAACATACTAGTAAACGTGACCACAAGAGCATAGGCCAAATATGTCTTAAAAGGAAGTTCATCTAAAATACCTGTTGCCTTATCCAATCAATACAATATAGTGGACCAAATACAAAAGATCACTCCACAAATATCAATATTGGAATTTCTCAAGATTTCACCTACCCACAAAGAGATTTTGGAAAAATCCCTAGTGGACACAATAGTACCAACAAATCTAGAAGTTTGTAAATTTGAAGCCATGGTGGGACATTTGACTGCACCCCATTGCCTATCCTTTTTTGAAAAATGATTGTGTATCTATTTCTGATCCCCACAATGCTGCTCTCCACATCGAAGTCCTAATTCATAAACACTGCGTCAAACACATCCTAATAGATGCAAGAGCTGACCTAAATATATGTACTTTAAAGCTCTTGTTCATGCCTTGGGATTCTCTGAGAATGCAATTCATTAAAAGAAAAAATTACAATAAAATCATATGATGACGAGGAAATATCTAGGGATTGATTGTCTTACCTATTCAAGTAGGACCAATTCAGAACGATCTAATATTCCAAGTTTTAGACAAGGATTTGACCTATAACATACTATTGGGTCACCCATGGATCCATGAAATGGAAACAATTCTGTCAACCTACCATCAATGTTTGAAATTTCCTTGTGGTGGTAAAGAAATCACCATTTCAACTAATTCAAATAGTCCTTAGTATTGTTATACCTTGAAATTTTTCCAAGATGTTTTTGTGCCTCATAACAAAGAAGCTTCCATTTCCACCTCTTTCAATGATCAAAGCCAATCAAGTTCCACATCCAAACCATTGGTCATCTCTTGAAATCATGAAGGTCAATCCAATTCCATGTCTAAACAGTCTGAGAAGAATGAAGAAGTTTCTTCCTCTAGCTCCTTAAGTCATGAAGCCCAATTGAATGCCTTGTCAAAGTAATTTGATGAAAAAGTCCAAGTCAGAAAAAAGGTGTTGGTGAATATTTCTTTGAATGATCTCTATGTCTTTCACAGTTCTCTTCCCTGAAGTCATATGAGTAACCCTCCACATCAACACAATAGACATCACCACCAGTTACCAAATTTGATGGTCATTTTATAAAACAAAGCATGAGGTTTGATGAAACAAAAGACAAAGATATTCTAAACTGGCTCTATAAGGATGAAGAAGAATTCCAAACAACAACTGCAAATGTAGAAACAACGGTCTAATATGGAAAAGGATTTACTATCTTGGAAAAGATGGGATATGAGGGAAAAGGTCCCGTGGGAAAAAGGAAAGAAGGAATTGTAGAACCCATTCAACCCATCTCAATTAATCCAAAAGACAATACTAGGCTAGGCTATAAAGGGGATACAAAAGAAAAGGTGGTTGAAAGAATCCTACAGTTACAAGCTAGTGATGAGCATGAAACTAATTCTAACGAATATGAGTGGGATTCCCTACCAGAAGAGTCTTGTCATGACAAGGATATTTATGTGATACACAAGTATGTAACCCTACTCGAAGAGGGACAAGGTTAAGATGCTATACCGCTTGAATTAGGATCACAACACCTTGATGATTCCAGGAAAGATGATTTGACTCGAAGTGAAATGAATAATTCAGAGGAGAGTTACCTTATAGACCTTGATTTTTCTATTGGAAAATTTGAAGACACCACTATTAGGACTCTTACCATCTCCGACCTTAACCAGTCTGTTGACTTCTTACCCATAGTACATCGCGAGCTCATAGATTGGGACCTGACGGAGCCATTTGACATCCCTACATTTTCAAATGACAATGCATTGTTAACTTCCTCTATGCAAAAAATCCTGAAACAGATTCCACCAACAAACATTGTAACCAGGCTTCCACATAGGGGAGTATCAAATCTTCTAGTTGCAAAATGAATAATGTTGGAAATAGATTTGATGGTGAAAACCATTCAATGGCACTATCAAATCCAGAAAAAGTAAAAAACAAAGAGCACATCCAATGGTGAAAACCTCTCTGAGGCATCACAGGATGGAATATCTGATCCTCTCCCAAAAATTTTTTAGGAAAGATCAATGTCTTGATTGAACCCACATAGTTTGTCAACATCGGCAATGAAGAAACAAAGACCATCCATCTAGCAGCATCTTTGATAGACCAACAAAAACCAAGCTTTCTCAAAATTTTCACAGAAAAACAAGTCAACTTTGCTTGGTCATATGCTGACATGCTGGGGATTGATCCATAACTCATCATGCATCACCTATCATTACCACCAGGAGTGAAACTAGTCAAGCAGAAGTTGAGGAAAATGCAACCACATATCGCTTTATTGGTGAAAGCAGAGCTGAAGAAGTTGTTAGACACATGATTCATCAAACCCATTGACTATGCCGAGTGGATTTCCAATATTGTACTAGTTTCAAAGCCTTACAACAACATTCATATCTGTAAATATTTCTAAGATCTCAATAAAGCTTGTCCTAAAGATTATTTTCCTTTGCCAAACATAAATATCATAGTAGACTTGACAGCAAGACATGGAATGTTATCACTGATGGATGGTTTCTCTAGATATAACCAAATCAAAATAGCTTCAAAAGATCAAGATAAGAAAACCTTCACCTATCTATGAGGAACATTCTGTTGGAACGCCATGCCATTGGGATTGAAGAATGTAGGAACTACTTAGTAGTGCGCCATGACAACAATTTTTCATGATATGATGCATACTTTCATGGAAGACTATGTGGATGAATTATTGGCTAAATCATATACCAGAGAGGGATATTTGGATATGTTAGACAAAATTTTCACTAGACTGGAAATATTCAATGTACGGCTAAATCCCAAGAAAAGTATGTTTGGGGTGATGTCATCCAAACTCCTGGGGTACATAGTTTCAGAAAAGGGGATTGAGGTAGACCTAGCCAAAGTTAAAGCTATAATGGAAATGCCACCACTGAATAACATTATCCAACTTTCATCTCTATAAGGGAGGTTTCAGTCAATCCATAGATTCATTTCATAGTTGGCAGACAAGACCCATCCTTTCACTCATTTGTTGCATAAGAATGTTTCTTTCTAATGGGATGAGAAATGTGAGGGAGCCTTCAACCAACTGAAGCAATATCTAATGAATCCACGTATCCTAGTACCACCAACGGGAGGAAATCCACTACTGTTATACATTACTATAACTAAGACATCATTAGGAGCTCTATTAGCACAAGAAGATCTAGAAGGAAAAGAAAGAGCAATTTACTACATCAACAAAACACTAAATGGCTATGAGATCAATTATACCTCCATTGAAAAGGCTTGTCTGGTAGTAGTGTTTGCTACCCAATAGTTATGAAACTACATGTTAACTCACACCATCAAGTTGATAGCTAAAATAAACCCTCTCAAATACCTTCTTAGGAAAGCTAACTTAACCGAGAGATTGGCCAAGTGGGTTATGATAAGTAGTGAATTTAATATCCAACATGTGGATAGGAAAGCAATAAAAGGACAAGAAATTGTTGACCATTTAGTTGAAGCACCTCTACTGGATAATCATCCTTTACAGATTGAATTTCTAGATGTTGATGTCCTCACCTTGGCTACCAAACAGTGGACACTATACTTTGTTGGATCCCACACTCAGCACGGATCAAGAGCTGGAATACTATTTCTCACTCCAAATGGGCATACCATACCAAAAACATATAGACTGATGTTCCATTGTACCAACAACATGGTTGAGTATGAAGCCTTAATCATTAACATTAAAATAGCTATAGAATGGAAGATCCTAGAATTGCAAGTATATGAAGATTCTCAGTTGTTCATTAACCAAGTCAATGATGATTATCACACAAAAAATGACAAAATGAATCCCTACAAAATAATGCTTGATGATTTTAAGAAATACTTTGTGGATATCAAATTTGAACAGATTTCAAGAGTGGACAATAAAGTTGCGGATGCCATGGGCACTATTGCTTCCTTATTACAAATTCCCGAAAAGAGAAGTCATTATGAGTTCTTGGTGGAACAACTACTTTCCCTTACCTATGATGATACTGAGTCCCATGTCATCTATCACCTAGCCGATACCAATGCCTCAATATATGGTGAAATTTAAAATATAACACTCTTCCACCTTACCTGTCTCGAAATAAAAAACACAATTTTATTTGTTGAGCCGCCCGACATACTCTTATTGTGGATGTACTATACCAATGAGGTCTTGATGGAACTTTTCTCTAATGTTTGGAATGTGATGAGTCTAAAATGACTTTACCAGAAGTTCATGAGGGTGTTTGTGGAACACATTCAAGTGGTCTAACCTTAGCCAAGAAACTCCTTTGTTTAGGATATTACTAGCCAACTATGGAAAAGGAGTCTTTCTAGTTTGTGAAGAAATGTCAAAAGTATCAGATTCATGACAACCTCATCCACACACTAGCTCAGGAACTCCAACCTTTTGCATGAACATGGCCCTTATGTCAATGGGGACTAGATCTTGTTAGTAAAATTCATCCATCTTCATCAAATGGAGGCAAGTTTATTATCATATCTATAGACTACTTCACGAAGTGGATTGAAGCCATTCCTCTAATCACCATCACAGGAAAGTGTAGACATGTAAAATATACTAATTGACATTGTGCAACTGATCCTGACAACTAACATCATTTCATCCAAAATCATCCGTTGGTCTAGCCATTTAATCGAATACCTTTATTTGATTAAATTCATCAATATTACTTTCTTAATTAAATAAATCATTTATCTAATTAAGTCATCCTTTCTTGTTAATTAAATCAATCAGTCTGATCTAATTATCCCTATTTAATTAAATAAATTAAAACCTTATTTAGTTTAATCTAACTTCATCTCCTTGGTTAAATAAAAAAAAAAAATTTATTTAATTAATCTTAAAACCATATTCTTCTCATATTTGATTTAAATCAATCCATAAATCTAAATCAATATGTCACATCGTTCTAATCTTTCATTAAATTAACTAACCTTGATTAAATTAATCTTTTCTCATGTCCCATCATCTAGATTTTACAACTTACACAATAAAATTGATTTAATTCAATTAAATCTCTATTTTCTCTCAAAAAGCATAATAAAGGAATATTCCTCAAATTTAAATTCAAACATCCAAGTGGACTTTGTCCTTCCAACAAGGCATTTACTCTACCTAGAAATTCCTTTTGCCTTGAGCCAAGTGGCATTCAATGCACCTTCTTTCCCTCTTACATGTCATTTCAACAATTTCAAAATTCAAATATATGCATTTATTGACACATTCTTCAAAACTTGCACATCCTCCATCCACTCACATGTTGACAAGTGGTACCTTGCCATTTGTTGATTCTTAGTCCCACATTGCTCTCTTTTGGTAATTCTTCCAACTTGACATCCTATAAATAAGAGGCTAATTTGCACATTTCATCTTCCACAATTTGAGCAAGGTTATTATACTTCAATTTCATCTTAGAGCTTTAACATTTGCACCAAATCCATTAATTGTAGCTAGGTTATTGCAGGTTTTCTCCATGGAAGGCATTTGAAGCAATCACCAAGTGGATCACAATCATCAAACCTTCATCAATCCTCTTCATCACATCATTGGAGTTGGGAAAGGGCCAATTTTCACATCAAATTAGCACCAAATCCCTCAAGATATTAAGTGTTTTCTTTGTTTTAGAATAGGATTTGATATCTTAGCTTCAAGTTCATTGTGTTCTTTATTTTATTCCTTTTCTTTTGCATTCAAATGGATTTCTTGAGGAATTTATATTATAACTTGCATTTCAATCTTCTAATGTGTTCATTTGTTGTGTTCTTGTAGGTGTAGGATCTAGGTTCACATTTTGGCACTAGAAGGAGGGCAAACTAGAAGATCAAATCATGTTTCTTGAGGAAATATTTTCCTTTTTCACATTTTTTATGTGTTTCTAGAAAACTCCACCTATGGAAACTTAGTGTTACTATTTAGCACCATTGAGAACCCAACATCGCCATATAGAACCGCTGCAAAGTTCAAACTACGACGCTCCATACTTCCCGCCCAAAATTCAAATTTTCAAATAGAACTATTGAATCTTTCAGCTTTATTGGAATCTTTTCAAAATCCAAACGACACTGCTGATCAAAATAGTGACTCCTTCATGCTCACTGGTCTAGCTGCAGAGCGACACTGACTGGTAAGCAGCGCTATACAATGTTGTTGGTTTCTTCAAACTGCAACACCTTCCTAGTTTGCACTGCTGGAAGGGAGTAAAAAGGGAAAACAAATTTAACACGTGCTTTTTATCAAAAATCTAGTTATTTGATCTATTTTCTACTTTTTTGATCTCTATTTTTGTAGAATATAACTGATTTTCTTATAGGTTGGATTGGTCAAAGGTGAAGAGGAAAATAAGCATGATGACCTCATCTCGTAATACCAAGTGTTTTTAAATGCTCTAGTGTTTGTTCAACACTCTTAGAGGATTCACTATTCCTCTTAAGGAAAAAATTGCTATCTTTCATGCTTAGGACTTACTAGTTTTACTTTGGGCTCTAAAAAGAATGTTTTAAATTCTTGTTACAAAAGGAGCTTAAAATGAACTTTAGGACACAAACTCACTAGATTTTGTTTTGGGCTAATAATTGAACAAGGAAAATTCTCACACTTCATTTGGTGCTATAAAAAGAGTCATTATTGCTTTGTTGGATTAAAAATAACATGTGCTACTTTGTTTTCATGATTGCTTACTCAAACTAACATCATTGAAAAGACGTACGCGCTTCTCTCATGCCTCACGGCGATCTTGAGAATCAAAAGGCTTTTTGATGGTCTTAGGTTGGGATAAAGTAATTGCCTCCACATTTGAATTGGGTTATTAAAATTGAGCAAAAGCTTGCAAGTGTGAGTTAGGTATATCGTGTATGTTCTCCCTTTGTTTCTAAACGAAGGTCGATCGAACTACGGATGTGCTTGCTCACTATTGTTTACCTTTAGAGGGGCCTGCCTAAGAGACACATCTGAAAGGAAAACTTGAAGGCGACTCCAACCGGTTTTTCATTCAGGCTGGTATATAAATGGATAAGACTAAAATTTCAAGTCCTCATGGTATGTAGGCCTTATCCGTACAGTGTCTTTTAGAATGGGGTACTACCATAAAAAGTATAAGCACCCCTAGTAGGATTGATTAAAGCCTTTAGTGTCTTGTTGGACCCTCGTAAGGTACCATGTCCCTGATGTCCCATCATTAAGAACCTTGTTTGTCGTATCCAACTAGTCCATCCAATGATTTTATCAAAATGGTGCATTGGAACTTAGATTCCAAGAAGTTACTTGCCATATCCGATCTTGGTTAAAATGTAGAGGTTAACACTTCACTCTTTACATACCTTTATATTTTTTCTTTGGTTGCATGTAAAATCATCTCTTCTACTATGAGAGACATGAGGAAAACCCACCAAGAAATTGTACCAATTGAGCTAGGATGCTATATTGCTTGCAAGTAAAAATGATTTGCTTGTTCGAAAACATTGGGAAAAAAACATTTAACATCATCATCAAAATTCCAAATGCTTTAAGAGGAAAATACAATTGACCAAATACATGTGTTATTGCTTACCCTTGGGATTTATCCTGAAAGATTTCTAAACACTTGGATTTACATCTCAATTTTTCTACTAAAGTTAAAAAATAGGTAACCCTTGCCTTGATTTCATCAAAGTTCCACATAACATACTTTGTGGGATTCGAAGAAGTTGGGACATTGGACATCTAGTTTGAAAATCTAAATCAAGAAGTGTTTGTGGTAAAACAAAGTCACTAAGAAAAGATAACAAAATTGGCTCTCACACATGTGTTAGTTCCTCATGATTCCCAAAAAAGTGAGAATCCCAAAACAAAAGTCCTTGAGCAAAAGTTCAAAATTTAGGAATCACACTCGAAAGGTCATCAAGAAATACATTAGGAAGTGCAATCAAAAGCAACATATCAAAACAAGAAAAAAATTCACAAGGTTCTATAGACTCATTCCTTTGAACAATTTGGAAATGTATGCTCAATTTGAACCACTTCTTAGTTATAGAGGTCCGTAGAAGTATTGTATGTTCTTCAATACCGAGATCTAGTAAACAAGCATCTTTTTAGGTACATTCTAGGATCAAAATATCAAACCTTTTCATTCATCCTTGAACATCAAACCAAAATCACCTCACCATCACCTTTTGAAAAATCTTGAAATTATCCTCCATGCTAGGATTTTTGGAAAAAATAAAAATCATCAAAACCTTGAAACAAAAATCCTTGAAATCTTTGAGCATCAAATCATCTTTGGCTAGGTATGTGTAGATGCATCCTTTTGCATATGCTTAGTCAAAATATCAAACCATCTTGTTTAGCTTAGTATATGTAGATGCATCCTTCTTCATATGCTTGGTTAAATTATCATCTTGTTTGAATAGGTGTGGGTAGATGCATCCTTGTCCCTACACATATTTGAATTATAATCCTTTGAGAAAATATACCCCCTAGATAATCATCCAATTGCCTTAGAGTCTATTTGTTCACAATCCAAAAGAAAAGCAAGCTAAAAATCAAGGTCAATCCAAAATCCAAAAGAAATCCAGGAAGCAAATCCGAAAGTCCTAAAAAGTCTAGCATCCCCTCAAGATTTATAAAAAATTCAAACATTCACATCATCCATCTTTTACATCATCCCTATCATTATCACCCTTTGATCCTTGAAAAACATCCTAAAAATTTCTCTTTTTGTGCCTAAGATTGCATCAATCTAACGAATTAGATATTCATCTCTCATATTCTTGAAAATTGATCCCTATTTTATGGTGCAAACTAGATCTCAACACAAGAAGAACATGGAAGCCAACAAAGAAGCACCCACTTCAAGTGACCTAAGCCAAACAAACTTTGAAATGAATCTCGTTGAATCAAGCTATCCTTTGACTAACTTTCCCTCATCATCACAAAATCCACAAGGGGAAAGCCAAGTGGAGGACCTTATCAATACTACCTTTGGGATGTCACATGAGGAAATCACCAAAATGGTTCAAAATACGGAGAATCATAAGATTATCAACATCATGATGAGACTCAACCCTTCAGTATACATGCTCGAATTGGAAAAACAAGGGGCTAAACTCCCTTATGATTTCAACGTGAGTACCATTTTGGAACCATCTTTCGGGATCACACCCCCAATCTCATCCACCATCCCCATCTCGTCTACACCCCCATTCCAAAATATCACTCAAAACATCTCGTGAATCACAACATCCATTGCTCTAACTCAACCTGGTGTTAACAAGGGAAATGCATTTCTCAATGCCATGCAAACACACTCCCTTGTCAAGAATCAAGACTTGGATGAAAGCACCATTTTGGGACAAACTGTACCCCAAAATCCATTACATACGTATGTCCCCCTTACTTTCCATGATCCCAAAGATCCATCATCATCATTTTGCGTAACACTCCAAACCTCTCTCCCCATAACCTCACAAGGAGAGGGTGACATGTTCGGACCAGGGGGCATTTTTGAAACCACACCATTTCCTCAAGAGCTCACATCTCTCACATATTCACCACTTCCACCATTGCCATCATCATCCACACCACTTCTTGGCTTAGGGCTTTCCCCTTTACCAAATATCAATCAAAATCAAACCAACACCTTGAACATCAATCAAAGCATCACGCCAAACTCTCAAAACTTGTCATCGACATCGCAATAATAGATAACAACTATCCTAGTGATGTAAACCACCACCATCACATAATTAACCACCCCCCTAATATCTCAAAACATGGTCTCTCAAGGACCAACCACATTGATCACACCATCTACCACTCAAACCCCAATCACCAACATGATTATGCCTCTCACCACCACAACAAGCGCCATTCTGAATCCACCTCCACCGCAACCACCACCAAGCTCCAATACATCAAACCAATATAGTATTATGTTGTAGGCCACTCAATAGGCTCCCTATCAAAAGGAATTCCTACAAGTACAAAAACAACAAGCCGCACAACTAGCTATGCAATAGGCCATGCAACTAGTTGCTCAGCAAGCCGTTCAAGCTGTGCAAGATGCTCAAGTAGCCCAAGCTGCATTACAAGCACAACAAGTGCAATAGCTTGCTCAAGCTCAAGCCCAATATCAAGCACAACAAGCACAACAGGTTTCTCAAGCTCAAATCTTATTACAACAAAAACAACAAGCTCCATAGGCACAAGCTCAAGCTCAAGCTCAAGCACATGTTCAAGCTCAAGCCTAATATCAAGCACAACAAGCACAAGCACAAGCACAATATCTTGCACAACAACAAGCAACACAACAACAAGCATATCAACAAGCAATAAAAAAATACCAAGAGCAACAAGAAGCGGCCCAATTAGCATCCCAAAAACAAGCATTGTTGGTACAACAAGTGCAAGAGCAAGCTTAGCAACATGCAATCCTGGAACAACAACAACAATACCAACAACAAGTGTTGTTTATACAACAACAAGTGCAAGCATACATGGCTTAGCAAAATGTGCAGATACCATCAAACAACACACCAAACAACCCACCCACCCAACCGACAGTTCAACCACCTCAAAACACATTCATCCCACCCCTTGATATGCAAAATGATGTGAAACACAAATTAGGTTGCTCTTGCAACAAGTGCTTGATCTTCAATCAGGGCGAACCGCAAAAACCCCCAGCAAATTGTGCCCTTATCCATTCGATAGGAGCCTTGTAGTGAAACCATTACCGAAGGGATTTGAGATAACCAAGTTTGACAAGTACCATGGGACAGGAAACCCTGAAGATTACATCAGGGAATTCTAGGTTCATTGAATGGAAGTCACATATGATGATACCTATCTTATGCGGCTATTTCCTAGGAGGTTTGTTGGGCACACCATGGAATGGTTCTCTCACTTAGCTACATGAATCAAGACATTCCAAGAAATAATAGACGCATTCATCAAAAACTATGCATGCAATATCACCATGGATGTCTGTCTACAGGAACTATCATGTCTAAAACAAGGTAAGAATGAATCCTTTGCCTCATTGCTACAACAATGGTGATCTAAGGCCAATCGAAGCAAATGGGTCATGCCAGAGGAACAACAAGTGTGCACTATCATATCCAACCTTGATGGCCTCTTGGCATTCCACGTTAAGGTCCGAGGGATCTTTGTGTATGACCAGTTGATTTCCAAGGTGCTTAGCATCGAATGATCCCTTATGACACAACCTGGAGGATCAACTTCATATCCCAAACAACAAAACAATCACCCACCCACCAATTACAATGACAAACCTCGTACATGGGCAAGAAACAAAAATATTACCAATGATGTTGTTGTCGATGCCAAAGTTGTCATCAGTGCCCCTTGGCAAAACACAATTACACAACCACAACAAGTCCAAAACCATCATCAAAACAACCATCCAACAAACACAACAACACAACAACCAAATAATCAAACGATCAATAACGTCAATGACCAAAGGGGACCACCCTAGAAAAACAAGAACTTCACCAAGCAGAAGTACACCCCCTTGGGGGAGCCACTTGAAGTCATCATGAAGAAATGAATAAATGAAAACCTCATCAAGATTCCCACCTATGAAAACTACCAAGAACTAGATGTAAAACCTCCCTTATACAACAAAAATCAACTCTGCGACTTCCATAAAATAAAAGGAAACACCAATAATAGTTTCTTGAGGTTAAACAACATATTCCAAGACCTCATTGATCAAAGAATCATAAATGTAGAACAACCAACAAGGAATCAAAATCTCAAAATATACACGAATCTGATGCCTAACCATAACAATAAAGGGAACAATAACACTTGTAAAGGGAAAGGAACCTTCAAAAATGTGAATCATGTGTACGACCATGTCATCACATCTATGGATGACTATTGTGCTACCATCACCATCAAAGCAACCGATGCTGATTGTGGAGTCACCACAAGAGGCAACAAAGTTACCATCATAGGGTCATCTTAGCCAAATAGAGTACCCAACCCTAGATTTGTTCCCAATGGTTACAATGCCCTTGATCAGCTAAAAATAACCCTAGCACAAATCTCCATCATGGAGTTACTAAAAATATCATCCTCCCACAAGAAAATCCATGAGGAAGCATTGGCTTTATCCACTGTCCCTGCAAGTCTTGACGTGAAACAATTCCAAGCTATGGTCAGAAACATCATCACTCCAAACCTCCTTACATTCTCCAATCAAGACTTTCCTGCTCAAACATCTCACAACCATGCACTCCATTTAGATGTACTAGTATAGAAAAATAAAGTCAAGTGAGTCTTGGTGGATGGAGGTGTAGGGTTGAATATTTGTTCCCTCAAGCTCATTAAGAACCTAAAAGTCTCAGAGGATTCCATTGACAAAGGAAAAGGTATTATAATCAGAGTGTATGATGATCAAGAAAGAGTGTCCCAAGGCACAATTCAAATCCCTATTCAAGTAGGGCCAGCTATCATGGAAACCACTTGTCAGGTCTAGGACCTCAACTTGCCTTATAAAATTCTCATAGGACATCCATGGATCCATGCAATGAAAGTAGTAGCATCAACCTTCCATCAATGTGTCAAATTCACATATGAAGGACAAGAGGTCACCATCCATGGAGATCCTGAACTATTCTCCTACTACAAAAGCCTTGAGGAAAAATACTACAAAATACCTCAAGTACCTAAAAATGATGAAGGCCCATCAACACCGTACATTGATCCAACCACTCTCGCCTCCACTTCTATGACAGAGACACCTACCATTCCCACCATCCCCACCATATTTGATATCAAAGTCATCATCCAGGAAAATGGCTACAGAAACTATATGATTCCCAAAAATTCCTTTGTGGTAGGAGAGTTACCACAATCTCCTAGATCACAAGGATGTCAGCAATCAAATCAAACCTTCACTTCTCAAACATCCCCTAAATATCCCAACTTCAAAATTTGGGGAAATCTCAGCCAAGAAGTCATAGAAGAGGACCCATCTCATCTCCTATACCAAGATAATAGACCAGCAGCTGATCTACCAATGGATGAAAGAAGTAAAGGTTTGCAAATGATGCTAGCAATGGGCAATGACAGAAACCAGAGACTTGGGAAAAATGACAATTGGCTTATAATACCCCTCATTCCTGAGACATGAATGAGAAATCTTAGCCTCAGATGTATCCATCTAAGTATAAACATACATGGATGAGGCCCCCTAGTTAAAGCAGTCAACACTCCTCATCAACCAACACCAGTTAAACTTTGCTTACCTGTATCCACTGGTCGTGTCATAGATAATTTTTCTTTTGACATAACTGAAATTTGTAGTAGCAGTAATGATGAGGATCCCATAACCAACGTACCCAGGCTCTTTGAAGATACTACCCTTCTCATGATTAGTACCTTATCTTATGAAACTAAGAACTAAAACCATGAAATCTATTTAGTCTACCCACAACTCATTGATTATGACCAAGAAGGACCACCAATTCTTGACACATTCAAAAATGATGAGGTGCTCTTAGAATTCATGGGACTATGGGATAATATTCCATGTGGGGATCAAAAATAAAGATTCATCATTGAGTTGGATACACATGCATATTATGGGGAAACGACCGAATCCCTCAGTCGTAAAAGAAGAAAATTGAGAATAATCTCTAGGTCCTTGAGTGAAAACCACACTGTGGAACTCTCCGAACCAAAAAATAAAAAACGAAAGGATGCATCAATGGTGAAAACCTCTATAAGGTGCCTGAGGATGGGGGATTCAATCTTCCTTTCAGAGCTCTCCATCAGGAAATATCAGTGGTCCTAGCAGAAAAGTGCAATCTAGTTAATCTAGGAACAAAGCAAACACCACACATCACATTCTATGCAAAATCATTACTATCAGAGGAACAAGAGCTCCTAGCATCCTTCTTAAGAGAAATACAAGTTAATTTTGCATTGAGATATGCAGACATGATAGGGCTCGATCCAAAAATTGTAGTTCATCACCTAGCAATATATCCTAAAGCAAAGCGTGTCCAACAAAAACTCAAGAAAATGCACCCTTAGATTGCCCTGCTAGTCAAAATGGAACTAAAAAAGCTATTGAACGTAGGATTCATTCAACCAATTGACTATCCAGAATGGGTTTCAAACCTACTTCCTCTCTCAAAACCCGATGGGGGCATCAAAATCTACACAAATTTTAGGTACTTAAACAAAGCATGTCCAAAAGATGATTTCTCATTGCCCAATATTAACATGATCGTAGACATGATGGTGGGGTAAAAAATGCTTTCCTTGATGGACAGTTTCTCAGGATACAGCCAGATAATGATTGCTAAAGAAGACCAACACAAAAGGACCTTCACTTGTCCATGGGGGACTTACTGTTGGAATATGATGCCATTTGGTTTGAAGAATACATGAGCAACATACCAAAGAGCCATGACGTTAATCTTCCATGACATGATCCATAAAACTATCAAAGATTATGTCGATGACATGCTAGCCAAATCCAAAAAGTGGAAGGATCACATAGCAACCTTGAGTACCATTTTCAATAGGCTAGAGGAATACAAGGTCTGATTAAATCCAAAGAAGTGTGTCTTCTGAGTACAATTAGGAAAATTGCTAGGATACATAGTATCAATGAGAGGTATTGAGGTAGAACCTGCTAAGACAAAAGCAATCCTTGAGATGGCAGAACCCAAAACATTGAAACAATTGAGAGGTCTCCAAGATAGGCTTCAATCCATCTGAAGGTTCATAGCACAGCTGGCAGATAAACAAAATCCATATTCTCACCTACTTCACAAGGGATTAGTGTACAAGTGGGATAACAAGTGTGAAGAATCTTTCAATAATATCAAAGAATATCTGCTTACACCACAAGTCCTCATGCCACCGATCCCAAGAAATCCATTAATTCTTTATGTGTCACTAACAGTAGTAGCCCTTGGAGCTCTCCTGGCTCAACACGATGAAAACATGATAGAAAGGGCCATCTATTATATCAGAAAAACAATGGTTGGCCATCAGTTAAATTACTCATTCATTGAGAAAGCATGTCTAGTAGTAGTGTTTGCATTACAAAAATTCAGACATTACATGTTGGCACACAAAATCAAACTCATCGCCAAAATCGACCCTCTCAAGTACTTATTGTCAAAAGCAATGCTCACTGGAAGAATGGCCAAATGGGTTATGATACTATCAGAGTATGACATTGAATATGTGGACTGAAAATTGATTAAAGTACAATTCATTGTAGATCATCTTAGGGAAGCACCAATCTATTCATAGAATCCTCTCATTTTTGAGTTTCTAGACGAATCCATCTTCAATCTCAACATAGCTGACCACTAGAAACTTTACTTGGATGGCTCATACACGCAACATGGATCAAGATCCATTGTCTTATTTATCACCCCATAGGGGGACTACATACCTAGATCATATAAATTGGCATTCCCCTGCACCAACAATATTGCAAAATATGAGGCTTTAACCATAGGCCTCAGAATAGCAATACAGTGGCACATCGTGACCCTTAGAGTATATAAAGACTCCCAATTGATAATCAATCAAGTGAATGGTGAGTACTAGACTAAGGATGATAAAATCGCTCCATACAAGAAATTGGTGGATACTCTCAAAGAATCCTTCATCAAGATCACATTCGAGCAAATTAGTAGAGAAAACAATAGAGCTACAAATGCCATGGCAATAATTGGATCCTTACTAGAAATCTGTCGCAACATCCTAAAACATGAATTCTTGGTAGAGCAGCTTCTCGTGCCCGCATTCGAGGTACCAGAGTCATAATTTGTGTGTGAAATCGTTGGTCTAGAGATCCTTGGTACCATGACATTTATACCTACCTACGAATAGGTGTCTTACCTGTTGACTTGCCCTCAAGCTTAAAAATAACTTTTATTAAAAAATCATCTAGGGTTGTCATCCTAGGAAATACCTTATACTATAGAAGCATACATGAAACCTTATTACACTGCCTTATTACTGACGAAGCCTTGATTGCTTTAACTAAGGTGCATAATGACATTTGTGGTTCACACTCGATTGGAATGACCTTGGCCAAGAAATTGCTGAGGATGGGGTATTATTGGCCTAGAATGGAAAGAGAGGCACATGATTATGTCAAGAGATGCCTACAATGCAAAAAACATGGGGACCTCATCCATGCTCCAGCACAAGAGCTCCATCCTATTGTTACACCATGGCCCTTCTCATAGTGGGGGCTCGATCTCATCAGAAAAATTACTCCTACTTCATCTAATGGCCATAAGTTCATCATAACCGCCACTGAGTACTTTACCAAGTGGATTGAAGCCATACCAATGACCTACATAACAAGGAAGCATATATCAAAGTTCATCGTGAACTATCTCATTTGCTGCTATGGTGTCCCACAAGCCATTCTCTCAGATAATGGAACACCATTCAAGAATCAAGAAGTCCACAACTTATGTGAAAAATTCAAAATCCAACATCACTTCTCCACCCCATATTATCCCCAAGGAAATGGCCAAGAAGAAGCAACAAATAAAACCATTTTAAAGATCCTCAAGAAAACAGTCAATGACGTAGGTCGTGACTGGCATCTACAACTCAATCTTGCCCTTTGGGCCTACCAAACCAGCATTCACACACCCATCGATGCCACCCCCTTCTCCCTGGTCTACAGATGAGAATCCATACTACCCATTGAGATCGAGCTCTCGTCACTAAGAATATCACTGCAAGACCTCATCACAGATGAAGAGTACCAATTATCAAATCTTAATGAACTGGAGCTACTGGATGAGTGGTGTATAGACACTTTAAATCATTTGTAATTCTATCATAATAGACTCAAGAGGAGCTATAACAAGAAAATAAGAAGCAAGACTTTCCAAGTCAAGGAATTGGTAATAAAGGATAATCAGAAGAATGTCCCAAATCCAAATAGCAAAGGAAAATTTGAACCCAATTGGTTGGGACCATTTGTTATCATAGCAAGCTATAAGTCAGGGGAATATCAGTTATCAACACCTAAAGGGGAACCTCTGCACGAGCCCATGAACAAATCCCATCTCAAAAATTTTTATGCCTAATCTTTCAAGGTACAGAACCAAAAAATCCAAAAAATTAGAAAATTACTCCTACTTCATGTAATGGCCATAAGTTCATCATAACCACCATTGAGTACTTTACCAGGTGGATTGAAGCCATACCAATGACCTACATAACGGGGAAGCATATATCAAAGTTCATCTTGAACTATCTCATTTGCTACTATGGTGTCCCACAAGCCATTCTCTCAGATAATGGAATACCATTCAAGAATCAAGAGGTTTGTGACTTATGTGAAAAATTCAAAATCCAACATCGCTTCTCCACCCCATATTATCCCCAAGGAAATGGCAAAGAAGAAGCAACAAATAAAACCATTTTAAAGATCCTCAAGAAAATAGTTAGTGACATAGGTCGTGACTAGCATCTGCAACTCAATCAAACCCTCTGGGCCTACCAAACCAACATCCACATACCCACCAATGCCATCCCCTTCTCCCTGGTCTATAGATGAGAATCCATACTGCCCATTGAGATTGAGCTCTCATCCCTAATAATATCACTGCAAAACCTCATCACGGATGAAGAGTACCGATTATCAAAACTTAATGAACTGGAGCTACTGGATGAGTGGTGTATAGACACTTTAAATCATTTGCAAGTCTATTAGAACAGACTCAAGAGGAGCTATAACAAGAAAATCAGAAGCAGGACTTTCCAAGTCAGAGAATTGGTACTAAAGGAGAATCAGAAGAATGTCCCAAAACCAAATAGCAAAGGAAAATTTGAACCCAATTGGTTGGGACCATTTTTTATCATACCAAGCTATAAGTCAGGGGCATATCAGTTATCAACACCCAAAGGGGAACCTCTGCATGAGCCCATGAACAACTCCCATCTCAAAAAGTTTTATGCCTAATCTTTCAAGGTATAGAACCAAAAAATCCAAAAAAAAAAGAAAATGTCTTGAAAAAATGGTTACCGTGGCGAAAACCTAGCAAACAGGCATCTTGGTGACAATAAAAAAAATCAAAAATGCAAAAAAAAATCAGAAAAAGGATTAAAAATAGTAAAAAGAAAAATCATCCTCTGGTGAAAACCACTTCGGTGGCATTTTGGACAGGTACCCTCATGAAAACCTGGAAAACATGCACCTTGTGTAAAGAAACACTTTCCATCCACCAGGATCTTTACAACTTGTTCTACATCATCCATCCATTACATTTCCATCATCCATCACATTCAGATCTCCATCCATCACCCAACCGTTTGGAAGCTGCATCATAGATTGGGCCTGTATTTGTATCATGATCCCTTCTAGTACTACTTAGCCCATTCCCAAGGTGAGTTTGTCTTACCTTTATTAGAGTAGTCTATTGCATCATGTTGGGGGCATGTTCTCATCGAATCAGATTCATGTATATTCTTGAAGTCCTAAAATCAAAATATCCAAAATCATCCAAATCATATCAAAATCTCAAAACAGATCAAAAAGTCAGTCAAAAAGTAAAAAATAGATTCGTCTAGTCAAGCTACGGGTTTCTAAGCCTTTAACGTAGGCAAGGTTGATCTTTGATCATCCCCAGAGACACTTAGATTAGTCCTTTAGGAGTCTGTCATAAAAAAGTGACATTTCATCATGTATATCTTCATCTGTAAATCGGCCAAGTCGTCAGTCAAACTATGGGTCTTTGAGCCTTAAACATTGGTAAGGTTGATATTTGATCATCCCCCGAGACACTTAGATTAGTCCTTTAGGATTATGTAATAATAAATTGGCATTTCATCATGTATATCTTCATCTGTAAATCGATCAAGTCAACAGTCGAACTACATGGTCTCTGCATGTATAACATAGGCAAGACCAATTTGTTGATCAGCCCCCAAGGCCTCTAGGATAGGTCTTTTGGTCAAAATCTCAGAAAACCCCAAAACATTTATAAAATCTTGAAAAAATACCAAAAATAGCCTCAAAACATTTCAAAACATCAAAAACATCCAAATATTTGAAAAAATCCATCTGTCCCATTTCGCTTTCACCCACAATAAACATCACTCATAATAAACAATCATCATCCCCAACCTTTAGTGAAACAACCAGAAACAAGTCTGGCATGTTAAAAAGTGAAAACTCAAAATGTCAAAATCTCAAAATCTAGGTTAGTATGTAAGCAAGTTGGTCAACTCTTTGTGTCAATAGCCTATCATCCAATCAGTCCCATATCAAATCATTTGATATTGACATGTCCTAGGATGCATCCTTCCTACAATGAACATCAATATTAGACATTACCACAGTTTAGTCTTGGCTAGCGGTATTGAAGAACATTAGCTTGTTTATTTTCTATATCTTTATCTTTTGATTTATCTTATTTTGCTCATTCCATGGACCTCTCAATGATGTCCCCAATGAAGGGATTTAGAGATATCTAGGAATGGGGCAATGATCATTATCTTTTTATATGTTGCGCTTGTTGGAAATTCTTGTAATATAAGCTCGGTGAGTACTTGCTTTATTAAGGTATGTACGAAGCATGTTTTAGATTTTTTTGACCACATAGGAAGGCTTTCTTTTCTATGTTTTGGTCTGAGATGGTTGAAGTACCTAAAGCACGTATCCTAGTAAGGTTTCCATATGTTAGGTGTGAACAAGGATACTCCTATCTGATTATCTAGTTAAATTCCATCACACTAAATACAACATCATCCTGGTTCTTAATACTTTGATGCATCATATTTATGTGTGTTATCAAACATAAGATAATTGACCCTTTGAAAATCCCAACTCCACGGTAGATGTTCATCATCATCATCATCTTTTGTCTTGTTGAAATCTCTTCTTTCTTCCATTTCTTCTTGCTTTTAATGCTAACAAGGTACTATGATAGTTAATCACCACCATCATTAATCCTGCATCCACAAATCGTCAGCACAATGTATATCATATAGAAATATTGATCATCTCATATGCCTATAATATAGATTTCTTATTCTAAGCATCTAATAATCACAACATCACATACACATTTGCATATAACCATCTCTTATGTAATTACAGAAAACATAAATAATCCATCATGTCATCCATCGCATAATCATATAACCACCATCACATCACATAAATAGATTAGGAATTTGCATCCATTTACATACATCATCATAAATATGCATATCATCCATGATCCATCCATATTATATAGAACATCTCATAAACCATTTTGCATTTCATTTCACAAATCATTATTATAAGCATCCAGTCCAGAATTAAACAAAGCATTATAGGTACATAAGCATTATAAACAATCCATTACATTAAGTATATCCATCCATAATCATATAAAACATCTCATAAAAGCATTCATTATTCCATCACATGTACATCATAAGGTCATTATTCACATATCATTTTGCATATACACCATAAATCATCATCTCCATACCATCTTGCATAACATATCACACCATATATAACATCATATCATAACATCATCACAAGTACATATCATACATGGAAAATCACATACATTCATACATACATAGCCGCATATCATGATCAGTGCATTCACATCATCATCACCATCATAACAGAAAAAGAGATTGAAAAATAAATCATTGCATAAATCATCATATAAAGATACATATCATCTATCATCTATCCATATCACATATCATATAAATCCATTTGTATTTCATATATCATCATTCATTAGAAGCATAATATAGAACTGTTAGCCGCATAACCATCACATAATGCTTACACCATTAGAAAGAAATGCATCCATACATCCATCACATAATACCATAACATTATTGCATAGAATATAGAAATAGAACCATCCATAAATGCATAATAAATAAATAGTACAGGGCACATCACATCAACATCATCATCTCATATATATCATCAAGTAACTGTCATAGTAAAAAATAATCAGATCATTGTACATGTGTGTATGTCAATAAGTACAAAAAGGCTGAATGGGCTATAAAAAGGGAGCCCATATGGCATGAAATAATAATATCTCAATAAAAAATGAGGTCTAACCCTCCTTTATGTTGCCCTCACCTCTGTCACCATGACCCTTTGTCGGTCTATGGCTGGTCTGCTGTGAGTAATCTGGGGCCTAAGCTGGTCTAGGTATGACCTGATGGTAGAGCAACTAATAGTAATCTGCCTCCTAGATGGCCTCCCTATATGACCAAAGAGGCACTGTACTGTGAGAGGAGGAGGCCGCCCTTCTCTCTAGCTACTATCTATGGCCCATCTCTACAGCTGCCTATAACTTTGCGACCTACCTTTGAAGAATCGCCTAATCCCTATCCATGTTAGCCTAGTCTCTTTCTGCTGTCAAGGCCTGGACCTGGGCCTGCAACTGTAATATCATCCCATCCCTCAGATCCGGCTAACCTACTAGTTGTCCTAGTGGAGGCTGCATGTGAGGTTGGTCCTCACCCCTGGCTCATGGTGGTGTGGCGAACCGATCCTGGTGCCCATCATGTCCATCCTCTGACCCTTGGTCTTGGTCCTGCATATGTACATCAGCATGAGGCTGATCCATTTGAACCTGTCTCGGCTGGACCTGTGCTGGCTAGTCCTGTACTGGCTATCCTATTGGAGGACCACCACCTCCTCATCCTCGACCTGCACCCCTGCCCTTGGATCTTCGTCGAATGGAGGGTGCACCTAAAACTGTCAAACATAGAGGTAGTTGGAACC
Organism: Sequoia sempervirens; assembly: GCA_007258455.2. Taxonomy (NCBI): domain Eukaryota; kingdom Viridiplantae; phylum Streptophyta; class Pinopsida; order Cupressales; family Cupressaceae; genus Sequoia; species Sequoia sempervirens. The sequence goes on from VDFB02281492.1 coordinate 206,172,344, forward strand.
AATCTCTATACACTTGAGTCACTCCTGGATCTACAACCCCCTAATCGTATGCCCATGTTCAGGCCACTAGCTTCCTAAAACTATCCATTGCCTCATGGGAAGGGATGTATTGCCCCCAGGCACCCTGTGATACTATGTGAGCAAAGATGGCCACATAGTCATCATCTGGCCTATCCTATACCTCCTTAGACTGACGATGAACTCATCCAGTTGGATATCACTTTATCATAGTGTGCTCCTACCCGTACATGAATCAATCATGGTGGGCACAGAATAACTATTGTACATCATCAGCCCACCCAGGCCAACCAAGGTAGGGATGCCATGTAATTACTGTCATCTCATCAATGACCCTCCTATAGTGAGGGATCCCATGCTCACCTTGTGAAGGACACACCACCCCTATAGTGCCAAACCACTAGATCATTAGGTCTGATTGGCATTGGAACAATCCACAGCTGAAGAATGGAGATATTATCCCACACCCACACATGAAGTAGTGTAACACCTATACCAAGTGCCCTATCGTCCAAGTACACATACTCATGAAGATACCTTTAAAGGGAGGAAAGAAGAACATGACCCCATGAAAAATGGATTGGCCTATCGCGTACCATCCGCTCCCAGCAAAGCCCCCAACCAAGACTAAAGTATTAGCCTCATCGATCTAGAGCGACAAGACCTAAAATGATAGTAGTTATCACTAGATGAAATGGTGACATGAGCAACTGGTGACACTCCGACTCTATCTGGCCCTCACAAAACATGACCTCATATGTGGCCAGGACTACATGGCATGCATCATGTCCAACATCCATATCATGAATAACTTGTTGACCATCTATCAACAATATAAGGATACACCACACGTCCTCCAAGGTAATAGTGGCCTTGGTAGTGGGAAGATGAAAGGATGATGTCTCACTGTGCCATCTCTCGGCAAACACAGAGATCATGCCAAGATGGGTCCACATAGGTGTTGCATAGTTAATATACCATAGCCCCATCTCTCAGAGTCATTCCTGCTCCCTGTCAGACAGATCTCGCAAATAATTGAATATCTCCCATGATTTATGCTTGCAAGAATAGAGCTCCCTTGCCCCTTCTGCATCAGAAAAGATCACCGTGTTAAAATCGTCATGAAATTTTATCCCAAGCGTTCAAAAGCTTGCCCAACATTGCAAGCTGTGAAGGCATCACAATTTGAAATTTGCAAACAATGATGCTAGCATCTTCAAATCCAAAACTGCACAGCAACAGTACACTTTGCTTAAGCATCCTGAACTCTAAATTCTAAAGTCCACCGCAGTGTCGTAGTTTGAAATCCAGTGCTCCATTTCATGAAGGTGTTAGAGTTTGAGGAATCTTTTCAAACTCCAAACTACACTGTGCTGGTTCATCTGGTGATGGCGACTCAGTTTAGAAGATTGAGCAGTCTAGTTTGAAATTTTAGCGGTGCTATACAACATCGCTACAAAGGACCTAGTTTTAAAAACAATAAATGCATAAAACGAAAAAATGAAGCTCAAGTAAGGATCACATACTGGTGCCCTGATTTCAAGAGGTCGCTGATACGTCCGTACTCAGTCAAAAATACACAACGAGAGTTGTTGTGCCATCTTTTTAGGGTATTAGAGCTCAAAATCATGAAATCTCTTAGGGTTGAATGTGAAAATGAATTGGAAGTGGCCCCTCGAGGCCTATTTAAACCTAAAAATAAGGGTTTTTTGACCCCGTTCGGCCATCTTGCTTGGGTTTTGGACCCCTGATCCTGTTTTTGTCTGTCTGAAGGCCATTTTGCACCATTTTTTGGCATTTTACCTCATTTTTTGACCTCCTAGAGCCTTTCTAGACCTATCGGGCACCTTGTCCTCTTTTTTTGCAAGATCACCCAAAAATCAAAATTTTTGTCCGATTTGTTGAGGGGGTTGTATGTTACCATAATTTCCTTCATTAGGGTAGCAATGAGGCAATTTTTAAAATCAGGAAAATTTTGGCTTTTGATCGAGACCGTTTATTCTTTGAACCAATGCAACGAGTGCACTGCTTGAAAGAGGGGCGAAATGTAGACACGTAAAATATACTGATTGAAACTGCGTATCTGATCCTGACCACTAACATCATTTCATCCTAAATCATCCCTTGATCCAACCATTTAATCGAATACCTTTATTTGATTAAATTCATCAATATTCCTCTCTTAATTAAATAAATCATTTATCTAATTAAGTCATCCTTTCTTGTTAATTAAATCAACCAGTCTAATCTAATTATTCCTATTTAATTAAATAATCAATTTTATTTGATTAAATCTCTAAAGTCCATCCATTAAACTAAATAAATTAAAACCTTATTTAGTTTAATCTAACTTCATCTCCTTGGTTAAATAAAAAAATAATCTTTATTTAATTAATCTTAAAACCATATTCTTTTCATATTGGATTTAAATCAATCCATAAATCTAAATCAATATGTCACATCATTCTAATCTTTCATTAAATTAATTAACCTTGATTAATTTAATCTTTTCTCATGTCCCATCCTCTAGCTTTTACAACTTGCACAAGAAAATAGATTTAATTCATTTATTAAATCTCTATTTTCTCTCAAAAGGCATAATAAAGGAATATTCGTCAAATTTGAATTCAAAAATCCAAGTGGACTTTTTCCTTCCAACAAGCCATTTACTCCACCTGGAAAATCATTTTTCCTTGAGCCACGTAGCATTCAATGCACCTTCTTTCCATCCTACATGTCATTTCAACAATTTCAAAATTCAAATATATGTATTTATTGACACATTCTTCAAAACTTGCACATCCTCCATCCACTCACATGTTGACAAGTGGCACCTTGCCATTTGTTGATTCTTAGTCCCACATTGCTCTCTTTCGGGCATTCTTCCAACTTGACATTCTATAAATAAGAGGCTAATTTCATCATTTCATCATCCACAATTTGAGCAAGGTTATTATACTTCAATTTCATCTTAGAGCCTTAGCATTTGCATCAAATCCATCAATTGTAGCTAGGTTATTGCAGGTTTTCTCCATGGAATGCATTTGAAGCAATCACCAAGTGGATCACAATCATCAAACCTTCATCAATCCTCTTCATCACATCATTGGAGTTGGGAAAGGGCCAATTTTCACATCAAATTGCCACCAACTCCCTTAAGAGATTAAGAGTTTGCTTTGTTTTAGAATAGGATTTGATATCTTAGCTTCAAGTTCATTGTGTTCTTCATTTTATTCCTTTTTCTTTTGCATTCAAATGGATTTCTTGAGGAATTTATATTCTAACTTGCATTTCAATCTTCTAATGTGTTCATTTGTTGTGTTCTTGTAGGTGTAGGATCTAGGTTCATAGAAAGAAATTTTCATCTTTCATCCTTAATTACATCATCTGTCAGTATGACATCCCTCACTCCATTGTCACTGACAATGGAAGACCATTCAAAAATTAAAACATGCAATAATTTTGTGAGAAGTTTAATATCCAACATCACTTCTCTATGCCATATTATCCTCAGGGAAACGATTAGGTAGAGGCTTCGAATAAAACTATTTTAAAAATCTTGAAGAAAATAGTCAATGACACAGGATGTGATTGACACATCAAATTAAACCCTGCTCTGCAGGTTTACCACACCAGTATTTGTACACCAACCAGAGCCACACCATACAATTTGGTATATGGATCTAAGGCCATTGTACCCATTCAATTTGTATTTCCATCTCTCAGGGTTTCACTGAAGGGTATCATCTCTGATGAGGATTATCGGGTATCAAGATTGTAGGAATTGGAACTGTTAGATGAACAGTGCCAACATATAGTGAACCACATGAAATCCTATCAACAATGGATGTCTAGAAGTTACAATCATAGAGTCAAACCCAAAAAATTTCAAGTGGGTGACTTAGTGTTGAAGGAGAATCCATGCAACCAACATGATAGAGAGAAGAAAGGAAAGTTTGAACCAAATTGGTTGGGCTCCTTTGTCATTGTGTTAATCTATGGTTTAGGAGCATACCAGTTATCCACACTAGAAGGGGACCTATTTGAGGAGCCCATGAATAGCCTCCATCTCAATAAATTCTACACATGATTCATTTGTTGCATCGGAAAAAGTCCCTAAAAAATCCAAAAACATCAGAAAATGTCCTAAAAAAATGGTCACCCTAGTGAAAACCTGACAAACATGCATCTTGGCGACAAGAAAAAAATGAAAAATAAAAAAACCAAAAAAATCAAAAAAGTAAAAATACAAAATTATCAAAAAAAGAAAAAATACAAAAAAAATGAGAAAAGAGAAAAATACAAAAAAATCATAAAATCTAAAATAGTGCAATAAAAACAAGTAGTGAAAACTTGGAAACAAGTGCTATTTGTGATAGGGTGGCTTCTTCCTCTATAGAAACACGTGTTTATCACTTGCTCTTTACTATCACTATCCACATCCCTCATTTTGAGCCTCATGTACATATTTTGTTGTGCTAGTCGTGTCTCACTTTGGCTTTTCGATCATTATACATATCCATCATAAAATTGGTTTGTTTCCACTAGGGGAAAAATCTTGAACTCACTGAGGGAAATCCATCTTTGATCTTACAAAGCAATAGACAAACAACAGTATGACAACATTGTGAAAACACACCAATCAAATGGACTACAACTTTGAACATCAATTAGACTGACTAAAAAAAATCATCTCAACCAATAACAACAAAGTCAATCAAAAACAAGTTTCATTTGGTGTTGATACTCTGAATCACAGTTTTATCACTTTAACAATCATGTTGAAAACTAGTTGCATTATGATTGTTGTTATCATTTCCCATGAGCAACTCAAGGGTGTCAAGAACTAGAGAAGCTATGATCAAGAATGATATTTTTCTTTGTCTGTTGTATGTGATTTGATCATTACTACAAAGTCTCACTAATGACATTCTAGATTTGCATAGGAAAAGGGTTAACTCTTTTCTTTTTACACAACAAATGCTCAGGTCATGTCAGTTTAATTATACCTAGATGCTTGTGTCAAATTGCAATATCAAACATCATGAAATTAGTACTCAGGTCATCATGGTTTAAGTATACCATTGATATTTGTACTCACTTTCAACAATTTAAAAGCGCAATGATGATACCAAGCATAATAAATTGATTATTAGGATGACAACATTACATTGTTAGATTTGCATGTTTAGGTTGCATTCATACTAGATGTTGTAATTCTATTTATAGATCGAGCTCCAAGTCGGATGTTATTTCTATCATTAACAAATTGAGTACATTTGACATTACCAAAAGGATCATTTAGAGGCAGTACCATTAGGATATCACTCATGCATTATCATATCATTTGATCATTCATCTAGTCAGTAGGTCATATATTTTCATCACAAAAATTAAAAAACAAAGCATTGATCATATCATTTTCATTCATTTGTATTACAAAACACCAACACATGTAAATTTCCATTCATCCATACATCCATATATTTGCATCAGAAAATACAAAAACATCATAATAGCATGCATACATAAGAACATCTAGAATTAATTCATCATTATTTATTCATTCCATTCATCCATTTCCGTATTAACATTCATTGACATCATTTTCCATCCATTGCATCATACATAGTTGCATAAGAAAAATACAAAAAAATAATAATAACATGTAGACATCATTCATAAAACATCATAGAATCATAACACATATTGCATCCATAGCATATAATATCATCATCATGAAACATCACATATCATACATAATAGGAAATTAAATGCATCCATCATGATAAAACACATAGGTCAACAATCATCATCACTGCTTACATATATCTCAAAATGATGTCAAGTGTACAAGGATATATGAAGATGAATAAATACATCATAAAAAATGGCGGTAAATCATCAAGTATCAATGCGTACATGTCCAAATAAAAATGTGCACCAAAGATCAGAGCTATGTGGTGCTCCCTCTAGATGGTGTTGGCATCCCTAGACCTGTACCCCTTTCTATACCTGATGGACCCACACTTGGATCCCTCCAATCTCTAGGTAATGGCTGTGTGACACCCACACTAACCATCTGAGACTATGACCTATTAGATCAGGATTGTGCAAATCTCGCTTGCCACTCGGTAGGAACCAACTCATGATATTGATCTCTGTAAAATTGGGCCTCCTGAGAGGTGCAACGTATCTCCTTGAAATAATCTGAAGTCCTAGCAGCTGTCACAACCTACTGTAACCTCTTAGTGATAGCCTCTGCCTACTCTACCCATCACCTCAATGCATCCCTCTTCGCAGTCAATGTAGTAACCTGGTCCTGTACCTATACCTATACATGTCCCTAATCTTGCACCTAGGCCAGATGTTGTCTAGCAACATCCCTCTCAGCCGTCGGAGTCTGTATCTATCCTTGGGCCCATAAGAGTTGTGCCTGAACCTATGCCAACAACTATGTATGCATCTATAACTGTTCTTGCACCTTTGTCAACTAACCCTGAACAGTCTGAACCATGGCATGCAATGTTGTAATATGAGATTGTTGTTGTTGCAAGGGAAACTGTATGTGCACCCTCTACTATGTTGCTGCCACTAGGGATCATCTCCTGCAAGGCACTCTAACATCCAATACTAGGTGGGCACCACCTCCTCCATCTCTACCACCACTATCATCAATGCCATCATCACCACCATCATCCCTACCATCATCACTACCTCCTGCCTCCTCCTCGCTTCCACGTCTACCCCTCCTTCTAGGTGGTCTATCCTCATCATCTTCTAACACTGACACTAGCTCATTAGGTCTTGAAATCCTAAAAAATGGATGCTTAGAAAAATACTGAGTACTCCTCAATCATATATCCCTCAATAGTATCTAGAAGATAATCCTAGATCACTAGTTGTAAATGATGATACTCATCACAAGCAGCATCATAAGATAACATGGGCCCCCACTCAGTCACATCCTGTTGCCTCCACACATACATAGCCAATCCCTGAGGCATCCCCTGAACTTTGTCATACTTTCTGAGGACCCTTCGTAACATGAATCTCTTGATAATGAAGCGTTTCTGTCCAATAAGGTATCTAGTAGTCATAAAATAAGGCACCTCCAAGTGATCCTCGGCCCACTGCTCACAGTCTACATACGACTGCTCCTTAACAAAATCCAAGTCATCTAGTACTCGTCGCCAATACTCCAATTTTCCCAGCTTATGCTAGATAATTGGACCTGCATAACCATAGACATATGGTATCCCAAATGTTTGAAATATGTTTGTCTCTGGTCTTGTCATTGTATTATGCTCCAAATCCCATGTCTATTAGAGGGTCACACCTGCAAATAGATTGGCTCCTCTAAGGTACACTACCTAGTGAAAATCATGGTATAATTGTGCAAGCATACATGAACCCCAAGCGAAACGGGTCCCAAATCAGATCATATACTCTAGTGTCTGACCCCAACCAATGGAATCCCTTTGCCCTCTTGTCAAGACATAAGAATCCACGGATGAATCCTACAAGCACATAAGGCAAAGGGGCATATCCCTCAAACATCTCTTGCCATGACATCTCATACCCAAGATATGGTCATCATGGAATATCCAGTGTAGAGCATCTATACTTCCCTACTCAGTGTGATCATAGGTCAAGATATCACCTACCACAGGAATCCGCAATATCTTATAGACATCCTTTGGCGTAACATCCATCTCTCTAGTGGTGAGATGAAAAGTGTTGTGGTCATTATGCAACCTCTCAGCCAATGCACTCAACAATCCCCAATTAATCCTAATTTGGGGCATATCAATCAGTAGGTATAATCTGCATTGCTTAATAATATCTCTATCAGCTTGTGACAGATGTGGGATCATCTCCCAAGTCTGTGGGAACCTCTCTCGAGAATGAAGATTATCTAAATTTGTCTCCTATCATTATTAAACATCATAATCAGCACATCAATCAATCAAATCAAATCAACAAAATAATCAAACATCAATCAATCATCCTATCAGTTATAGTGGTATTTTCTATCAAATCTCGTGAACATCTATTTTTGATTCGTGCCTATCATTGAGGTCAAAACAACATCATCACTAGTGCATCTTGCCTATCATGGGATCACTAAATCATCTAATCTATCATCAAAAACAAATCATTGGCTGACACGAGTAAAACATCATCAAATCTCATGAGAAAAAACAAAAAAAATCTTCAAATATGTCTTGGATGCACCATAACAGGACTCCTATGCGCTAAAAGGGAAAATGTGTCATTAAAAGTGTTGAATGCATGATTACAAGGCACAAATTCATTAATCACTCAAAGCGCCAGAAGATTGATCCAATGCACCACAGAATCTCGCCTATGTGTCAATTTCATCAATGCGCCAGAGGATTTCTTCTATGCACTGGAATATTTGTTATATGTGCCATTCTATCAAATGTGCTAGAGAATCTCCCCTATGCATTGAAACACTAATCTAAGGTGCCATTTCTTGGCAATGCACTACCTAAAATCGTAATGCGCCATTACATACCATCAATGCGCCAAAGGTAGATGTGCCATTATAGACTGTGGATGCGCTGCTAAATCTAGTCTATGCACTAAAACTTTTGGCATATGCACTGAAACATCTAGCCTATGTGCCACATAAAAATTTGCATGTGGTGAAACTTTTCAAAAGTTTAAATTCTAAAATTTAAGGGCGGGAAAAATTAATTCAAAATTCACAAGAAATTTTTTTGAAATCCATACTAGAGGTCCATATCCTACTGGGCGATTGTGTCACTGCACCCGCTTGAATCCGTGAGTATCATAAGGGATCACCATTTTTGCCAAATGCTGAGAAATACTCACTCACTTCACTAATTTTCAAAATTACCAATCCACAAATCAATCCTCTTTTCACTTTTTACTATTAATAAATGGTAATTAAAAGGGTAATTTTGGTGGGATATTTTAATTTTTAAAAGGGGGAATTAATTGGGGCAGCTCAATTTCTTCCATATCGGGATATAAATCTTTGGAATATCATCAAAGCTAAATTTTATCATCATCATTATTACAAATCAATTAAATTTTTCTAAAATCATCAAAAAACATTTTCATCATCAAAAATTCCTCGATTTATCTCTTGAGGGGGCATACATCCGTTACCTTTTGAAATCTCTATCTGTGGCATCGTTGAAATTTTTGCAGCATTGGTAAAATTTTTATTTGAAGCAATGCATAAACACATCACTTGAAAGAGGGGAAAAATGTATACATCAAAATTTGGTCTGGAGAATATTAATTAAATATTGATTATTTAATTAATGAAATATTTATTCCTCTACTATATAAATAAATTGAAAAATTTATTTACATAGTTCGTATTTTCTTAATTCCTCTTTTCTAAATCACTTTATTCACGATTTAATTAAAATAAACAAGTTTAACTAATTTGTTTTATTTGATTAATTCCCTTTCATTAAATTTGAATTTTTAAATTCGAATTTTGTCACATTTCTCCATATTCTCCTAACCTCCTTCCACCTCATCTTCCAACTCATCATGTGTCACATGAAAGTAATTATTCTTAATTTCTAAAATGGATATTTACTCTCAACAATTTTAACCAACTCAAGGACACATGGCTTCTTCTTTCAATTGATTATTTTCTACACTTGGAAAGATTGTTTTACTAAAGGGAACAATTGCCTTGTTTTCACCATCTTCCTCATTCCTCACCGTTGATTTCTCCAGATCGAATCTTGATCATTCATTGTTGCCAACTCACTTGATGCCTTGGTGAAATCTATTAATTGAGGCCCATTTACAGCTTTTTCATAGGAGAAGATTGCACAACATTACTTTGTAGGAATTCATTTAGCATTTTAGAGCTTAATTGCATTTTGATACAACATTTAGAATAGTTTAGCAATTAGATCAAAATCATGGCTCCTTTAGATGTTTCTTAGTTTGTTTAAATTCAATATTTAGATTAATTATCATATCATCTTAATTAGTTTAATTCTACTTTGCATCATTGTCATATCATTTAATCATATCATTCAACTTAATCATTAAATCATGTAGATGTAGGCATAAGTTTCTACATTCTAGTTTAGTGGCTACTCATTTCTTAGGTGGCATCCCAATGATTTAGTGCACAATTAAGATCTGAGAGCAAAATTACTAGGACATTTAAGAATAGAGGGACATGAATTTTTTTTAAGGAATTACTTTATCGAATTATGTTTTGTTAATTTTGATTTCCTTACTTTAATACATTGCATCTATTGTGTGTTATTTGTTAGTATAACTCACATATTTTCTTACGCACAATGACCACAAATGAAAATATTCATTGTTTTATCTAATCTATAAATACAATAAGTTAGTGATCATGTGTAACTAGAACACTAAGTTAAAATATTGATCATGGGGGAAAATATCACTTTTAAAATAATGGTGTCAAAATAGACTATTCGAAAAAATACACATGTTGCAAAGTTAGGAGGGGAATAGAAATAAAGGAAAAATGTTACAAATGAGAGGTGAAGCATATCACAAGAATCAAACTATAGGATGAGGTTCTAGGTTTCAAGTAATGTGAATACCAATAAGGGAAAGTAAACATATCTAACAAGGAGGGAAAAATGAAATTGGAAGAAAAAGAATATTCAATAAGGGAAAACACATAGTAGATTTAAATAGTGAAGATATAAGTACACAACTAAGATGCACAAAATTAGATTGAATAGACATGGGACATGACATTCCACCTCTTATGTGATTATTTAATTCTCTTAATCATGAATATTTTCACTTCTAAACCATATTTTATTGTTTCAAATCATCATTTCCTCTTCTTTCCCTACCCAGAGTTTGAGAATCTAATAGCATATTGTTCTTTACTATATTGAAATTCTATTTATCCTCTTATTAACTAGTATTTTTTATTTAATCTACATAGACATTCATGGTAATTTATTTTGATTTTTCTTTTGATTTATTAAGTCTATAACATAGGCGAGCAACCCTTCTTGTGTCAATTCAAATATATTAATTATACTCAATAACCTAATTCTATATACATTGTTTTCCTGTTGCACCTAGGTCATAGAACACCCTTAGTAATGGTTATTTGTGAGTTTCAAATTAAAAGGATATACCATTAAAGCACTACCTTGAATAGGTCTGTTGAAAATTATTCATTTCAACCCTTAATTTAATGTGTTATTGTTATTGACAACCCATCAATCTCTATGCTAACATCACATACACTTTTTAGTGTTAATTCTAAAATTATTAATGGATAGGGTTTAATTCAATGGTAATGAAGGTATATCCATTTAAAATTTTATTACACAAATCCTCCTTGATATGTTGTTCTCATGGATGTATGCATAGTGCCTTAGATGAAACATCACACTCTTTGAATAACCCTTGCAATGTGAAATTGTCACATTAGTTAGATATACAACACTATAAAGATTGGATGCACAATTTTTTTCCAATACTTTTAAGTTATAGATCCTCTGATAATAGTCAATGAGATGAGAACACAATATTATGAATATCCTCTCTATATATGGTGCAACTTGAATGTTTTGATTTTGACAATCATTAACCATTTGTAACATGTTCATTAAGTAATCTCACCTTTGTGATAACATATGTTCTATGTTAATACATTAATGTGTTCCTCTTGAATTGATATGGTTCATTACATGTAATAGATCATGGTCAATGATGTTTTTCTTGTTTACCTAAAAAGGATACAAATCATGAACTATTGGAAACCTCTTAGAAATCTCATCATTTTTTTTTTACTATTTGGGGATTGGCAAATTTTTGTTGGAGGTTTGTTATTGTATATTACACTTGGCATCACATAATATAACTAATGAACACTAGTATGGGATTTTCTTGATCTGCTGATGTCTTTAGAATTAACATGAATACCTCCAAATATGTGTTGAAAGTAGCTCTCACTCAACCTAAACATCAAGTTACCTACCACATTCAGATATTTTCTAATACGATACACAAATAACCTACATATAAGAAAAATTTGTATCTCATTGTTCAGACCTTTAAATATAAATTAAAATCTCTTTAAAATATAAATTTAATAAAAAAATAAAAATAATAAATTTAATTGAAAATAAATTTTCTCAACCAACTTAAAAAATTGCTCCAGTTTTAATAAAAAAATATGATTCTAATTGAAAAAATTAAAATAGACCAAAAATTTTCCAATTAAAAGATCTATGTTTTCTCTCAACTTAAAATAGCTCAAAATCGAAGTCATTGACCTAGACTTAACTTTGTCTCACCAAATATACAAATCCCATAGCACTCTTTTTAGGAGGCAAAATCTTGTACACATTAATTTCTCAATCGACGTTCAATATTAAAAACAAACATTTTATTCAAATAAATCACCCATAGAACTTTAGAAAGGGACTAAAATGCTTTGCAATTGTTATTTTTCATATAGAAAACCGTAATTTTGCAGTTCATGTAATTTTATTCACGTGCATATTTGGCTTCCTTGTTACATAGACACTCGAAAATCACTTTAGAAGACTCATGTTTAAATTTCGTTGCTAAAGACAACCGCAAGGATGCATTTTCAGAACCCCAGCACTGCACGTACGGACAACTTTTTATATACCCGCGAATCGTTCGAGAACCGTAGCTTTTGATTTATCTTCCATCTTACTCATAAATTCACGCATGAAATCTGAGTATAGGAAAGGCTTGTAACGCCTTGGATTGTTGTCATCCACAAGCTCCTCTGGCGCCCAGATTTTCGTTTCTTCAGGGAAAACGGTGAAGAAGGCAATTGACATACGGTCTCGACAACCTTTACAAACAACCCGATGGTCTGCGCTGCGGTATCGGCCGTTAGTCCACGCCTGCAAACATATCCATTATTTATTGCTAAGTCGTATCAAACCATAATATTTAAGAGATAATCATAATAATAGATGGAGAGAAATATTTCGTACCTTAAGGGAATCCCCCACATTGACCACAAATGAATCAGAGAGAGGTTTGACGTTGAACCATTCGCCCTCCCGAGATCGAATCTGAAGGCCTCCCACATCATCTTGGTAAAGAATTGTGAGGCACCCCGGATCTGTATGGAAGAGGACCGCCTCGTCCCCGATGGGCATTTTTTCCGGTGTATAACCGTTTATACGCAATGCTTTTGCGCATTTATCAAAGTGATGTTGGGAGAAAACCTGGGCATCCAATCCCAGGCTTGCAAGAATTAATTTTGTGATTTTTTGTGCAAGATCTGAGACACACGAGGCGTACGTTGCCATCATTTCGCTGCCAAAGGATAACATGAATTCAAATAATTAGACAGAGCCGAATCAACTAGCTTTTGATGAAGGAAAATGAAAGATGAGTAACATACCAATAATTTGAGTTCTCTGCAGGGCATATCTTTGCACACATTTGCTCAAATGAAACTGGATTGGTTGAGTCTCGAAGGAAAAAGGTCTGGTTGTTTCGATAACGGAAGTAAGTATCTAATGGATTACCAGTGGAGACTCTGTCTTTAACCTCCGTAGGCATAGATAGTAAATTTCGGCAAACATTCTCAGCCATTTGTACAAGCTCTACTGGAATTCCATGATTGACAACCAGGAAAAAACCCCATTCTTTGGAGGCTTCTCTGATTTTGGCGAGCTCCGGATGAGATCGAAAGTTGTTGAGTTCTTGACCATCAAAGTCTCTTGGAAATTTGGAAATGTCGACAACAGGGAGATCAGCTTCAGATAAAGTGGGTTCAAGGGGTAGAGGCATTATGTATGTTGCTGCAATGACACGGGAGAAGAGTGTGATGTGGTTGATCACTTCGCATTCGAGTTCCTTCCGTTAAATAACGTTCTCCAGAGGTGGAATATTTAGGCCTAGCTGGGACGTATTGATAAAAATGAAGTGCTTTATCACTTCGTATTGAATCCTGTGGTTGGCTTACCAATGCCCATGACGTCAAAATTGTGTCTTGTCGATGACCGAGCAATGACATTATTTCTCATTAAATTAATTTTAACAATATACAGGTATACCTACTGTGTTAACTAAAAACAATTGCACGCCAAAATTGTTTTCTGTCGATGACGAAGCAGTGACATTATTTCTCATTATAGTAATTTTAAGAAAATATATACTTTTGAACTTAGAAGCCATTAGATATAAAAATAAATAATAAAAAAGAGCTGGAGACGGAAGCAATGACGAATTGAAATCTATGGATTAAAATATAGCCTTGTGGTAACGTAGGGAAGTAGATATATTATGGATGACCAGAGTCTCATTTACCAACATAATGGAAAATACATGGAAGAACGCAAAGTACGCGAATATGTGGTGGGCATGCGCTGGTTTATCCTTCAATCGGCTGACGGTAGTTTCGGATGAGCTGTTTATAGTACGTTTTAGAGGGTAGTGAGCATGATGCAACACAAACATAGCTTGATTTGATGTTCTTAAGAGCCATTTTTCTAACCTTATTAGTGTGGGAATTATTTATGTGTAAATCGAATTTTGGCTGTAGCCTGTAGCTGTCCATTGTAATTTTCTTTTATTTTCTGGTCATTTGCATAAATAAAAAATGTTCATTTATATTTTTTCATATTTATCTTGATTTTGGTCTTGATTTATAGAGAATATGTGGGGATACTATAGTCTCTCTAGTTTGTTTCAAAATTATGTAAGGAGAAAAACTAATTAATTTTCTTAATGTCATTTTATTTCAAAAATAATTGTATTCTAATTTGTGTATGCCTATTCAGATTTATATGAGTTTACCTATATTTTTTCATTGAAAAATATAGAAAAAAAGTCTAATAAAATGGCAAGTGATATGTTAATACATATTTATTGTCTAGATTGAGCATTTATCATTGGAGTTCACATTTACTCATATCCTATGTTTAAGTGGGAGCTTTCAAATAGGGTATGGAAATTTGTCAAATCATAAAAGATAAAGAAATTGCACTGAATGTTTTTCTTATCACTACTACTTGACATGAATGCAAAATGAAGAAACTTGAAAAAAATAGGGAAGAGTAATGATTTCTGATTTTGAAAAAATACATAAAATGCTATGAAACAGTTATTCAAATTAATTTGTGTACTCCCAACCTATATCAAATTAGGAGATTTTGAATAAGGTACGAACCTAATTTTAAAAAAAATCAATAATTAGAAGATATTTTCTGATTTTTTTTGTTTTGTTTCAGTATCCACAGAATATGCACAAATTTAAAATGTTTCTAATTTTATAAAAGATCTCAATCACATACCAATTTCATCATTTGTCATACAAAATTTCTTGGATAGATCATATGAAAGGTTATATCTAAAAAAAAATGATTCAAAATTTCTTGTCATTTTTCTTGAAGTATTAAAATTCTAGTTTATCTATGTTATCATTTTCTATCATAATTTTTTCTTTAAAATCCTCCAAATTGACTTAAATTTTCCATATCATCATAAAATTCTACAGAAAATTAAAATGTGATGTAAATTTCCATATTTATAAAAATAACTCTCCAATTTTATTGTCATACAAACCAATCTTTGTATAGAAACATTTATTCACCCTTAGGTTTACCCTAAAATATTCTTATACCACAATACCTTGGGGTTTTTATAAGTTGGATAATGATTTGTTTAAACTTATTTACAGATTGTATAAAAATTTGTTTGAACATGTCTCTAACTATATCACCATCTATAATTCATGAAGTTTTTTTTATCTATTTATATTTTTGTAACATCTTTAAAGAGATTTAACTTCAAATTGTGAAAAAGAAATTTTCAAAAAATAATTTTGCTACCTTATTGAGTGTTGTGATATTCCAATCTATCTGTGTAAATTAAGAGTTGAGCATTTCAAAGATTCTTAAGCAAATACATTCTTTGAAGAATATATTTTTGGGGATCAATAAAACATAGTTATAATGCTAGTATTTTAGGGCTAATTCTCTTAAATTCATGTCATACAAGATTCTAAAAGTGTTGTGTAGCTCGAACATATCATGTAATTATGGAACACAAGAATGTTAGAGAATTTTAGTGAGAGGGATGAATATAAGTCTATTTTAGTCTTAGTAGTGTAGGCTAGCTTTTCTTTTCTAAATTAAAATTTTAAATTACTTATATATGTAATTTTTTGTGAGGTATATATTTTATCTTGGAGATGATAGATTAATAAATTAAGGAAATAAATATTTACAATAATATGTGGGATATAAATATTTTATTTTGCAATCACAATTATATTTTGTTTATTAAATTTTTTTACGAAGTTGAATTATATCAGTAGAAATAATAATATGAAAAATTAAAGAAATAAATTTTGGTTAATTCTATTGAAAGAATACTATAATTTTAACTTGTAACTAATATTTTTTAAATTTTACTTTTGTGAATATGGTAGGAGTTTTATAAGGATGTAATAATAAAAAATAGTGGAAAAGTCTTTCCACATGATGTGGAATAATATCACTGAATTTCATTCCTACATCATATATATTTTTTTCCAAGATATATTTTTTTATTGGGAATAATAATTTAAAATTTTAAAATAAAGTAATCTATTATTATTAACACTCAATTTTATCATTGTAACTTTTTTATGGGTAAGCTAGGACTTTTTCTTCCTTTTTTTTTGGGTCAATTAATGAATGTTTTATTTTTAACTTCTTTTTTTTTTCTTTTTGGATAAGTTAGGATATTATTATTTTTAAATAACAATTTAAAAATTAGGTAATAAATTTTAGTATTTATATGGACAATTGGAATAAAAGGGTTGGGTAGAAGGCTTAATGGTGAAGTAATGGAGGTGGGAAAATATTTATCATATTTTAAGGAATTATGTAGGGATGGCAAAAATTCTCTTTGATTTCATATAATATTATTGACTTTTTTCAAATTAGTTTTCTTTTATTTGTATTGAATAGTGTTGCTAAAAAGGTTAAATTATTCTTATTAACACAACCTCCTTCAAAAATCCTCTAAATATATTTAATTATTGTAGATATGAGAATGATCTTTCACAAAGGTAAAATTTGCACTCTAATGTTGTCAAAAAAAATTTTGTTAATGAAGGGGTAAACATTAGTGACCCAACAATATGAACTAGTGAGGTCACAAATGGGGGACCTCATCCCCAATATAAAAATTGAACAATAACACCCCAATGGAGTTTGAAATTTGATGGAAAGAACAATAAAATCACAACTTAACCGTCACACTATGCCAGTATAAGCTTTGCAAAATAGCTTTCATTTCTTATGTACTTTTTATAATTTTAATTTTAGCATGTGTGCAATGGGAAGTTTTTTGTAGTTACATGATTCATGACAAGTAGTAAATAGTTTTTGAAAAGGAAAAAATAGGTTTTCTGAGGGACTTGAAATTCCTGAGTTAAAATAAACAAAGATAGAACAAAAAAGTTAGAACAAACGGGCAGTGTCCCAAAAGGGCGCCAAAGCTAGAAACAATAACAACAGCACTACTCCAGGGTGTTCATCAGTTCTCGGCTTCCTTTTCAACTTCACTCATATCCTTGTAACCCACTTGCTTGAGGATTTGAGCGGATTTGTGGGCGAGGCCTTCCTCGATATTAGCCAGTGCAAGTGAAACCCACTTTCAACCATGACTCACACTTCTGAAACCTACATCCGTCGAATCCACTACAGTAGGCCATGCAGTTTTTTCCAACTTTTCCACCATAGCATTGATAATAATGGTGTTGTGCCTAGCAATTTTATAATTATTCACCATAGTGGCCCTGATGTTTTGGCCAATCTTGGACATATTGCTCTCCAGCTTTGTCAATCTTTCCTCCTACAACTGTTGTCTTTTCCTTGGTAAGGAGGTGTCCTGTCCATCCTTCTCATTGCAACTCCAGCTAACCTTCTGCTCCAAATCCCTGACTCTATTGCTAAGATCCCTATTACGATCATTCAAATCACAAACTTCCTTCTGGGCCCACTTAAGAACAGTTAAAAAACCATCAGTACTTTTTTCCGCCACACCCATTATGTCCTCAGGCCTAAGGTTATTCAGGGCATAATTGATTTCGCCCAGATTAGGGGAAATTTTAGGGGCCTTCACAAATCTTCCAGACACAGAAGCACTAGGGGCCGACTCTTTACTGACCATAGGTTTATAAGAATGAATTCCCAGAGTATGAAACCAATTTCGTAGTCGAGGTACCTTTAAAACCAGAAACCAAACCTGAGGTAGAGCAACCAGGAAACAGCTGGGGATTAAGACAAGATGGCAAAGCAAAACCCGGGATGGGGCCACCAAGCAAAGGCTGCAGACTAGGACAAAGAGGCGGAGTAGAACCCATAAGGACATTTTGACAAGAAAGGGACTGGGGAACAGTGGTTTTAGACCCAACAAGGGCAAAAGCAGGAGGGGCTAGGGGATTGTTCTCCCTGCTACTTTCCATATCCTCGTCTTCCAAATCCTCAATAGCAACATTTTTAGGCAAAGCAGGTAAATTTTGAAAATGCTCATAGATGAACCTGACAAGACCAGGGTGAATAATAGAAGTCCGCCTAGGGTTTCTTTCAACTTCATCAAGGTAATTCTTTAGAGAAGAGAATAAATAAAAGGGCAAAGAAATACGAACCTTGTGACGGAAGTGGTTCAAAATGGAAAAGTGATAACCATACGCCCTAGTGAAGCGCCCATCCATCGTGATGTACTCCATAATGACTCTCAAAACTTTCCTCCAAATTGATTTAATGGACTCCACATCAAAGTAGCTATTGGCAACCTTAACCAGCTTAGCCTTCTCCTTATCTTTTTTAGGAAATCTGATAACTGCTTCATCAGAGAACCGATGGTCCTAATAAAATTTCACACCCTCAGTCGAAAGACTAGTGATCTCACCAATGATTTTCTCATTCAACTTAACACTCCTGCCAAACAACACAATCTCACCACTTTTCTAGTTTTTGACGAAATAGTCCAGCGCCATCTCATCAGTACCATGGAGTTTTTCCAAAAATGGGACTAAACCTCCCTTTTCAATTTTTTACCAAGCTTTAGTATTCTTTTTGTGCTCTTGAAAGCTACTCGGCTCAACACGTTTTCTCTCTCCCCCCATCTTCAAAGCTCTGTTATACCATACCCTACATTTGCTTTGGGTCCCGTTTAAGCATATTTTCCCAGACACCCAAAAAGCGTGCTAGAAACTCTTCTTGAAAAGGAAAATGATGTCGGTCCCATCAAATCTAATGATATCGACGTACCTAATCTTTATCCACTTCATCATGGCGTAGACAAGCTTCTCTACCATGCATAGAATCATAATAAATTAGAGCTTTTACCTCATAATGGAGGTAATCATTCTTCCTCCACGTGTTTTCCCCGCCCTTCTTGACCCCTTCATTGGCAAAGTAATCTTCCACCTTATTGGCTTCTCTATAGGCATGGGAAACTTTCACTTTGTCGAATTTACTTTATAAGGAAATTGTATCTTCGATCCACTTTTTAATAGTCTACAAAGGAGGGGTAATCCCCAGAATGCAGTTTATTATATTCTTAGAGTCACCCTCCAACCAAAGACATTTTGTATTCATGTTGAAAGCCAAGTTAACCACGTGATAAGCCCCAACAGTTTCCACAACATGATTAGTTTGGGTACCGATGTCCACAACAAAAGCTGCAATAAAAGCCCCTAAATTGTCCCTTAAGACACACCCGCTACCAGCTTTCCTGGGGTTGCCTTTTGCAGCACCATCAAAATTAGCTTTCACCCAACCCAAAGGTGGCAAAGTCCAACTAGCATTCTCCCTCCCACAAAAGGCCGGCGTGGGGACATTTATAGTAACTAAATTCGAATTCCACTTTTCAGCAATAGCAAAATCAAAAGGAGACCAAGTAACTTTATCATCCAATTTTCTAGAGGTTAAAGATAAATTTTCCTTTATAGCCCTAACAATTTTTTTCAAACAAGTCCCCCTCTGAATTCTCTTTTTCCCTAAACACTCTGTTGTTCCTTTCCTTCCAAATATTCCATGAAACAAAAGGTAGAACAAAAGACCAAAGTCTATGCACAAAAGGGTTTTTTGAAGGAGCTTTCCATTGCAAGAAAAAATCTTTGACCGAAGCAAGGGAAACCCAAGCCACTTCAAGAAGTGCAAAAAATTTTCCCCAGATGTACGAAACAAAAGGACAATGAAGAAAAAGATGATTAACAGTCTCAGCATCATTCCTGCACATGTAGCATCTCTTAGGTAATTGAATTCCTCTCTTGCCAAGATTGTCCAAAGTGAGAATTTTATTCTATAGCATAATCCAATAGAAAATATTGATTTTAGGAATCAAGAGATTAATCCATGCCTTAGCCCAGAAGGGTGAAGGCTCCTGCAGACTAGCCATCATAGAAGTAGCAGAAGAAACTGAATAAATGTCAGACGGATTGTCTAATCAAACAGCAAGATCATCGACCTAGTGTTGACCCAATCTTAGGGCCCTGAAGGCAGACTGAATAGGGCTAAGATCCAAACTGATGGTAATCAAATCAACCCAATCCCCATTCCTTCAGTAATCTTTGACCAAGACCCTAAATTCCCTTTTACAATCATTCATCCATTCACTGAATTTCTCATTTCTAATTAAAGGATCCTTGAAAAGCCATCTATCTTCCCAGAATCTAACATTATTTCCTTTTCCAACAAGCCAACCATTCCCCATTTCCAATACCTTTCTACCTCTACTCATATCATTCCAACAGACAGACCCACGAGGTAATAAAGGAGAATTAATAACATCATTAAGAGACTCACAGTTGCTAAAGTATTTGGATTTTAAAGTATCTTGCCATTCCCCTCTCAAAGTAAGAGTTCTCCAGAGCTGTTTAGCAAGAAGGGACAGATTCGCCTACCCAGGTCCCCAACCTACAAGTGGCAATCTCTTCCTTCCTCCACTCCTAGACAAAACCTTTTTCTGAATTTTTCAATAGCCTCGACATATTTAGCAGGAATTTTAAATAAACTAAGAGCATACGGGTAAATTTTAGAAGCCTTGTAAAGGAGATGGATTTTTCAAGCTTGGTAGGAAGAGCTTCTTTCCATCGACGACTTCTTATTGAATTTTTCAACAAAGGAGATCTAGAATGAGTCGGGGGTTTTACTTGCGAGAAATTATAAAGGCAAACCAAAATGGAGTTGGCCGGTAGAGAGGCTCAATCGGTAGCCAAAAATTTGAGCAAGTTTAACTTGTCTATGCTCAAAGTGTTGAGGAAGAAAAATTGAACTCTTTGCCCGGTTAACAACACCCAGCGAGATTCACATAAAGGCCGAGAATCCTTTTGAAATTCTTAGCTTCAGTCACGGTAGATCTTTCGATGAGAATGGTGTCATCGACAAATTGTTGGTGGGAATAGGTTAGAAGAGAAGAGGAGGGCCTTAGACCAACAAGGGATCTTTGATCAATAAGCTTTTTAATATTTCTTCCCAAACATTCAGCCAAATTGTAAATAGAATAGAAGAGTAGTAAATAGTTATTCAAACTAATGATTTCAAATGCACTATTATATTTTTTTAGCATTGGGTAATTTAATAATTTTATCACACTTTATGAAATTTCTATCATTGTTTGTTATGTAGTTATAGTCACTAGTTATGCAATTACAACAATTGTATCTCTCTTGAATAAAACTATTCATGATTCATCAATTACACCTATCAAGAATTTTATGTTTCTCCTCATATGGTAGGAAATCTTTCATCACTCTTCCATCGAGGAGTATGAAGATTATCTGAGATATGATGATGTTGTATTCCATAGATTTCATCAAAAGAGAAAATGTAATAGAGAGATGTTGACACCTTATTATATGAAGGGGTTAACTACAAGCATGCAAGATTTTTTTACAATCCATGTGAATAGGTTTAGACTATTGAAATTACTATCAAGGCTAGAAGTCAAACAAGGAAGAAATCTTATTGAGAAATGTCAGTGGATCTCTATGCTATCCAATATATGAGGTGGCGTATCTATGTAGTGGCATAAAATGGAAGGAAAAGGAAGCATGAAACCATTGGTTTTTCTCATTTGGAATGAAATCACTAATTTGATATATTGAAAGATGATTTCCATTCATCTCAATCACTTATTTACCTAGCCTTAAACAATTAGAAAATTGTGGTATATTTTTAAAGATTTTTAAATGTTAATTTTTTATTTTAGGGAAACATTTTAATAAGAAGTTAAATGGTTCATGAGATGTGATCTACTGAATTGTACCCTTCTAATGGCCATGAGACAACATTATAGAGAAAATTATTGTTGTCTAATAATTTGGACTAGATTTGTGATTTGAGAGTTTGAGGATGTGGTAGTTTGAGAACTCAGAAATTCAACTCAAAGCTACATCCTTATAAGTGTTATGAGTTAGCTTGATGGAGTTCCACCTAGTTTAGGGTTTATTTTTCTAAATAAAAATATTATCAAGAATGTGTATTTATTTTTTATAATCAACAAGTTTTGTTTTTGATGATAAAAGAGGATAAAGCAGGGTTTCTGAGGACCCGAAACCACAAAGTAACAATACAGGAGAAGACCGAAACAGCGGTCCAAAAAACAAAAAAACTGAAAAAGAAAATAAAACCAACATCAACAGGCAGCAACAAAAAGCCTCAAAGAAGCCAACAAACAGTCAGCAAACAGAAGAAGTAGGGCCCGACCACCACTAGTTCATAGAGTTCAGGAGCTCATCTGCAACCTCCTCCAAGTCCGCCATTTCCTGAGCCCCCTCCATAAAGATCTAAGCCATACTAGGGGTAGTCTGGACTTTCCTTTTCGTGCTAGATCTGGTACGTTTGGATATCCCAACTTCCTCGTCCTGGTCTTTCTCCTGATCAAGGTCGACAATCAGGGCTCTCTTCTGGGTTTTCTCCAGTCTCTCAGACATAGCCTTGATGATAACAGAGTTATGTCTGGCAATTCTGCAATTTTGCTCGGTGATCTTTTTCAAGGTTCCTTTGATTTTTTCAAGTTCATTTTCGATAGTGCTATCCTTTTGAGGAATTTTCTTCATATTGTTATGCTTCTCTGCTTCAAGCTGAATAAGCCCAATGACTTTAACTTCAATTTCCCCCAGTTTGCTATGAAGAGACAAATTTTTTGTTTTCAGCTCACTTATCTCATGAAAAACCCATTTGGCAAAATTGAGCTGGTCCTGGGAGTAGCTTTTGGCATTACCAACAAAGTCAAAAGGGGGGTCACTTTCAGGATTGACCCCAAAGAACACCGACTCCGCACCTCTCGGGGGGACTCAAGTTTTCCTGATGAATATTCTGGGGGGCGTGAAGTTCCTCAAGGCTGGCCCCAGCTGTCTTAGCAGAAACAACAGGGGAGCCATCAGGGTAGGACACAAGCTTATTAATCGGGGAGCAAGAGCGAACCATATTGGCATTAGGGTTAGTGTGGCCAGAGGCCGAAACAGAGCAAGCTCCAGAAGGTTGAGGGGAGCGGCCAGAAGCAGAAGGAGGGGGCAAAGGAGGCGAAGGGCTCAGGACATGGTCGGGAGAAGCTTTGGTTTCGGACAAGCTAGGCTCAGTATCATCTTCATCAAGCTCCAGCGGGGCAAAAGGGTTAGGAAGGGCGGGCAAATTCTAAAAGTGCTCAAAAATAAGTCTTAAAAGACCCGTGTGAAGAATCAAGTATCTTTTAGGGCTTCTTCTATGATCAGAAAAGTTGTTTCTCAGAGAACAGAGCAAGAAGAAGGGGATAGAGATACGCACCTTATGCCGAAAGTGATTAAGCAACACGAAGTGATAACCATAGACCCTTGTGAAGCGGCCGTCAAGCGTGATGTACTCCATGATAACCCTTAGCACTTTTCTCCACAGAGCTTTTATAGTGTCCACTTTATAGTAGCTATTCGACATCTTGACCAGATTTTGTTTCTCCGTTTCAGATTTGGGAAATTTCAAAACAGCTTCGTCGGAGAATTTCCTGTCTCTGAAGAATTTGTGCTCTTCCATCGGAATGCCCATGACCTCCGCAATCAGGGCTTCATCAATTTGAACTTTCCTCCCAAACAGGAAGACCTCCCCATCATTCCAATTCTTCTCAAAGAAGTCAGTAATCTCCTCCTTAGGGCCATGGAGTTTCTCAATGAACGGAAGTAATCCACCCCTTCTGATTTTACTCCAAGCTTTAGCATTCTTGGTGTGTGATTCAAAGCTGGTAGGCTCCACCCTCCTCAGTTCCCCACCCATAATAGACAGGTTAGTGCGAATACTATTACAGACAGAAGTCCTGTTCCAGAAAGTTCCTTTGTTTCTCAGGACCCACAAAACGTGCCAAAGAAGATAATTAATCATCTGGATCCACTCGGCCCCATTATATCTTTGGATATTGCTATTCATAAATCGTACCTTTCTCATTATGACATGACACCGCCTTTTTTCCGTTCACCATATCGAACTCCAAAAGAGCTTGAACATTGGAGTGGAGTTCGGTCTTCTTATGCCACGTAAGGAAAGTGTCACTCTTAACTCCCTCATTGGCAAAAAAATCAGCAACCACGTTCACTTCACGGTAGGCATGAGTTATTTTTATATTATCGAAGTTACTAAGTAAGGCCTTAGAATCATCAATCCAATTTTTTATCGACCATGTGGGCTGTGATCTACCACAAAGGCTATCAATAATATTTTTTGAGTCACCTTCAATCCATAGATTTTTGCATTTAATTCCCACAGCCAAGTTGATTATGTAATAAGCCCCCACTGCTTCTGCCACGTGATTGGTTTGGATTCCCAAGGGAGAGGCAACAGCACCCATAAAGTTACCTACCGAATCCCTTAAGACCCCACCACACCCAGCCTTTCCTGGGTTTCCCTTGGCCGCCCCGTCGAAGTTGGCTTTAGCCCATCCTTCCATTGGAAAACACCAGCAAATTCCAACCCTGGAATTTTTGGTAGAATTAGGGGCAATGGAAATATCCCAACTAATTCTCCATTCCCTAGCAATCAGCTATCATAAGGGGAACAAGCCACAGTATCAATCTTATCTTCCCTGAAGGGGACAATAGAAAAATTTTCCTTGATCATTCTAAGAATTCTCTCAAACACAATTTCCTCTGAAGATTCCTTATCCCTGAAAATCCGGTTGTTTCTCTCTTTCCAAATTCCCCAAGCCAAATGGGGGAACGAGAAGGCCCAAAGTTTTTTAATAAAGGGGTTGAAAGAGGGGGGTTTCCATTGAACAAAAAAATCCTCAACAGACTCCGGAGGGGCCCAAGAGAAATGCCAACATTTTAGAAGTTTGTCCCAAACCATGGAGGAGAAAGGGCAATGAATAAAGAGGTGATTAGCCGATTCAGCATTACTTTTGCAGAGGTAGCATCTATTAGGGATCAGAAATCCTCTTTTCCTAAGGTTATCCACAGTAAGAACTTTGTTTTGCAACAAGGACCAGAAAAAAATGTTAACCTTAGGAAGGAGGTGCTTAGTCTAGGCTTGCGAACACAGGGGGGGAGGGTTAAGAGCCTGGGAAAACCTGGCAAAGGCAGAAGAGACAGAAAAGCATCCAGACGGCTCAAATCTCCAAATAAGTCTATCCTCCTGATTAAAGCAAAGTCTGACAGCATTCAAGGAGGAGTAAACAGGGATCAACACAGGGTTAATCAAGGGGAGATTGATCCACTTACCATCATGCCAATAGTCTTTGACAAAAAGACCAAAAGTGTCTTTACAAAAATCCACCCATCTACTAAGATTCCCATCCTGAGACAAAGGTTCATCACGCAGCCAACAATCATCCCAAAATCTAACCTTGTTTCCATTACGCACCTGCCATTTCAATCCCAAATTAACCACCTTAATCCCATCAAACATGTAGTTCCAGCAACTTGATCCTTTCGGGAGATTGGGGTTATCCATAAAATCTCTGAGGGAATTATTGTTCTGCAAATACTTGCTTTTGATTATATCACTCCACTCACCAGAGGAAGAAAAAAGTCTCCAAATCTATTTAGCTAGGAGCGATTTATTCAAAGGTCTAATTCTTCTTAGCCCCAAGTCTCCTTCCTTTTTAGATCTACAAACCAAATCCCATCCAACAAGAGGCATTCTTTTTCTTTCTTCAACTCCAGACCAAAGAAATCTCTTTTGAATCTTCTCAATGGTTTCAACATATTTGGAGGGGATTTTAAAAAGACTGAGAGCATAGATGGGGAGATTCTGTAATGAGGCTTTAAGAAGCTGGAGTTTTCCAGCCTGGCTTAGGCGAGCACCTTTCCAGCCTGAGATTTTTTTCTCAAATCTATCAACTAGAGAGATCTAGAAGGTGTCCGGAGGTTTTAAACAAAGGGGTAACCCCAAATAAGTAGCAGGAAGGGACTCAATCTTGCAACCAAGAATTCCAGAAATCTTTCTCTGTCTGTGCAAAGGAGTGTTGAAGAAGAACAACTAGCTTTTTTGCTTATTTATGACCTGACCAGACGCTCTACCATAGGTATCCAACAATTTCTTCATCTCTTTAGCTTCCGAGACAGCAGACCATCCCATAAGCAAAGTGTCATCCACAAACTGTTGATGAGAGCATATCAAATTATTCGATGAAGGTTTGAGCCCCATAATAGATCTTTGAGCAACCAATTTACTCATGTTTCTGCCTAAAACTTCAGCCATAATTGTGAAAAGGATAGGAGAAATGGGATCACCCTGTCTTAACCCTCTAGAACTCCGGAAGAAGGTAGAAGGGGAGCCATTAATTAGAACCGCCACAGAAGCAGAGGAAATGAGTTGTTCAATGAGCTGCAAAACCCTTTCATTAAAACCAAAGGATTTTAAGATTTTAAACAGGAAATTCCAATCCACCCTATCATAAGCCTTTGAAATGTCAAGCTTAAGAAGAAAACCTTCCGATTTGGAAACCTAGAGGGAATGAACATTCTCATGAGCATGGACAATAGAGTCAAGAATTTGTCTTCCAGGCACAAATCCATTCTATTGAGGGGCAATTATGGATGGAAAAATAATGAGTAGCCTAGAGGTAAGCACCTTTGAAATAATTTTATAGAAGGAATTACAGAGACTAATGGGTCTAAAGCCTTCAAAATCCTGCACACCAGGCTTTTTGGGGATAAGGACCAAGAAAGTAGCATTTAACTCCTTCAACGGGTTTCTAGAACGGAAGAACTCTTTCACTGCCTTCTCAACATCTTCCCTGACAATATCCCAAAACCAATGGAAGAAAAGTAACGGGAAGCCATCAGGGCCAGGCGCTTTGCTTCCTTCAAAAAAAAACATGGCTTTTTCGATTTCCTCACTAGTGGGAATTGCTATTAACATTTCATTATCTCTAGAATTAACAATACTAGGGATAGCCTCCAGCAGCTGATTTTGATCATCAACATCAATGTCCTCTTTCTCAGATAGGAGATTCTTAAAGAAAAGAACAGCTTCTCTTCTAATCTCCTCCTCCTCCTCATAAGTTCTACCATCTACCACAATCTTAGCAATTTTGTTAGCAGCCCTGTGTTTAGAAGCTGAAAGGTGAAAGTATCTAGTATTTTTGTCTCCAGCTTTTAGCCAAAGAGCTCTAGACCTTTGTCTCCAGAATTCCTCTTCTTTGGTAATTACCTCATGGAGTTTTGAGAGAATCTCATTTTCCTTATCCTTAGTATCATCCAAATAGCCTTCCTTCTGAATTTTGTTTTGGATTTCAGACAGCCTAAACTGAAGATCATATTTTATTTGAAAGATATTTCCAAAAGATTCTTTTTTCCACATTCTGAGATTCATTTAAACTTCCCTTAGTTTTTTGGCAATTCTAAACAAAGCAGTGCCTTTAATTTTGATATTCCACCACTTCCTAACCTCATCACGGAGGAGAGGATGGGAGAGCCACATCTTCTCAAAACGAAAAGGGGTATTCCTCTTAATCTTTAAGGGATCAACAAGTTTTGTTATGTTAACCTTAATGAGTAATAATTTTACAAGATGAAATTGAAGGTTTCAAGAGTAAGTATGGAAGAACAATATAATAAGGAGAATGCTAGTATCACATTGTTTAATAAATTTACTTCCTATTATGCAATAATAGACACTACCCATTATGTAGTTATAGTCACAAGATATACAATTACAACTATTGTATCTCTCTTGTATAAAACTATGTAATGCACATAAATTAGTTTATATGTGGGATCATCATGGATAAAAAGGCCCTTAAGGAGCAAAAAAATCAGAAAAAATAGAGTTAGGCAACTTGACATAAAAATTTGAATAAGTTATCTATATTATTTCAAAATTATGTAAGAATAGAATCGACAGCAAATTAAATGTAGTTTCTAAACTACTAGGTTTATTTAAAATAAAAATCTATTTGGTGAAAATTTGAAATTTCAATGCAGTAGTACTTAAATTTTAGGGAAGAAATAAGAAGTAGGTGTCTATCTGACCACCCTAACCACAATAAAATGATAATATTTTTTTATAATATTTTAGATATAAGTAGACGAATCATGTCTAGATGTGATGCACATTTTTTGGTAATTTTTTTTCTTTTAAATAATTAATTATGAACTTTTTGTTGCAACTTTTAAAAAATATAAAAACTTGTATGTTTGACCACCTTAACTTGGTCAAAAGTTCATGAAATTCAATATATATTTTTTAACACTGTTTGAAAGCTATAGATGTTTTTCAATCAACCTATCAATCAAGAGTTTAATCGTAATTCAAATAGAAAATGAATAATAATTATATATTAAATTCAAAGTAAAGAATAATTTATATTTGTTGAAAGTTGAGACTCTCCTTTAAAAAATCTTTTCATTTCATCAATTTTGGGTAAAAAAGAAGTCATTAGCCAAATACCTTACACATACCCATTATATCGCCAGTTTTTGGCCCATCATGATCCTGCACATACCGATTACCTTTGTCAGGAATTTTACGTTTCTCCTTAATTTAATCCTATGTAAAAAAGTAAGCTTTACAACTAGCTATGGACATCCAAAAAATCATAAAAAATAGACATATTTCTCTATAATTTGTAGTTGTCATTTCCTTAGTGGAGATGTATACAAATTTAAAGAAAAACATAAGGATGATGCATCATTTTGTACATTTCATGTTTTAAAATTTGTTCAAATTTAAGGATTTGTAAAGAATCTTTATCATTGAATGCAATTATTATAGGCGATAGAAAAATTTTATTTTCTTAAAAGGGTTTAGAGAATCTTAAACAAATACAATTTAATGGGTGGGTCTAGGGGTGATGATAGAGGGTTAAATGTCAAACATATTAACTCTAATCTACAAACAGACAACAATTTCTCTCCTCATCAAACCTCATGGCAAGGGAAGATTGGGGAAACCCAAGTCCTTCAAAATTTGAATGCTCAATAGCTTGAAAAAAGGAAAATCCAGCAAAGGATAGAAGAAAATTTTCTCAAACCAAAGAATAACTCAAATTTGAACTCTAATACCAATGTAAGAAATGGCTCCAATGCCCTGATTTTTAAACATACCTCCCATGGCGGTGTTGTTATCAATAAAATTGTGGAGGTTGATGTCAGATCCTCTGAAGCCCTGTGTCAGACCTACATGCCTACCATTGTTTGGAATTATAAGGTTGCATTAGCCCAACCCCCAATTGGTCTAGACCCTCCTATTAACTAGCCTCCTATCAACCAGCCTCTTGAGGACTCTCCAAGTTATGATGGACCATAGATAGAATAGGAAAATAATCCTAATGCTTTTTTCTGAGTGTGAGGATCCTATTAGAAAGGGTGATGAAAATAATGATTAGGAGAAAGGACTATATGATTCTATTCATGATAATTTCATTCAAGAGAGGTATGAACAAACTCTCAAGAAAAAAATTTTCCCTAGGAGGCCAAAGAAAAATAGAAACTCGATAAATCTAAGTAAAGTCCAAGTGGTGAAAAAAGAAAAAGGAAGAAAAGAATCTTGGCCACCGTATCACCCTCGGCAAAAAGGCTAGAAACTAAGGATAAGCTTCGTAATTGTTTTGAAGAATTTAGACGTGACCAATAGGAAACTACTATGATAGTGAATGATGAACATTAACTATGTTTGTTGGAACGTTAGGGGACTTGAGTCCTCAGATCGTAAATACGTAATTAGAAGGTTCCTAAAGATGTTAAAAAAGAAATTATTTTTTCTTGTTTAGGAATCCAAGGTAGTTGGGTTCACACTTGAGAACAACCTCAAGTTTGTTTGGAATGAGGCAACCTTCTTCACTACTTTGCATGAAAGAAGAAGCAGAGGGGTGACTATTCTAGTTGCAAATCATTGGGTCCATTTGGTGAAAGAAAGTGGTGTCTCTCAATACAACAAGGTGGTATGGTTATCTATCAAGAAAGATGACTTGGTGTTTTGGATTTGCTTGGTATATGCCCCCAATGACTACAAGGATAGGACAAGGCTATGAAAATGGATGAACACTCTCCCTATGATACCCTAGGTTATCAAGCGAGGCTTCAATATGCTTGAGTAGGTGGAGGATAAATGGGTAGATATATATTTATCTTGGAAAGGGAACGAGAATAATTTTTGGTTCAGGCTAAAGAATAAACTGAACCTTGTATATCCAATGGAAAAAAGGAAGGATTACAAGGGGGTTTGGTACTCCTAGTGCAATGCCAAAAAGGGGGTAATAGAATTTACTACAAGTTGGATAGAATTTATGATAATAAAGAATTCTTCAACTTTGTATCAAATACTCTCTCAGATCACCACCCTATCAAGGATGAACTGGTGTTATGCCAATGTAGACCTAAAGAGGCAAGAAACAGTACATCTTTCATTTTGAATGCAAGTCTATTAAAAGATGAACATTGCAAGGAAGTTATTTCCTCATTAAGGGAGATTAATAAAAGGATGTTGAAAGAGGAAAGTGCCACAAAATGTTGGAACACCAATTTTAAGAGTTTGTAAAAGATCTTCTAAACAATTGGTAAAAAGCATGCCAAGGACGCAAGGAGGGTGGAAAATGAATTTCAAGAGGCCTTCCTCAATTCTAAAGCAAGGAAACAAGAAGCTCCAAGTGATATAGTGTTGAGGGAAATGATGGTAAGTGTCAAAGATAGCTTAAGGAAGGTCCAAGCCAAAAAAATAAATGGGCTCAAAAATAAGGGGGAAACTTAACTGGTTGGCTTGTGGTGATACGGGGACAAAATTCTTCTTCAAATACAACAAGGGAAAAAGCATAAAGGAATAGATAAGGGTTGATGCAAGAAGTTTGGTCCACAAAATGCTCAAAAAGTGGAAGTGTTTTTGCTATTTTTCAAAATTTGTCACATTTGGATTGAAAATTTGAGGCATGTAGACAATGAATCTTAAAAAAAGGTCAAAAATATGAAATTTAGAATTTTTAATCTAGTTTCAAAATATTTAAATTATTCAAATACCCAGATTATAGAAATTAAATTCTGATAGGGATCTATAAAAACCACTTTTTAAAAGTCCCTATTTTTTACCAAACCATGCACGTGTACAAAGACCACTTTTTGACCCAAATAAAGGTATTTTGATAGTTCCTTTTGGGTAAAGAGAGCTAATAGCATGGAGATTGATGAAGAAATTTTCTTGTAATCTTTTGTTGAATTTTTATTTATTGAATTTTTATTGGCCTTAATTACTATTTTTAAAAATCAACATGTACAGACAACATAATTGGACCTAAACTATTTTTTTTTTTAATATTTTTTTTAATTGTGTAGAGAATTGTCTAAAGATTGATGCAATATATTTTTTTTGAAAAGAAACTTAACCCAAAAAAAGTTATTAAAAAATAAAAAGCCTGATATTTCCAAGTTTAAGGCCCTAATTTTCTTAGAAATTAATTAAAAATCACAAAAATAATCAATAATGTAAAATTATATATTCAAAAACTAGAAATCATGTTCTCTAATGGGTTTTATTTTTATAGATTGATTCAGAAAAAAGGTCCGTCAGCCATATTGCCAAAGTTGGACATTCTTCTAAAATATGCCTTAGTTTTTTAGTTGCAGGTCAAAGGCTAAGGCTCAGATTTCCAAGCCTTTCGTGAGCCTAAAACCAAGGCTACATGTGGGTTGGTAATTTAATTTTTAAATAATTCATACATGTTATTCAAACGTGTAATGAAACGAGTGTGTGTTTCATCGTTATCTTATTACCCGTTGGGTAAAAGTAATGTGTATGTGTTATAAAACACATACACATTCCTATAATAGAACGCGTATGCATTCCATAACATGTATGCATTTTTTAAATAGCCATTTTTTCCCAATTTGGAAAATACTAATAAAACACATTTTTCCTCAACATTCCTTTTCTGTAGTACGGTCGAAAAGCACCATTTTCTACATTTTTTATTACAAATTTGTCTTGTGTAGGGAATATTCTATTCAAATTGTTGGAGGAGAAAAGTGCAGGTTGAGTTTTATGAAGTGGAATCAAGTACAAGAATATTTTACAAGATTTGGGAAAAGAGAACTTTTGGATGTATTCATGGTGTTTTTGTACTTCAAAGTTTATAGAAGAAAGGATCTTCATACTACATAGTTTTTTTTGAATATTTGAAGGAGAAGGAAATTTGAAAATTGGTTAGTTGAATCATTTGTTTTGTCATCAAAAAGGGTTTGGTAAGCATGGGATCAAAGAAAAGACAAAGAAAAAAATGTAGAAAGTTAATGACACCTAAAGAAATTCAAGTAAATAAAGAAATGGAGGAAAAAATACAAAAGGATAGAAGAGAAAGGATTTGTCAAATAAAATTTTTGGAAGCATCTAGTTCCATGAATGTTGTAGAGGAAGCCATGAATGATGAAATGAATGTAGATGATGCAAATGTGGAGATGGTGAATATGGAAGAAAATGCAATTATGGAGACAAACCCAACTATGACTTCAACTTCAACTTTGAATGATATGGAAATAGTACTTATGCAAACAACTTCAGGTATGTCATCAAGTCCAGCTCCCAATGATATGGAAAATGCAACTATTCAAACAATCTATCGAGGTATGTTTTCAAACCTGAGTCTTGATAATATTGGTCTTGCTTGTTTAGATGAAGTTGGATACACCATTGATGATATCAATAATTCTAGGGTTGAAGCAATGGAATTTTTTTTTATGAAATTATATCTTATGAGAATGCAAATGAGAATGAAATCCCTTTAAAATATGAAAATGAAAATGAAACCCCTTGTACGGATGAAAGTGAATTTTTTTTTTTTACAATTGAAAAAGATGTGCTAGATAACCTTTGTGGTAAACTTTCTTGGAGACAAATTAGAATTTATGGAAATAAAAGATGTAAATTTCTTTTTATAGAAATAAATTAGGATTCCAATGTCAACTCATAGTGCAATTGATGAGAATGTTGAAAATGAGAAAAGTGATGAAAAAATTAGGAATTTTTGTAAAACCAGAAAAGAAAGATGATTTAGTAAAACAATTCATATCAAGTGTTGCTAATGCTATTGATTTTATAGGTAATAAAAGTAGATCTAAAGATAATAATGTGGCTCGTCATGCAATAAAAACTACTCTAGTTGATAAAGAAACTTCAAATAGAAGAATGTTAAGTAAGATTAGTAAATGTATAAAAGTAAATCCTAAAACGCTGATAAGAGTTGCTAGAAGAAGAGAAAGTATTGAAAATGATCCAATTAATCAATGTTCAATTTTTCAGTGGTAGACTCCCAAGATCAGACATGAAATTAACTAATGAAATTAAATCTTTAATTGATAAATTTTGGCATGATAATACAAGAGTATCACCTAACATTAGAGATGTCTTAAACTTAAGGGTGGGTTCCAAAATTTGTGAGCCTCATCCAAAACATCTCTTAAATATGACTCAAACTAAATTATATAAAAAAAAATTAGATGCTTCAATCTTACCATTGAATATTAACATAAGTCAAAGATCATTCAAAAAGTGTAAACATTGGTATGTTATAATTAATAAGCAATGTTCAAATCTCTTTATGTTGTAAGACGCATGTACAGTTTTGTTATTATTCAGGACATATGTGGTATTAATATGCCACCTGAAAGAATCAAATATTTTATAGCAGGTTTGTTTTGTGAACCCTCTAATGGAAACTTTTTTTATTTAAAAGCATGTATTTCTCGAGAATGTGATATATGTGGTAACTTTTCATTATTAGGAGAATGTATACATGAAAGTAGTTTAGATAAATTTGGACAAAAATTAGTGGATATACAAAAATTTAAAAATGTGGAGTATTCTTTAAAAGATAGAAAAATTGGAAAACATTGTGAGATAATTGTGGAAAAATTTAGTGTGCATGCATTTATTAAAGAATTTAAAGATAAGATTGTACCTAAATATGTTCAACACTCTTAGTATTCTCATTGGCTTGATAATGAATTCATTTTATGTAAAAACACATTCCCAATTGGAACTATATTGTTAGTTGTTGATTTTGCAAAAAATTATACTCTTCCTCCACAAGAAGAAATTCAATCACAGTATTATAATTTAGTGCAAGTAGCTATATGTGTTCATATTTTTTATAGACATGTAGATGATAGTAGAGAAGATAATAGAATTTTTTTTAGAGAGTACCATTTTTATGTAAGTGATAATAAATTACATTCATCTGAGTTTCTTCAATATTGTTTTGATATATTTTATAAAAAATTAAAAAATAGAGGAATTCAAATGCTAGAACATCTCATATGGTCGAATAATTGCATGGGTCAATTAAAAAAATGATAGAATGTTTTATTGGTCATGTAGAGGTCATAAGGAAAATAATATCCATCACATATGGAGTTTTTTTGAAGTAGGTCATGGTAAGGGAGAACACGATGGAGCAAGTGTGTGTGTGAAAAGAGCTCTTGCTAGAGAGCAACTAAAATTTGAGGATGTTGCAAAATTTAGAGATGCACATGCAATTTTAAATTGGTGCAATACCAAATTATCTACAAGAACAAGTAAGAGCTCAAAAATTCGATGCTTCTTTTGGTTAGTTGAAGAAAATGATATTTTTTCTTGACAAGATTGTGAAACAATTAATGGATCTACAAAATGGAATTTGTTTAAGAGTTCGAATTAAAACACATGGACAATATGGACAAGGGAGTTGGTATGATTTTTCCAATTTTGTATTGTAGGTGATTAGGAGGTGTGTCAAAATAAGGAATGGGTCAAACAATGGAAACAAAGAGAGTTAACACCTACATCAACACATATACAACATGTAATGACAATTGAAGATAATCAAGTGTTCACATCAGATGATTATGATCATGTTTTGGATATTGTACAAGAAGGTACATTATTTATTGAGTTGAATTTGTAGATGCCTTTTTCTACATTTTTGCTCAAAAATAAACAAACATTAGTATTTTCATTTAAAACAAAGCAAACCAAAGCATCTCTATGAAATACTAAATCATGTTAAGTATGAAACTAAAGAAACAAGGAAGCTAAATAAAACACATAATAACATGAATCAAAATCTATCTCATAGTGGACTGGTGCTACTTTGATATGGAAAGTAGCCCTTTCCCAATCCTTTACAATCTCTTGGATGATGGATGAAATTGCTTGAAGATTCTATGTGATATGATGAACAAGATGCAAATTCTTGAGATTGTGTATCAAGTTCTGTCCAAAATCAAACGAAGAATCCTCCATTTATAGGAATGAAGGATGGAAGAATGCAAAACATGAAGGATTTGGGATAAAACATGAGCCAATGACAAGATGCCACTTTTCAAGGTGTGAGAGGATCAAGGTTGCACATATTTTGATCAATGTGCATGATAAATGCTATTAGGTTCAAATTTGAAATTTGAAAGTTGGCTTGTTGGAGGGAGATGAAACAATCTTAAATGCCAAGTGGGGGACATGTAAGAGACAATGTAAGAGGAGTTAATGCTATGTTGGAGGACAAGACATTTGGGAGGGAGATTTGAAATGGAGGAATATTCCACTTGAGATTCCTTTTTTGAATGAAAAGGTGGAATTAATAAATCAATTAAATTGATTTATGTGCACAAGTTGCAAAATCTAGAGAATTGGAGTGATTATGATTAGCATTAGTAGTTTATGATTAAGATGAAGATTAGTTTATTTTGACTTTTGAGCTAGATACTTGGATTTATTTAAATCAAATGGGAGGAAATTAATGCATTAGTAGTTTATCTTAATAAATTTGATTTATTTAATTAAATGAGGAACATTTGAAGATAATTGAATAAAATTGATTTATTTAATTTAAGGAGGATGACTTAGGATTTAATTAAACAAAAAATGATTTATTTAATTAAAGAGGGAAAATGATGAATTTTAATTAGATAAAGATGATTAAAATGGTTAGTAGAGGAATGATCAAGGATGAATTGAAACTAGTGAATTAGGATCAGATGCATGTATATTTTACTTGTCTACATTTTTCCCCTCTTTGAAGCAATGTACCTACTCAGTTGGTTCAAAGAATAAACTACCAAGATGAAAATTCTTTTTTTTTTTTCAAATGCGCCAGCAGAAAGAAGTATACTAGTACATTTCCTCCTCGAGAGATTGAGTGAAAAAATCAATTTTAGAGTCGATCTCACGACAAAGAGGTTCAAGATGGATGTATGGATGGTTATGATGATGATGCAAATGAGATGGTTTTAAGATGCTTAGAATAACCAAACAACTTAAATGATAATGTACTGCATTTGATATGGATGATGTGATGATGCCTATATGATTATGCAATGGATGTTTCATGCAAATGTATGATTTATGAGATGCTTAGACTAATAGATCTATATTATGATGATGAACATGCATGCATGATGATCAATGTCTCTTATATGATATGATATGATGTGCAATATGCTGATGGTTTTAAGCTGCTTTAGAATAACCAATCTACATTATCCTAAACAACTTAAAATGATAATGTAATGCATGTGAGGTGGATTAGATGGATGATGTGATATGCTATGATTATGAGATTTATGTATGCTAATGATTTTTTGATGCAGGATGGATGCACTGGTGATGATGATTAACAAGCCAACTTTATTAAAGATGATGATGAGAGATGGATTATTTTCTTATCAAGAATTGGGACTTTGAAAGGGCTACTTACCTTATATTTGATAACACACATAGATACGATGCATCAAGGTCTAAAGAACCAAGATGGAATTGTACCTAGTGCGATGGAATTTGACTCAACAAATAGATAGGACTATTCTTGTTCACACTTGACATAAGAAAACCTTGCTAGGATTCACCTAACAAAGCAAGTATTCACCAAGTTATATTATAAGAATGTCCAACAAGTACAATAGACAAAAAGACAATGATCGATGCCCCATTCCTTTCTCTCTAAATCATTTTGATTAGACATCATTGAGAGGTCATTGGAATGAGTGCAATAAGATAAATAAAAAGAAAAGAGCACACAAACAAGTCAATGTTCTTCATACATCCAGCCAAAGGGATGTGTTTTATTTAGGATAATTTTCCAAAGTTATTTCCAATAGATAATTCCCATTGTAGGAAGGATACATCCTAGGACATGTTAGTGGATAGTGGCAAGTTGATAGGTTGTTCAAAAAGGCTATTGATATAAGGTTGATTGACATGTTTGTGAATGATCAAGAGTTTGATTTTGCATTTAAAAGTTTGTTGTTTTGATTTTGATTTTACCTTTGAAGTTTGTGTTTGCTGATTGTTGTGGTTGTTTCTATATGTATTGCCAAAGGATGAAGGTGATGATCAATTTATTATGGATGGAAGTTTATTGTGCGTGAAGCGAAATGGGATGGATAGATTTTTTCAAATATTTGGATGTTTTTGATGTTTTGAAATTTTTTGAGGTTGTTTTTGGGTTTTTTCGAGATTGTACAAATGTTTTGGATTTCCAATTATCCAAATGTTTTTGGGTTTTATGAGATTTTATGAATGTTTTTGAATTTTGTGTCTCGGGGGCTCATCAAAGATTATCCTTGCCTACGTTTAAGCTCAGAGATGACGTAGTTCAGATAGCATTTTTTTGACATTTTTCTAACTTTAATGAGTGTTTTTGGATTTTCTTGGTTTTATGAATTTTTTTGGCTTTTTCGATGTTATGAATGTTTTGGATATGGACATGTGTGACAATATCAATTCTTTGTTTTGGGATTTTGTTGAAAACCAAGCAAAGGTTGATTTATTTGATCAATGGATTGATGATGATAACATTGTGAGGATACACAACAATGCAAGGATAGTGTTAAGCAACACAATGATTGGGATGGATATCCTGAGATGATAATGGATTGATGATAATAACATTGTTTAGGATACACAACATTGCAAGGATAATGTTAAGCAACACAAGGATTGGGAAGGATATCTGGAGATGATTTTTTGATTGGAATTCATTGATCAAGATTTTGAAGCTTGATTTTGGAACCAAAATGCTTTGAATGATTTTATTTAACATTTGAAGTGTAAATTAGATGTGAATGATAGTGATTGTTTGGATTGATTTTTGATGAAAGATGAATCTTGACAAGGAACATCTTCTCGCCAAATGTGCCATGGGTTAGTGATTTGGACTTTTGGCTCACAAATGCTTTGAACAATTTGATTTCACTTTTTCCAATGTTTGGATCACCACATAAGTTAGAATAGATAGATCAATATTTATTCCTAAAGCAAGATGTAAATATCTGCCCCTAGTGTCTAGAAATGTATGGAATGTCATGGATGGATACCTTGATAGGTGTGTGGATGGATGGATATGGTAAGCACGCAAAGGATGCCAAGGATTATCTTGGAATAGGATAAGGTGTTTGAATAGAGGAATGCTCCATTGGAAAATGCTTCATGGCTCAGATAATATTGGGATAAGATAGGATCAATGAAAATCACTTATTTCAAGATTTTTACCATAAGCAAGTGTAAAGTGTGCACCAAACTTTCATCAAGATCAAGATAATTTGGACTATGGATGGAGGTGTATGAAAATGGATTGGATAAATGTGTCATGGATGAATGGATTTATTATGGATAAGATGGATGGAATGCTGGATTTATTATGGATGGGATGAGATACTTTCACCTGAAGTGGCACACATAGATGCTCAATTCTACACATGACTTCTATTTGCTAGGTTTTTATCATGATACCTATCCAAAGCGCCACCGTAGTGGTTTTCACTAAAGGACGATTTTATCTTTATTATTTTCATGATTTTTCTATTCTTTTGAATTTTTGATTTTTTGATTTTTCTTATTTTTTGATTTTATTGGATTTTTCTAAAAGATTTTAAGCTCATTCTAAAATTCCTTGTAGTTTTGATGTAGATACTTTTTTCATAATGTGCCATCGATATCCTACTTGTAGAAGATACTTTTCCAAGATACGTGCACTTGAAAGCAACTTTTGAGATTCTTGATCTGCTTTGTTGATACTAGAACTAACTCTATCTTTATGTTCATAGTGTAATAAAGTGCCTTGTAAATCATTATGATGAAGGTTAGCTACCAATACATAATCAACATGAGAATTGGATATCATCCATGGAGGCATGGATGGAGTGTGTTTAGGAATAAAAAGATGAATTGGTTAATAGTTTGGAACCTTTGACTCTCCAAACTTGGGAAGATGAGCAATGATGGGTGGATATGGAAGTGTGCATGGAATTAGGACCAACTACTTGATATACTTTTTATGTTGCTTGAGAAGCCCACTATTGACTTTGTGGACATCTCTGATGGACACTTTTCCCTTTTTTATTTTTCCCCATACTCTCTTTGACTAATGGATTTTGATAGGGATAATATTTCTTTGTATTCTTTGGTGTCCATGTGTATTTGATTTGTCCATTATGCTTCTTAGCTTCTTTTAATTTGATAACATTCTTCATGCTTTGATTCAAATATTTCTTTTGATGTTGCTCCCAATTAATGGATGGGGTGATGGGTGGATGAAGATTTGTGATGTGGCTAGTTGTAGTATTGGCATCGGTTTCATCATAAGGATTCTTCGTGCTCC
Source organism: Sequoia sempervirens (assembly GCA_007258455.2). NCBI lineage: Eukaryota > Viridiplantae > Streptophyta > Pinopsida > Cupressales > Cupressaceae > Sequoia > Sequoia sempervirens. The sequence continues at coordinate 206,212,409 of VDFB02281492.1, forward strand.
TTATGTTGACATTTGCTTGAGATGAAGTTTCCCCCAGTATTGTGGAATTAGTACCTTCATGCTTTGATTATGCTTGTTTCAAGAGTTCCTTTTTAGAATGCATTCTCTAATAAATGACCACTACAAATGGCATTATTTTAATTTGTTGCACTACTGTCTTTGGAATATCCTATTATGTCTGACATATTTCCTTGAGTGGATAATGCTCCAAGATATCTTCATACATTATGTCCTTAGTCTAAATCTAGGATATATCCAATCCTCATGTTTACAACTCAATTTGACTATAGGAATCAGTAACCTGCTCTTTTTGTGTAATAATGTCAAGAGTAAAGGAATCCTATTCTAAATGAAGATCATCTACGTGTCAATCCACAAAAAACATCTCATGGGTAGATGGAGGAATATGTGCTATATGGATATGATAATTATCTGCAACATCCTGTATAGATAGGAGAGTGTTCATTAAATCATTATAGTATCTTGGAGATACAAATTCTTGATCTTGATTAATGTTGGAGTTACTTTTGACATACTTTGGATCAAGTTCTTGACATGGGTCACTTTCAAAGGATGGATTGCTTATAAAGGGTTCTTGGATATCTTCATTAGGAATGAGAAGTGGCTCAATATGCTCTTGATCTTTGAGTAGACTTCGATCAAATGTTGAGTTGAAGATTCCTTCAATATCTGTAACCATGAGGGTCAAAGGATGTCAATATGTCTTAGAAGGGACTGTGCTAGACTTTGGTGGTTATTGATCATGCTTTGGAATGAATTCTTGGGATATGTGACTAATTCATTGGATGATGTAGAAGTATTGTCAAAATGATCATTGTGGTGGAAAGATCACTATGGTTATTATTTTTGATCAATCAAGTCTTGGATGATATTTTTGAGTCAAGCGGGTATGTGCGAGGATCATGGGCCAAAAGTGGCAATATGATGGGTATTTGTAGGGTATGTGGTTCACGACCTTTTTTACCCAAAATTGATGGGAAACAAAAGGGTTTTTTTAAAAGGATATTCTTAGCTTTTCCACCAATATAAATAATGTTTACTTTGAATTTAATAAATAATTATTATTCATTTTCTATTTGAATTATGACTAAAACTTCTGATTGATAGGCCGATTGAAAAAAAAACTATAACTTTCAAACAATTATCATTTTTTTTTGAATCTAAAACATGCATCACATTCTATGCTTATACATGGGATTAAAAAAAGAATTTCATGAAGTTTTGACCAAGTTAAGGTGGTCGGACATACAAGTTTTATATTTTTTTAAAAGTTGTAATAAAAAATTCATAATTAATTATTTACTTGTAAAAAATTACAAAAAGTATGCATCACATCAGGGCATGAGTCTACTTATATATAAAATCTTATAAAAATACTATTATTTTATTGTGGTTAGGAATTAGTCGAGACAAGCACCTACTTATTTTTTCCACGAAATTTAGAGATACTCGTGAAATTTCAAAATTTCATAAAATAGATTTTTTTTTTTTCTTTTTAAAATAAACCTAGTAGTTTAGAAATTAAATTCAATTTTTCACCACAAATTCTATTCTTCCATATCTTTGAAATAATATAGATAACATTCAAATTTTTTACGTCAAGTTTCCTAACTATAATTTTTCTAAATTTTTGCCACTTAAAGGTCCTATTTTTTCCATGATCCGTACATACCCAAACACAATCTAATGTTGTGTGTCCCTTTATTTTATGATACTCACAAAGGTGTTTCTCATTATACCATAGTGGTTTTACCAAGGGCTCTTGATAATTATCATAGATGGGGATTTTGATGAGATTCTTGTTTACTAGTTGCTTCATGACCAATTCAATTGGTTTCCCAAGTGGTGTGTATTTTCATTTTTTACCTTGTGAGATTTGTACTTTAGATTGACCTTGTGGTGATTGATTTTGGATAATGTTTTTGATTGATTTTGGACAATATTTATGATTTGCCCAGGATGATGTTTGGATTTGGAAAGATAGATTGAAATTGAACATTGTTGTGGTTGGGAATCACATTGCCTTGATTTAGGTAACTTTGATTTTACATGTTGTTACCTTGACTTAGATCAATACATGCAGTCATTAACATCTTGTTAGTACTTTGAAAAACCTTCCTATGATTTGCAAACATATCTATCCCAAAGTTTACCAAGTGTGGATTTGAAATGTTCATGTTTGGTAAAGTTCTACTTGGTATATTCACATTTGGCATGTATGAATTTGGTGGGATAATGTTATTTTGTTGAAGACCCATGCATTGATTGTTTGGTTGATAGATTTGTAGGGTTGGATTTAAATCTACCATTGGGAAAGTTGTTCCAAAATTTAGATTGGGCATACTCACATTTTTTGTTCCTTTGAGGTTTGTAAGAGACAATGATCCCATGTATGGATTGTATAAATGTGAGTTTTTATAATTCATTGGTTTTGTAAGGCTTTGATAATTTGGTTGACTTCGACCATTCATGATGTATGAATCAAGTTTATATTCCGTGTTTTTCTTGTGTTTTGACCTTGTTGTAAAAGTGACCCTTAAGGTGTTTAGGACCAATGATGAGATGAAGGATGAAAGGGGTGAATGATATGGGTGTTGAATTTTTAAGACCCTTGGAGGAGATACTAGACTTTAGGACTTTAGGATTTTTCAGTTGATTTGATTTGGATAAGGGACATATAACCCCAAGATATTGGATGTTATCTTGGAATGAACTTTTCCACAAGGTGATAATTTAACTAAGAGTATGAAGAAGGATGCATCTACACACGCTTAGTCAAACAAGATGATTTTCATTTTGATTCGAGGATTTTACCTAAAATCCTTAATGAATGATTTTTCCAATGGTTCAAAATTTGTTTGTGAGATGGGTTTTTATTGATATTTTGAGGATGGATGAAAATTTTTATTTTGACCCTAGATGAACCTAAGAGGGACTTGCTTACAAGACCAAGATATTGAAGAGCATGATTTTCCTAGAAAGTAGTTCAAACCAAAAGATCAATGTTTTCTCGAAAGACCACAAGACAAAAGATAAACAAGCACATGTGTGGGGTTCGAATGATTCTTATCTTTTATTAATGGGTTCCTTTTATCACAAACACACTCTTGATTAGCTTTTGAAACTAGATGTCCAATGTCCTAATTCTCTTTCATACCACAAAGTCCATTATGTGGAAATCTAGAAAATCAAGTAAAAAGTTTCCTAATGTCGAGCTTAGTAGGAGAAAATTGAAATGAAATAAAAATGCTTAGAAGCCTCTAAGGATGAGAATCCCAAGGGAAAGTAATAGCATCTAAATTTGTTCAAGGATATTTTCTTCTCCTAAAGGGTTTGATATTTGATGCTCATGTTGAATGTTTTTTTTCCAATGTTTTTGATCAAACAATGTGTTTTGACTTCAAGAACAATCACAACCCTATGGATATTTGAGAGAATATTT
>VDFB02281492.1:206215971-206419189 GCA_007258455.2 Sequoia sempervirens
TTTTGCCATTTTTTTCGCATCGTCAGCGAAAAAGAAAAAATATCCGAAAAAGAAAGAAAACCGACATTGTAAAACCCTAATTCTAGAAGCTTCTAAAAGCTTGTTAAAAGGGGATGGGATGGGGGTTACAGTATGAAGAAAAACACGATTATTCGCGAGATTGTAATAGGTTTTGCACTGGATAATAAAAGTATTGGATGGATGCGGTTTGGTGGATGTAGCCCAGATTGGGTGAACCACGTTAAATTATCTGTGTTATGATTTATTCTGTGTATGTTTTAGTTTCTCTATTTATTATTTAAATCTGCATTTAATTGTTAGATATCTGCCATCTCTAACCCTAACACATAGGTCAAATCTCCCCTACCCTAGCCCACTGTACCCTATTAGGGTAGTTTTTTCCTTGTTGATGTCTTGTCATCCAGTTACCCAACGGTAACTTCCAGAGCACCTTTCTATTGCATGTTCTGAAGCACCTTTCAGCTATATGTTCTAGAGCACCTTTCTGTCATATGTTCCAGTACACCCTTCTGTTATATGTGGTTTACCAATATGTTTTACTGAGTTTTTTGGTTTTGGTTTTCATTAATATTTTATGTGTTCTTATATATTTAATTTGGATTGACACTATTTTGATCGGATCCATTAGTATCCCCTCATGCTTTAAATATGGTATTTTATGGTGGTTAATTACTTGGGGATTTGAATTGTTAGTTTCTTGAGGTTTTAAATATTTTATTTAAATGATTTTATTAACCCCTTTTGGGGAGCCTTGTGTGTTTGGATGATTGGATCTAAATTATTATTTTTATATGAAAGAGGGAATGTTGGATACTTAGTGATTTTTATTAATTGTATTGGGAGGCTTTAATAGTTTGTTTTATTTAAATGCCTCATTTTATTTTTATTGTTTTGGGGATAAATTTTAAAATAAGGGGGGAAGTCTTGTTTTCAATACATTTATTTTTTTATTCTTTTATTCAGAGGGGGTTATCTTTGGGGAGAAGAAATTTTTGATTTTGGGGAAAGAGGAGAAAACCCCACAATTGGGTCAGCTGAGTGAGGAAGAATCATGGAGAATTTTTGAGAAGAAATTTCTGGGCATTGGCTCCAGATGTTCAACATGGCTATGTTGTTTGGTTGCTCCATTTTGGAATCTAGTCATGCCTTGCAAGGAGAGCAATTTTTCAATTCAAAATTTGGGCAGAAATTAGAGGTATTCTTCTAGATATTTCTTGAATTTATGAGTTATAAATGTATGTGGGTATTTTTAATTTGCTGCACTGGGTGTTTTCATGGCTTTTGAGTTGAGTTTTCTTTTCAACCTAGTTATTCTTTCTTTTTTTTGGGAAATATGAGATTTTTATAAATCTATTCAACCCTCCCACTTTAGACTAAAATCCAATCTTGGGATTCACTTAAAATGCCTAAAATATCATCAGGGTTGGAGTCCAAAACGCATTTTGAACACTTTCCTTTTTGGCCAAAAATTATGTTGCTTGGTAAAACATTTTTCATTGCTGCTCTTTTACAACCTATTAAAAACACAAAACAAATATGGAAGCCAAGTAGAAATGCCAAGATCTCAATTGGGTCTTCAGCAGATTTTTATTCTGGACACTTTCATTTTTGGGAAAAATTCGTGCCTTCTTCTAAATGACATTTTTTTATGCTTCTCTTTAACCATTTTTTATAAATGCAAAATAAAATTTGATTCCATGTAGAAATGTTGAAATATGAATTGGGTCTTTGTTCGATTTTTAATCCGGACACTTTTATTTTTCATGTTTTTGCCCAGCCTTGTCTTAAATGATGTTTTCTAGTACATCACCTCATTATGGGTCTTAAAATTGAAAATTGAAGGTGGATTCCAACTTGGAACACCAAAATACGAATTGGGTCAGTTTTAGAATTTTAATCCGGGCACTCTGAATTTTTATGTAATATTTATGTCTCTGTTTCATGATTGAAATCAGCCATCTGAATGATTAGCATCAATGTTTGTTTGAATGTTTTAAAAATATTTTATGATGGATTTTGTGGATTTTCTTCTATTTCACTCTTGTTATGGATTCCTCATTTTTTTAAATGAGAAGGCCTATCCATTTGTAGGGAGTTGATGCGGGCATGATTGAGTTTCCTAGTCTGTAGGAGAGATGTACTTATTTTTGTGTGGTGCCATCCCTTCAAGCACACATGATGTCATTTTTTCTAGTTTGTACTCTTGTACCCTATACCTCAGTATTCATGAGTAGTACCTGACATGCTTTTGTATGAATGTCTTCATGATGTGAATTCATCTTTAATGCATTGTATTTCGTGTTTGCTTTGTGTCAGATGTGAGTGTACTTGGCTATATGTTACCCTTGCCTTGCGTTTCTACTTGGGCCTTGTGACTACCTTCAAGCATGATGGGGTGGCCTCTTTTGAGTCCACATGGTAGGGAGGCGTTGCCACCACCATTGTGGACCGGTGTACAGGTTATTGGAGCACTAGTTGAAGTTGATCCCTCTTGTACTCGTCTTATATGTTGATGTATTTTATTTCATAGCTATGCCTTTTTATTCATGTACATTCATTTATGTATATTGTACTCTTTGAAAGAGAAGATAAAATCATATAGATTAATGAGAAGAAATGAGATGATTTATATTTGGTTTATGAGTTCCGGTGTTGGTATCAGACTTGCTTTCATTATGATGATAATTATTTTATAGGTTTCCTTCAAAAGTCCTTATGCAAAAAATTAGATCTTGGTTATATTTTCCTTCATCTTTTAGTCTGCTAAAGTTCTAGAGAAACACAGCCTTTTGTTAAGGTTTTATGTTGTGGCTGCAAAAGTTTCAGAGGATCGTCACTTTCTATTTTCATTCCATGTTGTTCTTGCTATAGTTCTGGAGTAGCATTGAAAGTTCCAGAGCAATGTTGTTAAGGTTCCAAAGTAGCGCTAAAGGTTTTGGAGTAGTGCTGAAGGTTCCAAAGTAGCACTGTTAAAGTTATGGAGCATTGCTGAAGGTTCCAGAGCAGCACTGTTAAAGTTCTAGAGCAATGCTACTAAGGTTCCGGAGCAATACAAAAGTTTCAGAGTAGTGCTGCCAAAGGTTCTGAAGCATAGCAAGAAGTTCCAGAGCAGAGGTTCTGTAGCTAGAATTTTTGTTGCTAGAAGTTCCATAGCTGGAACTTCCGTAGCTGTATGTTCCAGAGCAAGAAGTTCTAGAGCAGAGGTTCCAGAATAGGAATTTTTGTAGCTGGATCTTCCATAGCTGAAGCTAATGTAGCTAGAAGTTCTGTAGCTGAAAGTTTCGTAGTAGGAACTTCTATAATTGGAAGTTCCTAGATGGAGGTTTTGTAGCTGGAACTTCCGTAGCTGGAAGTTCTATAGTTGAAACTTCTATAGCTGGAACTTCTAGAGCTGGAAGTTTAGGAGCAAGTTTCTGGAGCTATTGTGTTTGCTCCTGTTTGGATTTTTCTCTGGAGGGTGGATTAGTCATCTCCTTTGGGTTGTGTTCGGCCATGCTTGGCCATGTAAGTTGTCGATTTATTGTATTGTAAAATACTTTTTTGTGTAATTCATTATGTATGTTTTCAAAAAAAAAAAATTATCTTGTTTTCTTTTGGCTCTTACACTTCGGGGTTGCATAACGAGATTTTACATTAATGAAGAAACTAATTGAAGGTTGAAAGGTAGAATTAATAAAATTTGGAAGGAACATAATGATCTCATGGAAGCTTAGAATCAATAAAATATATTATTGGAGTATGTGTTGGATCATCATGGAGAAAATAGGCCCTTAAGTGGCAAAAAATTCAAAAAAATCAAAGATAGGCAACTTGACATAAAAATTTGGATAAGCTATCTATATTATTTAAAAAATATGTAACAATAGAATCTATAGAATGTAGTTTCTAAACTACTAGGTTTATTTTTTTTAAATAAAATCTATTTGGTGAAAACTTGAAATTTCAATGCAGTAGCACTTAAATTTTAGGGAAAAATTAAGTAGGTGTCTGTCTGACCACACTAACCACAATAAATTGATAATATTTTTTTATAAGATTTTAGATATAAGTAGAGGAGTCATGTCCTAATGTGACGCATAATTTTTTGTAATTTTTTTCTAAGTAAATAATTAATTATGACCTTTTTATTAGAACTTTTAAAAAATAAAAAAACTGATATGTCTGACCACCTTAACTTGGTAAAAACTTCATGAAATTATTATTATTTTAATCCTATAGTATGTGAAGCATAGAATGTGACACATATTTCAAATTCAAAAAATGTGATACCATTTGAAAGCTATAGATGTTTTTCAATTATCCTATCAATCATGACTTTAGTTGTAATTCAAATAGAAAATGAATAATAATTATTTATTAAATTCAAAGTAAAGCATAATTTATATTGGTGGAAAGTTGAGAATATCCTTTAAAAACCCTTTTCCTTTCATCAATTTTTGGTAAAAATTCATCAGCCACATACACTACACATACCCATCATGTCACCACTTTTTGGCCTGCCATGATCCTACACATAGCCATTGGCTCAAAAAATATCGCGTCTTAAAATTGTGTAGGAAGCAGGCTACTCTTATATAGTTCCCCCTTCTCATGTGATGATTGAAAGCACAAAGCTTAAACAAAAGGTACAAATGTTGGAAAAAGCAGTTGAAGAATGCTTATCATAATCAATAAAAGGAGAATATGTGCATTGGAACATGCGTCCTACAACATAGATTGTCTAAAACCTTAAGAAGGATTAAAAATACTTGCATGTTGTTGATGTGTTTTTTATGCACTTTTCAACACAGGCAGTGCATAGGTGCACTACCTCTCTTGAAAGACAATCTTCCACAATCAGATTGCAGAACACTATCCTAAGGTCTCTAATGTCAGGTCTTGACAGTGCTTGGAATATTTCTATTATTTTGTGTGATTTGCTGGAATCACAAGGCGGTCTTATGGATGAATTACAAAGCATAGAAGTTGGGTTTGCAAACATAGTTTCAAAGTGCTGAAAGTGAATGAATAGTGGCTGTCCACTCAAAACAGCAAGTTGAAACTCATCAAGTTCATCTGATTTAGCTTCATGGTGATGCTTTGGGTCCTACTCTAACCAAGGATTGAAAGAAACAACAAAAGGAGAAGGGTTTAGAAAGCTATTCTAATCCTAAGCTATGAATGAACAGTAACAATGGTGGGTTTTTTAAGTAGACAAGCTTCTTAAATTGGGTTTTGCTTGGCCAAGAGAAACCTATAGTTGCACAAAACCAGTGCAATCTTCTAAGGACTGCAGATTTTCAAATTGCATACACACACCATGTACATGCAATCAAACTAAGTTGCAGCAATAAAGCAAAGAGGTTCATAATAGCTTTGCAAAGTGATTCATCATCAATGAGCCACAAAAAGCATGAGCTAGAAGTTCATCAAATATTGAAACAACAAACACCATCACCACTCCCATTCAAGAAACTAACACTAAAACTAACATGGAAGGTGAACCATGCATACATAGAGAGAAAATTCAAAAGGAACACCCATAAATCATGCAATGTTGCTTTCTATTGCTGAAAAATGTCTTTACATGAATTCTCCAACCCTTAAAAATGAGGGGCAAGCCCCTATTTATAGTTTTCCAAAGCTAAAATGAATGGCTAGGATTAATTCACAATGAGTGGATCTGATTCAATTACATTAGGGTTTCACCTACCCCACAATATCAAGCAATTTAAAATACATTCCTTGTCTTTTCTTTGTTTTGTCATCTAGTGTCAGTCACTGTAGCAATTTTGTCATTTAGTTGATTTCCCTTTTCACTGTAGTTGAAGCTGCCTGAAAATTGTCTTTTGCTTGATGTGTTTGCAGCGTCCTTCCTTTGATCAAGTGAGCCCATCGACGATTGGAATCAATGGATTGGTGGCCCCTAATTTGGGCAGAAAGCTCCTTAGAAATCATCATCATCTGGAAAAAGGTAGGAAAACTCCCTCAATGAGCCTCTTCGATTGGACCTACTGAAGGCTTCTTGACTCTTGCAAACACGAAGTGTCGTAAGTGCATGTATACATGAGCTAAGAAAAATGTCAGTAAAACCTACAAATTCCCTATTAGATCTATCCATGTATCATCAAAATATCTTGATATTCATATTTGGAGCTCATTTGGATCATAAACACTAATGCATGCTTCAAGAGTGTGATTGTCGAAGGGCGGAAAGACAGCGGAAGAAAGCCAAAAGGCAGATAGTGGACGGAAGCTAAAATAGCCGGGAAGGAGGCAGAGCCCCAGAAATGGCCATGGAGGGGGTGGGCTCCGAAGGTCGGAAGGGAGGTTGCCGCCAGATGTTCAAAAATGGCCACAAAGAGGCAGAACCCCAAAAACGGCCATGAAGGTGCTAGGCTCCGGAGGCCGGGAACGAGGTGGCTGCCAGATGTTCCAAAATGGCCATGGAGAGGCGGAACCCTAGAAATGGCCACAGAGGGGCCGGGTTCTGGAGGCTGGAAAGGAAGTGGCCGCTGGATGTTCCAAAATGGCCACGGAGAGGCGAAACCCCAAAAACGGCCACGGAGGGGCCAGGCTCTAGAGGCCAAGATGGAGGTGGCCACCGGATGTTCCAAAACAGCAAAAGGGGGATGAAGCTCCAAAACCACCGAAACTTAACTAAACTTTGACGAAACCTTGGCAATTCATTTGCACACTTCAAACACATCCCAGATCCAAAAAAGGGTGACCCTAAAGTCAAAAATGTAGAAACGGGAGCGATGGGGGTCCACGGATGTTTCCAAATAGCCGAGGAAGGGAATTCCGGATGGAAAGTTTTGAAACCATCAAAACTTAATAGAACGTCGACGAAACCTTGGCAGTTCATTTACGCAATTCAAACACATCCCCAATCCAAAAAATGTTACCCCGGAAGTCAAAATTGAGGAAACGGGAGCAACGGGGGTCCATGGATGTTTCCAAATAGCCAAGGAGGAAGGGAATTTCGAAGGGAAAGCTTTGAAACCATCGAAACTTAATGGAACATTAATGAATCCTTGGCAGTTCATTTACGCACTTCAAACACATCCCCGATCCGAAAAAGGTTGCCCCCAAAGTCAAAATTGAGGAAATGGGAGCAACAGGGGTCCACAGATGTTTCCAAACAGCCAAGGAGGAAGGGAATTCTAGAGGGAAAGTTCTGAAACCATTGAAACTTAATGAAACATTGGTGAAACCTTGGCAGTTCATTTACACACTTCAAACACATCCCCGATCCAAAAAAGGTTGCCACTGAAGTCAAAATTGAGGAAACGAGAGCGACGGGGATCCACGGATGTTTCCAAATAGCCAAGGAGGAAGGGAATTCTAGAGGGAAAGTTCTGAAACCATCGAAACTTAACACAACGTTGACAAAACCTTGGCAGTTCATTTACGTACTTTAAACACATCCCTAATCCAAAAAAGGTTGCCCCCAAAGTCAAAATTGAGGAAATGGGAACGACGGGGGTCCACGGATGTTTCCAAATAGCCAAGGAGGAAGGGAATTCTGGAGGGAAAGTTCTGAAACCATCAAAACTTAACGAAACGTTGACGAAACCTTGGCAGTTCATTTATGCACTTCAAACACATCCCCAATCCAAAAAAGATTGCCCTCGAAGTGAAAATTGAGGAAACGAGAGTGACAAGGGTCCACAGATGTTTCCAAATAGCCGAGGAAGGGAATTCTGGAGGGAAAATTCTGAAACCATCAAAACTTAACGGAACGTTGATGAATCCTTGGCAGTTCATTTACGCACTTCAAACACATCCTCGATCCAAAAAAGGTTGCCCACAAAGTCAAAATTGAGGAAATGGGAGCAACGGGGGTCCATAGATGTTTCCAAACAACCAAAGCAAGACAAAAGGCAGAAAGGGGATGGTGGACCTTATTTCTCCACAGATTTGAATACCCCAATCAGGTGAATTTGGGTAGAGGAATTTGATCTTTTGATGGAACATGACCAATTTGGGCTTGGATTATGGGGCACGCAAAACAAGACAGGAGCAAAGCAGCCTATCAGAAGCAAAAAAAAGGGGGGTCCCTGCCTACGGCGGGGTGTGTGTGCAAAACATGCACAACACATATCATATTTTAATTTGAGAAATTCCATTACCAAAATAAGTGGGGATCAAAAGTACCTCAAATGTATATTTGAACAATGGAATCCTATATTTTCATCTTTGGAAGGTATGTATAAGGGATTTTTACACACATCTGATTGCCCACCTAGTATCTATCTTACTTTTGAGATTATCAAGATGGAACAAAATCATAAATGGTATTTGAAAAGTATAATTGTAACTTCATGAGAATAAATCAACTATGTCATAAATGTTGACAAAAGGGTTGTACCCTGCTTGATAGAAGATAATGAGGAGTTGAAGACCCTAGAGAAATTGAAGGATAGTTTTAATATTGTAATTCCTACTCTCCTCCATTTGATTTACAAAGATGAAAAACTTGATTTAAATTAGTTTGATTCCTATTTAGACAGGATATTTGATGTGGAACAAACAATGAAAACTTTTTCTAGAGAGGCCAATGCTTTACTTGATGCCATGTATCATCAAAACTTGGAGAATGTGGAAAATGTCTTAGCTCATGACTGGCCTTCTTAGGATATGTTTAATGCATGGAATGAAATGTATAATTTTTACCTCACATGGAATGAAAATTTTTAGGATGAGGTTATTCACTCCTTTTCTTCTTGCCTCCCTTATGTCATAAAATGGAATCATGAGCATCTTTTAAAATTTTAAAGAATTCTATTTTTTGTTCATCTCATTCTTAGTAAGCTCTTTTTACACAAGTTAATCTATTTGATAGCATATAGAGGAAATTTTGTAATACTTAATTATATTTCTTTAAATTTGAGTATCATTCTATCTTGCTCTCTAGTATTGTATTCATTATCTTTTTACTCAAAATAATCAAGAGTTTTTAATAAGCTGCCATATCACATTAGGTGTTTATGTTATGGATTTTGAACTATTAGCTTCTATTAAAGGAATGGATTACTATTTATTTCAGTTATTTATCAAATATTTTTTGAATGGCAATGCAATAGGAATTTATAAGTAGTGTGATAAGTGTTTTTCTTTACTTGGTTTATCATTGTAAGGCAGTGAGGTTATAAGAGGCCATGAGTTGGTCTATTTTAGGAGTATATTTCATTTTTTGACTCAGATACAGATAAGGAACTAATCAAAATAATTCATAAACTATAAAAATGATGTAGAATCACATCAAATCAAAAATCAATATTTTACTTTAATTCAAATTTAATGTTTTATGCACAAATCCACGCCAGCAAGGAAATATTAAGCATTGAGTTGAATGATGAATCACTGAGTACGTGAGGGGGGCCGGTCCTAGCTCAGTTGGTTAAGGTGTTCCCTGTAGCAGGGCGCCCACCATGGGTTCGACTCTCCGGCGCTCCCGTGGTACCAGTTGGTGTGTCCCGCCAGCACTACCGGTCACGGTAAAAAGTTTACCGGCTGTGGGGGGTTATATGGGGGGCCGTGCTGCACCCGATTCCCCTCGTTAAAAAAAAAATAATAATAAAAAAAATCACTGAGTACGTGCAAAAATTATTAGTATGATACAATTAAAATATGAAATTATTAATAATATGTTAATATATTCAATCTGATTCATAATTTCAAGGAATACAATATAAAATATTATCAACTATAGTTTGGAATATGATTCATGAAGTGCAATATAAATACCTAAAAACTACTAATTCACTTTCATTTTCCAATCAAGTCAGGTTTCTCAAACTAATGTTGAAAAGTAAAAGATTCATCTTCATTCTAAGTTTGGTCTTCATTTTCCTTGCCCTACGTACGTCTACATAACTACATCTAAAATTCAACATTCATTGTGTGATAGTCACTTGTCCCACTACTAGTACCACCACTACTAGCACTTGAAGTGTTTGACAACCCTCTTGTTTCACATACGAATTTCCAGATTGTGAGTGCCCTTTCATACGGAAAAGTTTTAATATTATACATAGTTCCAAACACCCTCAAGCAATTTTCTAAATTCTTGTCTTGTTTGTTTCCAATCTTTGATTTCAAAAATGGAAATAAATTAAAAAACTCTCTCATCATCCACTGACCCCAATATCATAGACATAAATCATCAAGTTTGAAATATTCAGATATCGAGTCATGCAATATTTCACTTTCACCTAAGGTTTTCCAAGTATTTTTCTTATAGTGTCAAAAAATAGGTCCCTCGACATTTTCACACTCGTTTGTGTCCTCCTTGTGGATTTTGGCATAATGTTGCCTTTAGTTAGTGTTGTAATGTGGATAACACATTAACATTAGGTCTTGGGCCCTTGTGAAAAAATAATATTTTAATGGTGCCTTCCCAAATTGTTGTGAAGTGTTGTAACACACTTTCACACATTTATAGGGTTTTATTGATTAACTAAGCATAACTAATATAGTTTTAATCATAATCAACATTAATATTTCCTTATTTGGAGTGCTCTAAAGTGTTGTAAGACAATTTCACATTCCTCTAGGCTTGTCATTAATAATTGTGCTTTCCTATGCTTTAATTGGCCCTATTTTGCATCCACAAGCATCATTTATTGCATCTTTTTGAGGATAATCCTAATGCCAATCAGTAACCAATCATAATTCAAGTGTTACTCACCTATGTGGCCTAGATTTAGTGTTTGGGAATCACTCACCACCTTGGGAAACACCTAGGCATTTTTGGCCATGATGCAGGTTTGACACATTTCTAATAAATTTTCATTTTTTGTCCCATAGATTATGTATGATGGGACTCATTTTCCACCATGGGCGAATGAGTCCTATGTGAAAAAAAAAAAAATTTAATTCAAATTTTCAGTGGGATGTTATTCTTCTAGATCTGATGTTGGCTTGTACTATTTTAATTTAAGGAATTCTTGCATAATTAATTATGAATACAAGGCTCTTTCACTCATATTCCACATCTATCATTCAAGAGAGTTCTTAAGAGCATTAAGCATTCACAAGAGCATTCAAAAAATTTCAAGGGAAGATTATCAATTATTTTAGAGAATTCTTCAGGTGCCAATCATCATGTCAACGATTGCATTCTTCATGTTTGTTATTGTGCTAACAATTGTGATGTAGAGTTGATAATTCAAAAAGTATTTCAAGAAAGATAAATATCATTGAAGGTAGAGTCAAGAACCACATCCATTGCAACCATTTAAAGAATATTTGCAACACCTTATTGCTAGGGTTTGGTGAGTTGCAACATTGTCTTTTGTTCATTCATCATTATCCTTTCATATTTGCTTTCATTTCAAGGTTTAATTACCAACAAGAGGTTGACAAAGGAAAACCCCTATTCACTAACCACCACAATATTTTTCCCTCTTCTTGTGTGTGATTTGCAGGGCTAGGTTGAAGATTTGTTAAGAAGCAAAGTTGGAGAAAAGTTGTCAAATCCCTAAAGTGGTCAAAGTTGTCATCAAAGATTGGATAAGCTTGGAGAAGGTCTATAGGTGGCAATTTGAAGTTTCAAATCTAGAAATCGAATAGAAGGAGCAGAGCAAACTGAGAGGGAAAAAATCCTATTTAGAACTTCTAGAAAAGAAGAAGTGGATAGATTTTCCACTATTGGCGAATGAGTCTTGTGTACACCTAAAAATGGTTTGGCTAATCTAATTAATTAAATATGACTTATTTGATTAATTAACCTTAATTTCATCTACTATTAAAGAAATAGAAATATTTATTTATATATTTCACATTTAATTCTTCTAATTCTTTTATCATTCCATCTTAATTAAATAAACAAATTTAATACTTTTTTTTATTTAATTGTTCATTTCTTCCATATTTAATTTAATAAATAGAGTTCTATAGTTTGTTTTATTAAATTTAATATCTTATTTCATCCTAAATTTGAATAAATCCAAAATATTCAAATTCTATAGCTCATCATATCTCACCAATAAAATTAGATATTCTATGTCTAATTAATTCAACTAGCATTCATGAGAAAGTTGTGGAGACAAACTTGTAGGTAATCCTCTTCAATCTCTTTCCTCTAATTCTTCCTATCATCTGGCCTAATGTTCTCATGGGGAGAAACCATTCCCATGATCAGCTCAAGATTCTTCATCTCTCACCATTCAATCATCCAGATCAAATCCAAGCCTTTGTTGTGCTGCCCCATCACAATGTGCTACCATGAATCTATATATACAACCTCATTCTACAAAATAAAGGAGCCCTAAATCTAAACTTTGTACAATCTTACTCTACAAAATAGCAATCAAGCAATCAAGTATTTAGCAATAACAATAGCAATCATATCATCAGTAGAATCACAATCATGGGTGCATCATAGTTTCATGTCAGCATAGATTAAAGTAGCTTCCTTTTATCATTTAGATATCATCATATAGGATTAAATCATTGCATGTAGCAACATCTCATTCTCTAGATTGGAATTTTAACAGTCATAATGCTTACCAAATTTGAGAGCCCCATGACTTGATAAATATTTAGAGATAGGGAACAATATGATGCTTTCAGTAGATTCTTTCTTTAAACTAGTTTAATCATTGAATCTTTGATATAATTTATTATTAAGAAGTGTTATTTTATTCATTACTTATTCCACACTTACATTTTGGTGCTCACTGTGGGGTCCTAACCCCATATTTTAACAATTTTTCAGAAAATTGTTCATACAAGATTTTGGCATATACTTTTAGTATGATTGAGGGATTTTGTAGCACTTTTCACAAAAGTTTTAGTTCTTTTTATTGTTTCAACACATCCACTAAAAATTTTAGCACTTTTAACTATTTTAGCACATCCAATGAAAACTTTAGCGCTTATGCAAACTATTTTAGTACCTCCACCAGAGGCTTCAAACATAGTTGACTACTCAATGATCAATCTCATTTTAGCACTTCCAACAAATTTTGTAACACTTTTGAAAAAATCTACAACACTTACAATCATTTCTGCAATGCTTCTAATCAATTAAGTGCCACTTATGACCTCTATTATGGGTGATCCCATAATAGTGGTTTACAATTTTTGGCCAAACTGGACATTGAAATTATTATTTTTAACTAAATCTTCACATTCGGGCACCTATAGCGGCTAAGCCGTGAGGAATTTGAAGATGGTGCAAACTAGAGTCTCATCAAATTTTTTTTGTAGATTCTAAAAATATTTTTTTCAAAATTTTTGGAATCAAATTGCACTTCTTCCATCTCCCATGACCAGGTAATATTCTTTCAAATTTAGATTTCATCTAATATCTAGTGGATTAGATAGTTTTTTATTGAACCCTTAATCCTTTCAGGAATTAGTTCATTTGGCGTATTATATGTCAAAATTAAATTTAATCAAGGACTTCAATATCTGGTGCAGTCAGATAATCTTCTATTTTTCCACATGTGAAGAACAAAGAAATTCATTATGAAAAACCTATGTTGGTTAATACCATAATCATTTGAAATAAATCATTTGATCTTTTGTGATTTTGAGCATTTATAGGTCTTCTCATTCTAGATCTAAGGTGATTTGATCAAACCCTCTTCAATTGGAATCCTTAAAATGGAACTTTTTAAGGCTTAAATCATTATATTTTCTAAAAATATGTGATTTCAGCTAAAATTCGTTCCTCTCTGGAATTGTAAACCACTATTGTGGCAGCACTCTTATAGTGCTTTTGTAACTTGTTGTCTGCATCCGACATGACTGCGACCAGTAATTTCATTTTTTCACGTGGATTAGAATAAACCAATCCTAGGATAGTCATTTGGATTAATATATATCAATTCTAGGGTAGTCATCATACATTTTATATTTTGGTTAAAACTAATATCATGTCTTTTGTGAAGCAATATCTTCTCATAGAATAAGAAATTGTCATTTGGGCTTAAGAACTAAACATTGATTATTGTGATTGTGTGGTTATATGCCTATGCTCTCCCCTTAACTAGGTGATCAAAATTCTAGATTGATCCTTTAATTTCATGCAATTTACGCTTTATTAAATCCTTTAGAAGGCCTTCCATAGTGGAAAAAGTTACTCAACCTACGAGAATGACCTGAGTGGGCACAAACCAAAGCCAGGTTTTCCAACCCACTATAAAATAAAAGTGAATTTGGGGAAACCCACATTTACCAAAAGTGTGCAAGATAGCCATCCCCAAAATACTTGTTCTAAAGATTGGGAGGTCTCCTGAGGGAGTTTATCATTTGCCGCTCTGAACGGAAACCCTATCTACGAACCATAGTGTAGAATCCAACTTGTCAGTTTTTGAACATTGTAATACTCAATGGTGCAAGGGGAGGGAAGAATATAATTTCCATATAATTTCCAAGGACCGTTTGCTCAAGGGAGTGAGAAATCTAACTTTGAGTACATGCCTGGAAAAGATAAAAACATGGGCATCGTTTAGGGGGTGAAATGGCTGTGTGATTCAACATAATTTTAAGATGTGGGTTGTTTCAGTATAACGATGACCTTTTGACCTTAAGAATTAGTTTCATTGAAGTGTATTATTTCTTACCAACCTATGGAAATCGAGAAGGATCATTTTTGATTCTTGAACATACACTTACTATGTAGATTCTAGGACTTAAAAACATTTTTTCTAGAATTGCTTGTTGTGTTTTCAAACTAGTAATCCAGATAAAGATCATCTAGAAAAACATAAAGAGTTAGAAAAAATCAAACTATGAAATTTATGATTAGGGATTGGAAATCCACAATGTTTTTCAAGAAATCCCTCACAACAAGAGTCAAGAAACCAAAGAAGCAACTTAGCTACAAGAAAATTTTGAAAAGAAGATGCTTCTTGTATCAAAGTAGAAAAAAATTGTTGGAACATAGAAATTTTATCCATAGGTATCACAACTTTACTAGGGGATATACTGATGATTTTTCCATAGAGCCTTTATCTTCACAAGGTTACTTTCAGCAAAGAGCTCTTTCACAAAAACATAATCATAGTCCACCCATTTGTCAGTCTTTCATCCCACAACTAGCAATACAATATTCCAATAGGCCAAATTAGTTCTTACAATAGAGGAAAACTTGGAAAAATTAGGCTTGTCATCCTAAAATTAGAGAGTTACCAGTGAGAATATCCTATCAAAAAATTAAAAATAAACCTAGAAAATTACACCAAAAATGTCAATCTCTTCACAAATAAGGAAATTAGATAACACTTTGGAACCCAAAATAGTGCTTGTAGAATATTTTTTAGTGCTTCCACACTGTATTTTAGTGCATCCATTGTAGAAATAACACATCTACAATTTGTTTTAGTGCTTCTTTCAAATCTTATAACACTTCTACCAAATAGTAACAAAAATTTTCCAATGTTAGGAAATCACCAATATTATAGTGCTTAAACATTTTATTTTAGCATTTCCACACTATGTTTTAGTGCATCCACAGTTGAAATAACACATATATAGTCTTTTTTTAGTGTTTCTAACAAATTTTGTAGCGCATCTGCTAACTATAGCCAAAAATCACCATTGTCATAATTTACTAGTCTTTTAGTGCTTCTACTCTATTTAACAATGCTTTTGCCATACCTTTTAGCACTTGTAAAGTCTGTTTTAGTGCTTCTACCCTCTGTATTAGCGCTTCCAAAGAACATAAAAATAGAGAGCTTTCGGGAACATTTGTCAGATTGTTAGCGTCAAAAACTTAGGTTTTTCACAAACGAATTTTTTTTTTTTACAGTCTAGATAGTGTCTTATCTTGAAACAAAATAGGTTCTTACAAGTCATTCTTTTCAAATTAAAACCTAGATCTTGCAAACTACAAAGTGTCCAATTATCAAAACACAAATCTATATTATTGAGTTAAGTTTCCTCATCAAGATTTTGACATCCTACAATCATGAAACAAAACAAAAATAATCAGATTTTTAACTTGGTCTCATCAATATAAGATATCATTCTATTTGAATTTGTTAAAATCCAATTTACACTAATCCAAACAAAGAAGATCAAAGTTTAGTGAAATTAACAAATACTTGTATGCCAATATTGACAAGGTTACAAAGATAAAAACTTAGAGAGAAATAAATTGAAACACCAAATGTCATGCTTGAAGAAAATCCCTTTCATATATTCCATCAAAATGATACCAATGAGATAACTCAAGAGGATATACAAACCACCCAACAAGGTCCAAATTTTCATAAATTCATGGAAAAATACCTCTTGATGTTAGCAGAATTAGGGGCCAAACTTCCAAAATATTTTGACATTAATCGATTAAAGGAAACACCTAGAACAAATGAAACTGAACCACACAACATGCAATACATAGATCAAGTGGTTGCTCTAACAGCTCAAATGCAAACTTTACAACAACAAATTCAGGATATGCAAAAGGGAACCACAAAGAGGTATTCATTACAAGACATTTGTCCTTATCCCTTTCATCCAAGTGTAGACATTATACCCTTCCCTAGACATTGTGAATTCCCCAAAATATGACAAGTACAATGGAAAAATAGATCCAATTAACCATTTGAGAGAATTCAGAACAATGAGTTTAGAATTTGCACAAGAGGATACTTACCTAATGATGTTATTTCCTAGGAGTTTAGGACCTCAGTATATGGAATGGTTCTCCAAATTACAACCAGGGATTTGATCCTTTGAAGAACTAATAAACAGATTTATCACACAATTCTCCTTCAACATTCAACATGACATAACCATAAAAGATCTGTACAACATGAAACAAAAGAAGGATGAGACATTCCTATCATTCCTACAATGTTGGAAAAATTTGTTCGCTAGATATCATTGATCTATACCTAAAGAGGAAAAGATTAAATTATTTAGCGACAAGTTAAATGATGACATGAGTTATAGACTGGAACTGCAATGTACCCTGACATTTGAAAAGGTGATTTAGAATGGGCTTAAAATCGAAGAAGCTTTAGTCAAAATAGGAGTGATTAAACATTAGAATGATACATCAAACAATGCAAATTCCTCAAAACACTATGGAAACAATGACAGGCCTCAATTTTTGTAGAGAAATAGAAATACTGGAAACAATGATGCTATAAATAACATGCAAAGTATGAAACCAGTATTCAATTTGATGCCAACAACTATGAAAGAAAATAAAAATGACAACTAGAACAACAATCAAGGTACCACTCAAAAAAATAACCCAAATAATGGAGAATCTTGACCACCATCATATCAAAGACAATCCAATCGATGGATATTTACACCATTAGGACAACCTTTGGAATCAACAATGAGAGAGCTTATTGCAGATAGACTTATTACCCTACCAGAAGCAAGAAATTGGGAGCCGAAAGTGAAACCATCTTGGTGGAATGATGTTGACTATTGCAACTTTCATAAAAATAAAGGACATAAAAAAATGACTATATGCTATTAATACATCTAATAAAAGACTTGATTGAAGTAAAGAAGGTGTTTGTTGAAGGACATCAAACAAAAAATGATCACAGTGTGTTTACCAATCCTTTACCCAACTATGAAAAAGTTGAATCCTCTTCAAACAATAAAGGAAAAAGTATAAACTATATCTATGACACCACCATTCTTTGTATTTATGAGGTTGAGAAAAATAATGTCATTAATAATCAAACAGATAACATAAGCATCAATGACACTATATCCTTGAATGTGATCCCAAACATAAATACATCTGACAACCAAATCAACATCATAAAAATTAGGGAAAGACAAGACTATCAACCAGTCAATGCAACGACAAGGGGGTAGTCCAAAGTGATACTAAAAGGAGTTTCACCTAAAATCACTACTCCCCCTTCACATCAATACAACATAGTGGATCAATTACAAAAGATACCCACACAGATATCCATATTGGAACTTCTTAAAATTACACCATCAGATAAGGAAGTTCTAGAACAGGCTCTAGTGGAAAGTACGATACCCTATAATTTAGATTTCTTTCAGTTTCAAGCTATGGTTGCACATCTGACCATTCCTCATTGTTTGTCATTCTCTGAACAAGTTGATGTGTCACTAAATAACCCACACAATGCGGCGTTGCATATAGAGGTTCTAATCCATAAACAATGTGTCAAGTGTGTCTTAATAGATGGAAAAGTTGGATTAAATATTTGTACTTTAAAATTAATTTGTGCACTAGGTTATTCTGATAATGCCATTGATGCCAAAAGAAAGATAACAATAAAAGCATATGATGAAGAGGAAAGGTATTCCAAGGGGCTAATTGTACTACCAATTCAAGTGGGACCGATTGTCAAAAATATAGTTTGCCAAGTGTTAGACAAAGAGCTAACATATAACATACTCTTGGGACATCCATGGATCCATGAAATGCAAGCAGTACCTTTGACATATCATTAGTTTTTGAAATTTCTTGTCAATGGAAAATAGGTCACTATTTCAGTTGACTACAATAATCCCTAGACTTGTAACATGCTTAAGGCAACTCAAGACATTTTGGTATGCCACAATAGAGAAGACAACACTTCTACTTCATTTAGTGGTGAAAAGAAATTCAATTTTATATCCACATGGGTTGTGAAATGAAACAATTGTTGTTGACTCAACTTTATCAAACAATGAAAGTCCCTTGAATACTATATCACAACAATTTACAAACAAGATCTAGTTAAAATACAAGGGTTTGGGAGAATATTTCATTAAGAAATCTTTGTGTCTTTCACAATTTTTTCAATCTCCAAAATCATATAGTCAACCCACAACAAACACACAATGATGATCAAAACCTATAACAGATTTGGATGAAAGGTTTGTAAAAGTAGGCACTCTAGAAGAGGAATCGGAAGACAAGGCCATTCTCAATTGGCTATATAAGGATGAAGAAGCCTCAACATCAACAAATATCAGCATAAGGATAGATCATTATGGGTATGTGCAAGATCATCATAGAAAAATAGGCCCTTAAGTGGCAAAAAAAAAGAAAAATCAGAGTTAGGCAACTTGGCGTAAAAATTTGAATAAGTTATCTATATTGTTTGAAAAATATGTAAGAATAGAATATGTAGAAAATTGAATGTAGTTTCTAAACTACTAGGTTTATTTTAAAAAAAAATCTATTTGATGAAAATTTGAAATTTCAATGCAATAGTACTTAAATTTTAGGGAAAAAATAAGAAGTAGGTCTCTGTCTGACCACCCTAACCACAATAAATTGATAATATTTTTTATAAGATTTTGGATATAATTAGAGGACTCATGTCCCAATGTGATGCATATTTTTTCATAAATTTTTCCAATTAAATAATTAATTATGAATTTTTTATTACAACTTTTAAAAAATATAAAAACTCATATGTTTGACCACCTTAACTTGGTCAAAACTTCATGAAATTCAATTTTTTTGTTTTTAATCCTATAGTATGTGAAGCATACAATGTGAAACATCTTTTGGATTCAAAAATTGTGATACTTTTTGAAAGCTATAGATGTTTTCAATCAGCCTATCAATCAAGACTTTAGTCATAATTCAAATAGAAAATGAATAATAATTATCTATTAAATTCAAAGTAAAACATAATTTATATTGGTGGAAAGTTGAGAATCTCCTTTAAAATCCCTTTTCGTTTCATCAATTTTGGGTAAGAAAAAAGTCATCAGCCATATACCCTACACATACACATCATATCACCACTTTTTGGCCCATCATTATCTTGCACATACCCATATGGAAAAGGAAAGGCTATCTTAGAGAAAATGGGATATGAAGGGAAAGGACCAATTGGAAAGAGAAAAGATGGCATTATAGAACCTATTCAACCTCTAACACCTCAGCCTAAAGACAAAACAGGATTAGGCTATACAGGGGAATCAAAAGATGAAGTAACTCAAAAAGTGATAGAAAGGATTCTTCAAATGAGGGATGGTTTTGAAACAAATTCCAATGAGTATGAAAGGGATCATTTATCTACAACATCATACATTGACATAAAAATTGATGTCATGAAAGCATATACACCCACATGAGAGGAGGGACAAAGTTCAGGAACTAGACCACTTGTATTGGGATATCGATGACTCAAGTGAGGACGAATAGACATTGAGTGAGATAGATGACTTGGGGGAGAGTAATATCATAGACCTCGACCTTTCCACTGAAAAATTTGACAACCCGGCTATTAGAACACTTATAGCTATTGACCTTACTCAACATGATGACTTATTACCCTTGATCCATCCTGAACTTATTGACTGGGAACCAACCGAACTTATTAATATACCAGTCTTTTCAAATGATGATTCCATCGTAATTTTTCTTTGCAGTGACACACCTAATGCAAGTTGTACCCATAATAGTCATAACAACATTTCAAATTAGGAGGGTGCCAAATCTTCTAGTTGCAAAAATGACAATAGGAATAATGGATCTAATGGTGAAAACCACTCAATGGTAGCATTCGATCTTGAAAAAGAAAAAATAAAGAACGTATCTAGCAGTGACAGCCTTTCTGAGGCACTAAAAGATGGGAGATTTGACACCCTTCTAGAGAATTACCATGAAAGATTATCAGTATTGGTGGAGCCAACACAGTCCATAAATCTGGGCACAATAGAAAAGGAAAATATTCTACATCTAGTAGTGTCTATGATAGAACAAGAGAAGCCCAAATTCACCAAATTCTTTGAAGAGTGACATCAATTTTTCTTGGTCTTATTCTAATATGCCAAGATTAGATCTAGATCTCCTGATGCATCATTTGTCTCTACCATCCAAAATCAAACCAGTAAAACAAAAATTAAGAAAAATGCATCCCCAAATCACCTTGATGGTAAAAGATGAGCTAAAAAAGTTGTTGGATGTAGGATTTATTAGGTCTATCAATTATGTTGAGTGGATTTCAAATATTGTTCGTTTATCTAAAGTGGATAATAGTATTAGAATATGCACAAATTTCAAATATCTAAATAAGGTGTTCCCAAAGGATGATTATCCTTTACCAAGCATTGACTTTATTGTCGATTTAACAACAGGACATGTAATGTTGTCATTAATGGATGGCTTCTTAGGATACAACCAAATCAAGATAGCACCTGAAGATCAGGAAAAGACAACATTTACATGTCCTTGGGGTACATTATGTCGAAATGTCATACCCTTTGGGTTGAAAAAGTAGGTGCAACATATCAGCGGGAAATCACCACTATTTTCCATGACATTATGCATACTTGTATGGAAGATTATGTGGATGACATATTAGCAAAATCATACACTAGAGAAGGACATCTAGAGATCCTTGAAAAAATATTTACTAGACTGGAGAAGTTCAATGTTAGATTGAACCCTAAGAAATGTGTGTTTGGGGTTTTATTAGCAAAACTCCTTCGATACATAGTCTCAAAAAAAGGTATTGAAGTGGATCCGGCTAAGGTCAAACCAATAATGGAGATGTCGCTGTGTAGGCATATCAGTCAATTACAGTCTTTACAAGGAAGGCTACAATCAATCAGGAGATTTATCTCCCAAT
This sequence comes from Sequoia sempervirens, assembly GCA_007258455.2. Taxonomy (NCBI): domain Eukaryota; kingdom Viridiplantae; phylum Streptophyta; class Pinopsida; order Cupressales; family Cupressaceae; genus Sequoia; species Sequoia sempervirens. The sequence continues at coordinate 206,237,520 of VDFB02281492.1, forward strand.
TGGTAGAAAAAATCCATCCATTCAATCATCTACTTCATAAGAATGTCTCATTCAAGTGGGATCAAGAATGCAAAACAACTTTTAAATACATAAAGAAATATTTAATTTTTCCTCCCATACTCATGCCACCTACAACAGAGAGACCATTGTTACTATATATCGCAACAAAAAATATTTCTTTAGGAGCTCTATTAGCATAGGAAGATTCTGAGGGAAAAGAACAAGCTATTTACTATATCAATAGGACTCTCAACAGTTATGAAATAAATTACACATTTATAGAGAAAGTTTTTTTGGTAGTGGTATTTGCAACCCAACAGTTGTGGCACTATATGTTCACTCATACAATCAAAATCATAGCAAAGATAGACCCATTAAAATATCTACTCAACAAAGATACTATAACAGGGAGACTAAAAAAATGGGTCATGATCTTAAGTGAGTTTGACATCCAGTACATAGGCTAGAGAGCCATTAAGGGATAGGTAGTAGCTGATCAATTAGTTGAAGCTCTATTACAAGATAATCATCCAATGAGCCTTGAATTTCCTGATGTAGACATTCTGACTATTACCACACAATAAACAAGGCTTTATTTTGATGGGTCATACACACAAAGGGGGTCTAGTGTGGGAATTCTATTTGTTACACCTCAAGGACAAACCATCCCAAGGTCCTATAGACTAATGTTTCCATGTACCAATAATGTGGTTGAGTATGAGGCATTGATTATCGGCATCAAAGTGGAAATTAAATGGAAAATCACATAAATACAAGTGTATGGAGACTCACAACTTGTCATTTTTTATGTAAATGAAGAGTACCAGACAAAGGATGAAAAGATCGTGCCATATAAGAAAATGATAGATGATCTTAAAAATTAATTTTTGGAGATCAAGTTCAAACATATTACAAGGGAAGAAAACAAAGCTGTAGATGTTATGGCAACAATTGATTCTCTCTGGCAATTACCATAAAAATGAGGTCGTTATGAGTTTATGGTAGAACAAGTGTCTAACCTTGCCTACGACAATCCTGAATCACAAACCATATGCCAAATAGTCGATGTTCAAACCTCACTCTATGGAGAGATCTATGCTTAGCTCAAGGATAATATCCTTCTTGCTGATATTTCTAGAAATAAAAAAAGTAACTTCATTTGCCAATCTGCATGACATACATTGATTGCTAACATACTTTACTGTCAAGGTCTAGACGGTACTCTTCTTTGGTGTCTATAACATCACAAATTTGAAATAGCCTTATGTGAGGTCCATGAATGTATTTGTGGAACTCATTCAAGTGGGCTAAACCTAGCAAATAAAATCCTCTTTTTGGGGTATTATTGGCCGAATATGGAGGATTCTTATCAATCTGTTAAAAAGTGTTAGAAATGCCAAATTCATGGTTACTTAATCCATGCACCAAGACAAAAATTGCAACTGTTTACATCAACATGGCCCTTTTTTTCAGTGGAGACTAGACCTAGTAGGAAAGATAAATCCATCTTCATCCAATGGACACAAGTTCATAATCATAGCAACAAAGTATTTTACAAAATGGATAGAAGCAGTTCCTTTAACAATAATCGCAGGAAAGCAGATCTCATCTTTCAAAGTGAACTACCTCATCTGTTGGTATGGAATACCTCAGTTCATTGTAATAGACAATGGTATGCCTTCTAAGAATTAGGATGTCCAATAATTATGTGAAATATTTCATATACAACATCATTTCTCAACACTGTACATTCCTCAAGGAAACAACCAAGTAGAGGCCTCAAATAAGACAATTCTAAAAATTCTAATGAAAATAGTCAATGATGTTGGATGTGATTGGAATGTTCAACTAAATCCTACATTGTGGGCCTACAAAAATAGAATCAGAACACCAATGGGAGCTACACTATATGCCTTGGTATATGGATAAGAGGCCATCCTACCTATTGAGGTGGAAATACCATCACTCTATGTCTAACTAAAGGGTATAATTACACACGAGAATTATAGAGTATCTAGACTACAAGAACTAGAATTTCTATATAAGCATCATCAACAAGTTGTAAACCATTTGAAAGAATATCAACGGAGGATGTCTAGAAGCTACAATCATAGGGTAAAACCTAGAATCTTTCAGGTTGGTGACTTGTTACTAAAGGAAAACCCTAGAAATTAGAAAGATAGAGAAAAGAAAGGGAAGTCTAAACCTAACTGGCTAGGTCCCTTTGTCATCATAACAATTTATGGATCTGGAGCATATCAATTATCTACACCTGAAGGGGATCTGTTCAATGAACCTATCAATAGTATCCATCTCAGAAAGTTCTACACCTGAGTAACCTAGTGCACAGATTAGTTTATGAAAATGGTTACCTTGATCAAAACCTAGCAAATAGGCATCTTAGTGATAGAAAAATACAAAAAAAATCAAAAAGACTAAAAAAGTGCAATAAAAACATGTAGTGAAAACCTGGAAATAGGTGCTACTTGTGATTTTAAAGCTATATTTTCCATCTATTGGATAGATGTCATGGTTGTTTACTCTCACCATCATTTTACTTCCATTTTCATATCATTTACAAGTGGTCATGTCTCACCCTAGCTTGGGGGCAACATCTGGACCTCATTGGGGGCAATAAACATCAAGATTAACCAAATGGACAAACAACAGGAAGACAAATGCGGTGAAAACAATGACCAAAAAACAACCCAACATGGAACATAAATCACCATTAGAAAACACATTAGACATCCATATCAAATCAGAAAATTCAAAAACAAGTCAAAAAGTTAGTCTCAAAAAGTCAAAAATAGAGTTTGTGTTAGTCAAACTACGTGGTCTCTGCTTGTATAACATAGGAAAGGCTCATCTTTGATCAGCCCCTAAGGCCCCTAGGATAGGTCTTTAGGTCAGTTTACTGGTCAAAATCTTGAAAATCACAAAACATCATAAAATCAAAATGGATGATCTAATCTGAATAATGGTTGAAATAATTTAAGCAAAGGTTGGATATATTGTACATTGATCTTTGATTCATTTATTTGGAGCAACTCTATGATGTATTGAACTAGAGAAGCTAGGAAGGAGAATGGTATTTTCTTTGTCTACTTTATGTGAATTAATCATAATTACTGTGCGAATTGTCATGAGACATTCTCTACAAAGTATCACTGATGACATTCAGAATTCACATAGGAAACTGATTTGATTCTTGTCTGTTTACACAAGAAATTCTAAGGTCATTTTAGTTTAATTATACCTAGATGCTTGTGTTCACTTGCAATATCAAAAATCATGGAAGTAGTACTCAGGTCATCTTGGTCTATATTATACCATCGATTCTTGTACACACTTTAAACATTTTTAAAACTCTATGATGATACAAAGCACAATAAAAGTACTATTGAGATTCCAATATTTGCATGTATATTTTCATGGTAAAATTAGATTGCATGCATAATAGTTTTACATCTACAGAGCATTTGTTACATACAAGGGTAACCGTTTCCAAATTAAAATATCTTTTCTCATAATAGACTGAGTATACTTGACATTAGAAAAAACATCATCATTATCATGGAGTTGCATCATCATTTTCATTGCATACATCAGAAAGCACTTAATGATCATGCCATCACTTATACATTTTAATCCATTCATCATATCAAATAATCATAAATATATTCAACATATCACATATCATACTTCATTTTTATCCACTTATTACATCATATAGTTGCATCTCCATTCATGTATATTCAACATACCATTATCATAAATCATTTTCATCCATTTATACATCATATATTTGCATTTACACAAAAATAAAAGTACACACATCTGATTTACATCGCACATCATAAATCATTCAAACCATTACATCCATAATCATGTATATAGGTACATTATCATATAAAATTACACATCATAAAATCATAGCATATCATCATGATTATAAAACTACATACATAACATCATAATAAAAGGATCACATGGCATATAGAACATATAAACTAAAATGTATCCATCATAGAATCATACAGAACACATGATAGACCGATAAATCCACTACATATCATATAGATCTCAAAATCATAATGTCAAAGTATATAATTATGTCTAAACTGAAGAGAAATATATCATCAAAATGGTTGTAATTGAAATGCACATCATCATCTAAAAATACAATAGAGGAATCACATCATACGACTAAGTAGTGATGGCTCCTAACAATGTAGGCATCTCTGGGTTGGTACCTCCCCTACTAGATGTATCAAGATCTCTCAAGTCTCTAGGAAGAGGCTGGGTCACACCTGAGCTGACAATCCTAGTATGAGTTGTGCTTGGTCAAGACTGTGCATTGCTGACTCTCTACTCGGAGGGAATTGCATCATGATATTTCCCTCTATAATACTCTATGTCATGACCAACCTGGATAACCTCTTTCATGTAATTGACCACAGTGGTAGCATCTACCAATCTCTGTAGTCTCTCGACATTCAATTGAGCCTACTCTATAGCCCATCTAGTAGTATCCCTCTCAACTATCAATGAAGTAATCTAAGCCTGAGCTATAGCCAATTGAGCCAGTACCTATGCTAGAGCATGTGCATGAGCCTAAGCCTACACCTGCTTCCACACCTATGTATGTGTCAATAACCCTTGAACCTGTACCTATAGGCTAAATATCTAGGTCTGTTGCTACTGTACATGCTGCTCTGAAGGGTCTACAACTACTCACCTCTTGCAAGGAAACATATACTCCTCTAAACCTGCACCCGATCCACCTAGACTATGTCCACTACTATCATCACCACTACCCTCCTCATCACCACTACTATTCTCCTCATCCCCGCTTCCCTCATCATCACTACTACTATTCACCTCGTCCTCACCACCAATCTCCTCTCTCCTCCATCAGTGTTGATGTACAAATAGAATATCCTCCTCGACAAGTAATGTTGTTGGCTCATTAGGAATAGCAATGCATGGAAATGGATGTAATACCAGATACTCTGCATAATTTGTTATGACTGGTGGCTCAACAGTGTATGATCAGATCTCCCAAATAAGAGGCTATAAATCCTGGAACTCCTACACAACAACATCATATGTCAAACTAGGCCCCCAATCTATGGAATCTAACTGATGAAGAGCATAGTGGGAAATACCCTAGGGAATGCCCTAAACAATTCCATTTGACGAAGCACTCATCTTAGCAGAAATATCTCCAAAACCCACCATGTCCACCCAATTAGGATAAAAGACTAATAGAAAAATGGCAACTGAATGCCATCATCATTGCATTTCTCACAATATAAATATGGATTCCATGTAATAGTCTCCATGTCATCCAATACTCACCTCCAGTGATCTAACTTACCTAATCTAGGCTAAGTAAGTCGACCTGCATATATGTGAACATGGGGTCACCTCGCAGGATGTTACCTCACCATCACTGGCCATGTGACAACAATATGCTCCCACGCCCACACCTAAAGTAAAGTGACTCCAGCCAATATAATCCAACCTCTAAGATAAACCACTAAATGTAAATCATCACAAAGGTGGGAAAGCATGCACATGCCCCAAACATATCTAGTCTTGTGTATGATCATGCTCTCTAGTACATGGCCACAACCAACAGAGAATCCCTTTGACCTACGATCAAGACAGAGGACCCTCCAATGAATCTAACAAGAACTATCAGAAAAGTGGCATAGGCATCCACCATCTCATGCCATGGAATCCAATATCTAGCAATAGTATCATCCTAAAACACTCTTCAAAGAGCGTTCATCCTGCCCTGCTCTAATGAATCATAGAAAACAATATCCCTGACAACTGGTATTGCAGAATCCTCCAGACATCCTTAAGGGTGACTATAAACTTGTTGGTAGCTAGGTGGAAGGTGTTATGATCACTATGCCATCTCTTCACTAAAGTTGTCAAAAGACCCTAATTAATCCTAATATGGGGCATATCCAATAAGGAGGACAATCAACAACATGTAATAATAGTTTTCTTAGGTTATGCCAGCTATTGTATCAGATCAAATGTTTGAGGAAACCGCTCTCTAATCTAGAGGTTTGTCAAAACCTCCTATCATCATGAAATGATCAAAGTCAATATTCCTTGTCAAATCATAAAACATCAATTATTCTATCAAACCTAACCAGCTCTTGGTGATAATTTTGATTAAATCTCGTGAGCGAACATTATTGAACCTCACCTATCATGAGGTCTATCAAAGAAACAATAATTATTCCTTTCCTATCATGACGATAATTATCATCAAACAAACATCAAACCTCACCTATCATGAGGTTGAACATCATCTACTTGATCAGGATCATTCAATCATATCAAACCAAGGGTTGACATGATTGAAATCAACAAAATCAAGGAGAAATTTGACAAACTTTATCAAACTGACTTGGAAGTGCTAAAATACAGTTTCTATGCACCACAATATCAAAAGTTCCATTAAAACACTTAAAAGTGTCAAAACAAGTGCTCAAAGTGCTAAATAATCAAAAGCGCCATTTCATCAGGCATATGTGCCATTTCAGACAGTCTAAGCACCACTTCATTAGAAGCACTATTATATCGAGTCAAAGTGCTAAACTATAGGGCAAATGTGCTAAACTAGTAAAAGTGCTAAAATAAAAAGTCAAAGCACTAAAGTTCCTACCCTAGGTACTAAAATATTGAAAGCACTAATTAATCCTAAGTGCTAGAAAATTTGACCTAAGTGCTAAAACGTTAAAAGTGCTAAAAAAGATGGCCCAAGCACTACATTAGCATGCTAAAGTGCTAAAAGAAGCAGAAATTTCAAAATCCAAAAAAACACAAATGAGTTTAAAATCACTCTTTTGACCTTTTATAGGTTATTTTTGGTGGAATTTTTATGCGGTAAATTAATTTTTTTTCAAGGGAGATTGATTCAAATTAATCCAAGGGAAATTTTCTACATTCTTAATCAGGAGATAAATTATTTCACTACCAAATCATCATTAAATCATTAGAAAATCATAAAAATTTGAAAATCCAAAAAATTTAAAAACTAAAAAATTCATTAATTTATCTCCCGAGGGGGCATATATTCATCATCACCTAAAAATCAATGTTTGGGGCATACTAAAAAAATTTCGTCAATACCAGCAGTAGAAACAAAAATTTCTTTGAAGCAATGTATAAACACATCACTTCAAAGAAGGGAAAAATGTATACACCTAAAAATGGCCTGGCTAATATAATTAATTAAATACAACTTATTTGATTAATTAACCTTAATTTCATCTACTATTAAATCAAATGAAATATTTATTTATATAGTTCACATTTAGGGTATGTGCGGGATCATGATGGGGCAAAAAGCAGTAATATGATGGGTATGTGTAGGGTATGTGGCTAATGACTTTTTCTTACCCAAAATTGATGAAACAAAAAATGTTTTTAAAGGAGATTCTCAGCTTTCCACCAATATAAATTATGCTTTACTTTGAATTTAATAAATTATTATTATTCATTTTCTATTTGAATTATGACTAAAGTCCTAATTGATAGGCTGATTGAAAGACATCTATAGCTTTCAAACAGTATCCAATTTTTTGAATCTAAAACATGTGTCACATTCTATGATTCACATACTATAGGATTAAATTTTTTGAATTTTATGAAGTTTTGACCAAGTTAAGGTGGTTAGACATAGTTTATATTTTTTAAAATTTGTAATAAAAAATCATAATAAATTATTTACTTTGAAAAAAATTACAAAAAAATATTCATCACCTTTCCATGAGTCCTCTACTTATATCTAAAATATTATTAAAAAATATTATAATTTTATTGTGGTTAGGGTGGTCAAACAGACACCCGCTTCTTATTTTTTTCCCTAAAATTTAAGTATTATTGCATTGAAATTTCAAATTTTCACCAACTAATTTTTTTTAAAAAATAAACCTAGTAGTTTAGAAACTACATTCAATTTGCTATAGATTCTATTCTTACATATTTTTGAAATAATATAGATAACTTATTCAAATTTTTACATCAAGTTTCCTAACTCTGATTTTTCTAAAGTTTTCGCCACTTAAGGGCCTACTTTTTCCATGATTATCCTACACATACCCTTTAATTATTCTAATTATTTTATCATTCAATCTTATTTAAATAAAAAAATTCAATACTTTGTTTTATTTAATTATCATATTCTCCTATTTTAAATCACATCATTCTATCTTCATTAAATAAATAGGTTCACATACTTTGTTTTATTTAATTATTCATTTATTCCATATTTAATTTAATAAATAGACTTCTATAGCTTTTTTTATTAAATTTAATATCTCATTTCTTCCTAAATTTGAATAAATCCAAAATATTCAAATTCTACAACTCATCATATCTCACCAATAAAATTAGATATTCTATGTCTAATTAATTCAACTAGCATTCATGGGAAAGCTATGGAGACAAACTTGTAGGTAATCCTCTTCAATCTCTTTCCTCTGATTCTTCCTATCATCTGGCATGATTTTTTCATGGGGAGAAACCATTTGCATGATCAGGTCAAGGTTCTTCATCTCTCACCATTCAATCCTCTAGATCAAATCCAATCCTTTTTTGTGTTGCCTCATCACAATGTGCTATAGTGTATCTATATATATAGCCTCATTCTATAGGAAAAAGGATGCCTGAATCTAAACTTTGTATAATCTTACTCTACAGAAATATCAATCAAGCAAGCAATCATTTAGCAATAAAAATAGCAATAGCAATCATCACATTAGTAGAATCACAATCATGGTTGCATCATAGTTTTACTATAGCTTCTTTCATCATACTTTCATGTTAGCATAGATCACAATAGCTTCCTTTTATCATTTAGATATCATCATATAGGATTAGATCATTGTATTTAGCAGCATCTCATTCTCTTGATTGGCATTTTAATAGTCAAAATTCTTACCAAATCTGAGAGCCCTATGACTTGATAAATCTTTAGAGATAGGGAACAATATGACACTTTCAATAGATTCTTGATTTAAACTAGTTTAATCATTGAATATTTGATATAATGTCTTATTAAGAAGTTTTATTTTACTCATTACTTATTCCACACTTATAAATCCCACTGTACAAACCTAACAAGTATTTTTATAGACCTAGATACCTTTTTGGTTGAAAGTTATTCACACACATTTTCTTGAAAACTAGACTAATTCTCCCAGCTTGGAAAATGAGTCCTAGTCAATATTAGTAGTAATTTTTTTAGTGATCCAAACCTCCATTGTACATTCTTTAGTCTTTCAGGTGCACAATTTTAGTTTCATAGCTTTTTATTTTGTTTTGTTTACTTTTCCAAGTCATTTAGAGTTAGTTTTCATTCAATTAGGGTTTTACATTATGTTTTGCATTTCATTATCTTTCCCAAGTTTACACTTGGTGGTGAACCCCCATATTAGATATCATTTAGCCCCTAGGACAACCTTTTGCAAGATTTCCATCTCCTTTGCATTGAAATCTCAATGGTTTATTCTTCAATGAGAGTAAGGAAATTATCTCTCTCCTTTTAGGTCAAAAACCCTAGAAGAAAAAAGAGAGCACCATTTGCTTCCTTTCATTTTGGTGAAACTACATTTAAATTGTCATAATTCTGATTTGGATTGCATTTACATCCTAGATTTAGCTTTCATTAACATTGCAGTAGGTTTTCCATTGGTTCATTTACATTCTATGGTTTCAATTCTTACATTAGTGAAATATCATATACCTTGTATTATTGCATCTATATAGCTTGCATCCTAGATTTATCTCATATAGCTTGCATTTTTGTACACCAAGTTCTCAAAATAAGTGATCCATTCCAAATTGTAAACTGAATCAACATTGTGCACATAGAGGAGGAAAGAGCTTGTGGGCCTCTCCCATTGGTGATGTCACTATAGAGTCATCATTTGGAAGCCATAGAGTAAGGGAAGCCATGAAAGCATCCCAACATTGTCCATGTGGCAGCGGAGGTCCATGATAGAAGGTATACCAAGGATTGGGACAAAAATACACTAACTTCCTTAAGGACAACTAGGTATTTTTTTTACAATTTGCTCCTAAAGAGTTGCATTATCCATGGATTTGCAACTTTCAGGTCCAAGAGGGAACCAACAAACCAAGAGATGATGCTTATATTAGCTTGGTAGTACTTTTCTATGAGGAAATCTCTCTTGAATACCCACTTAAATGTATTGATGGTTAGATTGCACTTCATCCTCAACAGCCTCTTAATTCTATTGTTGGTGATCTCTCCCATGAAACCAACCTAGTTCTTCTAACCCAAGAGTCTTATTGGAGTTCCCATGATTTTTGGAATACAAAATAAGAAAATGAAAACTTAATGAATATTTTCATCAAACTAAGACTCTATTTATAGAAAATAAGTGAGCCAGAAATTCTATAAATGGAAAACATTTTCCCTATTAGAACAATAATGAAAAATACATGTTGATGGTAAGAAGTATAGGAGAATTGTGAGCTTTTGGATTTTTCAAGGCTCTAAAAATTTAATGTAGGTGCTAGTATTAATAATCGGATATGTGACTTATCGCCATGTGTTTTCCACCTTTTTGATCATCAGAGAATACCATCATTTGAAATGACTATCTTTAATGGACACTTATTACTTAATTAATGTGGACATATTTTACAATTATGACTCTCATTTCTAAAGGTTATCCTTCATTGAAAACTATGTAAATAATGTACTTAATTCCTTCCTAAAGAAAATGTCAAGTTTCCCAAGAATGTAGGTGTTTATTATACATGTATCTCGTTTTGATGGTAGCACTTAAGAGGCTAGCATTAATGTCCATACATTTATTCTATACTACATGAGTAAATTGATAACCAAATCAACAAAATTCTAAGTGTGAGCCCTTGGGATAAGCAAAATTCTCTAAGTTCCAAAGAGAGTTTTTCTAAAATATTTTGAAGGAGACGATAATGGCTACTGAAGCATCATCCTATGGTAGGGGTATATCTCCTTAAATAATACACAAATCCCAAAGGAACTAATCTTTCCTCATAACAGAAGCATAGCACCTATAATGCACATGAAGTCAAAAGCAATCAAGGATTTTGCAAATTATATCTTCAACACAAAGTTGCATGCCAACAAGATTTTTCCAAAAGAATCCTTCTAGAGAAAGGTCATTAGGTGGCAAGAAAGAAATTTTCATAGCCTTGGGGTAAGACTCTAACATTGTGGTCTACCACAGTGCATGTTTCCTTTCACACATTCGTGCTCAAAGTTGGTTGATATCTATGCTAAAAAGCTAGATAAGGAAAACTAGATCATTAGGGGTATGTTATGTATCCCTACTAACATGGAGGTCAAGTTTTTCTCATGGTATGAAATGAAAATTTTCTATAGATCAAGGAGAGATTAGTTAGCATTCTACATGGATGAAACAAGTTGAGGACTTGATAGTGAAGAGCACAAATTCCCTCTAGTGTTTAGTCTATTCAATTTAGACTTGAAGGATGTGTTTTCAATGTTGTATGGGCCTTCCCATTAATCTCAAGAAAGAAAAGGGAAGATTTCAGTATGAATTTTCCAAAATAATTGTAGACAAGATACTTTATTAGTTAAAGGATTATCACCATTCTTTTAACTTTAGTTTTTCTTTCTTGGGACATTTAATTTTTCACTAGAACCCTAAGTTATTTGACAATTTGGGATTACCACTCAACATGTAGAGCGGATCAAGTTTGTTTAGAACAGTTTTGGTTTGGACCCATTTGCTTTCAAGAACATGCAACTATTATACATTTTTTGAACATTTTTTTAACCCAGTTATTCAAAATTTATCCTAACAACCTCTATGAAGGCTTCCTCCTAAGGATCTAGAGTGGATGAGGACACATGTGACCCCACTTAACTAGTACATTTGCTTTAATTTTAATTTCATTACATTCCATGGGTTTAAAGAATAGCATTTCTACACTAGTACAAAAACAACAATATATGACTAAATAAACTACTAAAAGTTGCATATAAATGACTAATTTTGGTCACATGACCATTAGTATTTTATTGCCAGTCATTTATAACATGACCAAATTTATTACTAAACTATTTTATTCATTTATCTAGTGATTGATTTAGTCATTGATTTGGTCATTGATTTGGTCATTGATTTGGTCATTGATTTAGTCATTGATTTAATCGTTAATTTAGTAATTTATTTTTGTTAACTGATCATTTATTTAGTCATGGTAGTGAGTTATTTATTCATATATTTAGTCATTAATTTAGTCATTTATTGTTGTTAATTGGTCATTTATTTAGTCATGGTAGTCATTATAGTCATTTATTTAGTCATTTATGAACTAATGCTTTCAGATGTGTATGTAAACTCTTATGTTTGGAGAATGTTGTTACAATAATTAGTCTCTGAAATTACAAACTAAGAGAAAATTATGTTGTAAGATATAAAACTTTAAAGCTCTCATGTTATTAGAACTTCAACAAATTTTGGATTGAAACAACATTGGAAAAAAATTCTCTATATATTCAAATTGTATATAAAATATGTTACAAAGAACTCTATGTATAGAGTTTTGAATACAAAATATTTTGCAGTATGTATACCGCTGATTTATTATACCTTTAAAATTGAAAAACACTAAAGCTAAATTATGTGAATGCATGTATTTAGTGATGCCACTATTCCACATGAGATGGGCAGTAAATGCATCTAGTAAGATACTAGTTTGAATTTTCTCCTTGCTATGTACCTGTCCATAATCAAAAAATAAACATATTACTAGGTAGCATAAATAATGAATATCTTAAAAACAAATACCCATAAGTATTAGAGTAAGTCTAATAAATAAAAATGCATAGAATTAATGATATTACAAAAAAAATGCATTTGCAAAAGAATTAATATCAAAGTAATATCTTAAATATTACTAGCTTATCAAAGCAATATCTCTTTGCTCTATACTATCCATAAACATATTACTAAATAGCATTAAACAATTAATATTTTAAATGTAGATACCCATAAACATTAGAGTAAGTCTAATAAATAAAAATGCACAGAATTAATGATATTGCAAAAGAATAAATATCAAAGTAATATCTTAAATATATTACTAGCTTATTAGAGTAAGTCTAATAAATAAAAAATGCATAGAATTAGTGATATTGCAAAATAAATGTATTTGCAAAAGAAATAATCTCTACTTTTTCCATTTTGGATTCAATTATTGTATTATTCTTTAAATCAAATCACTACGATATCTAGAAAACTTAAATTTTATTCTAAAATTAAATTAAATTCTAATTTATAATTTAAAAATTACTAATTTTTATATAAAAGCAAGCTTTCTTTTTTAGTTTTTCTTTTCTAATGAAAAAGAAAAAACTAAAAAAGAAAGGTTACTTCAAAAAACTAAGCTAGTAATAAAATTATTTAAGAAAAACAAAAAAAAATATTAGAATGTTTCCTCATAACCAGGCCTATGCTCTATTTGATTTTTTTTCAATTTTAGACCATATATTATAACTATAAAATTTATTAGACTATATAGTTTGACTTGCTATATTTTTATTAAACCGTAAAAAAATATTATAAGCAAAATATAATATAGTATTTTAATTTATAATATATCATTTTATAACTTTTATTATAAAAAGATAAATTAGTTTAGAATAGAATATAACTTTTTTTGAATATTTTTTAATATGAATTTAGAAACTTTGACATTTTTATAATAGTTACATTTTTTATATTAATATATGTGATTTATAATATTATTATAAAAATATATATTAATTTAGAATATTTTCTAAATAGAATATAATTATTTTTAACTTTTAGAATATATTTAACAAGATTTCCTTATAATATGAACTTAGAAAATTTGGTTAATTTTTAATTATAATAGTAGATTTTTATATTTATTCCTAATAAATATCATTGTTTTCTAATTTTTCAAGATATTGCATTTATAAAATATTTTATATAAAAATTCATAAATTAAACAATTTTTTTGACAGGGATTTAAATGACCAAGCTGTCATAAAACTTCATATGACACAGAGGGGTGGCTATCAAATTCCAAGCCTGTTGATAACTAAAATTCTATTGTAATAAAATTATTTAAGAAAAACTAGAAACTTCAAAAAAACTTAAATGTATATTATGAAAGTTTCCACATGGAGCCATCATCTTCACAATATTTACAAATCAAGTCTTTAAGTTTTTTTTCTTAAAAACACAGAAAATGTTCAAAAGAAAAAGAAAGTTAGATTTTCCCCCTAATCTTAAGAGTGATGAGGTTATTACCTCTTTGGCAAAGAAGTTGTCAATATTCAAATCCAACCTGGGATTAAAGCTGGTAGTTTCATTGATCAAAATTGTCATCATGTAATACAAACCAGAATTAGAAAAATGTTTTACAAAAGATCAAATTCTATGGAAATGCCAAAAGTTGTGATATTAAGTGGAAAGAAGCTGAAACAAAGTCCTCTAACAAAATCAAAATTTCTAATAAATATAATAATTCTCTCAGTTATGAAGGTGCTCTCTGGCATATTTTTCATAGAGAGTATGTACAAAATTTAGAGGCTTATTTAAAGAAGCATTCAAACGAATTTAGACAGACTCTGGCTGCTCCTGTCCAATCTATTATTCACCCCATTCACAATCAGACACTTTACTTGGATGAAGAGCATAAAATAAAATTAAAGAAATAATTTCAAGGCATGCCATTTATATATGAACAATATATTTTTGGTTCACAGTGGAGTATTTTCTCTTTATAATATGTAAATTTTTGGAGTTTCCTTTGTGGAAACACCAAGTATACCAAATTTTGATTTATTGAGTATTGGGTCCCTACCACAACCATGAGGAAGAGAAAATAAACAAAAAGAAAAATATCTAGAATGCTATGAAGGCCGCAACCATTAGAACACATAAAACCCTCAAAATAATGAAAATAGTAAGTTGAGAGTGAAAAGTTTTACATTTTTTGAAGAAAGAAAGTAACCCATCAAGATTTGCGTAGGGAGATGCAAGGGTTTTTATCATATTTCCTCTCCTAAGCTCGAATCGAACCTATTCTCATAGAAATTTAAGAGATAAGAATAATGAAACTTACACAAGATTGTTGTAAAGGAGACACCCTCCAAAGTCTTCAAAAATGAGCCTCAAAGATACTCCAATGGCAGTCAAGCAAAGAGGAGATATATCAACAAATGGTAAGCAAAGGAAATACAATAGAAAAATATTTAGCCACAACCAAGTGATCTCGATAAAATGCTTCAAAATGGAGAATACTTTTCAATTTCAAAACCAAAGAATTACCTTGTAGGATTTTTTTAAGAAAATCATCAAAAACAGTAGAATGAGTCACCATTGGACTCTCAAACCCTACAGAGGCATGGCAGCACTCAATTTCTTCTCCAAAAATACAAGTAAAAATGGAATGATATTATAACTCAATTTATTTTTGATTTAGGGTTTTTTCATTACCCTAGGCCGAATGGTTTATTTTTCACATTATATTAAAGAAAATAAGTACTTTTATGATTTTTATTAGAAAAATCAAATACCATGAACTACTTGCCTATTTCTTTACTCCATTTTATTTTTATTTCAAAATTAAATTTCTCAGTTTTAAATATATTATAATATTATGTTATTATATAATATTAAAATATAATATTAATATTTAATATTATACTATATAATATATATAATAATATATTATTATTATTATATTAGTATTTAATATTGTATTATTGTATAATATTAGTATTTAATGTAATATTATGTAATATATATTATATATATTATATTATATTATAATGCAATTCACTTCTGCAATTCAATTTTTTTTTAATTAACCACTATAATATCATATTGTCTAATTTTTATTTGTGTGACTAATTATTTAGTCATCTTTATTTGTGCTTTGAAATGAAAGATAGCCATCAAAATGCAATTGGATTGTTTCAATCATATTTTATTAGTGAAATTGACCACAACTGCTCTTTGATATATTTGACATGCTAACACAACAGGAAAATCAATTTGGCTTCAAATCATAATTAAAAATATCAATGATTCATTAACATAATGAGTAATAAAAGTTAAAGAATGTAAATGTTAATTTTTTTAATAAAATATGTGAAGGCCTGAAGACTTCACTGAGAGGCAATTCCTTCCCCACAAATAGATATTTTTGGTGCACCAAACAACTTAGGTGGCCAAATGGCCCACTTAGGTAGAGGTCCCATGATGGGGGCTTAAGCTCTATGGATTATGATCAAATTTGAAAGAAAAAAGAATAGAGTAATAGTCATTTATTTAGTCATTTTTATTTGTCTGATCAATTATTTAGTTGTAATTTTACTCGATGACTAAAGTAGTCACTTATGATGATCAAATTAGTCATTTATTTGCCAAATTTGACTAGTGTTAGTCATGTAACTAAAATTTTTAGTCACGTGACTAAAAGTTTTAGTAACATAGTCATTTATTTCCTAAATTCTACTAGTGCTAGTTGCCAAGATTTGTATCAGGTGGTACACATACCTAGGAAATCTATCAGAAATTATCAATTACAGATTATGGCTATAGTGCCAAGAAGAAAAAGAAGAGCCTTCATGAAATCCCTCTCACTATTGGCAAGAGCAAAGTGATTCTCATGAAGAGAGAGGAGCATCATGTATTGAATAGAAAATTAGCATATCTCAGCCTCAAGCTTATTTGTAACAAATGGAAGTATAATTTGGAAGGTCACCTATACTTTCTACAAGAGCCATAGCAATATTGGGAGAAAAGACAAAATCCAGTTAAGGACAATGAAGGTAATTATTTTGAATTGGATACTATACCATTTGTCCAGTCTCCATGGCTCACTTTCTAGAAAATCATGGTAGATTTTAACGCAAGAATTTTGATGGATAAGTCCTTCAATCAACAATTGAGGAAGAAGGGGTGGTCTAAAAGGAAAGTAGTCAACTTCTAGAGGTATTGGTAGGAGATCAAGAAAAGAGGACCCTTGTGTAGAGTCATCCCCATAGACAAATAATTTGAAGATATTTATGATATGGAGGCCAGGTTTGATTCAGAGTAGGAGTCTGATTAGGACCCCAAACAAGAATGTGTCCAAGGTTCTGAATTGTCACCCCACATGCTCAAAACTTGAAAGAGGAAAGAAAAAGAAGCATCATGAAAAAATGATCCACATGTAATTCTTTTACTAGTATTTCTATAAAATTAAAATGGACTTGAAGATCTACAAGGAAGTGTTTGGTAGTTCAAGGAACCCAAAGTTCATCGAGGTAAGCCATCAAAAGGTCTAGAGAAACAATGCAGCTTCTATAAATAGAAGGAAACTTGATGACTTGTGTGGACAAGGATCCACAGACAAAGAAGACGAAGTGGTGAATTTTTACTCACAAGCATCATTGACTCCTACAGTTCTGGTAAGTTTAACACCTACTATTATTTCTTCTACTACTTTGTTAGTAGCTATAGGCCCATCATTTGTAGAGTGGAATCCTCCATCGATCGATTTCAACCTATTTATCCTTGACACACCCCTGCACATTTACTAATGAGCCTCATGTGGATTCCCCATTATTTGAACATGTTTCTTCTACTTCAAATACAATTGATATTTTAATTGCTTTATCTGAGGCCCAAGTTTCATTTTTGGAGCCACCTATGTTACAAGTTTTATCACCATTGCATGCTTCCATCCCTATACCTCTATTTTCAACAACTACACCCCTTACCCTAATCAGAACTCCATATTCCACATAATATTTGTGAGGCATCCTTCATTTCTTGCTAATAGTTTTCAACTTTGCCTCTCCCAAATCCAAAATAATTCGTACGCACACCCCAAACCACCCTTTATAGCCTACCTACTTGTTTCCCGATTGTTGTACAAATTATTGAATATCCACAAGTTCTCCAGAACCAAATTGAGTTTACCATATAGGCTCATATGGACAAGAAATAAGAGCAATAGGAAAAGGGCATAGTGGCTCTAACTACTTCAAAGTTGGAGACATGTTTTGATGAAGAGTGGAGATCCCTAATGATTTAAGATATGAAGCCAGTAGTCACTAATATAGAAGGAGAGATGCAGTAAAAAGACTATGAGATTTAGACCATAGGTTTGAACCTAAGTGATGTGCTCCCCTATGACAAGATAGGTCTAGCCAAAGCTATGTAGAAGGTGGAGTACATTGACAACATGAAGATAGAGAAGAAATTGAAGAAATGGGAGGTAGAGTTGGTTAATGTAAAAGCCACAATTGATATGCACTAGGTGGAGATAAAAAAAAAGGATACATAGATTTCCTACCTTAGGCAAGCAGAAGATATGGAAGAAGTAGCCATATCACTTTAGGTAACTCAATTTGCTGAGGATCAAATTTTAGTCGAGGGAGAAAAGATGCCACACAAGGTGGAGACTAAGTGCAAGGTAACAAAAGAGTTAAAGGTCCAAATACAAAAGGTTCTAGATTAATGGTAGAAAAAATAGAAGTGTGCTGACATTTCAAGTTGGTAGGATAATAGATGTGTGGAATTTTGGAGATACCTCCAAGAAATGTAGGATAAATGGTCTATAGCAATATACCGAATTAAAAATATAATCAATTAATTTGAAAAGGAAAATAATGAGATGCAAGGTGAACTAGCTAATGCCTAGTCTCAAGTAATATAGGAGATTCATTGGGCATATAAAGAGTTCGATCAATTGATGGAGGGAATAAAGGTTAAGTAATCCTAGTTCCAACAAGAATTGACTCTTTAAAGAAGGTCCAAACTTCTCCAGGTGGTGCAAAGGTTTTTATTTTTCCATTGGGAAAGGATTAAGGTTGCAATGAAAGCCTTCAAACAAACTCTTAGATATATAGCTAATGCACATGAGTTAAAGGAAAAGGTTGGCCAAGCAATCAACCAAATCTTTAATACAGTTGCACGTCATTTTGTTGAGTCGAGTAATTTAATAGCCAAGTTATATAAGGTGACTAAGGAGACTCTAAAAAGTGATAGAATTATAGACTGAAGAGGAGCTTCTAGGGAGGAAAATGAGTTCATCATGTACAACTAGGCTGCCTAGATGAGAAATAACTATTAGTTGGAAATAACCAAGAAGGTCAGTGAAATGAGAGAGGATTTTAGAGCTTTGATTTAATTGGGTTTTCCCTCTCCTTTTTCACCTGATGGAGTAGTACTAACTAAAGAACAATTCAAATAGGATTTAGAGGGAAAGCAATAGGTTCAACTAGAACTCAAAAAATTGACTTCACCACCTATGACCAAAAAGATTGAAGATGTTCTTTTGTCCTTGGCCCATCTCTATTCCCTTATCAGAGTGACACAAGAAAAATAGGGAGTAGTCTCCTTCAAGGAGATAATTAACCATGATCAGGCTTCCGCAATGCTACACACATTGATTCACCTTCTAACACAAACTGGGAGTATCTACATTTTGTACTCACCAAAATTTTAGGGATCATAGATTTATTTTATCTTTTATGTTGTTTTATTTCCTTTGGGTTCATGCCTTCATAGGTGAAGGCCCTATGTGATTCACCAAAAACTATGGATCATTTTTGCTCTTTTAAGTATGTTAGTTTCCTTTTCTTTTTTCTTTTATCCCTAAGGCCCTTACCTTTTCATATTTTTTTTTTGCCTCACCACATGTCATGTCAGTGGATCTTTATGAAGTTCACAAAAAAAATTTGGTGAAAAGGTGCAAAATGGCACCATTTCTAGTTGTGTTACCTTTTCGGATATCACCTTCCTTTCAAACCCAAACATGAAGACATGGTTATTCCACAAGGATTTTTAATAAGTTGTTCTCTTAAATTTTTAAGAAATCGTACTAGCATACAACATCACCCTTCTTTTTTCAAGTCAATATATTCACCATTGGAGCAATACCTTTATGTATGTTTTCAAGAGTTAAATAATTTTATTCCTTGGTAGCTTTGGGGACTAGCCTCCTTTTTTCCAATGCCATTATCACCTAGAATATATGAAATCAGATTCAGTTGAGCATTTATAACTCATATCTTTCTTTTTGTAATCAATTAGTAGCTCTAGTGGAATCCAATTCATTGAGTTTTTCCACCTATTTCCATTATTGAAGTAGCTCAATCCTTATTAATGGGATTAGATTTCAAGGTTGTTTAGTGATGACACCTATTAGGGTTTTATCTATGGTGGTGGAGAGTGCTCAGTGATTTTTTGCTTACCTTGTCATATAAAAGGGAATTTTATAGTAGCCTCTCATATATATGATGGTCAAACAAGTGAATAGATCATTAGTAGTAGTAGAGTAGGGTATAGAGGACTTCTTATAGAGTTCTAATCATTCTTTCTATAATCAATGTCAAGAAAATTCTCTGAGTTTGTTATTTGACCTTAACATTCTCATTATTATGCAATATCAAGTAATAAAAGAAGAAATTTTACATCATATTGTGCACATGTGGCCTTTGTTTTATGGTTTATTCTCTATTTCATGCACATTGAATGCTCTGTATCTCTTTATTTTTGCATACAAGTATTGATATTCAATTTTCAATTACTAGCTTTTATGTTTTTCTTATTTAAACTATCAAGACTTGACTCATGTTATATACTCTTTGATTTTATTTTTAAATTGGTGTTGGATTTCATATTATGCCTTTGAACAAAATAGCTCTATAATGATTTGAAACATCTTATTTTACTCTGAGTTCCCTATTTCTATTGAACCTTAATGTAGGCTTCTTGTGGAGGGATTTGAATGACTAATTTGTGCCCACATAGGCCTTAGTTGCTCATTATCCTTCCAAAAATGAAGGTTCTATGATTTTTTTTGTTCACTTTATTAGAAATAGGAACCTGTTAGTTGTTTTGAAATACTACAAAAGCATTGGCACATTGCCATAATTAGGTTTTATTTTTACATTTCCTTCTCCCTTTCCATAAAATCAAGGAAAATTCATCTTCTTTAAAAATCTTGGAGGTTATTGAGTGGAGAGCAAGAAAGTCCCCCATTCACTAAATTACCCATAAGGTTGTTCGAGAGAAGTGCAAAATTTTAAGATCAATAGTCAGTACTAAGCAAGTGGATGAAGAAAAGAGAATAAATAATGTTGATGAAGATGGAGAAGAAGATATCTCTGAACTTAAAAAAACAAATGCACTCTCTATGGGAGATACAATCAACATACCATGGAAACATATAATTAAGAATGAGTGATTCAAAGAGTGATTCATTTCAATGCTTTACAATCATTAGAATTGACATGGAAGAAGTTTGAGAAATTATTATTATTTTCATTTAATTGGAGGAAATTATTTTCTAGATAAATTTGCAAAGAAGAAGCACAACCTTTGTATCAATGGGACTTGATGAGGTAGATTTCACATACTAACTCACTTATTGTTGATAGTCATACAAGGTTATGTGAAGGTAGAATTTTTTTTTGATATAATTTCATCATGCAACACTCATTGCAAGTTTCTAATGAATAATATTTGCACATCAAAATATTAAAGCGCATATGGTATTTGAGAAAATAAATATTGATAATGAAAGATGAACTAAGAAATATTTTCCCTTTACCCTACTTGCAATTGACAAAGTTAGTAAATATGACTTATGGTCCAATATTAACTCTGAACTGCTCAAATAATTATTTGATGAGTTATTGAAATATGTTAATATAATTATCAAATTGTGAGAAAAACACATATAACATGGTTTCTTATAATGAGCATTGGAATATATTTTCTAACAGAGCATCATGAACAAGAAATGACTACAAAAGGTAGTGAAATATATAAATATCAATTTTGGCTATGAATCCACTAGTCTCTAAGCTAGAAGGAGAGATATAGTATGAAGGTTATGAGATTTGGATCATAGGTCTGAACCTGAGTGTTGTGCTCCCCTATGACAAGATAGTCCTAGCCAAAGACACATAGAAGGTGGTGTACATCGATTACAAGAAATTAGAGAAGAAATTTAATAAACAGGAGGCAAATTTGGTTAATGTGAAAACCATAATTGATAGGCACCATGTGGAGATAAAATCAAAAGATATAGAGATTTCCTACCTTAGGCAGGCACAAGATATGCAAGAAGTGGCCATATCACTTCAAGTCACTCGATCTAAAAAGGATCAACTTTTAGTCAACGTGGAAAAGATGGCACATGAGGTCGAGACTGAGTGAAAGCTAATAGAAGAGTTAAATGTCCAAATGTAAAAGGTTGTAGAGGAATGGTAGTAGAAATAGAAGGAGTTTTTTGACATCTCAGGATGGAAGGACAACAAATGTTTAGAATTGCAAAGAGAGATACATGAAATACATGAGAAATTATTGGAAGCAATGAATTGAATTAAGAAGCTAAGTGAGAAATTCAAAAAGGAAAATAATGAGATGCAAGGTGAGCTGGCTAGAGCCTAGTATCAAGAAACAAAGGAGCTTAAATGGGCTCAAATAGAGTTTGATAAATTGAAGGAGGAAATAAAGGTTAAGGAATCCTAGTTCCAATAGGAATTGAGTGCGACAAGAAGGTTCGAACTCCTCCCAGTGGTGTAAATATTTTTCTTTTCCCATTGGGAAAGGATTAAGGCTGTAGCAATGCCCCTAAAACCAACTCTAAGATTTATAGATAACACATAGGAGTTAAATGTAAAGGTTGGATGAATAGTCAACCAAATCTTGAATACAAATGCCCCTCATTTTGCTAAGTTAGGTAATTTAATAGCTAAGTTGTATAAGATGACTATGGAGACTTTGGTGAGCATTGGAATTCTAGACCAAAGAGCAACTACTAGGAAGTAAAATGATTTCATCATGTGCAACCAGGCCACCTAGAGGAGCAAGAACTATCAATTGGCACTAACCAATAAGGTTAGGAAAATGAGAGAGGATTTTAGAGATTTGATTCAATTGGGTTTTCCCTCTCCTTTTCACTTGATGGAGTAGTACTCACTGAAGAAAAACTCAAATAGGACTTAGAGGGCAAGAAGTAGGACTAGTTAGAACACCAAAATTTGAGTTTTCTGCCTACTATCAAAGAGATAGAAGATGTGATTCTCCCCTTAGCCTAGATTTATTCCCTTATTAGAGTGGCAGAAGTGAAATGTGGAGCAGTCTCCTTCAAGGAGATAGTTTACCATGATCAAGATTTTGAGATGCTAAATGCATTTGTTCCACCTTCTAATGTAGATTGGGAGTATCTACATTCTATATTCCTCAAACTATGATGGATCATAGATTTCTTTTATCTTTTATTCTATTTTATTTTCTATGGGTTCATGCCTCTACAAGTGAAGGCCCCCTATGAGTTTCCACAAACTATCAAGCATTTTCAATTTTTTTGGTATGTTTGTTTCCTTTTCTTTGTTATTTTAGCCTCAAGGCCCTTACCTTTTTAGATTTTATTTTTTCCTTACCACATGTCACATCGGTGGATCTTTGTGAAGGTCATAAATCAATTTTTGTGAAAAGGTACATAATGGCCTCACATATTGGCTATGGTACTAAGATGTAGGAAAAAGGGGGTGATTAATAGTATCACTTTTCTTAAACAATCATTCAATAATGTCCTAGGAGTCCTAATTGGATTGACTATCAACCTCACAAGGTGAGTCAATTCACAACAAGGAAGAGCTAGGAGGAGGTTCTTTAAGCTTTTAGAGGTTCACCACCAAGCAAATGCTTGGAAAAGAAAAAAAGAAATCAAATCACAAAACCTAATAATGCAAGCTAAATGAAAGATGCAAATGATGAAATTATGCAACAAGGAGTTATGATGTATGTACCTAAGAATTCTAAAGATGTTGTGAGGATTTCAAAAAATTTCTATGGAGGACTAAAATTCCCTCAGTGTTTTCTTGGTCTCGCTTTATTTGTTTAGGGTAGACACAAAATATTTTGAAGTCAGAACTAGATCTAGAAGAATTTCTAAAAAATACCCTCAAGTGCAATAAGATTCCTTTACTATTATCTTAGTCCCAATCTAAATTTATGAAATCTCTAAATGTGGTCTTGAGGCTTGATGTCTACTCTTATTTCTTCTCTGATCTATAGGTCTGAATCCCCCAAATCTAGCCTGTAGGTTAGTTTCTATGAAGATGACAACTTTGCAATGCAGCCTTGCAACTTTGTACTTCAAATGATTTTCATGTCTTCAACCTAGGTCTACATAATCATAAATATGTAAGAGAGGAAAAACTTGTTGATTGTTAGTGAATGGGGGTTTTCCTTGGTCAAACCCCTTATTTGTAATTAAACCTTGAAATGAAATATAATAATGAAGGGAACTATGAATGAACAACATGCAATGGTACAACTCACCAAATCCTTGTTGCAAACTTTTGTGAAATCACTGCAATGGATATGGATCTTGAATCAAATGAAAACTTGATGGATATTGACTTGAATTTCTTGATTGAATCAAAACCCTACATCACAAATGTTAGCACAACACACATGATGCAAGAATATCTTTGATATGATACATGAATCTTGATGATGGCTCCAAATGCTTGAAGAACTACTCTTGAATGTTCTTGTGAACTCAATTATGCTATGATGAATGCTCTCACAAAAGACTTGGATACTTGTTATGAAAAATGATTGAAGGAACCTTTTTTTATAGTTATATATGCTTAATATCCCAAAATTACACACCAAACTGACATATAAATTCATTAATTCAACGAAGCTGGATCTTGCTAGAATTTGAAATTAAATCCCAAAAATCAATCAAGGGGGACTAAGATGCCCTAGGTGGTGTCTTAGCCCCAAGACATGAAACTTTTGGCATAGACACAAAAAAGTGGCCCATTTAAGATACCTTAAAATTAGGGTTTTGAGACCTTTGGTAGACAAAGGTACCTTAGGTGGAATTTTAGTCTCAAGCCAAAAATAAGGACACTCAAATGAAATTATAAAACTATCATTTATTCATTGGAAAATGTTGGGATGAGCTAGAAAATATATAATTCAGAGGGCTTGTGGATGTAAAATAGGATCAATTAAGACATAAATAGGGATGAATAAAGCAAGGTAAGCTAGAAAACTATGAAAATTCAAGGGTATGCATTTTACTACACCACATTTAGCCCCCACTTTAGTGAGATAATGAACTTTCTTCAAACTAACACTAAAGTATCCAACCACACAATCAAGAGGGGTTCAAATGGGTGGCCAAGCCCCCAGGATCAAGATCCTATGGAAAACAAACATAGGCACACAAGAACATGCATGCAGATGATTTATGAAGCCAGAACTAGATCACAAACATACACCATCAAAGATAAATAAAAAAAAGGGAAAAATGTAATGGATCAAGCTTTGACTAGTCGTCCAATGCGGTGGACCAGTTTAGGTTCTTTGTTGAAAAGTTTTACAAGTGGAACATGCTATCTACTATGAAAATAAACCACATGCTCACAAGGGCTAGTGAAGCTAGGTGTCCACTATGTGAGCCCTAGGAAGTCAATATCAAATTCATACCCCCATGACTATGATAAGGACAAAAATAAAATGCACACTCACAAGGGCTAGTGAAGCTAGGTGTTCACTAGGTGAGCCCTAGGGGACCGTATCAAAGCCATACCTCCATGAATTTAATAAGGTACGAAAATGTATGCTCACAAGGGCTATTGAAGCTAAGTGTTCACTAGGTGAGACCAAGGGGACCATATCAAATGCATACCTCCATGAATTTAATAAGGTACAAAAAGGGAAAATGCAACAAGAAAGAGAGATTTTCAAAGTGATTTTACTTAGTTCATGTGAGGTTTTATTCTTGGGGGAAATCATTCATAATGTCTCCAAGAGAGGACCAATCAAAGATTCATAACTTAGGCAGTGTAGTGTGTCACATCACCACTAAGAGGAATGTAATATACTAAGATAGATCAAGCTCTTGAAGGACATTATTCCAAATGTCACCACAAAGAGGAAAATCACATCAAGAAACATGAAAAATGCAAATGAAATAAGGCTACAATAATGCCAATGTATGCCCCCACTTTAAAGGGATTGCTAACACCGTGCTATGAAAAATTACTTTAAAGTATCCAAAACATGAAAAGGAAAAAAGAAAAGAGGGTTGTCCCCCAAAAACACATAATGGATCGATGGATTCGGGGTCAGTATCTATCTTTGTTGTAATGATATCAAAGAGCTCAAAACTATCATCATTCCCCAAATACACATATAACTAGAAGAATGACACAAAGAGAATGAAATAAAATGAAAAACCTTTTGGGTCAACATGGAAAAAAACATGAATGTCTCAATGCCTTATTTCATCCCTAAAATGAAAACAAAACAAAAAACTGAAAATGGAAAGAAAAGATAATGAAAAATATTTTGGGTCAACAAGGAAGAGGAATAGGTTGTCTTGAAACCTTGTTTCATCCACAAAAGGAAAACACAAGAAAAAAATGAAAATGAAAGCAAATATAATGAAAATTATTTTTGTTCAACATGGAAGATACATAGTGTGCCTCAATGCCTTGTGTCATCCCAAAAAGGAAAACACAAGAAAAAAATAAATAGAAAAGATAAAAGATCAATGAAAAGGAAAAATTATACGACATATAGAAGAATGAAGGTACAGATAGAGGAATGCACATAGAGAGAGGAAATATCAATTTAATATCATGAGGGATCACATTACACATGCAATCAAAAGCAAAAAGAAAAAATAAAAAGAAAAAGAAAAGATAAAAGAATTTTAAAGCACATATGAGTCAACCATCTAGTAGGTCATTCACATCCCAGTCTTGTTTGGTATATAAAAAATGCAGATCAATAGAAATAGGGACAACATCAAGTGTTGTAATAGGAGAATCATCAAGTTCAACACATGGTGCATCACTCGGTTTAGGAGGATTAGAACAATTGTTATTGTTTAATCTTATGGAAGAGGAAAATAGCAAATTCAACTCATTATGCACTTGCTCATCAATTTTAGTAGTTTCCTCATCGTCATCCAAGTTCACCACAATAGGAGGATGAATGATAATATCCAAGGAGGGTTATAGTCCTTGTTATGTTAGAGACATCATTTTTTGATTGTTTTGGTAAGAGAGGAGGGTCATCGTTTATTGCTTCTATCAAGTTAAAAAATTTATTTTCAATATTGTTTTCTGCATTCATCTTTCCAGCAATAGCACAACATCTACACCTATGCTCTCTAGCATTTCTATTAATTTAATTATGGTTTTCAAGTTGCATTTGTGTAGGAGAGGGTTTTTCAACCATAGGATCCTTTTCTTCTTATGAGGGAAGAAGAGAAGAAACCATGAAAGGTTGTTCAACCACTTTCTCTTTGGCTTTATAAATTTTTTTAGGAGGTAGATTGGGAGATGTTTTGTTTTCTTTAGGCCTTTTATAAAAAATAGCAAAGCGATTTTTCATGGATTGATTTTGGTTTGTTTGAAGGGATTTAGGCTCACTATTATTTTCTTCAAAGAATGGAGGTTCAATCATGGGTGGAGGAAAGTTCTCAAGAGATAATCTGGCTATGGATCTTGCTTTGCACTTTTGGTAGGATAGGAAAAGGAAGTCTTCAGGTCTTATAGGTTCCATAGGCTTAGGAAAAAAAATCTAAATAAAATTTTCCACAGGAAGATAGGGGTGTATAGCTACTATGGTTGACAGTAAATATTTCATTTCCAATTGGAAAATTTAAGCACTTATGGACAATAGACAAGACCGCCTTCATGGAGTGGAGCTATTTGTAGCCCATATTGACATGAAATTGGTCTAAAATAGATATGATAGAGAATGATACATTTAATTTATTTGTTCCTACTTGTAAAGGGAGTGTAATCAAGCCCATCATAGCATGAGCAAAACCATCATGCATTTTAATCCATGCTTTTGGTTGATCATATCTATCTTGAGTAAGTTCATACACATACAAGATTTCTTTTGTGATCACATTCTCTCCATAGACAAAATCAATTAAAATCCTAGGAGTGGTCTTGTTATTGATTTTGTTAGCTATGTAAAGAGGACCATCAGGTGCATGTTTGATTGTTTCTTCTAAAGAGAAATTAATGTTAGTGGGAATTATGGTTTGTTTTTTACGAGGCTCAATGTCAATCACTCCTATCATTCTATTAATAAGAATTTGGTCATTAGTATTCATAGGAATATGTTCATCATCATCCATAGGACATTGTTCATTATTGCTCATATTCTCATCATCTATGTCAATATTCATCTTATAATTCTTAGTTTCACTAGCCTTAACAAATGAAATATTATTTGGGCATGAGATTGGTAAATATTTGAAAGTTTTGGTTGGGAGGAGCTACAAACTTATTACCTTTGACATTTACACCTCCAATTTGGATATTATTGGAATCAATGAGGTCTTTCACAAAATGTTTAAGATGTTTGCAATGTTCTGTATCATGTCCTTTTTGTCGATGATAAGCACAATAGGAATTATGTATAAAGCTCAAAGGTAATAGCTCACTAGGGTCAAGAGGTCAAACAAGAGGTAAGGTAAGCATGATTTTTTTTAATAGCTGGGTTATAATGTTGTGAAGTGTGTCAAGTAAGGGTGTAAATTGTCTTTACGAATCCCCAAAGATATAAGGATTACTCTTCTTTATAGTAGTTACTTTGGTATCAACTAGTTGGGTGGGTTGAGAAGTAGAATTTAGTTGATGGAAACTTTATTTTTTCTTTTCAAAAGTTGGTAGGTGTTTTGGTTTGAAATTTTAGACTTTGAGGATATGTAAAAATGGTTTTCGATTCACTACTACCTATAGAATTCTGATAATCTTGAAGGGAATTGCATAAATGCATGAAGGAGGGTAATTTCATCATGGTGAGCTTATATCTTAACTTACTTTGGGGTTTTTTGTGAACATCTTTTGAAGGTGGGAATTGAGAATCTTCACACTAATTTGGGAATAAAGCAATTGGTGGCATGAAATAAAGTCATAATTTTTTATCTTAATTTTGCTTACATCTCATCAAATCAACTAATGTCATTTCAGGAACCATAGGAACTTGGAAATGGTTTATAAAGGACTCAAAAAGTTCATTGAATGAACAAATTAAGTTATTCAGTAATGCAGAAAACTAGTCCAAGGAAATGTCTTTCAAGAATTGGGGTAAAAGTTTAGCCAAAAGTTTGTCCTCGAGGATAAAGCCACTACACAAAGTAGTAAAGGCATTAACATGATTAAGAGGATCCCCTTTTCCTCCATATTTCTCAAATCTAGGGATGTCTATACCTTGTGGCACTAGAGTTCTCAATATCTCCAAAGATAGTGGGTTACTTTTGAAATGGTATGAAGTTGGACCATTTTTATTTTTATTTATGTTAGAAACTTGACGTTGAATGGATGAAAGGATTTGTAAAAGGCGGTTAATGAAAAGATCATTACTTGTGGTTTAAGATGGATGTGAATATGGTGGTGGTGTGTATGTTTTGGAAGGATTAGTGAATGGATTTATTACAGGAGGAGATCTAAGATTAGATGCCACATAGGTATAAGGAGTACTAGTGGAAATCTTTGAGGTAGGAACGATATTGCTAGTTGGTTGAATCATTGTGGTCACTTGAAAATTGGTATAGGTTGGAATGGATGTTATGGTTGAGGGGGGAGGAGTTTCATTTCCTCAGTGGTTTTTCACATTGTTTCAAGATTGAGCACCATTAGTGGTGGAGGGAAGATTTTTTCCAAAAATGTGAGCTATGTTAGACACAACTTCTAGTCCTTCATCACTTTCCATCATGAGGTGAATACTACCTATGGAAGGTATAATAGTATTGAAAATGTTTTCAGTACTCACAATATCTTGTAAATTAGCTATATCTTCATGCATTTTCATTATGTCTTCTTGAGGGATATGATCAACCATTGTTTGAACACTTGGAATAGCACTTGTAGGTAAGGTAGGCATAGAAAAAGAGGTATCAAAGGTATGTTCCATACCTATTGAGCTAATACCAACATGAAAAGTAAGAGATCTTGATAACCTAAGATCATTAATGAGTGTTTTATCATGGTATTCCATGAGTCTTTCATTTCATCTAACCATAGTTTTAGTTGTAGGAAACAAAGTATTATAAAGCATACAAGGGATAAAACACAAAAAGTGCAATGAGCACAATATCTTATGCTTGCAATTACAATTGAAATGAAAGAAATTGGAATAATAACAATTCTACAAACTCAAACAAAGAATTGAAAGTAGCCAATAAAAACATAGAAAAGTAGCTCTAGATCCTAAAAAATAGAAAGTCAAAATGAGCAAGGACTAAGACGCCAGTAAGGGAATTATGGTCCTACTGGTGAAATTTTGAAGTTTTAGGGACTAAAACTAACATCAAACAACAGAGAGAGGATTTTGAGCCAGAAACTGTGAGAGGGTCTAAGACACCAGGAAGGGTGTTTTAGTCCTAACAAATTTTTTTTCTCAGATTAACAACAAATTATGGATTTTCTACAATGTTCATAGGTTGCCTATTCAAAATGCTAATGTTTAGAAATAGGAAAATTTGCAAATGAATGCAAGAAAAAAGTAATAAGTAACAAGCAACTAAATGAAAATATAATGCAATTTTTTCAATTTTGACTGCAATAATAATGTTTCTAAATAATTAAGATTATGAACTATGCACTTTTCAATTTTTGAATGAAATGAAATGATGCAAGAAAGAAAAAATGCAACCTATATGCATTTTCACTAATTAAAATATGAGAAACCCTAAATGTAATTTTCACTAAATATGAGAAACCATAGATGCAATTTCCCTTACGCAATATGCATTGCAAGAATGAATAGAATCTAGATCTAGGACTTTAATGACCTCCAAATAAAAAAATGAATGCTCAATAGAGGTGGTTTGACCGAAATGAATTGTAGGAAAAAAGGGGGTGATTAATAATATCACTTTTCTTACAAAATCATTCAATAATGTCCTAGGAGTCCTAATTGGATGGACTATCAACCTTGCAAGGTGAGTCAATTTACAACAATGAAGACCTAGGAGGTGGTTCTTTTAGCTTTTAGGGGTTCACCACCAAGAAAATGCTTGGAAAATACAAACAATCATTCAACTCACAAAACCTAATAATGCAAGCTAAATGAAAGATGCAAATTATGAAATTATGCAACAGTGAGTTATGATGTATGTACCTAGGAAGTTTGGAGATGTTGTGAGGATTCCATAAATGCAAAGAAGTTTCCAAAATGTTCCATGGAGGACTAAGATGCCCTTGCTATTTTCTTAGTCTGACTGCTATTTTTTGGGTCAGACACAAAATCTTTGAAAGTTGGAACCGGATCTAGAAGAATTTATAAAAAATACCCTCGAGAGGAATAAGATGCCTTTATTGTTGTCTTAGTCCCAATCTAAATTTTTGAAATCTCTGAATATGGTCCTGAGGCTTGATGTTTTCTCTTCCTTCTTCTCTGATCTCAAGGTCTGAATCCCCCACACCTAGCTTGTGGGTGAGTTTCCATGAAGATGACAACTTTGCAATGTAACTTTTCAACTTAACAAATTTTCACTTCAAATGATCTTCAAGTCTTCAACCTAGGTCTACAATCATAAATATGCAAGGGGAGAAAAACTTGTTCATTGTTAGTGAATGTAGGTTTACCTTGGTCAAACTCCTTGTTGGTAATTAAACCTTGAAATGAAATAGAATAATGAAGGAAATGATGAATGAACAACATGAAATGCTACAACTCACCAAACCCTTGTTGCAAACTTGTGTGAAATGCTTGTAATGGATATGGATCTTGATTTAATGGAAAAATTGATGGATATGGACTTGAATTACTTGCTTGAATCAAAACCCTACATCACAAATGTTAGCACAAGAAAACACATGATGCAATAATATCTTTGATATGATGCTTGAATCTTGATGATGGCTCCAAATGCTTGAAGAAAAACTCTTGATCACTCTTATGAACCCAACTATGCTATGATGAATACTCTCACAAAAGACTTGGATGATTTTTATGAAAAATGAGTGAAGGAACCTTGTATTTATACTTATCTATGCTTAATATCTTGAAATTGCACCACACCAAGCCAACATATTAATTCATTAATTAAAGTAGGTTGAATCTCACCAGAATTTGAAATTAAATCCCAAAAATAACTCAAGGGGGACTAAGATGCCTTAAGTGGTTTCTTAGTCCCAAGGCATGAAAATTGGGGCATAGACACCAAAACAAGGCCCATTTAAGATACCTCAAAATCAGGGTCCCAAGACCTTTGGGAGACAAAGACGCCCTAGGTGGCATTTTAGTCCTAACCAAAAAATTAGGGACACTCAGATGAAATCATTAAATTATCATTTATTCATTGGAAACTGTTAGGATTAGCTAGAAAATATATAATTCATAGGGCTTGTGGATGCAAAATAGGACCAATTAATACATAAATAGGGATAAATAAAGAAATTCAAGCCCAAAAAAGTGTGAAAATGAAATAGTATGCATTTTACTACACTACAACTACCTTTTCAAATATCACTTTCCTTTTGAACCCAAAGCTAGACACGTGGCCACCACATAAGGATTTTCCATATGTTACTCTCTCAAATTTTGAAGAAAGTCCATTGCCATGCCACATCACCATTCTTTTGTCAGGAAAGTTTCTTTACCATTAGATAAATACCTTCACAAATGTTGTCAGGTGGTAAAGTATTTTTTGCCTTGGAAACTTCAAGGATCAACCTCCTTTTTTACACCACCATTAACACCTATACTAGATCATATCATATTTATTCAATCATTTATAATTCATATCTTTCCTCTTACAAGAAGAGCTACACTAAGATTTGGTGGTATCCAATTCATTGAGTTTTTATACCTATTTCCATTATTTAAGTGGCTTGATCATTATTAATAGGATTAGTTTTAATTCTTGATCAAATTTTGTAGTTTTCTAGTGATGACACTTGTTAGGGTTTTATCTTTGGCAACAAAGAGTGCTCGGTGCTTGTATACTTCTCTTTTCTTATAAAATTGAATTTTCCAATAACCTCTCATAAATATTATGGTCAAATAAGTGAATAGATTATTAGTAGTAGTTGTATAATAGGGTATAGAGGATTTCTTACATACCTATGATCACTCTTTTTGTAATTAATGTTAAGACAATTATTTGTATTTGCTATTTGACCTTAACATTTTCTTTATTGTGCAATATCAACTTATAGAATAAATTTTGTATCATATTATGCATATGTGGCATTTTTTCTAGTTTATTCTCTATTTCATGCACATTGAATACTTTGTGTCTCTTTATTTCTGCATAAAAGTCTTGATATTCAATTTTCAATTACTATCTTTTGTGTTTCTATAAATTAAAATATCAAGAATTGAATCATGTTATATACTCTTTCATTTTCCTATTTAAGTTGTGTTGGATTTCATATTATGTTGTTGGGAAGAATAGCTCTGTAAGGATTTGAAACATCTTATTTCAAGAGTGTGGTTTCCCTTTTTCTATTGAGCCTTAATGGGTGCTTCCTGCATGAGGATTTGAATGACTTTTGTGTACCTGCATAGGCCTTAGTTGCTCGTTCTCCTTCTCGCAATGAAGGGTCTATGGAAAATTGTGTTCAATTTATTAGAAATAGGAACCTATTAGGTATTTTTGAAATGTTGTAAAAGCATTGGTGCATTACCATAATTAGGTTTTATTTTTGCATTTCCTTCTCCCTTTCCCAAAACTCAAGGAAGAGGCATCTTCTTTAAAAATATTAGAGGATATTCAATTGAGTGCAAGTAGGTCTCTGAGACACTAAATTTCCTATAAGGCTATTCATGAGAAGGACAATATTTTAAGATCAATAGTTAGTACTAATCAATTGGATAAAGAAAATGGAATTAGTAATGTTGACAAATATGGAGAAGAAGATATCTCTAAAGCTTTAAAATAAAATGCACTCCCTATGGGAGATACAATCAACATAACATGGACACAATTAATGAAGAAATAATTATTAAAATTGGAAAGTGTCTTGATGATAATGAACAAGAAGATCATGCAACATTATTACACAAATTTCATGAACTCTTTGCTTGGACTTATTCAAACATGCTAGGAATTAATGGTAAGATATTGAAACATAACATATTCCATGAAAAAGATGCTAAACTAGTAAGGAAGAAGATACATAAGATGAATTCTAAGATAGATTTATTGGTTAAGGCTTGGTTTGAAAACTCTTCAAATATTGCTTTATTCATCCTATTGATTATTCTACATGGATCTCAAACATTCTTGCAGTTGCAAAACCTAATAATTTTATTATTATGTGTACGATATCTTGTGACCTTAATAAAGAATCTTCAAAAGATGACTTTGGCTTCCTAATATTGACATGATATAAAATTCAACTATGATCCATGCTTTGTTGTCACTCATGGATGGATTTTCAGGATATAACCACATTTTTGTCAACCCTCAAGATCAATATAAGACAACATTCACTATAGCTAAGCGAATATTATTTTGGGTGGTTATGTGTTTTTGGATTAAATAATCCCATTGCAACATTAAAGAGCTATGACATTGATATTTCATGATTACATACATAATATTTGGAAGATTGTGTTGATGATATTATAGAAAAATATTGAACCCATCAAGCCAATGTTAACATTCTTCAATGAATGAATGTGTAAGTATTACATGAGATTGAATCCAAAAAATTGTGTCTTTGGTGTACATAGAGGAAATTTTTTAGGTTTTAAAGTATCCCATAGAGGCACTAAGAAAATTGGTGCTATCATTAACATGCCACCTCCACCTCCTAAAAAATTTCTTTGTTTTGTAATTTATGTTGATCATCAAAGCTTACACTTTTCTGACACCATTATGGGAAATTTAGTGAGTAGGGGAACAATTTACAACTCCATAAATGACCTTTAGGATTTTTATAGAAATCTGAATCTTCTTTGTCTTTTGGGGAAAAGATAGAAAAACGTACGAATAAAACATAAAAATAGCTATATGCCAATGATTTTACAACATTTCATACCTTAACTATTCCTTATAACTAATATGATAGGCACAGAATGCCACAGACCCTTCATTATTGGGAAGAGAATACACAACAAAGGCTAGAGAAATCACAATGTAGTATTTCAAATCTTCCCATGGGAAGCACCCATTAAGGTCCAATCAAACATAAGAAAACTCTGAAGATTAACAGAAATATCAAGAAACTTATAGAATCCTTCCTCCTTCGCAACATAATATAGAAAATGATAAAATATATACAAAAAATGGAAATGTTCAATAGACATAATCTAATTTTTAAAAGCTAGCATTCAAAAGAAGCTTAACAACATGAAAATTAGTTATCTTAACTACCAAGGAAAACTTAACACAATCTTCTTAACATGAAAAAAATATAAAGAAGAAATTTGACAAAGGCCATAACATGCACAATTTCAAACAATTCTCTGAAATAGATCGAACTTATATAATATATGAATTGAAAAAAAATGGTAAGATGACAATCTAATGATAGTTTGAATTAAATATAACATGCTAGAGAGAATAATAGTATTATGTAAAACCCTTCTACTATTATGAAAATGGAAACTCCCTACTAGGTCTATATCCTTCAAAAAGGGTTTCAAAAAAGTTTTTATAACTATTAGCTTATGCTGCAAACCCCTATTTATAACCAAAAAATGAGAACACTGCTCCAAAACATCCCAAAAATAGAAAATTCTAGATGCTTGATCCTAATAGCTCACAATATAATTTTAGTTCTTGATTAGATCATGGAAATATTCCCTTACTAATTCATAAGTGATTTATTAATGGCTTTAGATATTTTAGCAAAGATAGGTGTGAGAAACTAATTAGATTTTAGCACAACATGGAAAAAATATGATTGATCAACCATAGAGTTTGATGATGCTGACTTGAACGTTCCACACCAAAATTAAGACACCCACCGTGTTCTCAAAAAATCCACCTAAAGAGATTACTCCACAAGAATACAAACTTCTCAATGCCTATAGATGATGTTTCAAGAAAATGGGTGATCTTAGATTTGTGAGAGTAGCTTTGAAGAAAATGCCCACCAAGCTGACACATACCCTGGCTCTTGCTCGAAAGGAAGATGATATGTAAATAAAGTTGTGCATCCACCATGTGGCACATTGCACACCTTTATGCAAAAGTAGCCTTCATCCTTTGGGCACAGATTCATCTTGAAACGAAAAAGAGTAAAGGCCAAAATCCAAAGAAAATATTAAAGGAAAATTTTCTTTGCAGTTTTGGTAACTCACATGGGGCCTTCGCATGTAGAAGAATGAACCTAGAGCTCTGGTAATTCTTGGAGTTTAAGGAAGGAAAAGTGTTGGACTTCACAAGCCAAAACAATGGGTTGGATGAGGGTTCGTATAATCTTGTATACTTGATCTAGATCGAGGACTTCCTTAAAAGAAACCCCTCCCAACCTTGACGAACAACCCCAATGTGGTAATAAATCCTAGAAAGGGGAAGGATTTCCCTCACCATTTCCTCAAAAGTGGGTGATGGGCTTAGACCTAGGAATATTGTGGAAGTCTAGATTTTGAGTTTGATCACATTTGTGATCTGCTTGACTGATAGTACTCCTCCATCTTGTAAGAAAAGAGTGGGTAATCTAGACTCAAGTAGAATATTCAACTCCTTCTTGATCTCATTGACCTTCCTATTCAAAACTACTTGTAAGTCTTTTCTTTTTTATGCAACTTTGTGTTAATTGATGAATTTGATCCCTTTCCTTGAGGTTTCTCTTAATTCAAGAATTTTGGTGTCTCCTAAAGCTTCTTTAGTGGTCTTATATAACTTTTAGATAATGCTCTCTAATTTTAGAGCTTGAGGAGCATAAATATATAGAATTTGGTTGACCATTGAGCCAACCTTCTTGTTTTATTCCTGAGCATCCCTAAGAAACTACAAGAGTAGTTTCAGGATAGCAACAACTATGATTCTCTCCCAATGCATGGATATCAGTCTTTTCAGTATTGGGACTATCCCTAAATGTTGTGTCACAAATAATTCCTAATGGAATTGAGAATCACTTGCTTTTATGCTCTCCTCTAGTTGGATCTTCCCCTTGAGAGCGTTCATGATCTTGGAGGTCAACTTCTCAATCTCTTCTTCATGAGTCCACAAAAGAGACTCAATCTCCTACTTCTCTTTCCCTACTATTTTTGTTTCTACCTAGGCCTTTTAAAGATCATTGGAGGCTTGAGATTGAATGCTATCTAATTCTTTTTGCATGTCCTCCATTTTCTAATCCAACATTCAAACCTCTTTTTGTAGGGAATCAGATATACTATTTACTCTAGTCATATTTCTATCCATCTTCTATTTGCATTGAAATTCTACATTCGTCTCATGTTTATCAACAACCTCAACCTTCAATTTCTTTATCTCAACATGAAGTTGATATTGCTCACTTTGGGCCTCTTTGAACAACTTAGTCACTTCCCTGTGCTAATTTTTTAACTATATTAGGTGGGATATTTCCACATCCTTTCCCTTGATTTTTTCTTGAAGCCTGTTCACCATGTATTTTACATTTCCCAACTCTACCTCATTCCTTTTCAATGTATCATCTAGCTTCTCATAGTCAGTGTAAACAACCTTCTAAGTGGCTTTAGCTAGAACCAATTTTTTGTGTGGGAGTTTCTCACTTAAATCAAGGCATACAACTTTGATTTTCTAATCTTATAAACACATTTCTCTTTCTTGCTTGGATGTTAGTGGCTTCATGGTAGCAATCAACAAGGAAATGCACTCCTTGTTAAAACATGCCTCAATCTTCTGATCAGCTAGTTTTGCTATGACTTTTACCTATATTTTTTGGTTTCTATCTTGTCATGCCTACTTTGTTACATCCAAGTGGCTTCAAAGAATCTATGGGGTTTCAATAATTTGTGCATCAATAGAATCACCTAGAGGTAGAATGAAAAGGGTGATGGAAGGAGAAGCCTTGCCTGTATGATATTATAGAGAGGTGAATGGGATCATTATTATGGAAAAGGGTGGGATGTCGTAGGTTGATTGAGAGGGGGAAATTCCCATCGAGGTAAAAGGGGAAGTGAGTGAAAAGAGAGAAATTTTCTTGAAAGCATATGGGTTTGGTGAAACTAGCCATATTAACGCTTTAGTATTGTTAATGAGGGCGCTTGATAAGGTGATTAAAGAATCAATTATGGCCAAAATAGATGATACTCATTCGGCATGTGAGATTTCTTCATGGGGTTCATTGTTGAATATAGCTAGGGGTTCATTTAGAACAAGGATATTGGATTCAGTAGATGGAGGAATCTTTTCAGTAGATGAGGGTGGAGGAACAACTAAAGATGTAGAAATAGATAGAATAGCAAGAGAAAAAATTACTTGGGGAATTGAAGTCAAATGTGTTGGCGGGATGGACTCCACCTCTTCCTCTCCTCTGCTTGATGGACCTAGTTCACCTAGGTCCTAAACTCATCTCCTCTTCATATGAGTAGAACTGGCAGATTCAAACTCCATGATGGTTGATCCCACTAAAAGTTGGGCTTTGATAGTTGTAGTAGGCCTATTTGGGGACCTTTGGGTCATTTTTTCTTTCCCTCAATCACTAGTGGAAGATGTGATCTATTAGACCTTTTGTATTGACCCGTTTCCTTTCCCTTTCCATATGTTAGGCTTTTGAGGTTGAGAAGTGTAAAGTGGAAGCTCCTCCAGTTCAATCCCCTAACCAGACTCAAGATTACTATCATCTGTGTCAACCTCCTTGTCATAAATTTAGCTAAAATTTTCATCATGCAATTGAACATATCTATACATATCATTGAGGCATTTAATTTCTTGTTGGTACATCTAGAAATCTAATTTATTTCTTTCTGACCATCCTAGAAACTCAAGTTGCATGTTGAGGGACTTGCCTATTAGGATGCTCTGCTGGTACTCTATCGTCTTGACATAAAATCCAAGCCATGATGGCTAATTGAATGGTATGAAGGAATTAAGTTGATGTAAAACTCAAAATTCTCCTTGTTTAGGTTCATTCTTGATTCAAAATATTCCCTCTTCTCATGCCTTATAGTCAGGAGGTACCTTATTGGGTTATAGCTCCATGCATCACAAATGACGACCTAACCCAAGTGTGCAAATTTGTTAGTAAGCACATCTTACTCATTTATTTTCAAAAGAGTTACCTAACTATTGGAAATGGTGAGGGTAATTAGGTGAAGCATTGTCTTGTGCCTTCAAGTTCCATAGGATTTTTTAGCAATAGTTGCCTAACAACATGCCTCTAAAGTGAATACCTGGTCTATTAAAAATTTAGGGAGCCTAAAAGGCTCCTCAATAGAACCATGGAATTTGTTAAAGGTAAACTAAGCTCCTAGAAAATAATCCAATGGATTCTATGAGCTTTTCATCCATTGTAATAATTTAGGGAAAAAAATGGCTTGAAGCGTGTGGGGAAAAATCAACGAGGATTTGTCTCAGGAAGTAATCCATAAACTAGTAATAATCCCATGTCTTGGAAAGAACATGGGTCCAGATCAAAATTATTTGATACGACCCCTTTACATCAAACTTAGAAAGTGACAAATTCCTTTCTAAAATCTCAGAGTTTTGACGCAAGATCAAGAGTTCCAAAACAAAAGAATACCTTAACTTAAAAGTAGTGTCATAATTTCTCATTTGTTGTAGGATGGTTTCAGCGATTATCTCAAAAAAAGAAAAATATTTTTGAATTTTCTCCCTCTTTAGCATTAAATCCATCCCCATATAGAAAGTATAAACCCTTTCATCATAATCATGGCCATAGATATAGGAAAACAAATTTAGACAATTACCTATACATCTATTTTGAACTTCATGCATGACAGAGGGAAGAGGAGTTGACTTCCTTCTGACTTCTCCTCTATTTCATCCTCATGAAACATCAACTGTTTAATTTTGGTCCTCTAGAACTATTCCATTATTTTGTCCCTAAATCTTTTAGCACCCCAGTCTAAAGTGATACATACATATCCCAGATAGCCACTGTGCTAATTATAACCCTTATCCTACTGCTGATTATAACCCATGTTTCTTTGTCAAACCTCTTAGTACATTTATCCACTAGCTCTAGACATAGGTGTACAATGGGAAAAGTGAATTATGACAAACCACAATTCTAAATCCATAATACAAAACCCTCTATTCCCCCATACTTGAAAATTCTCTCTAAAATCAACTCCCTAAGGATTTTAGGGAATGCCACAAACTTTGGGTCAAAAATATTGTTTGCAAAATCCAAGGCCACTTATTTCTTTATGAGGACACCTACCTGTATAGTTTTAGTATGGGAAAAACATTACTCTTTCAACATTGGGGCATTCTCAAATGAATCCCTCTCAAAAATGTTGGCATAGCCTAGTCTATTAGATGAAAATTTAGCCTATCAACCATAAGCTAATTCTTTCACCATTGTTGCAATGATAAAATTGTAGAGAGCTTCTTTAGAGGAACATATGTTTGTGATTTTCATTACTTATCAAAAATTTGTGTTTTGGGTGCATTCAATTTTCTTGCATGTAGATGCAGTAAGCCGCTCTTGTTACGACCAACTTGCTAAATGCTGGCAACAAGGAAATACATGTGGATTAGGGATCCATATCCCTTAGTAATGCCAAATTTTCTATGAGAATATAATTAGTACATTCTCCTCACTGCCTTTTTCAAAATTAAGCTCTCTATGTTGGGAAGCATGATTTTAGCCATGGGAGGTGTGTTTTTAGTGATACAAAGTGTTACAAAAAGACATGCATATTTAATTTGTCAGAAATTAGCACTTTAATCAACATCTTTTCGTATAAGAAAGCAAGTTGGCATTGATAAGGACAATGGACACATGGCAGAAATTAGTACACATGAGCATTTACTCCCAATGACCGAATTTATTTCTCAAGGCTTGGTGTTAGATCTTTCATATGATTCATCTCTTACCCTCCTATTGCTTTGATATTTTCTTCATTGTCATCTAGTGGGAGATGGAATTACCATTTTTTGAGCTCATTGGTGCACCTTTTCTATAAATAGCTATACTACATTAGTGAAAAATTCACTTGAATTACCTATCAAGTTAGTAAGTTTCTCTATTGTATACTTTGTGCTAGCATTAGCTTGTTCACTACTATGATGTCAAGCTAAGGTACCCCTATTCGGCTCTTACCACGAAGGTTGCAATATTCTTCATGGGTGAGGTTAGCAACAACATAATCAAGTGCTTGGTAAAGAAGAATGATTGCCTTATCATTGTGGCATTTAGATGGGTGCTCGACAAAGATTATGTGAAGGATGAAAACTAGCTATAGTGCAACTCCAATGTCGTCTCCCACTTCGTGGCCTCTCTACTTGATTTTGAAATTTCCAAGCATTGGATAACTGAACTATGCCATGCCATGTTTGATTCTATGTATTTGGATGGGCTTGGAGAGATTGTGCAAGCGGCTATCCCTGGTGGTAGCATTCCAAGCACCATGGACTTTTACAGGGACATTGATTATGGGGAGGAGGTTCCCTAGTTGCCTCCTATCACTAACTTTCACATGAGACCTTGAGAGGCATCACTCACTATCTCAACCTGTGGCTACTTTCTTACTGAGGGAGTATGGCGTGGAGTGCATTCTTGGGCTTGAATGGAAAATTCACTTTCAATTTCTGGTACATAGCCATGGTAATGAAGACTAAGGTCTATGCCATGTCTAGCCTATGTGTGCCATGTGTTAACCCCCCTTACCACCCTATTTGAAGAAAAAACCCAATGAAGCAATGTTTGACTGCCAGCGATAGATGGAGGCTTCAAATTCATTTCTTTTTACAAGTTGCCTTCCCTTTTAGCTTTTTGTTCTGTAACTCTTTTTTGGGTTTGCACAAGAAGGATTCAAGCTTCTCTGGTAGCTTCAAGCTTGTATTATAGTGTAAATATTTTAATGAATATAAGATAATAACTTTCTATTTATTCATGTTCTATTCTTATGGCTTATTCACAAAATATCATATTTTACAAAAAAATTTACATATGGTACATAACTGTGATTTTTTTTTAAAGAAATCGCATGTTTTAATGGAACAATTTTAGATAAGTATCATTTACCGGTATATCTAGAATGTTTCCATCCATGTCTTTTAGCTCGTACTATTTTCTTTGCATGTGTGAATGGGGAAGGGACCTTTCATAATGCTTCAAAATTTGCATGTTATCCTAGTTTCGTAGTGCGCTTGTCATACTTTATAACTAGGCTTCCCCCCCCCAAAAAAAAAAATCTAGGTTGGAGGCCTTTTTATAAGTATGTGCAAGATCATGATGGGCCAAAAACTGGTGATATGATGGGTATGTGTAGGGTATGTGGCTGATGACTTTTTTTACCCAAAATTGATGAAACAAAAAGGGTTTTTAAGGAGATTCTCAGCTTTCCACCAATATAAATTATTCTTTACTTTGAATTTAATAAATAATTATTATTCATTTTCTATTTGAATTACAACTAAAGTCCTAATTGATAAGTTGATTGAAAAACATCTATAGCTTTCAAACAGTATCATATTTTTTGAATCTAAAACATGTGTCACATTCTATGATTCCCATACTAAAGGATTAAAAAAAATGAATTTCATGAAGTTTTGACCAATTTAAGGTGGTCAAACGTACGTGTTTTTTATATTTTTTAAAAGTTGTAACAAAAAAATCATAATTAATTATTTACTTTGATAAAAAATACAAAAAATATGCATCACATTGGGACATGACTCCTCTACTTATATCTAAAATCTTATAAAAAAATATCATCATTTTATTGTGGTTAGGGTGGTTAGACAGACACCTACTTATTTTTTCCCTGAAATTTAAATACTACTGCATTGAAAATTCAAATTTTCACCAAATATATATTAAATAAACCTAGTAGTTTAGAAACTACATTCAATTTTCTATAGATTCTATTCTTACATATTTTTGAAATGATATAGATAACTTATTCAAATTTTTACGTAGTTTCCTAACTCTGATTTTTTTGAATTTTTTGCCACTTAAGGGCATGTTTTTTCCATGATGTCCTACACATACCCTTATCAAATCATTTTTTGACTATCTACTAGTGCTTGATCATGGTGTCCTATGCACTTTCCCTTTTTTCCTCAAGACCTAGGAGTTCAACCAATCTCACTTCCATTCCACTGTTTTCTTCAATTTCCAAGGCCTATAATAGTTACAATGCGATAATTTCTATAGAAATAGTCAATACCACCTCCTTTCCATACACTAATTCATAAGGATAGGCCTTCAAGATTTGTTTGGGCATAATTTTTTCATACCATAAAGCAACTCGCAGGTGTTTGCACCATTCCTTTTCGTGCTCTGACTTGATGCACTTAATTAACCTAATTAGGTTCTTGTTGGTGAACTTTGCTAACCAATTTCCTTGCAATTAATAATTTGATTAAGTTTTGAGGTAGATCCCGTGCTTGAGATAAAATTTTGACATCTTAGAGCCCAAAAAATCTTGTGCATTATTAGATATGATAGTTTTTGGCAAGCCAAATCTTGCCACTGGCTCCTTCAGAAAATTAACAATTTCAATTTCTATAGCATTTTTTTGTGTAATGTCCTATGCCCACCTTGTGAAATAATTGGTTGTCGTAAGTATCCATTTATGCTTGGCACTCGAGATAGGATTTATCATACTGAAAAAATCCAAACCCCATTTTGTAAAGGGTTCCTTAGTCATGATCGAGCTCAGTGGTATGGCATAGTTCTTTTGCTTACCAACAAAATATTGGCATTGAGTGCATTTTTGCACCATGTGTTATGCCTTAGAAAACATGGAAGGCTAGTAATATCTTGCCTACATTATCTTCCAAGTAGTAGTTTAGGTGGAGAAATTTTTTCCTTCGAAACTATTATGGAATTCATTTAAAACTATTTCCCCCTATGGCTTATCTAAGCAATGGAGTAGGATGCCATCATAATTTATTTTAAACAAAATCCCCTCAATAAGTACATATGTCATGCCTTACAGTCGACAGTAGCATATTTTTTGAGGTGGAATTTTGGTCGAGTACTTCCCATTTTTTATATATCATGTTTGATCCACCACCCATGACAAATAAAACTTGAACTAATTTTTATAGGCCTGATCAGACTCTTCCTCCACCAGGGAGCTTAATTCCTACACAAGGTATTCGCAAAGACCTCTTCCCTAAGCCAGCTTGGTCAGTTGAATGTCTACGTATTCTAGAATCTTGGTGATCCAGTTGGCCCTTTTTTCTCTTATTTCTCCTTTAGTGATTTAATCCTAAACATTGGGATGGGCGACAAGAATGGTGATTTTGTTGGCTGATACCAGGTGTCAAAATTT
This sequence comes from Sequoia sempervirens, assembly GCA_007258455.2. NCBI lineage: Eukaryota > Viridiplantae > Streptophyta > Pinopsida > Cupressales > Cupressaceae > Sequoia > Sequoia sempervirens. The sequence continues at coordinate 206,282,000 of VDFB02281492.1, forward strand.
CTTGATGCTTTTAACAATAGGAAAGGCTTATTTTTAACAAAATTGTACTTGGTCTCATATCCTTTTAGAGTACTAGAGGGGAATGCTATAGGATTCTCTCCGCAATTGTTTTCAACTTTCAGAGTGAGCGCTAAAGCTATGTTGTGTTGGTAGTTGTAGACATAGAGAAGGAAATCCTTGGAGAAGTCTGGCTTAGCTAATATCGGGGCCACCAAAATTGCTACCTTTATTTTCTTGAAATTCGTCTTGCCTTCGGGAGTCCATTTGAACACTAGATTATTTTCTAACATCAGCATGATAGGTCTTGTGAAACTTGTAAAGTCTGAAATGAATTGGTTGACAAAATTATTCTTTCCCAGAAAAGACTATAGCCCCTTCTGGTTGACTGGTAATGGTTGCTCTATTATAACCTTCACCCTTTTGGGGTCTATAGTTATTCCTTGCTTTGATACCACAAAACCAAGTAGCTTTCCATGGGGCACTCCGAAAACATATTTCTTGGGATTTAATGAAATCCCCAACTATCAGCATTTCTAGAAGAAATTTCCTAGATGATCAAAATGATCATCCTTTGATTTTGAAAAAATCATCAATTCATCTAGATCCATTAACATAAATTGACTAATACACCCCTTGAAGCCGATATCCATTTCTCGCTTAAAGGTCGCACTAACATTGGAGAGCCCAAAGGGATTTTTTGAGTATGTGAATGTTGTTTTATGTTTGTCTTCTTCATTTACATATACCTAGTTATAACCCGAAAAACCATTGAGCAACGAGAACATCTTTGATCCAGCCATGTTGTGTAGAATCTACTCCACTAAGGGAAAAGTGTAAAAATATTTTATGAAGCTTTATTCAAATCCCTCAAATCAATGAAGAGATGAATATCACCATTCTTTTCCTACAATGGTACAAGATTGGATACCTAGGCGGAATGTTTGATCAGGTATATGATCCTTGATTTGATTAATTTGGTGAGCTATTGTGCCATCAATGTTTTGACTTTTAGATTGAACGACCTCTATTTTTTTTAATAGGTTTTGAGCCTTTGGAAAAGTAAATAGTATGTTGAATTATGCTCAGATTGTATCCTCCAAGATCATCATAGGTCCAAGATACAACCCCTTTGTATCTAGAACATAGCCCCTTCAATCTCTCTTTAGCCTTCTATGGGATGTCTCTTCTAAGTTTTAACTTTCTACCATTTTTGACATTAAGATCTTCACAATCTTTTATATTAGTTATGAATCTTTTTTTTTTATTCCTTGTATCCTCACAATCAAAAATATTTTAAAGGGAAATCAAACCTCTCAAGAGCTTACTTCCTTTCAATTGGATCACTTTCCATTTTGTAGCTCTTCTAGCTTTAGACTATGAATGGTTAGAAGATTTTCCTAATTTTTTTGTTAAAAAGCATAAATTAGAACATCATCCTCAAAAACCTATCAGTTTTGATCATTTTCAAGAATTGATGGTCAGATGATGATTTGGACTGCATTATATTTCATCATTGACTTAGAAATTGGGTCAAATTGTGAATCAATAAAAGTCATATGATTGGCAACATCATTATAGGACTACAAAATAACATGTATGTTAAGAGGTTCAAAAATCTCAATTAGATCCCATACCCTATATATATATCCTCATATTTTTGGCAGATGCTTTCCCACAAACTTGTCTTACAACCAACTTTGAATCTCTGAAAGCTTGTACTCTCTTCATTCCCATCTTTTCTATGAGAAACAATCAATGGACCAAGGCCTCATACTAAACATCATTATCTAAGCATGGGAATTGGAAACAAAAAGATTTGACGGTGTCTAATCCTGTCATGGATACTAATCGAACACCTACTATGTAACCAACCTTGCATTTGGCACCATTAAAATGTAACAGCCACAAAATATCATTGCCCAGTTTGTTGGGCTCTTTTTATTCTTTCACCAATTTTGGGAAGATTTGGTCATTGTTGAAGATCACATAGGTGCCTAATCTAGTAGCATGGAAGTTCTCGAATGGGTTAGATTCAATAAACTAGTTTAGGAGGACCTCCTCTTCAGGGGTTTGATCACTCGTGTCCTCCTCATCTTCTAACATTTCTACACAATACGTCTCCCTTTTGAGGAGGTATGGGCTAGTTCAAAGCAGAGGACCACATTGTTTTCTATATGTTCCAAATGCAAGGATTGAGATTAGAACTTTATCTTTTCACCATTCTTGGTCTGAAATATTAGATGAGATCAATCAAGCACTAAATATCCACCAAGGTTTACTATAAAGTTTCTTGAAAGGCGCATACTGAATACTAGGGGGATGTGTATCAAAACTATTTCTTATGTGACAATTTTCCTTGGACACAAAGAAGAGTCAAAGATAGATCCTTGATGTTGTTAGAAAAATGAAGAGGATTTGTTACTTGTGTTGTCATTTATTTCATCATGACATTCAAGGTACAATTGCAAGAAAAAGTTTGAAGGTTCTTTGGTATTTTGGTTTGGTATCTAATTTGGTATTTTCCTTACATCCTTTAGTATTTTGGTTTAGATTTCTCAAGAGATAAAAGTCATTGAATGTAGTTTAGAGAGGTTGATTATGGTTGTTGGAAACATGCATGTTCATTATACTATGTGCTTAGGTGCTCATATGGCATAGTGTTATTACTCTGTTAGCTAATTTTTGTGTTGAGGTCTATTCCTGGCTGACCTCTTGGGTTGATTGTGATACCATGGATTAATTTTGTAAAGGGAAAATTTGTACGAACTTTTTTTGGTTTGAGCCCAAATGATGTAGCATGCGAAATGTTTTAAATTGGTTTGCAAGAATTTTTTTATGAACTCTGGTAGTCGATAGATGGCATTTTCGTGAATAAGAAGTACATCTAATTAGGCTACTGTAATTGATGCTTCCAAAGAGATTGGATATATATAATGGATAGTTTTTTGAAGAAGTGTTAAGAAGTGATGCGATGATGTGAAGTAGTGTGAACATGATGAAGTGTGTCAAGTCCGTTTATTGAGCTTTATTTGGAACTGAATCTACACTCACTAGATCTACTCTGTCAGTTCATTCTATGGTTGAAATCCATTCAATTATTGTAATTTTGTAGGTAGTGAGCCTTTTTTTTAGACAGTGAATTCTGGCAGTGAGCCACCCATTTTCATAATATCTTTTAACTGGTTATACTATATTGTGAGCTAACACTCACTATGGTTTTTACCGTTTTGGGTTTTCCACATAAAACTTATGGTGTTCATGTGCATTGTGTTTCCATGCTCTATTAACTCTCTTAGTTATCTTTATTATTATATGAATTGGAATAGTGGGATTGTATTTGATCAAAAAATTTAAGAAGATACTGATTCACCCCCCTCCTCTTAGTATCTTTGACTTTCAAAAATTGGTATCAAAGCTCGGTTCCTCTAGTTGAGCCTAACAAATTGATGGAGATCTTGAAGATGGAAGAAATGGATGATAAAGGAGAGCTCCAGACTGCTATAAATTTGGAAGAGATTTTTTTTTTTGAAAGAGAATCTTGAAGAAGCGATTGAACATGTCCAAAAACTTAAGGAGCAATTGAAAAAGTTCAAAGATAGGAATAAGGAAGTAACTAATCAATTGAAGAAGGAAAATGAAGAGATTACTGGTTTGAAAGTGCAAGTGGAAGAGAAGAAAAGAATAGAAGAATGTTTGAGAAAATTGGTACAAAGTAAGTCTGAACATTACACTAAGCTTGAACAATAAATTATGAATATGAAAGTGGATCTGGAGAAGGTGAAAATTTGTGAAAAAAATTTCAAAACTAGCTCGGATAGGCTTGATGAATTTATTGAAGGACAGAAATTGAGTAAAGATAAAAGTGTTCTGGGAAATGATACTAGAGAAGGCTCTAGAATGTGAATAATCAGAAGACTCAAAATGAAGGAAAGCAGAAAGGAAATTCAAGGAAATCTATTAGGAGACATCTGGTGAGATAGCCTAATTCACAAAGGTACCCTTCTTTTAATGGCACTTATTTTTCATGCAATAAATTTGGTCACAAGGAAACTAAATGTAAAGTAGGATGAATCAGTTCCCTAGTCCTTTTTCTAGTCAATGTTTTGCATGCAAAAGATTTGGACATAGGGAAAGTGAAGGAAAAACCTCAATGATGAATTAGTTTAATGGAAGAGTGAACCAATCCTTTAATGGCTACTGTTACACTTGCAACAAGTATGGACATAAATCTAATCAGTGTAGAAGAAGATTCAACAAAAGGAAATCCAATTAGAGAAATATTGATAGCTTTGACTACAACAAACTAGGACATGTTTCAAGAGTCTATAGAAGCATGAAAATTAAGAAGATCAATCTGACAAGAGGGAATGAATCTATTAAGAAGGTGGAAAAAGATGAAATGAAGCAAGAGATGAACAAAATTTGGAAGAAGAAAGAAGAACCAGAGACTACTAAAGTGTCTATGCCCTCATCTAGTATAGAAATTTTCTCTGAAGACTAGACCTAGCAAGGTCGTAGGGGGAGCATTATCAAAAAATCTTAAGAACCCCCTGATATATGTAGTGTCAGATGATGGCACAAGGTTGAAACATGAAGAATAAATATTCAAAGGCTTTAAAAAATGAACTAGAAGAAAATATATTGACATGATGATTTGAAGACTAAATTAGGGTTTTTTGTGTTAAGAAAAAAGTTTTTAGTAGCTTTTTCAAATCTGCCACATTTAATGCAAATTAGGGCAGATCGATGTTTTCTAAAGAAAATGATTAAGGAATTTTGATCATTCACGTATCTGAAGAGATTAAAGAGTGTTTTCAAGGATATTTGTAGTGCGGGCAGTAGTTTTGGATTCTTCATGAAGAAAAATGTACTTTAATATTTAGTGCAGTTTTGTTCAGTGTCTTTTGAGCTATTTGAATTTGGAAATTGGAAGGATGGCTACTCCTATGGTAGTTAAAGTGTCAGAAAGGCCGAGACCCTCTTATAGAAAGTAATCTTTGAAAGTTTTCAAAGATGATCTCATGGGCTCATTTTCTTCAATTCCTCATGGTGTAATGTTGACCGAGGATACTAGGATGATGATTCAAGTAAAATTTGAAGAATATAATCATGCAAAGTTAATTGACATCTGACAAGATGAGCTTACTGGAGATTACTTCAAGGTAAAACCCAAGTATTCAAATGTGGTTGATAAAAGGTTGAACATCTAGAACAATTTCCCTAATTTATGTTGCGATGAAAATTTTGTGAAGTCACTTCTTAGTAGAATCCATGACAAATTTATGTGGATTGACCGGTTGCATCTTATAACGAAAGAGGCAATTAGGGTTGTTATAGGGTTATGGGATAAAGGTATAGTGACCGTGCTGAAATCTATAAAGAATGAGGTTTTACAACTTACAAGATCCAAATACGATAAAAGAGCTTTAGCAACAAAACCATTACTAATCTAGTAGTAACGTATGCATCTCTCACGATAGGTGTCAAGATATATTTCGCAAATAGAGAAAACTTTGTTTTGGCTATTCCTATCTACACTGGGTTTGATATGGTCAAGAATGGTGTTGATTATGATTTGTGTGAGATGCTCTGGTTACAACTATTTGAGAATGTGAAGTCATCAAAGGAAAGAAAGTATGCATTTAAATTTGGTTCTTTGATTATATTTTTTCTATTTTATTTCATGAAAAGACTCCCTAGGAAGAATGAAGAAGTATTTTGGAACCCATCCAAACCAGTGCGACATCAAAATTTTGATTACATGCATAATCTTGGTAATTTGAAGACTCAAGAGGATTCCCTAATAGCATTCTTTGTTGTATTCAAAAGAAATATCAATGAAAGGGATAGGATTCGAAGAAAAATTTTGAAAAGAGAGGAAAGAAAGAAAAAGCAATAAGATAGAAGAATCTTAGTGTTTTTGATGACCAAGACAAAGAAGAAGATCCTAATGCAAAATTGACAAGGAAAAGAAGAAGAGGTTTATCTTCTGGTGAAGGTTCTTCTATAGAAGTTGTTGGTTCAAAGAGAGTGCATGACATATAATTTTCTATTGATGAAGAAATACAAGAATTTGGTGGGTATGTGTAGGAAATCATGGAAAAAATAGGCCCTTAAGTGGCAAAAATTTAGAAAAAAAAGAGTTAGGGAACTTGACGTAAAAATTTGAATAAGTTATCTATATTATTTCAAAAATATGTAAGAATAGAATTTGTGGGAAATTGAATGTAGTTTCTAAACTACTAGGTCTATTTAAAAAGAAAAAATCTATTTGGTGAAAATTTGAAATTTCAATGTAGTAGTACCTAAATTTTAGGGAAAAAATAAGAAGTAGGTTTTTTTACCACACTAACCACAATAAGATGATAATATTTTTTTATAATATATTAGATATAAGTAGAGGACTCATGTCTAGATGTGATGCATATTTTTTTGTAATTTTTTTCCAAGTAAATAATTAATTATGAACTTTTTATTACAACTATTAAAAAATATAAAATATCATATGTCTAACCACCTTAACTTGGTCAAAAATTCATGAAATTCATTTTTTCTTTTTTTAATCCTATAGTATGTGAAGCATAGAATGTGACGCATGTTTTTTATTCAAAAAATGTGATACTGTTTGAAAGGTATATATGCTTTTCAATCAACCTATCAATCAAGACTTTAGTCATAATTCAAATAGAAAATGAATAATAACTATTTATTAAATTCAATGTGTAGCATAATTTATATTGGTGGAAAGCTGAGAATCTCCTTTAAAAACCCTTTTCTTTTCATCTAATTTGGGTTAAAAGAAGTTGTTAGCCACATACCCTACACATACCCATCATATCACCACTTTTTGGCCCATCATGATCCTGCACATACCTTGGTGGTCATGTGCACACCAAGCTAGAACCAAAGAAGTCTAAGGTGTCTGGTTAGGCCTTTGTGGATCAAAAAGAAAAATAGGACAATCTGGTATGTTTAGGTCCTCGCTATAAATTAGAGGCAACTACCAATTATTTTCTACATTTTGAAAATATGTTGCAACCCAAAACAAAAAACTATGATAATGTTAAAGAAGAAGATAAGAAAGATCTATTATTAGCTATCATTCAATATGTTGTTATTTTAGATGTTAAATGGGATGAAAAAAGGAAAGATGTACCTAAAAGTATGTGGGTAGCACTAATGGAAAGAAGAGCTGAAGAAGTTGGGATCGAAGGGAAAATCAAAATTTTTGCATATGATAATATTGGGTTTTCCTTAACCCCTAATTATTTGGAATTTTTGAAAAATATTTGCTTAGATATGTTTAGGATGAAGAAAAGAGTAAACATGTTAATGACAAGAAACAAAAGGCTAACAAAGAAGGTGAGAAATGAAACATAAAAGGTGATCTGGGAACCTGCAAAGAAATATGGCATGTTGAAAGTTGATGAAGATATTGCTATTGAAGATGCCAAGGAAAATATTCCTCCTGATACAGGTAATGAAGGTATTTATGAAAATGTGGATGTTGAAGTTGATACTGGTGATGAAAATATTCCTCTGAAATGTGAAAAGTATAATAAAGGAGAGATTGAGCCTGAAAAGCACAATGATGATCATTCAGAGCATACTGAAGGAGAAAAAGGAAGAAAAGAGCAAGGTAATGATGAAGAAAATAAAGGCAGAAAAGAAGAAGGAAAAGATAATGTTGAGGAAGAAAAGTATAAAGATGCAGAAAAAGGAAATAACGATGAAACTAACAGGGATGAAGATAAAGGTGAAGATGAAGGTGAAAAGGATGAAAAGAAAGAGGAAGAAGAAGAAGAGGTAGTAGAGGAAGATAAGGAAAAGGAAAGGGAGAGGAAGAAAATATAGTTGTGGAATCCTAAAATAAAAATGAAGAAGAAAAAAATTTGTAAAATCTCTAAATCATCCTAGTGATTCGTCCTTTGGTGGTCATGTGCTAAAAGGTTTGTTATCTAAGAAAATAAGATTTCAACCAATTATTCTGTAGGAAATTCTGAAACTCCATATGATTGAAGGATATGTTGATGTGGAAAATATGTCTCAAGTACATAAATTTTTGTTGGGTGATGCTATGTAAGCATTTGGAACAAAGGAAATTCTTGAACCACATCAAAAGGGAATGAAATTGATAGAATATGCTCTGAAATATTTGTAGGAAGCTATGCCCACTGCATCCATTGATACATCCCTCACCCCTATTGAAAATATTAGAATCTTGTTAGACTCTTTCAAGGAGTATTCCTTTGGGCTTAACGAAAAAGAGAAGACAAGAGATAGAAGAAAATTTATTAGACAAAAGGTTGTTGGCTTTACATGAAAAATATGCTCTTGCACAATGTTGTGTTGAAAAGAGTCTAGAAGTACTAAAGGTTTGTGAGCTAGAGGAAAATGCTATTCTCTTTTATAGCCTGAAGTGGCAAGATGCCACTTAGAATATCAAGATTTCCATGGACTCCGTTGAGTCTTAGTTGTATGTAGTTTCAGGTACTTAAAGTTTATCTAAAGATAAAGACAATTCAACCTAGAAGGCTATCACTATACATAAAGAAAATTCATTTTCCTTGTAGAAACAGAAGGAATAAATTATTAGAAAATTTAGTCAATTGAGTGAGATTGTAAGAGTGGAATACACTTCAGTTGGAGAGGCTCTAGCATGCTCTGAAAGGCTTGAGAAGATAAACCTAATTCATAATACTCTAGACAATTCTGAAGAAACTCTGGTATAGCTAGAATCTTTGAACAAGATATTGACCGCAACAAAGGATGGCTGGGAAAAAGGAAAAATGGTCTGGGAAGGTATTCTAAAGAAGCTTCAAGGCTTGCCATCCTCTGGTTGATACATGTTCTCTTTGATTTCTTTGTTTTAATAGTTTTTTAGTTATTTTTGGGACACCCTTTGTCCTTGATGTCAAAGGGGGGAGTGAAACTATACAATGAAATGTTGGTGTAAACAAGGAGAAGTGAAATTTAGGGGGAGTAGTGTTGTAAATAATTCTAAGGAGTTTTGTAAATATTCTTTTTGGAACATGTTGCCATCAATGACAAAGGGGGAGATTGTTAGAAAAATAAAGAAGTTTTGTTATTTTGTGTTATCATTGATGCCATCATGATATTTGAGCTACAATTGAGAGAAAAAGTTTGAAGTTGCTCCAGTATTTTTGTTTGGTATTTGATCTGGTATTTTGCATACATCCTCCAGTATTCTAGTCCAGATTTCTTTAGAGATAATAGTCATTGATTATGGTTGTTTGAAACTTGCACATTCATTATATTATGTGCTCTGGTGCTTTTCTAGGATAGCAGCATTACTTAGTTAGCTACTTTTTGTGTTGAGGTCTATTCTTGACTGACCTCTTGGGTTGATTGTCATACCATGGATTAATTTTGTAAAGAGAACATTTTTGTGAACTTTTTTTGGTTTGAGCTGACATGATGTAGTGTACAAAATATTTTAAATTGGTTTGTGAGAAGCATTTTGTGAACTCTTGAAGCTGACAAATGGCATTTTCATGAATAAGAAGTGCATCTAATTAGGTCAACCTAATTCATGATTGCAAAGAGACTGGATATATATAATAGATAGTTTTTTGAAGAAATGTGAAGAAGTGATGTGATGATGTGAAGTAGTGCAAACATGATGAAGTGTGTCAAGTCCATTTATTGATCTTTATTTAGAACTAAATCTGCACTCACTAGGTGTACTCTGTCAGTTCATTCTCTAGCTAAAATTCATTCAATAGTTGTAATTTTGTAGGTAGTGAGCCTTTGTTTTTGATGGTGAGTCTTGGCAGTGAGCCATTAATTTTTCTAATATCTTATAACTGGTTATACTATATTGTGAGATAACACTCATTGTGGTTTTTCCCATTTTAGGTTTTCCACATAAAAAAAATTGTCTTCATGTGTGTTATGTCTCCATGCTCTATTAATGCTCTTATTTATCTTTATTATTGTATGAATTGAAATAGTGGGATTGTATCTGATCAAATTTTTTATGAAGATACTGATTCACCCCCCCTCTTAGTATCTTGGACTTTCAACAGATGTGACAAATGGTTGGAATGTTCTTCCTATTTAATTACATGATCGGCTTCTCAAGAGGCTCATATTTTAGTTTTAGGGCATTGGCCATTTGTTTAGGCATGACTAAAGACTTACTACCTCCCTAATCAAACATGTGTAAAAGCTTATTTTCCATAATAAGCATTAAAAAGAAAGGTGTGGACATTGGTTTGCTTACCTCTTTCACATTTTCATTGTATGTGACATTCATGTACATTGATAATGAAGAAGATTGGGGGTCAGATGTAGTTCTCTATCTCTAACTTGATTGTGCAGTGGATTCGTGTCCATCTATAATATTTGTTCAAAATTCCTTCTTTAATGCTTCTTGGAGCAACATATTTTGTTCCAGAATTGATAAAATGTCCCACAAAGATACATTAATGAGAACCTTGTTCAACTATTCAACCATGTTAAGCATTCCAACTGGGAGGACCTTGGGTTTGAATAGTGGTATATATTTTGTCTTTGGTTGAGGATGATTCGAGGTGGGTAGAATCATTGCTTTGTCTATCTCCTTCTCTAGCCATGTCAGAGTTTGTGACTGCTGAGTGGGATGGGCCTCTATGAATTTCTTTTCTTATGGCTATGGTTGTCATGGTTGTGGAGCTTATTGCACATATTCTCCAGTGAGCCTTCTATTGGACCTTTGCTTGTAGTCTGACTATACTTGTGGGTCACCAGTCATCAAAACATTATTTTCCAATACATCTTCTTCCTCCATCCAAGAGAAAAGAACTTGGTCTTATGTGATATCCAACTCTTGTTCTAAGGACATTCCTTGCATTTGGGCTCTAGAGAATGAACTCTCCATTATGGGAGAGTGATATTCTTCCATGTTTGAGAACACACCTTGGTTCCTTTGCTTAGATATCTTTTGCTATAGATTTCCCCTTGGACAAATCTTGGGCATAAGGCTATCATTACATAGGAAGCACCATGCATTCTCATCCTCCACCAGGTTGTTCTAGCCTCAGACTAAATATTTTCTTGGACTGTTTCTCATAGTAAGAAGTGGTGTGGTAATTGTGACTATCTAGTTTATGGGGGTCAGTTGTTGGTTTCCTCCTTTAGAGGCTCCTTGATATGAATTTTATCGATAAGGTGGCCTTCCTCCTAAATAGTTGTGAATGGGAGGCTTCGTGGGTGTTGATTGCAAACATCTGCTGAGGACCATCTCATTCACAAAGGACCACATGATATTCTTCATATCATTGACATATGTTGCTAATGAATAGGAGCCTTCTGTGCTTGCTTGTGCACCAAGGTATATGTGCATGGATGGTATTATTGCTAACATGGTTGCTTATGGAGCAGAGGCACTCAGGATTGGTTCTTCCCAGGGGCCACCAGAGATTTCCATTAAAATGGGCATCGATGAACGTGGTGGAAGCTTCCCAATGTTGATGAAGTTTTTCTCTACATGCATAGCCAGATCATATGCATTAGGCACAATATCTCCTCCCATAAACTATGCCATAATTGTGATATCTGAATTGAAATCCTTTAGATAAAACATGAAAACCATGGCAACTAGAGCCCTGGTAGTCACAGAAGTCCTTTGCTAGGTTTTGTGAAACCTGCTATTGAAGTCACTCATGGCCGCTTGCTGGGCCCTTTAGATGGTGATTAATTGTTGCAGTAGAGAGGAGCAATCTCCCTTTTCTAAGAAGTGCTCAAACAACTTCTCTCTAAGCTAGTCCCAAGAGCATATAGAACTAGAAGCTAAATACCTATGCTAGTCTTGGCTTTCCTTTGAAAGATGTTACTAGCAACCTAAGAGCAACATTTTCTTGCACGATATTATGCACTCTACATACCTCTGCTATATCTTGGAGATGTTTGGAGGGTGTCTTGAAAACCTCCCTTAAAAAAATTGGGATGGCCTTGAGAGCATTCATGGGTATGGTGGGCCATATGTATGGGGGTGTAAGTTGTGTTAACAGACTACCACTATCACAACTTACAAAATTTCTAGGAATGAGGGTATGTAGATGAGACATTGTAAATAGATTCCTATGGATAGGGTATATAGGTATTCTAATTTGGAATGTTCAACCTCCTGGTGGAGTAGATAAGGCTCTGGATTGTGGGCTAACACTTCTTACCTTATTGCTTATTATGGGTGAAATGGAGCTTTTAATTAATCTTCTCCTTGATACCAAGGTAGATAACTAGGAGTACTAGAAATGTCCTCTTGAAGATGCTCTTGTTTGGATTCTAGGCATGAAATTTCTAGCCTCTTTTCTTGTTCTAATTCAAGAAATATTTTGGACTTCTAATTAGATGTTTGAAAAACTTCAGTCCCACTAGGCATTCAAAAAAAAAAACTATTGATCATCAATGTTTATGCTTCAATGAGTGGGGGACCAATTTGCATGTCATTGAATAACCTATGGGAATTTTATAGAAAGCCAACTATTCTTTGTGTTTTAGGAAAAAGTTAAAAAGAAATGTGAATAGAACATAAAAAAATGGTGATGTGCCAAAGCTTTTACAACATTTCAAACCTTAACTATTCCTTATAACTAATATAATAGACACAAAATGCCACAAACCCTTCATTGTTGGGAAGAGAATGAGCAACAAAGGCTAGAGAAAGAAAAATGCAATTTTGTAAATCTTCCCATGGGAAGCACCCATTAAGGTCTAATGAGACATAACAAAAATCTAATGAATAACAAAAATATCCAAAAACATACAGAATCCTTCCTCCTTCAAACCATAATATGGAAAATGGTAAACTCTTTAGAACAAAATGGAAAATTTCAATAGACATAATTCAATTTATGAAAGATAACATTCAACATAGAAGCTTAACAGCATGTAAATTAGCTATCCAAACTACCAAGGAGAACTTAACTCATTGTTCTTAACATGAATGAAATATAAAGAAGAAATTTGAAAAAGGCCATAACATGCACAATTTCAAAGAATTCTCCCAAATAGATCAAACTTCTATAATATATGAACTAAAAAACAAAGGTTGGATACCAATCCAATGATAGTTTGAATTAAATATGACATGCTAGAGAGAATAGCATTGTTATATAAAACCCTTCTACTTCTGAGAAAATAGAAACTCCCTACCAGATTTGTATGTGAAGAAATTTTTATACCTCTTAACTGATGATTCCAACCCCTATTTATAATAAAAAAAAAAGAGAACACCACCACAAAACATCCCAAAATAGAAATTTCTAGATGCCTAGTCTTCATAGCTCACAATTTAATTTTAGCTCTTGTTTAGATCTTGATAATCTTGACTCATTAAGTCCCAATTGCTTTATTAATGGCTTTAGATATTTTAGTGAAGACAAATGTTAGAAAATAATTAGATTTTAACACATCCTGGAAAAAATATGATCGATCAACCATAGAGGTTGATGACATCAACTCGATGGTTCCACCTTGAAAGTAAGACGTCCACCGTGTTCTTGAAAAACTCTATCTAAAGAGATTACTCCACAAGAATACAAATTTACCAATGCCTATAGATGATGTATCAAGTGAGCAGACAATCTAATATTTATGAGGGTAGCTTTGAAGAAAATCCTCACAAAGCTAACACATACCCAAAGCTTTCTTGAAAGGAAGACCATATGTAAATAAAGCCACACATCCACCATGTGGCAGATTGTGCACCTTTATGTAGGAGGAACCTTTGTCCTTTTGGCACAAATTCATCTCGAAACGGAAAAGAGTAAAGGCCAAAAACCAAAGAAAAGATTAAAGGAAAAATTTATTTATACTTTACAAGGAAGAATTGAAGTTATGCATTGTTTTGTGGCATCTTTGGTGGACTGGACATTACCCTTTACACAACTTCTTAAGAAAAACTCACAATTTAATAGGAATTCAAATTGTAAACATTCCTTTGAAAGTTTGAAATACTATCTCACTACTTGTCCTATTTTACAATATGCTATTGAAGAAAGACCGTTTATCCTTTATACAACAACATCAAACCATTCTTTAGAAGCAATTTTGGCTCAACAAGATTGTAATGGTAAAAAAAATACTCTTTATTTTATTAGCCAAACTTTGATTGACTACAAAACTCGATATACAATAATAGAAAAAAAATAACTGGCTCTTCTATTTTCTACTAGTAAATTGAGACATTACTTGTTAAACATGATAATTCATGTGATGACAAATTTTGATCCTTTGGAACATCTTTTTGCTAAAACTGATTTATCAAGACACTTAGCTAAATGGGTTATGTTGTTATCAAAGTTTGATATTAATTTTTTGCTCTCAAAATTTAATCAAAGGAAAATCCTTGACTGACCATTTAGCTCATGCTCCTTCTCCATTAGCTTTACCTAATATATATTCATTCCGAGATGAAAGTGTGTTGGTTATCGAAATGTAAACATGGTAATTATATTAAATCGATCTAAGTGTAGAACTGGCTCTGGAGTAGGGGTTATAATGATTCCACCCTCTAGAAAGCCTATTCCCTTATCCTACTAATTGAACATCCTATGCACAAATAACATTAGAGAGTATGAAGCTTTAATTGTTGGATTAAATACAACTTTAGCTCTTGGTGTTCAACATGTTAAGATATTTGGCGATTCTTAATTATTGTTAAGAAAATAAGCGGTTCATATCAAGCGAAACATGACAAGTTATCTAAGTATAATGATCTTACAATGGCTTTATTGGAATGCTTTGAATCCTATATGATTGAAAACATACCATGAAAGGATAATTGGCTTGCAAATACAATGATAAGCATTGCTTCCATTGTATCTCTTGAAGATCCTTCTATTGATTTCACATTATAGTTCACACGATCACAAAACCATCAATAAATGATAAAATCAAATAAGTGTTATTAATTGATAATGTAAACCCTAGTGAATGGTACACAACAATATTCAACTACTTAAAAGAAGGTACCTTTCTTAATCCTACAACTAAAAACTCTAGAGCTCATCTTCGAAAAATGTAATCTAAATACATAATACTTGTAGATGTGTTATATAGACAATCATTCAATGGTATTTTGCTTAGATGAATTAAACAATCATAAATCCCTATAGCCTTGGAAGAAGCTCATGTGTGTGCTTGTGGGGGACAAATTAGGGGAAGATCGTTAGTGCAAAATTTAATTCATATAGTATATTATTGGTGACACTATGGAAAAAGATTGTTTTGATCATGTTAAGAAATGTCTCAAATGTCAAGAACATAATAATTTGATTCACACTCTTGCTTTCAAGCTTCATGCCCAACTTCCTATTTGGCCATTTTATGTATGGGCTTTGGATATTATTTGAAAAATATCACTACCCTCATTCGTGGGACATACATTTATAATCACTACAATAGATTATTTCATGAAGTGGGTAGAAGCTATCCCTCTTCATTCCATAGCAACTGACATAATAGATCATTTCATATTGAAACACATTATTGCTCATGTTGGTCTTCCTTCTGCATTAGTTTCAGACAATGGAACTCCATTTTAAGAACAATGACATGAATTAATTTTTGGAAAACTTTCATATCCAACATCATTTTTGAACACCATATTATGCACAATAAAATGGTCAAGCTTAATGAACTAACAAATCTATTCAAAAAATTGAAAGGAAAATAGTAATTAAACATAATAAAGATCGACACACTCATTTAACTTATGTGTTGTGGGCCTATCGTATGAGTATTAGAACATCTACAAGAAACACTTTCTACAAACTTGTTTATCATTATAAGGCAATAATTCCTTCAGTGTTAGAAGTTCCTTCATTGAGAACTTTTCTCAAGGGGCTTATTGATGATTATACCTATAAAGAGAAATAATTACATCAACTTGAAATTCTTGATAAACAATGTATTAACACTCTCGAGCATCTCCAAGCTTATTCCCAATGAATGCAATGTAGTTATAATGAGATTCATGTCATCCCTCATGATTTTAGTAAAGGTAACTTGGTGTTATATGAGAATCAACATGATGTGAATGTCGCCCCAATGAAAAATAAATTTTAGCCCTAATTGGTTAGGAACATACATAACTGATGAAAATTATGGGTTTGGAGCATATACATTAACAAAAATAGATGGTACACACCTCTAAAAGAACCTATTAATGTTGCACATTTTCATTGGTACTACACCTAACATATTCTTTGAATAGTATGTATTTTAAAGTAGTGTTCTTAGATTAAGTAGATAGTGTTCTATTTCATTTCACATTTCTTCTTTCATTGACAAAATGATCTTTGTGTGTCTTAGGTTATAAAGTAATTATTCAATATTTTTTTATTATTACTTTAGTTTGAATAATATTTGAATTCATCTTTGTGTTATGTTTTTGATAGAGGAAAAAATGGGTTTTACAGGGACTCGAAACCACAAAGTTTACAAACCAGAGAAAAATAAGCCATCAAGGAACCCAAAAAAAGGAAGGATGCTAAACAAAAAAAACAAAAAAGGACAACCGCCACTGATAGAGAACCATGAAAAATCCAACACAAAGCTAGCACCAAGCACAATGAAAGCTAATCTAAGGACTTTAAAGTCTCAACAACCTCATCTTCGAGGTTGCACATCTCTTGAGTCACCTTTTTCAAAATTCGATTTTCTCTTCAGGTTGGCTCTATTCCTCATTGATGGTTCAAAATCCTCTTTCTTACTTTTATCCTTATTTGCTTCTAGGTCCACAACCAATGGCCCCTGATGGGTATTTTCCAATTTCTCCACCGTAGTGCTCAGAATAGTAGCATTTTGTTTAACAACTCTATGGCTATGCACCATGATGGTTTTCATAGTTTCCCTAATTTTTCTAGTTTCCCCTTCTAGATGCTTAACCTTATTCTCCATTTCCTGCATCTTTTGTGTTATGTTATATTAGATCCTTATATGCATTTAATCTTCCCAAATTATATCATAGATTAATTTAATTTAACATAGAATACTCAATTGTAATGTATTATCTAAGGTAATCTAAAATGTTTTAATTAGATCAAATAGACATTAAATCATGGAGAAGTTTATTAAAAATTCTTACTAAGGATATTTAGTAAAGCACATTGACATTTAATTCAATGTAAATTTACAAAACCAAAACATGAATTCTCATGTATATCAAAATTTCATCTACGTATAATCAATAATAGAATGATGTTATGGCCTATGATTGCTAGACCCTTCGAGGCCTAGTGGTGGCATCCATCGAGATATAGTGGAATGTGATCATTATATTATCATAGATCTTGGTTGAACCCCTAAAAATTTCATGTCCCATCTCCATTCTTGCTTAAAATTGGGTTGAAATTGTATCTAAGGGCTTAAGGTTTTGTTCCTTGTCACTATGTTAGGGTTTTAGTCACTCAAAGCCTTATTTTAAAAACCCTTTTTGAGTTTGTATCTATGCCAAGGTTTTAATTTTTTGTTGAAATCTTGCTATAGTTCCTTGGTCTTTTAAGTTATATCTTGTGCCATCAAAATCCGTTAAGTAATCGACCCTCTGGTTTTTTTTTACTTGTTTTCATGTGTTGGGCCATTGCTTAAAACTTTCCTAAGTCGGGCTAGGTATTACCCATTAAAACTTTAAGTCATCTTTTCGATGGGAATTATCACATCATCCTAGTCGGGTCCATTTTAAAGATTAACAGTTTTGACATGTGCAGATATGAGGACCCTTGATTATTGTTCAATCGATGCAAACAAATCTACACCATTCCCTGCATGCCCATTCCATTTTATTACTTCTTATTTTATTCCCATAGGATGGTGGGTGAAGGCCATGTGTATTGCATGATTGGCAAGCTCGATGTCATTGATAAGGCATAAAAATGGTTCTTAAGAGGAGATCAACAGTGGGTGATGAATGATTTGGCCACATCTTGACGATTCCCCATGCACCAGTTTGGTTTCTTTCCTATTAAAATAATCACACGAGCTAGTGGGTGGATGTCACCTGTCTGGTCTAAACATTGGGACCAGTGGTGTTAGGTGTGTATCACAGAGTTTTCAAATGAATCAATGGTTGATAGCGAGTGATGTGGATTAATCTTGACTGCTCCTTGCTATCTCGTGTGGGTATCACTTTTACTGCCATACTCTCAATGGGGAAGTGGGTTTTTTCCATGTGGAGTGATTTAGAGAATGTGGAAGCATTGGTGCAAGGAAAAATATTTATCAAATATTCTAACATGGGGCATGGAGAATAAACTATGCGTTACTAATGTTGAAATACTACACGTGTTTAAAATATTTTTTTATTGAGTCATGGATGTTATATGAAGGATAAAGCTTTGGGTAATTAAGAAGTGTGTATGAAGAAGCCAAGATATTTAATCTCAACCTCTCCCCATCTCCCCATTTATGAAAGTTGTGCATGTGTTATGACTCACAAGGGCAAGGGAAAGAAGACACATGGATCTGAGCTACAACGACAAAGAGATGGTGGCGCCTGCTTATTACTGGCAAGTGGTTCCATGTGGCTTTCTATCATTTGGTAAATATTGTGGTTGTGTACAACTAGATATTTCATAACAAGCAAGCCAAATCTGGATCATCAATCAATTAACACTCCAAAAATATCAACGCTTGGCATTCAAAACTCAACTAAAGGCAAGTAAGTCATTTTGGTTTGCACAAGCAAGCCTTAATAGCTGAAAGGACATCAAGCTACTAAAATAAGGAATTGCATAACTATTAATATCTATCCTAAAGGCATAATTCACCATTGTTAAGTATACTGTGCACACTCAAAAAATCTCATGCTATGGTTTTTCAATATTTTTTAATGCAATGTAGGAGTTCAAAATCCTTACACAATCTCAACTCAATATAAACTCATCCAATTCTTTCTTTAAATCAACATACACATCACAAAATCAATTGATCTCACAACTAATAAAGCACTGAAAAATATAAATAGGATGTAGGACTCTTACCAAACCTTCAATACCTTTTGAATAACATCAAAATAACAAGTTCAAGTGAAAACAAAATCTTCAACAATTCTGCTTCATCATTTTCCAAGTATTTACTCACTATAAGCTAGAAGTATTCCTCATGGACAATAACAATTACCATCTCCAAACCAAATTGAATCTCCCAAATAGGAACACAACATCAAGGACCTTTTTGAAGACCTTATTACACCTATCAATAATTCTACATTAGGTTCTTCATAACAAAAGACTCAAAATATTGTTTGTCCCAATTCCTTTGTAGACCTATTAGGGTTATGCTCATAAGGGTTTATTGAAAGACCTTAACCCCAAGCATCTTTCTCTCTACCAAAGCCACAATCATGTTTTAATATGATTGAATATGCTTTAAATATGGTTTCCCATCCTTTATCAACAATTTTAAAATAAACTTCAACCATTAACCATGACTGTCATAACTCTGGATTATTAGGACAATATACACCATGCATTCAAATACTCATAGTTTCATTAATCCCCATTTAGGAAGGGACAAAAAATAATTCTACCAGATTTTACAAATGATAACAACCAAAAATGACCCACATACTACAATCAAAACTCTTAAAAGCTTCACTGTACATTGGTTTTCTAGGCTTTTCTACAATTTATAGACCTAGGGCGTCATAAAACCTACCCAAAACCACATTCTCATGCTTTGAAACTTTGAAATCCCTTAGAACACATATAAAAAAAAATTCACACCATTTTATAGGATAATCCAATCGATAAAATAAGAGAAAACCAAAATTAAATGCTGACTCTTCAACCCTAGATTAGGGTTTTGACCCACCTGGCAAAAAATTGTAATAACTTTCACAAAACTAAATAAAATTGCATGATACCAACTTTTTATGGAATTTTATTGAATGCACTACTACTTAGAATCAATTTGAGATGAATTCCTGCCCATATAGGGTCATATAATTCCTAAGAAAAGTGAGTTTCTGAAGAAATTGACAAGAAACAATGTATTTCTTTATTCAGTTTCAAACCTACAATCACTGACACATATTCAAATGTACATAAGGAATTTTAAAGGCATAAACAACATGTCTATTCAATTTCTAATTGATTCCCACTGAGAGAAAATTGACATGACTCTTCCCCTTCCACATTTTGCACTTTTTGTCAATTTTACAATTATTGCATTGTGACAATTTTTAGAAAACATTGATATCTCTACAAAATGGACACAAAACATGACTATTGAATCCTGAATGAAATCTAATACATCTTAAAATGGTCTTATTTACCTTATCATTTGAGAAAAAGGTCTCAAATACTCTCTAAGGCTTTTAAATAGACCAAACGTATTTGAAAAGAAATGGTGCTTCTACACTATACACCAAGCCTTGAATTCTTTCCACATCCCTTAAAAACTTATCTTTCCCTGAAATCTTCATATTCACCTTTGGTTTGAGTTGGTCTATGCCAATTTTTCTCCTCTTTTTCTTTCCTCCTTGAATCTTCTCCTTCATACTCTGATGTGTCACAATCTCAATCTCAACTCTTTGTCCTTGAATCTTGTCCATTAATTTGTTCCTCAAAAGTGTTGTCATAATAAAGAAGTAGTATATTGTCTCTACAACATATATCTTCCACTCTTTTATAGTTTCAAGAGGGATTCACCATTTCCCTCCAAAATCAATTCATCCTTCATCTCTGCTGTCACAACTTCTTCAAGTCTTGAAGTGGCTGCCATTTCCATGTTCTCTTCATCTATCTTCATGAATTCTTCCTAAATCTTCAAATGATTCTTCTTTTAACTCTATCTGCATCTCTTCTTTTGTTTTCCTTCCATCTTTCATCCTTTCTTGTCTATTTCTTCTTTTGACAATTTTTTGATAGGCCACACAACTTTCCTTTTTACTGTCAAGTGCCAACTTTTCATTTGTTTGAGTAACTACTCCATTCTCAATTGGGACTCTTGGAAATCCAAATCTAACCTTTTTATATATTTATTTAGTGCTTCTATCTCTTTCTCATACTATTCTTGTCTCTTTCTCTCTTTTTCTTCTTTCTTCCTCTGTGAACCCTCTACCTCTAAATGCTTTCTCAACAAATGCATCTTTTATCTAAGCAAGTCCCTTTAACCTTGCTTCTTAACTTCTTTTTCCTCTCCTAGGTCTTTCCACTTTCCCTCTACCTAGTCTCTTGTCCACCAACCTACACAAACATAAACACATAACCAAAAAGAAACTCCAAAATCTCTCTCAACCTAGAACTTTCTGATCTCTAATACCAAACTAATGTAATGCATGGGTTCCAAATCCTTACACAATCTCAACTCAATATAAACTCAGCTAGTTCTTTCTTTAAATCAACATACTCATCACAAAATCAATTCATCTCACAACTAATAAAGCACCCAAAACTACAAGCTAGAAGTATTCCTCAAGGACAATACCAATTACAATCTCCAAGCCAAATTGAATCTCCCAAATTTGAACATAGCTTCAAGGAAATTTTTAAAAACCTTCTTAGACATATCAACAATTCTTCATGAGGTTCTTCATAACAAAAGAATCAAAAGATTGACTATCTCAATTCCTTTGTAGGCCTATTAGCCTTATCCTCATAAGGGTTTGTTGAAAAACCTTAAACACAAGCCCCTTTCTCTTTACCAAAGCCACACACATGTTTAAATATGATTGAAAATGATTTAAATATGGTTTCCCATCCTTGATCAACACTATTATAACAAACTTCAACCATTAAGCATGACTTCCATAACTTTGGATTATTAAGACAATATACACCATGCATTCAAATAATCATAGTTTCATAAATCCCAATTTAGGAAGGGACCAAAAAAATTCTAGTATATCTTAAAAATTATAACAACCAAAAAGGACCCACATACTACAATCAAAACTCTTAAAAGCTTCATTGTACACTAGTTCTCTAGAAATTTCCAAAAGTTACAGACCTAGGGCACCATAAAACCTACCCAAAATCACATTCTCATGCTCTAAAACTTTGAAATCCCTTAGATCACATATAAGACTTGCTCCACACCAATTTATAGGGAATCCAATTGTTAAAATAAGAGAGAACCAAAATCAAATGATGACTATGACCCTAGATCAAGGTTTTGACCCACTTGGCAAAAAATTGTAATAAATTTCACTAAACTACATATAATTGCATGAGACCAAGTTTTCAAGGTAGATGATTAAATAAACTACCACTTACAATAAATTTTAGATGAATTTCTACCCGTAGATATCCATACAATTCCTAACAATAGTGAATTTATGAAGAAAATTGCAAGAAATAGTGTATTTTTTAATTCAATTTGAAGCCTATAATCACCCACAATTCTTGAAACATACATAAGGGATTTAGAGGAATAAAAATGTCTATTTAGTTTCTAAATGATTCCCACCAAGAGAAAACTTACTTGACTCTTTCCCTTCAATATTTTGCACTTTTTGTCAATTTTACAAGTTTTGCATTGTGACAATTTTTGGAAAACATTGATATCTCTACAAAATGGACACAAAACTTGACCATTGACTTGATAATGACCTCTAATACATCTCTAAGGATATAAACTAGACCAAAATTATTTGAAAATAAATGGTGCTCCTACACCATTTTTCGATGTCAAAACTAGGGTTGTCAACCTAGGAAGAAAAATAGTAAGTGAATTGTTGCCCTCCCATTAGAATTATTGATAGTTTGTGGTTTTTCAAAATATTGAGTCTATTAGGGTTTTCTTGGTTTAGCATTTTTAAGGTTTGACATTCATAAAAAATAAATTGTTAAGTTCTACATTGCGCAATTCATATCAAACCCTTACAAAAGTCATAGGCCTTGTTCAAATAAACAAGAGAACCTACCTTTCAATAGTTCTTGAGTTATGGCTCCTAAAGTAAAAGTGTGTTCATTTGAATGGGAAGCTTCTGCTCACAAAAGGCCTTTAAATAAAGACCTCATGGACTCATTACCACCCTCGACCATTGATACACCAATGGGCCAACTACATCCTAGAGGTTTGCAAGTTGTAGTTGGTTTAATTGACAAGACTTAATTTATCAAGGATGCCAAGTTTCCTTATACTGGATGGGAACTATTTCATAGCTAGCTAAAGAATAGAAACATGGGTATCCTAGTACGTAACCCTTGGAATTGTGACCTATGAAAGTTGATTGTACAAAATATTTATATTGATGTTGACTTGCTTAAGGTAGTGGTTGCCAATTATGACATAGTCACAATAACTATAAGAACATATGATGGGAAGGAAATGGTAAAAATCACCAAGGAAGAATTGGGTCTTGTTTTTAAGCTTACCAAATGGAGTGATGAAATGTATAATATAAATAAGGACACTCTCAAGCAAGAGTATGATATAAATAAGATTGCATTTAGAGTTCACATCATGATGATTTTTCTAGCAGAAAATATAGGCCAAAATATCATAATAGGGCTGCATGATAAAGAGCCTTTCCTGGTTGGCTATTTTATTTCTTACTTCCAAAAAACTTTCTACACTATTTTCCAAACAATTGGTTATGATCCTCTCATAGGAATGCCAATAGCATGGATATATATGGATGCCCATATTCAATAACCCCAATATTATGTAGTATATGATTATGTAGGGTTTCTTTCAGAAATAATGCATGAAGGACTGATAAGGTTGAAGAATGGTGAAGTGAAAGTGAGATTCAATTGGTATTCATTATTGATACATAAGAAAGGTGCAGTTTTCTTTGGGTCTAGTATAACTTTGGAAATAAGAAATGGTGACTTGAAGTTTCCCATGAAATGTTGGACTACTATTTTAGACAATGATGATAGGACATATGATTGTGTGACATTTCATAACCTGATTGCTTCAAAACAAAGAAGAGTCTTAATTGTGAGTGTACCTACAATTCCCATAGCTCTACATGATTTCTTGAGACCTAAGGAGAGAAGGCCTGAGCTTGGAATTGATTAAAAATGAGGAGATGTTATCCCATACATTGATTACACTATCTTAAGAGTATATGGTTCCATGCTAGCACCTCACATGCTACCAAGGTTTGTGCTAGAGAGAATTGATTTCCTAAAGGTAATGTGGCAATTGGGAAGTGTTGAAAATGGACACTTATTGAATCAAGGAAAAGGAACATTATTTCCATTGTACACTTGTTTTTTTAATTTTGTAATGACCAAGGGAGGATGGAATAATATTCTTGATATACTAAAAACCTACTGCATGGAGAGGTTAGATGAGAGAGTCAAATATGACCCTGAAGGGTTTATGGCTTGCTTAAAAGAAAAACACAAAAATTTTAAATTTATACACATTTTTCAATATCCTAAAGATGTGATAAGAAATGTGTTTGAAATTTTTGACTAGGAGAAAAGAATAGCAAGGTGGATTTCCTTTAATAAGATACAAAGAAAGATAAAGCAATAATAACTCGATTTCAAGGTTCTGCTAGGAACTAAAAATGTGATACAAAAGGTGGAGCATGTATCAAGGAATTTTGATTCAATAGTGGGCCACCTTGAAGCTAAAGGGGTAATATGTAAGGATAAGGGAAAATACCCAATGGTAGAAGAACATAGTGGAGTGGGAATACTTGCTATGGGAGAAAAATCTACATCTTCAACACCTGATGAACCAGGAATAAGGTTCTTTGTAAGGAGAAAGAGTAAGGAAAGGAAAGTTGATGCAACTTCCAATCCCTCTCCAAAAGAAGAATATAAGTATCCTTCTCCTATGCCACAAGTGCCACCAAAATCTCATCCAAGGACAATAGAGCCTAAGATTGTGGATATTGATTCTCCACCACCTAGTGAAATACCACCAAGAGAGCTACCATTGAAAAATAAAAAGGCTGAAGTGATTGGTCTGGTGGATTATGATGATGAATGATTTGATGATGACATTTGGGTGTTAGAGGAAGAAATGTAAAGAGTACCTATTCCACTAGTAGTAAGGGAAACACCTCAATTGGGTATGAGATTAAGCAAAGCTAATCTTAAAGGAGTCGATGACAGAGATGATATGTAGGTTGAAGCATGTGCAAAGTTTCTAGATGATCAATCATTCATAAAGTCTCAAGCTTTTATGGGACTTGCATATATATCTAAAAGAGATGAATATGTAAAAATCCTAGCTATAGAAAGAAACCTTCATCCAAAATTACCAAATGTCGTCATCCAGAAAAAGGTTTTAAATGAAATGAGAGCTAGATTTTAAAAGATGACAAAAAAAGGGGGTCAAGAATTGGTTAGGAATAGTGATATTTTATTGCTACCAGAATGGGATTTATTCTTTACCATAGCTTTCAACACAATAAAGAAGTGTGGCAGGCCTACCTATGATACCAAGGAGGAAGCTTCACTTGCACTATAGGGGTCTACTTTCAATGATGAATGGGAAGCCTTGGCTATGTGGTCTCTAGCCCCAAGCACCAAAAAAATTGATATTGTTGAGCCTGCACTAAACTACAGTGGAGGCCTAATAATAAAAATATTGTCAGAAACATCATCCTTAGAAGTAGCAAATATGTCAGTTAATGTTGCACAATTTATAAGGGCCACTATAGAATCTGTGACTATAGAAAAGGATAAGATTAGAACACATTACAATGATTTTCTAGTCAACTATGGAAGGTTTGAGCAGTATAATATGCAGCGGTGGAATAAAGTTTCATTATTAGAAATAAGTTGCAGTTTTTACAACCTGAAAAGCCTAAGAAGAAAGATGTTGATTCCCCCACCTCTTTGCAAGAAGATGTACCCCCAAAGTTTAATGTTGAATTAAGTTTTCCATGGTAAATTGTTCCCTAGATAACATGGGAAGTGTGCCCATTTCAATAGCAGAACCTAGTACACCAGAAGGGCCACAAGCTAAGGAAGATACCAATAGGGAAGAATTTCTTAAGCAGTTAAATGAATATAAAGAGAAACATGACAATCATATTGAGGATATTTTTAAGAGCAACTTGAAGATTGTCACTACATTATTGGAAAATTTGAATAGAAGAGTGAATAATAAGTTGAATATTATTGACCATAGCTATTCATCCATGGTGGTTGCTATCAGGAATTTTGACATTGACAGAGAAAGAGGGCTATGTGTAGGATCATGATGGGAAAAAAAGTGGAGATATGATGGGTATGTGTAGGGTATGTGGTTGATGATTTTTTTCTTACCCAAAATTGATGAAACGAGAAGGTTTTTTAAAGGAGATTCTCATATTTCCACCAATATACATTATGCTTTACTTTGAATTTAATAAATAATTATTATTCATTTTCTATGTGAATTATGATTAAAGTCCTAATTGATAAGCTAATTGAAAAAAATCTATAGCTTTCAAATGGGATCACATTATTTGAATCTGAAACATGTGTCACATTCTATGGTTCACATACCATAGGATTTAAAAAAAAAAAAAGAATTTCATGAAGTTTTGACCAAGTAAAGGTGGTTAGATATATGAGTTTTTAACATTTTTTTAAAGTTTTAATGAAAAATTCATAATAATTTACTTGGGAAAAAATTACAAAAAATATGCATCACATTAGGTCATGAGTCCTCTACTTATATTTAAAATCTTATAAAAAAATATTATCATTTTATTGTGGTTAGGGTGGTTAGAAAGACACCTACTTGTTTTTTCCCTGAAATGTAAGTGCTATTGCATTGAAATTTCAAATTTTCACCAAATAGTTTTTTTTTAAATAAACCTATTATTTTAGAAATTTTCACCACTTAAGGGCTTATTTTTTCTATGATGATCCTGCACATATATAGAGCCATTTCAGTCATGGAAATTTGGATCCCTAGAAAGAAGGATTTGGTATTGATGTCAATTGGAGTTAAACAGGATCCCAATCCACTTGAAAATTTTAAACCTACAATGGTTCTTGTTGGTAAAATTGAAGGATACAAGGGAAATCTTGAACCATTGGAAATCAAAATAAAAAATCTAGTGAAATCCTCTTATGAGTCACATCATGGCCTTATTCCATCCATTCTAAGGGATGATGATACCAACAAAAATCTACAAGAGTGGAGAAATGAAACAAATAAATCTATTTTAGATCAAGTTGTGTCAATTTGTCAGAAATTTGATATGGACACACTAAAGATAAATATTGATATGCTAACTCATGCTGAGACTATCCTACTATAATTTGATAAGGAGGCTAACCAAATTGTCACCAAGTATGTACCTTAAACAGAAATGGCTGACAAAGTCATGAATTTCAATTGGCCCATTGAAGAGGAATTCTCAACATGGAAAAGTAGATAATTTGAGGGAGTGGTGGACTAATGTGAAATGATGGGGTGGTAATTTGAAATTTTGAAGTCTGAAACATGAAGAATAATGGATAAGTGAGAATTTCACTACATATCCTTGATATAGAATAGATTACGCTTTTGATAGAGTATGGAAAATATAGTGCATCTTCTTCAAGTTGAATTGATCACAAGGCTACAGACATGGATACATCTTTTGTCTTTTATTTTATGTTTTTGTCATGATTTCTTTCTTTGACCTTGTGTGCATAAAGTCTCAAGATTTTATGGAATTTTCATATAGATCTAAAAGAGATGAATCTGTAAAAATCTTGGCTATAGAAAGAAACCTTCATCCAGAATTTCCAGACACCATCATATAGAAAAAAGGATTTAAATAAAATGAGATCTATATTCCAAAAGAGGGCCAAGAATTGGTTAGGAATAGTGGTATTTTGTTGCTACTAAAATGGGATTTATCCTCTTCCATAGCTTTCAACACAATAAAGAAGTGTGATAAGTCTATCTATGATACAGAGGAGGAAGTTGCACTTGAACTACAAGGGTCTACTTTTAGTGGGGAATGGGAAGCCTTGGATATATGGTGTCTAGCCCCTAGGACCAGGAAACCTGATATTGTTGAGCCTGCACCTAGCTACAGTGGAGGCCTAATAATAAAAAGATTGTCAGAAACATCAACCTTAGAAATAGGAAATATGTTAGTTCATGTTGCACAATTTATAAGGGCCACTGTAGAATCTATGACTATAGAGAAGCATAAGCTTAGAATAGATTACAATGATTTTCTAGTAAAATATGGAAGGCTTGAGCAATATAATGAGTAGTAGCAGACAAAAGTTTCATTATTGGAGAATAAGTTGCAGTGTTTGCAACCTGCAAATCATAACCAGAAAGATGTTGATTCCCCCACCACTTCATAAGAATTTTTACCCCCTAGAGTTTAATGTTGAAGTAAGCTCTTCATGGGAAATGGTGCACTATAACATGAAAAATGTTCCCATTTCACTAGTAAAATCCAATGCACCAGAAGGGCCACATGCTAAGGAAGATACTAATAGGGAAGAATTTCTTAGGAAGTTAAATGGATACAAAGAGAAATGTGACAATCATGATAAGGATATTTTAAGGAGAAACATGAAGATTGTCACTATAGTATTAGAACATTTGAATAGAAGAGTGAATAACAGTTTGAATAGTATCCACTATAGCTATTCATCCATGGTGATTGCTATCAAGAATTTTGACATTGACAGAGAAAGAGCCATTCCACTCATGGAAATTTGAATTGCTAGGAAGAAGGATTTGGTATTGATTTCAATTGGGGTTAAATAGGATGTCAATATTCTTCAAAATTTTAAACCTACCATGTTTCTCATAGGTAAATTAAAGGATACAGGGGAAATCTTGAACCATTGGAAGAAAATAAAAGAGCTGGTGAAAAAATTTCATGAGTCACATCATGGCCTTCTTCCATCCATTCAAAGGGATGAT
Source organism: Sequoia sempervirens (assembly GCA_007258455.2). NCBI lineage: Eukaryota > Viridiplantae > Streptophyta > Pinopsida > Cupressales > Cupressaceae > Sequoia > Sequoia sempervirens. Next base: position 206,310,800 of record VDFB02281492.1, read on the forward strand.
GATAGCATCAAAAATCTAAAGGAGTGGAGAAATGGAACAAATAAAGTTATTTTAGATCAAGCATCAATTTTTCATAAATTTGATATGGAGACATTGAAGATAAATATGGATATGCTAAGTCATGTTGAGAGTGTCCTACTAGAATTTGATAAGGAGGATAGCTAGATTGTCACCCAATATGCACTTTATAGAGAAAAGGTTGATGAATACATCAATTTCAATTGGCCCACTAAAGAGGAATTGTTAGCATGGAAAGGTAGATACTTGGAGGGAGTCATTGACTGATGTAAAATGGCTGGGTGGTAGTTTGAAATTTTGAAGTTTACAACCATGAAGAATAACAAATAAGTGAGAATTACACTACATAGCTTGGATTTAGTATAGATTAGGCTTTTGATAAAGTATGGAAAATATAGTTCATCTTCTTCAAGTTGAATTGATGATAAGGATGCACACATGGATAAATCTTTTGTCTTTTCTTTTTATTTTCTATCATGCTTTCATTCTTTCACCTTGTGTGCATAGGAAATTTTTTTGAGATAATTGTTTGCAGATACTTTTTGAAGATTGTACCTTATCTCAAACAATGAATTAAGACTACTTAAATTTCCCCACATGTTTCCCACCTCTTGGGAATGCAATACAACTAAATAGGGGAATATTTATTTTGAGCGATCCAATGGGATATTGACATGTGTACTTTCTGGCCCAAAGCTTGTTTTTATCCTTCATTTCTATAAGAAGGAATTCATGTCCTAAAAGTAGGGGTTCATTGTTTTGTATTCAACACTGTGAATTGTAAAACAAATGTCATGCAAGTTTTAGTGTTTTGTCTTAAGTTGATACTTTTGTTCATATGTATGTAATTTTGATAATAATATAGCAAATCCAATATAGAGTGATACCAATTTTGTGTCTATTGTCTCTCCTTGTACTAATTTTATGAGTTATGAATGAAAGTAATGCATGGTTCCTTTTATTTGTCTCTATTGTTTCTCAATAGATGCTTCATTTCATTCCTACTTATTTGTTACTACTAAAAAAACATCATTTATAGATCATGGGAAGAGGCCCATTGATCAACCCAAGAAACATACCTTCAATAACACTACTCATACTTCATATGTTGAAACCCCCACACACAATGCCAAAAATGGTCCTATTCCATCCACTGCACCTCCAGATCTTGAATTCTTGAGATTATAGTTGGCAAATGAAAAACTACAAGAAGATTTGAAGAAAGCTGAGATAGAATCTTTTAATGCAGAGATGGATTGGAAGATTGTTTTTTTTTAAATTTCCACACCCACTCAAAAAGCTTCAAGCTCTGGACATAATAATAGTGAGCTACAAAAGAAGAAGCTAGAGGGACACAATCCTAGTGGAGGTGGTGGTGGAGGTGCAGGAAATAAGAAGAATAAGAATTCTTATTTTGAAGATGGTGAAGGAAACAAGAAAGGAGGTGGTGATGGTGAAAGTGGAAAGGGTAAGGATAGCAATCAATCTAACAACAAAAGAGATGATTAACAAAGGGATGTTAATAGGGATCAACATATTAGGAGGCCACTCCAAGTAGATAGATACTAGCAGTTCTGTTTCACCAAAATACCTAGCTACCCTAACCCATTTCCTAGAGATTTTAGACCTGCTTTAGTTAGATTCTCTAGTAATAATGCCTTGAGTGGTGAAGAAAACATCCAAGAATTTTCTAATTTTATGGATGATTTTGAGGTAGAGGCAGAGGATGCCATGATGAATTTGTTTGTGTAGTCTTTGATTGAAGATGCTAGAGAATGGTATAGGAGTTTCCCTTTCGAGAGTACTGGTTCTTGGGAGGAATTCAAAAGGATATTTAGAGAGCAATATGGTGACAATGCTGATTCAAGTTTTTTGTTGAATCAATTTAATAATATTGCTAAAGGTTCTAATGAATTTTTCACTGAGTTCAACACAAGATTTCAAAAGGATAGGAAAAGGTTGCCTCCTCATGTAAAATTGAATCACTATGTGTGCATGGTAAATTATTGTAATGCTTTTAATACAAAAATGAGTTACCCCCTACTAGACAAGAATCCTTAGACTTTGAGGGAAGCCTTCAAGATGGCAGAGCATATTGAGAATATTAGCAGAGAAATTGGTAAAGCTGGAAAAAGAGATGATGCAAAACTCCTTAGAAATTCAAAGAAGGAGGACAAGAGTTTAGGAGCTAAATGGATCACTTTTGAGGATAAGATTGATAATTTTATGAAGACTATAAGTGACAAAATTGTGAAGAAAGAAAAGGATCAACCAAAAAATTATGAAAGGAATGAAATACATCCTAGGTTGTAAGACCACCCATATAATACCAATTGGTATAATGGGAAGGATGTTGCTAATAATTAGAGAAATACTTAGAAAAAGGTCCCTTCGGACCCTTTGCAGAAGAATTTAGGAAATTATGTTGAAGACACCCCTTGGTGGATGGTTTTTCAAATGCCACATTCTACTCAGCAATGCGTAGTTGCACAGATGGTTGAAGTGGAAGATGATATTCTTGAAGAATGTGCTGAAAAAAATGAGGAGGATATTGATGTACATATGTTTATGAGTGATTATAATGTTGCTAATAGTGAGTTCTCTTCTATTATGGACTCTTATGAATTGGATGTAGATAATCAAAGGAAAATTGCTAGTGCATATCATTAGCAAGTCCTTAGTGATGTGGATGTCGATAGTGATACTGAGCTATATAATTTGGAAGTGATTAAAGATGGTGTGTCACTAAGAAGACCCTCAGATGAGGAGATTGTGAAATATACAGAAATCTTGGCTTCCCAAGATAGAAGTTCCTATCATTGGAGAAATAGAATAGTTGGTGGTGAACAAGGTAGTCCTACTAGTATTTTCATAAAGGAACAGAATGCCAAAGGCAAAGAGCACAAGCCAGATGGAAAAATACAAGTAGTCAAAGCTAAAAAAGGTAGGGGAGATTAAATTTTGGCTAAAATGATAGGTAAACCAAAAGGTGCTAAAGAATTCAAATCTCCTACTATGAAGATGAAGACACAGAAGAAAAACCTTGAAGTTTCAAAGAAAGATGTCAAGCATAGGGATGAACTGCCCAAAAACCAATAGAAGGAGAGTAGCAGTGAATAAGGTATGCTCCCAATTGAATTACTCGAGTATAATCTTGTTGATATGTTTCAATTACGTAGCCAAGTAAAAGTATTTGTACCTTTCCTTGAAATGATGAGAATAGAGGAACATATTTAGAAGGTTGTAGCCCTTCTCAATGATGCTACTATAGCTTGTAATTATTTTGTCAAAGACTCCAAGCATAGGGATGAGTGAAAAAGATAAGAAATAAAATTAATTTGAGGGAGTTATCACAAAGATTCCCCATATCTTCTTTGAATTACTCGAGTATAATCTTGTTGATATGTTTCAATTACGTAGCCAAGTAAAAGTATTTGTACCTTTCCTTGAAATGATGAGAATAGAGGAACATATTTAGAAGGTTGTAGCCCTTCTCAATGATGCTACTATAGCTTGTAATTATTTTGTCATTCCCACTCCACCCAAACTGAGTGAAAAAGATAAGAAATAAAATTAATTTGAGGGAGTTATCACAAAGATTCCCCATATCTTCTTAGGAAATTCGATAATCACTTGTCCTGAGAAGATAGACCCATTTTTTCTCACTTTCATTATTGGGGAAAATTTTATAAAACATTGTATTATTGACTTTGGAGCTTTGATTAACATCATGCTAGCTAAAATCATGGAGGCACTAGGATTTAAAGTTGCTAGCACTGATGGTAAATGCAATGTTATGGACTTGAGAGAAGTCCTTGCTATTGGTGTGATAAATAAACTTCCATATAGATTAGTAGCCCACCCAGACAAAGAGTTTAAGATGAGTGTGGTGGTAGTGGATATCCCACCTAATTATGGAATGTTGATATCTCATAAATGTGACATGTATTATGCCACATTTCCCATTGATGGTAAGGATGTTCACGTGATAAGAGAACCAAGAGTCCCACATGTGTTGGAACATGTTCCTGAAGATAATAAAATTATTTTTATAGAAACTGACATCAGTAATATTAAAATGGAAGAAGTACCAAGAAAAAATGATAGGTTCTATGGACCAATAGAAAATTAAGTTGTAAGATTGTCTAATGAGGATGGAATTTGGAAAATGTACTTTGATGGTCCAAGTTCCAAAGAAGGGTCTGGTGCAGGGATATTACTATTATCACCTAGTGGTAGTACATATAAATTCTCTTTTATGTTGTCTTTTTTCTACACAAATAATGTGGCAGAATATGAAGCATTATTGTTGGGATTGAGATTGGCTGAGAAGCACGAAATAAGAAAGTTAATAGTAAATGGTGATTCTGAGCTAGTGATATACCAAGTAAGATCTAAATATTCCTACAAGAATAACATACTTAAGCAATATAGAAATGGTGTATGTGATTCCACTAAGTAGTTTGATGCTTTTGGAATTATTGGATGAAAAGAGGACATGACATAGTAGCCGACTTACTTGCTAACATTGCATTGAGACCAAATGATATAAATTTTATAGGAATCTCTAAAGTTGAGGTACAAACAATACCTTCCATTCTTGAAAATGTGTACAATTCAAAAATATTCAATGATGATGAGGATATCCTCAAATTTTTAAACTATGTTGATGAATATGAAGGCTAGGAGATGGAATTCGGTGGATTTTCTTAAAATATTGATGGGGTATGTGCAGGATCAACATGGAAAAAACAAGCCCTTAAGAGGCAAAAAATTTAGAGAAATAAGAGTTAGGCAGCTTGACATAAATATTTGAATAAGTTATCTATATTATTTAAAAAATATGTAAGAATAGAACCTATAACAAACTGAATGTAGTTTCTAAACTACTATATTTATTTAACAAAAAAAATCTATTTGGTGAAAACTTGAAATTTCAATGCAGTAGTACTTAAATTTAAGAAAAAAAATAAGTAGTTTCCTATCTGACCACCCTAATCACAATAAAATGATAATATTTTTTCATAATATTTTATATATAAGTGGAGGACTCATGTCCCGATTTGATGCATATTTTTTTGTAATTTTTTTTCCAAGTAAATAATTAATTATGAATATTTTATTACAACTTTTAAAAAATATAAAAACTCAAATGTCTGACCACCTTAACTTGGTCAAAACTTCATTAAAATTCAATCTTTTTTTAGTCCTATAGTACACGAAGCATAGAATGTGATGCATGTTTCAAATTCAAAAAATGTGATACTGTTTGAAAGCTATAAATGTTTTTCAATCAGCCTATCAATCAGGACTTTAGTCATAATTCAAATAGAAAATGAATAATAATTATTTATTAAATTCAAGGTAAAGCATAACTTATATTGGTGGAAAGTTGAGAATATTCTTTAAAAACACTTTGTTTCATTAATTTTTGGTAAAAAAAAGTCGTTAGCCGCATACCCTACACATACCCATTGTAATGCCCATAATTTACACTTGGGAAAAACACAACTAACAATTTTTTTTTAATAGAAGTCATAAACCAATTGGAACATACTATAATGAGATGTACTTGTTAACCAATTTACATGCACTGAACGATATTGTCCAGGAACAACATCATTGACTAATTTCTCAAGGGTGAGAAATGGTTAATCACATGAGTAGGTGTGGGTGATGATCATCAAAGAAACCCTCAAACATCAAGGATAAAGCTCAAGGAGTTATTTGAGTAGGCATAGATGCTAGGTTAAAGCAATGATCTCATACCCATGAGTGTACTAGCTTGTATAATTAAAACCTAGGGTTTTCTTGATATAAAAATATTATTCTTGTTCATCCTATCATGTTGATCCATTATGACAAAGTTGGAGAAATACACACTAACACTCAATCTCAAAATTTAGATATGTAAGTGAATAAGATATTCATACTTTACTTCCATTATTAAATTTTCACATTTATTTATTTTTACATTTATTAATTTAATTATTTTCTTGCCATCAACTAAATAAGTACACAAATATAAACTTCCTTCTTATTCAAATGGACAAATTAAAATAGGATATTATTTCTTTTACTAAAAGAGATAAGTTAGAATAAAATAATAAGTTTAAAGAATAACTCATACAAATAATTATTTATATTCATTCATTAACACATTTCATAGTATTATTTTCCTTTAAAAGAAAGGGGAGAGGACATCAAATAAAGAGTAGTCTTTCTTTCTTTTAATGGACATATACTTTTAATGAACTTTATCCTTGTGTGGAGACTTATTTAAATTCTTAGAATCTCTTTTTAAGAATACGGGGATAGCTCCCTTCTCTCTTAATGAGGGAAAACTATATTCCACGTATTCCCATGAAGACTTCTAATTACTAAGAGTGAATACTTATGAGAGGACAGCATGATAACTTGTAAGACCGCTGTGAATGATGTTTAGACATGTTTTTTCAGATATAAATACGTATGTGTTAATAGGGAATAGTGGTATACCTTCTAGGCTTCTAGAGAAAAAAATAACGATACCAGAAACATTACTTGCTCAACCTATTGTGTTACCCTTTTAATCAACTTCAATTGCTTTATTTCTCTGAGCACAATAAACATGATACTCAATTCTCACTTCGCTTATCACTCCCTTGTAAATCAAGAGACTAGCTGTAACATTCAGTTTTAACTGTATGAGATGGTGCACAAGCGGGGGGGTTGGGATAAGTAAGCATTGAGGCTATTTTTTTATATAATTTTTTTATTTTAATTTCTTGCTTACATGTATATTCTCAGCAAGCGGTAATTAGGAAGGGTGGTGATGCAGATAGTTTAAATCAGGTCAACTATATAGCACAGAACAATAATTAAGAGGGATGACTAGCTGAGACCCTCGAAGTATGGGATGTGACAGTAGCATCTCTAATATTGGTCCAAGAAGAGATGATAGGCTACATAATTCAAGCTCTTCTCTAGAGTTGGATCCAGGCGTGTGAAGCTGATACAGACTCATTAAAGAGATGGAAACTCCATCATAAGTATGATAGAAGGATTGTCAGATTCCTCATATGAACCGTTAGACAAATTTACGTTCCTCAATGCATAGGGTGTCGCTCCTTTCAAGCTAAGACGAGCTTATGCTTTCATTATCATCACACCAAAATGGACAGCGAGTCATGGCTGCCCTCGATTTTGATTTTATCCTATAGCTTCAAAGCAGGTACAAAGCCATATCTTAGGACATGTATCTAGTATCTCCTCTGCCTATTGAGTTCGTTTGAGTGAGAAGTCATCACCCTCGTGAATATGTAAGGAAAGTAAGATTAGCAGAACAATCATAAATTTGGATGGCATAGAAACCCATTATCCTAACAAAGGCCTGCTCCAAAGCGAAAGAAGAAGGAAGACAAAATGTTGGGAATACACAACAAAGAAAGACTGAGTTTAGCTCCCAAGGCACAGTTGTTTTATTTTATTTTATTGAGGTACACTTAACCCAAATGTCTAAGTGTTCATAGAAAACCATGACGGCACCTCCCATTACACCCTGGTGTGCAAAAAAAAAGAAACTTACTCTCTGTTGACTATTGGACATAGGTGGTTGTTGTTGCAGAAGAATGACTAATTGGACACCTATTTGGGTTTATTTTCAAAGAATGATAAGCTGAGATCAAGGAAACTAAATTTAATGGTTGTGCTAGTGCTACCATAGCTTCTTCTTGTAAGAAGGAGGCGAGTACAATCTGTCAAAATGAGAAATAGAGGAGCCTATGGTTACGCCCACTCACTTAAACCTACTAAACATTTCCAGGCATGCTAAGGGTGACGCATCTAGTTCCTACCCTAAAGAGCAACGACTTGATGATGAATACCTTTAATATATATATATAGGAACATCAATCATAGAGTGTAAGATTTTGTTTTTACCATTACCTTTATCTTCTTTTATATTATTTCCTGATCTTTGTGCTTCCTGTTTAAATGCAGGACAACTCATGCTACATGTATACAGACAAGGTGATGCCAGAAGCTTCAAAAACACTCTATAATTTTTTTCAACTAAAAGAGTTGCAGCTAATAACTACAGGAGGTGTGAACCCACTCAAGATCTCTTCTTTTCTTTTCATTGTAGTATAGCTTTTCTTTTCATATTCTTTTCATTTGCTTAAATATCCCAAGCCATAGTATGTCATTGCACAATCTAAATACAGTTTGAGAGGAGGAATTAGGTCACACCATTCTTGATAGGCAAAGATGTACAAAGAGACTGAAAGGGAATATTTTTATTTTATTTTATAGGCCAAATGTATTCTTGTCAAGATACTATAAACCTGATCTTATGCTGCTGAGCTATAGTCATGGTATTAATTCTTAAAACTGGATCTCAACTTGATGTTTAAATCGTACATATCTATAGACTTTTATGGAGTAAATCTCCATATATGCATTGCCAATATTCATTTATTCCTATTATTATCTATATTTCTAAGTTTAAAAGTTGGGTTTCGATTACACAAAAAAATATATTAAAAGGACATAACCTTTATATGACCAACTATATTTTTGAGAAACATAACATTGCTCTTTTCTTTTCTTGTATGAGCACAGTAAAAACATATTTGTAAAGATGTCTACACTAAGATATTTTCGGCATGATGTAATTGCTTTATAACACAAATGGAGTAATTGACCTTCTTCTTCTTCTTTTTTTCTTGCTAGGCTATATATCTTTCACAACATATTCCTTTCATTTCCATCTACATAAAACCATAGAAACAATAAATGTAACTTTTCAATCTTGTGTAATGAAGACCTCAGAAATCTGCAACTACGCATTCATATACATTTCTTTTCACAGACTAGTATGCTGTAATATTTAAATTCAAAATATCCCACAGTATTTTTCATGCAATGTAAACACATATATTCTTAGAAAGAAAAGAGATGTTTTTATTTTTTCTTTCAAAAACATGGTATCTATAAATATACACTCATGTATTACAGCAAAATGAAATTATACATCCTTAAACAAATGAACAAAAGGTAAGAACTTTATTTTTAGACTTGACATTCATTCTTTCAAAATGGAACACATATTCTCTTAAATAGAAGAATAATGCAAATTAAGTTTAACAAGTATTCTTTTCACTCCTACGTATAGAGTCACAAGACTATGCAAAATATATACCACTTTCATATGTATACACTATTATCCCACCTCTACCAATAAAGGTAGTTACATTTTTGTGAGGTTATCTTCACTTCAATGAAATAATGATAAGACAAAATGGTGACCTTTTCCAAGCTTGAAATAATCCTCATAACTTACTCCAACCTACACAAGACACAAACATATTTTCTCCATAGCCAAGGTAGTGCTCACCTCCCAACCTTTGGTTGGAAAACCAACCACCCCCGAGCTAGGAGGCAACCGAGGGAACCGGGTACAATCAAGCCAAGAAAAACAATATTTAAACACATGATACATATAAGAATCTTATTTTATTTTTCACACCCACCCAAGGAATTTTCACATAACTTTAGGATTCCATCAAGAATCCAACGTGGGGGATAGAGAGTGCACCATGCACTACATATGGGGACTCATAGTAATAACAACAAGAATAATTCATATCATACTCCCATCATTTCACATGCAACCCTTCTTTAATCTCTTCTCTTTCTCCAAAACCCATATCACCAGAACCATTTCTACCATTTCACAATTTCACAGGGGTACTCGTACCCTTTTTGAGCCTCTCCTCTTAAGGAGGAATTAAAATTCCCCATGGAGGTTCCTACTCCATACCATCCCCAACAAGGGATGCTCTTCCCAACTTGGGTGAGCCTATCCCTACACAACCCTTTTTCCCATAACACATAATACATCAAAAACACAAGAAGACATGCTCCAAGAGAAATTTGAAATAAACATACAAAGAAAACACAACAGATAAAGTTTCAATAACATCTTTTCACCTACACATATAATCTTTCAAATACAAACATGAAGAAGAAGAAACAAAAGTGGTGAATCTACCTTAAAACCAAGCTCAAGGAAGGATGGGTTGAGGATCCACACAACTCCTCTTCTTCCAAGCTTTTTTCTTCAAACTCTTCACTCCCCAAAAATTCAACCAAAATCAAGAATGCAAAAGAATCCCCTAACCCTTGTTTTGAGTTTGCTTTATAGAAACTCAAGTTTTAATTTCATTTGAATAGGGAGCTGACATTTGTCAACCTTCCATTCACCCTCCCAGGCACACTCACCCATGTGTTCTCACATGTGTGAGGACTTGGGAGACTTCCAAGACAACATGGAGAAGTGGGATTGGAAAGGGACTAGTCCCCATCCCACTTCCCAAACCTTATTTTCGCCAAACATCTTTAAGGCCTCAAAAAGAGTGCCCTATCTTGAGACTGACCCATGATTTAAAGCTTAAAAGGTACCTAACCCATAGGTACCTGCCCTAGGGACATTAAACCCATAAAAACACTTAAAAAATATCACTTTTTAATCCCCAAAAAGTGCCTAAAAGTTCAAATCCGAGTTTGTCCACTTGAATAGACAACTCACCTTCTGGATGGAATGACATGGCAATAAAAAGCAAATTAAAAGCATTCACAAATAGCATCAATAATTACATGATGGAACTATAGTCCCTTCATATGGAATTTAGCTCAGTTTCACTGGTTAATTTACATAGGGTTCCCAAGAGTCACCTCCAATTTCCATTGGCCATGGAACGTGTACCTGCACACTGGATGCACACATTAATACATCCAAGTAAATCATATTCATATAAAAAAATCAAACCATTGCATTTACACATGATTCATAATCCACATAGCATAAGGATCCAATAACATAATTGAAAAATCATTAGCCACCTATCTTATCTCATTTTCATTAACATTAATTTTCATACTCATATAATTGCAACGTGGTTGGTTCACACCACTTTTCATTCCTTCATCATTAAGTTTTTAGATTCAAATTGAACAAACTCAATAACCAACATAAAAATAGATCAATCATTATAGTTAGCTAGCATGTCACATAATCAAAATCAAATAATCATATTAAATTAAATGTTCAAATATCCCGTCATCAATGATATCAATAGGGATAGACAACAACCAAACTCAAATTAATCCAAGTACTAGATGTAGCATAGTCCAAATCAAACCATCACATGAACACAAATGTCTAAATCTCCTATCATCAATGGTATCATCAACATAATCAATAATTAAACTTAAAATAGTTCACTTACCGGATGTAGCATAGAGGTGGGCGTGTCATTTTAAAGGAATGTCAGCTTCCTTTAGATTATTTCTATAGCTTGAGGAACCTTTACACTACTCTCCTATCAAGAGAAACTTCAGTTTGCTCATGTGACCCTATTTGGATACTCACTATGAATAATTTTTGATTTTGGTAGTTTTTGTTCTATGATCTTGGTAGAAGTCCTTTGACTAAAAATGAGAAATCATCCACTAAAATATGAGATGGCTTAAGATCGGCACATATGAGTATGGAGGTTGAGCTAAACAAGCATGTTGTCCTCCTCTGAGCTTCAGTCATCCCTTGTATCACAAATAATTTGAGAGTTTTGTTCTGATGGAGATCCCTAATGTCCACTCTAAGATGGCATGTAGGAGGTTGTGTGCCTAAGCCCTGCCAAATCGACATGTAGCCAATCCTCTTTAAACTACTATACCAAAATTCAAACATTCCCCTTTCATTAGTTACCAATTTTGAACTAAATATAATTGGTGATCACATTCATTCATAATAATGTGTGTAAAATATGAATGTACTACCTACATTACAAGATTAGGAGAGAATTATATGATAAGGAGGATTGGTGCAAAGTTTAACAACCACTATTACTTCATTGATCTGAATTTCACTAAGGCATTGTTTAAAGTATGACCTGACAAACCCACTTCAATATTATCCATATAATCATTCCACTAATTTTAATCCCCTTAAGGAGATACTCACATGATATCCACATATTTAACAAAGTTTAACCATTTAGTTCTAAAACTTCGTACCTACTCATATAGGACATGAAAACACAATTGGCCACTCCACTCAATGATGGGTACTTTCCAACTTTTATCATACTAATGATTATTCATCGAAATCTTTATCTATGGAAAGTCCAACTTGGTCATCTCTATGTCCATCTTTGATGGGTCTTTCGTCTATTTACCATGGACCATTATAATTTATTTCATTGAAAGAAACAAACCTAACTTATATACACATTATTAGTATGTTACAGTCCTTATATATTCAAATTTCTCTTAGTAATAATTATAAGAATAAGATGTAATCAAATACCACTCACACATATGCATCACAAGGAAATAGTTTTATAAGTAATAAAATTCTATACATAGAAAAATATTATGAAACAAAGTAGCATGTATTCATGAAAAATCATGAAGAATTCATATATTATGGACTAGTTTAGTCTCAAATGCCCAGTTTAGCCACAACTTGTATTAAAGTGACATTATTTCATTTATGCCTCATTATCTAAGACAACTATGTCTTCTTCCTTTGTATAGGTAGGTGTTTCCCTAGGGGGTGTTTTCCCATGAGATGGATTTCTCTTATCCTTTTCTTGCTTCAGTCGCTTTATAGCCATAGCTAGGGTTTTCGTATCAGAAATTTTTGGTTCTTCAATTTGTGGCCTCTTGTTAACTCTAATCATGGGTGCATCTGCAATCTTTGTCTTCATGGCTCGTTTCCACATTCGTCTTGTTAACATATCTTCCCACATCTCTAACACCAAGAAATGACATTTCTAAATTAGGTGTAAACTTTTGGCTACAACAATTTAGACTTCACACTAGACTTACAAATTCACTATGTAAAGGTTTTAAACATCATGCGTATTTTATATACTTACAAATAAACATGACATAAATACATCCTATATGAGAAGATTGATATAATATAGAATCTCATGCAAATATTATTACTCATATGTTGAAATAGTTAGTACACCACCTAATACTAGTTTTGAGTAGGTTTACTAGGTAAGAAATATGTATTTTTAGGGGATCATAAATAAAATCAGAAACCCTTTTACTTCTTGTTTGTTGAGTAGTGGTCATGAATGACACCTTTCATAATTCACATAAATGAGATAGGACACCTTAACAATTATTACTTAGGGTTCAATTAAGTAGTTAGAAGTATTTGTACAAGGTGGAAATATTATATTGACCTTATTCATTAATTAAACATAGTGCAACTCCTATTTGAGACTGAATCCTAGGGTTATTAAGGAGGATCCATTTTAAGCCCATTCACAATGAACTTCTATTATCCATGTTTCCTTCCTTTTGATTATTATAACCACCCTTGTCTCGTGTAATGTTATATGTAGCATCTAAGTTTTATAATATTTATATCATAAAAATCCTTATATGACATGATGCTCAAATTTCTTTGAATGTTCTACATTTTCATCAATGGGTCTCAGACCCTTTCCCATTATAGTCTTAGTGTGGCTACTAGTTGTGAACCTCTTTCTAAATCAACCCTCTACCTATCCTTATTTGATTTCAAATATATACATTTTCCCCTTGGAGTGTGAAAGACTCATAGTTTTCTCATATTACTTATGCAAATATTAATCACAACAATGTTGACAAAATCCTCAAAACAAGGAAATTTCAATGAAGCAAAGAATAAAATTTCCAATCAAAATCAACCAATGAAGTTTTAAATATGATGATAAAAATTTCAATAGTGGCCACCATGAATCAATTTCAAAATTCAAACCATAAGTCAAATTGAAATAGTCCTTGAGGAAAAAGGACAATTTTGAAGTCCAATAGATTAGATAAATTAACCATTTCAGCAGTTGAATAAATAATTAAATAATTAAATAACTAAATAAATAAAATCAAAATAACGAAATGATAAAATAATTTTCATGAATTGCATAAGTTTTCACAACAAAGTCTCTCAGTGACTTCAATCAAGTCACCCATGGGGGGGGGAAACAAAATTGGTGATATTTTTCCTATTTAATGACTATATTTCCTCTACCTTAGCTTGTATGAGAAGCCACAATTGGGTGTATATCAAGGGGTGTTTTTACGGTTTAAAGTTGACCAACTATGAGCACACATTGCTTCATCTTGCAATATTGGTTTTTGAACTCCTAAGGATCCCACCTCCCTAATTGGTTCCCTTAAAGTTACCCATAATGTTGTTTTATGTTCAAGAGTTGAATTTCTAATGATAATCTATTGGACAATTGCAAGATACAACTATCATACATACGAAACCAAAATTTTGTATTGTGAGACCCAAACAATGCCCAGAGTTCCCAGAGTTAGAACTTGGCTCTGATACCAAAATGTAATGCCCATAATTTACACTTGGGAAAAACACAACTAACAAATTTTTTTTTAATAGAAGTCATAAACCAATTGGAACATACTATAATGAGATGTACTTGTTAACCAATTTAAATGCACTGAATGACATTGTCCAGGAACAACATCATTGACTAATTGCTCGAGGGTGAGAAATGGTTAATCACATGAGTAGGTGTGGGTGATGATCATCAAAGAAACCCTCAAACATCAAGGATAAAGCTCAAGGAGTTATTTGAGTAGGCATAGATGCTAGGTTAAAGCAAGGATCTCATACCCATGAGTGTACTAGCTTGTATAATTAAAACCTAGGGTTTTCTTGATATAACAATATTATTCTTGTTCATCCTATCATGTTGATCCATTATGACAAAGTTGGAGAAATCCACACTAACACTCAATCTCAAAATTTAGATATGTAAGTGAATAAGATATTCATACTTTACTTCCATTATTAAATTTTCACATTTATTTATTTTTACATTTATTAATTTAATTATTTTCTTGCCATCAACTAAATAAGTACACAAATATAAACTTCCTTCTTATTCAAATATACAAATTAAAATAGGATATTATTTCTTTTATTAAAAGAGATAAGTTAGAATAAAATAATAAGTTTAAAGAATAACTCATACAAATAATTATTTATATTCATTCATTCACACATTTCATAGTATTATTTTCCTTTAAAAGAAAGGGGAGAGGACATCAAATAAAGAGTAGTCTTTCTTTCTTTTAATGGACATATACTTTTAATGAACTTTATCCTTGTGTGGAGACTTATTTAAATTCTTAGAATCTCTTTTTAAGAATACGGGGATAGCTTCCTTCTCTCTTAATGAGGGAAAACTATATTCCACGTATTCCCACGAAGACTTCTAATTACTAAGAGTGAATACTTATGAGAGGACAGCATGATAACTTGTAAGACCGCTGTGAATGATGTTTACCAATGTTTTTTCAGATATAAATACGTATGTGTTAATAGGGAATAGTGGTATACCTTCTAGGCTTCTAGAGAAAAAAATAACGATACCAGAAAAATTACTTGCTCAACCTATTGTGTTACCCTTTTAATCAACTTCAATTGTTTTTTTTCTCTGAGCACAATCAACATGATACTGGATTCTCACTTCGCTTATCACTCCCTTGTAAATCAAGAGACTAGCTGTAACATTCAGTTTTAACTGTACGAGATGGTGCACAGGCGGGGGGTTGGGATAAGTAAGCATTGAGGCTATTTTTTTTATATAATTTTTTTTTTAATTTCTTGCTTACAATTATATTCTCAGCAAGCGGTAATTAGGAAGGGTGGTGATGCAGATAGTTTAAATCAGGTCAACTATATAGCACAGAACAATAATTAAGAGGGACGACTAGCTGAGACCCTCGAAGTATGGGATGTGACAGTAGCATCTCTAATATTGGTCCAAGAAGAGATGATAGGCTACATAATTCAAGCTCTGCTCTCGAGTTGGATCCAGGTGTGTGAAGCTGATATAGAGTCATTAAAGAGATGGAAACTTCATCATAAGTATGATAGAAGGATTGTCAGATTCCTCATATGAACTGTTAGACAAATTTACGTTCCTCAATGCATAGGCTGTCGCTCCTTTCAAGCTAACACGAGCTTATCCTTTCATTATCATCACACCAAAACTGACAGCAAGTCATGGCTGCCCTTGATTTTGATGGTATCCTATAGCTTCAAAGCAGGTACAAAGCCATATCTTAGGACATGTATCTAGTATCTCCTCTACCTATTGAGTTCGTTGGAGTGAGAAGTCATCACCCTTGTGAATATGTAAGGAAAGTAAGATTAGCAGACCAATCATAAATTTGGATGGCATAGAAACCCATTATCCTAACAAAGGCCTGCTCCAAAGCGAAAGAAGAAGGAAGACAAAATGTTGGGAATACACAACATAGAAAGACTGAGTTTAGCTCCCAAGGCACAGTTGTTTTATTTTATTTTATTTTATTGAGGTACACTTAACCCAAACGTCTAAGTGTTGACAGAAAACCATGATGGCACCTCCTATTACACGCTGGTGTGCAAAAAAAAAAACTTACTCTCTGTTGACTATTGGACATAGGTGGTTGTTGTTGCAGAAGAACGACTAATTGGACACCTATTGGGGTTTATTTTCAAAGAATGATAAGCTGAGATCAAGGCGACTAAATTTAATGGTTGTGCTAGTGTTACCATAGCTTCTTCTTGTAAGAAGGAGGCGAGTGCAATCTATCAAAATGAGAAATAGAGGAGCTTATGGTTACGCCCATTCACTTAAACCTACTGAGCTTTTCCAGGCATGCTAAGGGTGACGCATCTAGTTCCTACCCTAAACAGCAATGACTTGATGATGAATACCTTTAATATATATATATGTATAGGAACATAAATCATAGAGTGTAAGGTTTTGTTTTTACCATTACCTTTATCTTCTTTTAAATTATTTCCTGATCTTTGTGCTTCTTGTTTAAATGCAGGACAACTCATGCTACATGTATATAGACAAGGTGATGCCAGAAGCTTCAAAACACTCTATAATTTTTTTAAACTAAAAGAGTTGCAGCGAATAACTACAGGAGGTGTGAACCCACTCAAGATCTCTTCTTTTCTTTTCTTTGTAGTATAGCTTTTATTTTCTTATTCTTTTCATTTGCTTAAATAGCCCAGGCCAGAGTATGTCATTGCACAATCTAAATACATTTTGAGAGGAGGAAATAGGTCACACCATTCCTGATAGGCAAAGATGTACAGAGAGACTAAAAGGGAATATTTTTATTTTATTTTATAGGCCAAATGTATTCTTGTCAAGATACTACAAACCTGATCGTATGCTGCTGAGTTATAGTCATGGTAGTAATTCTTAAAACTGGATCTCAACTTGATGTTTAAATCGTACATATCTATAGACTTTTATGGAGAAAATCTCCATATATACATTGCCAATATTCATTTATTCCTATTATTATCTATATTTCTAAGTTTAAAAGTTGGGTTTCGATTGCACACAAAAAAGTATTAAAAGGACATAACCTTTATATGACCAACTATATTTTTGAGAAACATAATGTTGCTCTTTTTTTTCTTGTATGAGCACAGTGAAAACATATTTGTAAAGATGTCTACACTAAGATATTTTGGGCATGATGCAATTGCTTTATAACACAAAAGGAGTAATTGATCTTCTTCTTCTTCTTTTTTTCTTGCTAGGCTATATATCTTTCACAACATATTCCATTCATTTCCATCTACATTAAACCATAGAAATAGTAAATGTAACTTTTCAATCTTGTGTAATGAAGACCTCAGAAATCTGCAACTATGCATTCATATACATTTCTTTTCACAGACTAGTATGCTGTATTATTTAAATTCGGAATATCCCACAGTATTTTTCTTGCAATGTAAACACATATATTCTTAGAAAGAAAAGAGATGTGCTTTTTTTTCTTTCAAAAACATGGTATCTATAAATATACACTCATGTATTACAGCAAAATGAAATTATACATCCTTAAAAAAATGAACAAAAGGTAAGAACTTTATTTTCAGACTTGACATTCATTCTTTCAAAATGGAACACATATTATCTTAAATAGAAGAATAATGCAAATTAAGTTTAACAAGTATTCTTTTCACTCCTACGTATAGAGTCACAAGACTATGCAAAATATATACCACTTTCATATGTATACAGTATTATCCCACCTCTACCAATAAAGGTAGTTACATTTTTGTGAGGTTATCTTCACCTCAATGAAATAATGATAAGACAAAATGGTGACCTTTTCCAAGCTTGAAATAATCCTCATAAATTACTCCAACCTACACAAGACACAAACATATTTTCTCCATCGCAAGGGTAGTGCTCACCTCCCAACCTTTGGTGGGAAAACCAACCACCCCCAAGCTAGGAGGCAACCGAGGGAACCGGGTACAAACAAGCCAAGAAAAACAATATTTAAACACATGATACATATAAGAATCTTATTTTATTTTTCACACCCACCCAAGGGATTTTCACATAACTTTAGGATTCCATCAAGAATCCAATGTGGGGGATAGAGAGTGCACCACGCACTCCATATGGGGACTCATAGTAATAACAACAAGAATAATTCATATCATACTCCCATCATTTCACATGCAACCGTTCTTTAATCTCTTCTCTTTCTCCAAAACCCATATCACCAAAACCATTTCTACCATTTCACAATTTCACATGGGTACTCATACCCTTTTTGAGCCTCTCCTCTTAAGGAGGAATTAAACTTCCCCATGGAGGTTCCTACTCCATACCATCCCCAACAAGGGATGCTCTTCCCAACTTGGGTGAGCCTATCCCTACACAACCCTTTTTCCCATAACACATAATACATCAAAAACACAAGAAGACATGCTCCAAGAGAAATTTGAAATAAACATACAAAGAAACACAATAGATAAAGTTTCAAGAACATCTTTTCACCTACACATATAATCTTTCAAATACAAACATGAAGAAGAAGAAACAAAAGTGGTGAATCTACCTTAAAACCAAGCTCAAGGAAGGATGGGTTGAGGATCCACACAACTCCTCTTCTTCCAAGCTTTTTTCTTCAAACTCCTCACTCCCCCAAAATTCAACCAAAATCAAGAATGCAAAAGAATCCCCTAACCCTTGTTTTGAGTTTGCTTTATAGAAACTCAAGTTTTAATTCATTTGAATAGGGAGCTAACATTTGTCAAGCTTCCATTCACCCTCCCAGGCACACTCACCCATGTTTTCTCACACGTGTGAGGACTTGGGAGACTTCCGAGACAACATGGAGAAGTGGGATTGGAAAGGGACTAGTCCCCATCCCACTTCCCAAACCTTATTTTCGTCAAACATCTTTAAGGCCTCAAAAAGAGTGCCCTATCTTGAGACTGACACATGATTTAAAGCTAAAAAGGTACCTAACCCATAGGTACCTGCCCTAGGGACATTAAACCCATAAAAACACTTAAAAAATATCACTTTTCAATCCCCAAAAAGTGCCTAAAAGTTCAAATCCGAGTTTGTCCACTTGAATAGACAACTCACTTCCTGGATGGAATTACATGGCAATAAAAAGCAAATTAAGAGCATTCACAAATAACATGAATAATTACATGATGGAACTATAGTCCCTTCATATGGACTTTAGCTTGGTTTGACTGGTTAATTTACATAGGGTTCCCAAGAGTCACCTCCAATTTCCATTGGCCATGGAAAGTGTACCTGCACACTGGATGCACACATTAATACATCCAAGTAAATCATATTCATATAAAAAAATCAAACCATTGCATTTACACATGATTCATAATCCACATAGCATAAGGATCCAATAACATAATTGAAAAATCATTAGCCACCTATCTTATCTCATTTTCATTAACATTAATTTTCATACTCATATAATTGCAACGTGGTTGGTTCACACCACTTTTTTCATTCCTTCATCATTAAGTTTTTAGATTCAAATTGAACAAACTCAATAACCAACATAAAAATAGATCAATCATTATAGTTAGCTAGCATGTCACATAATCAAAATCAAATAATCATATTAAATTAAATGTTCAAATATCCTATCATCAATGATATCAATAGGGATAGACAACAACCAAACTCAAATTAATCCAAGTACTAGATGTATCATAGTCCAAATAAAACCATCACATGAACACAAATGTCTAAATCTCCTATCATCAATGGTATCATCAACATAATCAATAATTAAACTTAAAATAGTTCACTTATCAGACGTAGCATAGAGGTGGGCGTCACACCCATCATATCGCCACTTTTTGGCCAATCATGATCCTACACATACCTGATGGAAAGGATACAATATTTGGAAAAGAGATTATCTAGTTGAAAAAAAAAATACCCAAAAGCCTTATAGCACTTGAAAGGGTTTTTGATAGTCAAGATAAAAGAAAGATTAAGACAATTGTTGCTCATGCAGAGCACCTGAAGGAAGTAAATTTGGGGAATGAAAATGACCCAAAGAAAGTGTATGTAGGAAAGAAAATGAAGCCAAAGGTGAAGGAAATGCTGATTTCATTGCTTAGAAAATACATACATGTCTTTGCTTGGTCATACGATGACATGAGAGCTTACAGAGAGGAATTGTTTTAGTATGAGATTCCTCTGAAGGAAAATGCTAAAACTTTCAGGCAAAAGCATAGACCCATCAATCCTACTATAGCTCCCAAGATTCAAGAGTAGTTGGTAAAGTTAAGAGATGTTGGCATTATAAAACCCAATAGACATTCTTCATGGGTATCCAATTTAGTGCCAGTAAGGAAAAAGAATGGTGATATAAAGTTGTGAGTTGCTTTCAGAAAACTGAATATATCCTCACTAAAGGATAATTAACCATTGTCAAACATGGAAGGTATGTTACATAAGGTGACTAGAGGTGAGCTACTATCAATGATCGATGGTTTTTCACGTTATTTAACCAAGTAAAAGTGTAGGAGTTTGAGCAGTACAAGACTGCATTCACTACTTAATTGGATACCTACATCTATGTAAGAATTTGTTTAGGATTAACAAATGCAAGTGCCACTTTTCAAAGGGCTATGGACATAGCTTTTTTTTATTTCTATAAATCAAGATGACCTAACCACTTACTCCAAGAAAGAGGAAGATCATTATATGCACATAGGGAAGGTATTTATCAAATCTCTAGAGTATGGGATATCTTTGAATCCCAAAAATGTGCTTTTGGGGCTACTCAAGGAAAACTGTTGGGGAACATTGTGTCTAAGGATGGATTAAGAATAGACTCTAAAAGAGTAGCAACCATAGATAAAATCCCTCAACAAAGAAATGTCAAGGACATTCAGTCATTCTTTTGGACAAATAATTTTTTTAAGAAGGTTTGTGAATAACATTGCAGAAATCACAAGACCTATTTCAAAGTTGTCAAATAAGGGAGAAAAGGTGCTTTGGAGTGAGGAACCTAGCTAGGCATTCAAAAAAAAAAAAGATATTAAGGAGGCTTCAATATTGAAGTCTCTTGGTTTCTCCAAGCCAATGCACATTTTTTCATTTACTTCTTTTCATACAATTGTTGTTGTTTTGTTACATAAAAATTAGGAGGGCAATGAAAATCCCATTACATTCTTTAGCAAGTCTTTATAGGATGCAAATCTCAAATATGACATGATGGAAAAGCAAGGATAGCTTTGGTTAAGGCTGTGAAGAATTTGAGGACATACTTAGTAGGAGCTATTGTCATAGCTTTTGTGCAAAGTGTTGCTGTAAAAGATATTTTCACTCAGCAAGTAACTACATGAAAAAGGTGTAGATGGATCAATAGGATCCAAAAATTCAACATTGAGGTCCAAATTTCCAAATTAGTTAGAGGAAAAGGCCTAGATAAATTAATTCTAGAAACTAGTTTGAAGACCAATCAAGTTAATTAGGAAGAAATGGTTGATGTGGCACCTATTTGTGATATGCAAACGTGTGGGTGGTATAGAAGAATTTTCCAATATCTACAAACTTTGTAATGTCCTACAGATATCTTTGAGAATGAAAAAAGGACATTAAAATTGCATGCCATAAAGTATGTGATTATTGATAATGAGCTATGGTGGAGAAGCCTAGATGGTATATTGCTTAAATGTGTGAATGGAAAGCAGACATTAGAAATCTTGTAGGAATTGCATAATGGAGTATGTGGTGGTAACTACATGCCAAATACCACTGCTCACAAGGTCTTGAGAGAACAATTCTAGTGGCCTACTGTCTTTAAGGATGCTCACAAGTTTGTTAAAACTTTTTATGCTTGTCAAAGATTTGAAGGAAATTTGAGGTTTTCATGAAATTACCACTTAGGCCCGTCTCTGTTCAAGACCCTATCCAACAATGGGGAATTCATTTCATGGGAGAGATAAAAATAAAGTCTAGTGGAGGGCACTCATGGATTCTTGTTGCCACTGATTATTCTATAAAATGGGTAGAAGCAATACCCACAAAAAGGAAACAAACAAAGTAGTGGTGGATTTCCTATTGAATAATATTCTCATTAGATTTGGAGTCCCAGATAAAATAATATTAGATAATGCTATTGGAATTCCTAGAATTTTGTGATAAACATGGTATACAAGTTTGCTATTCTTCCCCTTACCATCCTCAAGGAAGCAGTCAGACTAAGTCTAGAAATAAGAGGTTAATGAAAATCATCAAGAGGGTGATGGAGAAGCAAAAAAATCTTGGGATTCAGAACTAAAGTTGGCACTTTGCATAGATAGAGTGACCGCAAAAAAGGCTATTGGTTATTCTCCATTTGGCTTGGTATATGGTTTAGATGCTAGGTTTCCATAGATTAACCCACTAAAGAGTATAAGATTGTGCAAGAATATGGGTATGTGCAGGATTATCATGGAAAAAACAGGCCCTTAAGTGGCAAAAAATTTAGAAAAATCAAAGTTAGGTAATTTGACATAAAAAATTGAATAAGATATCTATATTATTTCAAAAAACATGTAAGAATAGAATCTGTAGCAAATTGAATGTAGTTTCTAAACTACCTGGTTTTAAAAAAAAATATATATATATTTGGTGAAAATTTCAAATTTCAATGCAATAGTACTTAAATTTCAGGGAAAAAAAAGTAGGTGTCTATCTAACCACCCTAACCACAATAAAATAATAATATTTTTTATAATATTTTAGATATAAGTAGAGGACTCATGTTTGGATGTGATGCATTTTTTTGTAATTTTTTCCAAGTAAATAATTAATTATGATATTTTTATTACAACTTTTAAAAAATATAAAAATTGTATGTCGACCACCTTAACTTGGTCAAAATTCATGAAATTCATTTTTTTTTTTTTTAATCCTATATTATGTGAAGCATAAAATGTGACACATGTTTGGATTCAAAAAATGTTATACCATTTGAAAGCTATAGATTTTTTTGAATGAGCCTATCAATTAAGACTTTAGTTGTAATTCAAATAGAAAATGAATAATAATTACTTATTAAATTCAAAGTAAAGAATAATTTATATTGGTGGAAAGTTGAGAATCTTCTTTAAAAACCCTTTTCATTTCATCAATTTCGGGTAAAAAAAAAGTTGTTAACTGCATACCCATCATATTGCCACTTTTTGTCCCATCATGATCCTAAACATTCCCATATGACAAAGATATATGTGAAGATATGCATCACATAATCAATAATTTGGTGCAACTGGATGAAACTAGAAGAGAAGCTCATGCTAAGAATACAAAGCCGTAGTTACAAGTTAAATACTTGCATGATAAGAGGGCCTTTCCTAGAAAATTTGAGGTAAATAGTATGGTGTTAGCCTAGATTGCAAGGGCTAAAGATAAGGGTAAACATGTAAAGTTTGAAGCATTATGGTTAGTCCCTTATGTGATAGCCAGTACACATGGTGAGGATTCATATTTCCTTCAAAGCTTGATAAGTGAACTTTATGAACTGCCAGTACATGGATAGTTCTTAAAGCAATACTTCTCCTAAGTATGTTATTATTCCATTTACACTATAAGTTTTATATATTTTGTATAGGTGTGTTTGCTTTGGTTATTTTTGGGTCAGTCCTGCTACCTAATCCGGGTAGTTCCTTAGTTTTCATTCACTATGTTTTGACTAGTCTACTTCAACCATAGATTATAGGATCTCATCATGCCTATGAGAGACATGCATCGCCAGTTAGAGCCACTAGTGGAACCCATAAAAATTCCATGTCACATCTCCAGTCTTGCTTAAAATTGGGCTGAAATTGTATCTGAGGGCTTAAGGTTTTGTTCCTTGTCACTATGTTATGGTTTTAGTCACGAAAAACCTTATTTGAAAAACCCTTTTTTGAGTTTGTATCTACACAAAGGTTTTAATTTTATGTTGACCTCTTGATGTTGGTCCCTAGTATTTTAAGTCATATCTTGTGCCATAGATGGTTGTTAGGAGGAGATTAATGGTGAGAAATGAATGATGTGGCCACATTTGGACCATTCCCATGTGCCTGTTGCTTTTATTTCCTATTAAAATAATCACACAGGCTAGTGGGCGAATGTCACATGCCTAGTCTAAAAAGTGGGCCCAGTGGTGTTAGGTGGTTTGTCACAGAGTTTTCAAATGAATCGATGGTCAGTAGTGGGTGACGTGGATTAATCTTGACCACTCCTTGCTATCTCATGTAGGTCTCACTTTTATTGTCATACTCTCAATGAAGAAGTTGGAATTTGTCATGTGGAGTGATCCAGAGGCTGTGGAAGCATTGGTGCAATGGAAAATATTAATCAAATATTTTAACATGGGGCATGGAGAATAAATGGTGTGTTACTAATGCTGGTATATTACACATGTTTACAAGATCTTTTAATCTAAGTCATGAATGTTATATGAGGGATAAATTTGTGGGTAATTAAGAAGTGTGTATGAAGAAGTCGAGAGATTTAATCTCGACCTCTCCCCATCTCCGTGTTGATGAAAGTTGTGCATAGGTTATGAATCACAAGGGCAAGGAAAGAAGACATGTGGCTCTAGGATAAAACAAGATAGAGATTAGAGCCTGCATGGTGGAGGCTACTACTAGCAAGTGCTTCCATGTGGATGTGTATAGTTGGATCTTTCATAATAAGTTGGTCACATCTAGATTGACAATCAATTAACACTCCAAAAAGATCAATCATTGGCATTCAAAACTCAGTTAAAGGCAAGTGAGCCATTCTATTTCATGTGAGCAAGCCTTAATAGCCACAAAGGACATCAAGCTACCAAAGTAAGGAATTGCATAATTATTAATATTTGTCTTAAAGGAATAATTCAACATTGTTAAGTATAATCTACACACACAAAGAAGCTCATGTTGTGCTTTTTCAATATTTTCCACCATCTAAACTAGGGTTGTCAACTTGTAAAGAAAACTAGTAAGTGAATTGTTTCCCTCTCATCATAAATATGGATAAGTTGTGGTTTCTTAAACTCTTGAGTCTATTAGGGTTTTCTTGGTTTAGCATTTTTAAGGTTTGACATTCACAAAAAAGAAGTTGTTAAGTTTTGAATTGTGTAATTTGTGTCAAACACTTATAAAATTCGTAGGCCTTGTTCAAACAAACCAACAACCCTACCTTGTAATACCTCTTGTGTTATGGCTCCTAAATGGGAAGCTTCTTCTCCCAAAAGGCCTTTAAATAAAGACCTCATGGACTAGTTACCACCCTTGACCATTAATAAACCAAAGGACCAACTGCTTATCAAAGGTTTGCAAGTTGTAGATAGTTTAATTGACAAGAATTACTTTATCAGGGATGCCAAGTTCCCTTATACTAGATGGGAACTATTTTGTAACTGGTCCAAGAATAGAAACATGGGTATCCCAGTAGGTAACCCCTAGAATTGTGATTTGGTAAAGTTGATTGTACCAAATGTTTATATGGATGTTCACTTTCTTAAGGTAGTGGCTACCAATTATGACCCAGTCATAAGAACTATAACAACATATGATGGGAAGGAAATGGTCAAAATAACAAGGGAAGAATTGGGTTTTGTTTTCAAGATTACCAAATGGAGTGATGAAATGTATAAGATAAATGAAGATGCTCTCAAGTAGGAGTATGATAAAAATAAGTAAATTTAGAGTTCGCATCCTTCTGAGATTACTAGAAGAAATTGTAGGTTGAAATATCATAATAGGGCCACATGATAAAGAGCCTTTGTTGGTTAGCTATTTTATTTCTTACTTCCAAAAAAGTTTCTACTCTATTTGTCAAATAATTGGTTATGATCTTGTCACATGAATCCTAATGGCATGGATGTATATGGATGCCCAAATTCAACACCCCCAATATTGTGAAGTGTATGATTATTCAGGGATTCTTTCAGAAAGAATGCATGAAGGAATGATAAGGTTAAAGAAAGATGAAGGGGATGATATTTAACTGGTATAACTTTTGATATTAGAAAGGGTGACTTGGGGTTGCCCGTGCAATGTCAGACTACTTTTTTAGACAAAGATGATAGGACATATGATTATTTAACATTTCAAAACCTACTTGCTTCAGAACTTAGAAGATTCTTAATTGTGAGTGTACCTAGAATTCCAATAGCTCTAAATGATTTCTTGAGACCTAAGGAGAGAAGGTTGGAGCTTGGATTTGACCATAATTGGGGAGATGTTATCCGATACCCTGATTACACTATCTTAAGAGTATATGGTTCCACGATAGCACGTCACATGCTGTCAAGGTTTGTGACAGAGAGAATTGGTTTCCTAGAGGTAATGTGGCAATTGGGAATTGTTCAAAATGGACACTTACTGATTCAAGGAAAGGGAACATTATTTCCTTTCTACACTTGTTTTTATGATTTTTTAATGACCAAGGGAGGATGGAATAGTATTATTGATATACTCAAAAACCTACTTCATGCAGAGGTCAGTTGAGAGGGTCAAATATGACCCTAAAGGTTTTATGGATTGGTTGAAAGAAAGAAACAATAGTTTCAAATTTATACACATTTTTCAATATCCTAAAGATGTGATAATAAATGTGTTTGACCTTTTGGAGTAGGAGAAAAGAATAGAGAGGTGGATTTCCTTTAATAATATGTAAAGAAAGATAAAGCAAGAAGAACCTGATTTCAAGGTTCCCCCAGAAACTAAAAATGTGATACAAAAGGAGGAGAATGTATTGAGTAATTTTGATTCAATAGTGGGCCAACATGAAGCTAAAGGGGTAATAAGTAATGTTAAGGGAAAAGTCCCAATGGTAGAAGAAAAGAGTGGAGGGGAAATCCCTGCTATGGGAGAAAAATCTACATCTTCAATCCCTGATGAACCAAGAATAAGGTTTTGTGTAAGGAGAAAGAGTAAGGAAAAGAAAGTAAATGAGGCTTCTGATCCCTCTCCAAAAGAAGAATATAAGTCTCCTTCTCCTATTACATAAGTACCATCACCATATCCTCTAAGGCCAAGAGAGCCTGAGATTGTGGACATTGATTCACCACCACCTAGTAAAATACCACCAAGATATCCACCATTGAAAAAGCAATAGGTTGAAGTGATTGGTATGGTGGATTATGATGATGACATTTGGGTGGCAAAGTAGGTAATACGAGGAGTACCTACTACACTAATAGTATGGGAAACACCTCAATTGGGTATGAGATTGAGCAAAGCCAATCTCACAAGACTTGATGGAAGAGATGATATGTGGGTTGAAGCATGCACAAAGTTTCTAGATGATGAATTAATCATAAAGTCTCAAGATTTTATGGAATTTGCATATAGAGCTAAAAGAGAAGAATATGTAAAAAACTTGGCTATAGAAAGAAAACTTCATATAGAATTCTCAAACGTCATCATCCAAAAAAAGGTTTTAAATGAAATGAGAGCTAGTTTCCAGAAGATGACTAGAAAAGAGGGTCAAGAATTGGTTAGGATAAGTGGTATTTTGTTGCTACCAGAATGGGATTTAGCCTGTGCCATAGCTTTTGACATAATAAAGAAGCGTGACAAACCTATCTATGATATATAGGAGGAAGCTACACTTGCACTACAGGGGTCTACTTTTAGTGGGGAATGGGAAGCCTTTCCTATATGGTCTCTAGCACCAAGCACCAAAAAATTTGATATTGTTGAGCTTGCACCTAACTATAGTGGAGTCTTAATAATAAAAAGAGTGTTAGAAACATTGGCTTCAGAAGCAGCAAATATCTCAGTTCATGTTAGACAATTTACAAGGGCCATTGTAGAATCTGTGACTGCAGAAAAGGATAATCTTAGAACAGATTACAATGATTTGCTATTCAAATATGGAAGTCTTGAGTAGTATAATATGCAGTGGTAGAAAAAATTTACATTACTGGAAAGTAAGTTGTAATGTTTGCAGCCTAAAAATTCTAAGCAGAAAGATGTTGATTCCCCCACCACTTTGCATGAAGTTGTACCCCCTAGATTTTAATGCTGAAGTAAGTTCTTCATGGAAAATGATGCCACATAACATGGGAAGTGTTCCCATTTCACTAGTAAATCCCAATACACCAAAAAGGCCATAGGCTAAGGAAGATACCAATAGAGAAGAATTGTTTAGGAAGTTAAATGAATACAAAGAGAAATGTGACAATAAAGGTGACGATATTTTTAGGAGCAACATGAAGATTGTCACTATAGTATTCGAATATTTGAACAAAAGAGTGAATAGTAGGTTGAATAGTATCCACCATAGCTATTCATTTGTGGTGGCTGCTATGAAGAATTTTGACATTAATAGAGAAAGAGCCATTCCACTCATGGAAATTTGGATCGCTACAAGAAGGATTTGGTATTGATGTCAATTGGAGTTAAACAAGATGCCAATCTTCCTAGAAATTTTAAACCTACCATGGTTCTCATAGGTAAAATTGAAGGATACAGGTAAAATCTTGAACCATTGGAAAACAAAATAAAAGAGCTGGTGAAATCATTTCATCAGTCACATCATGGCATTCTTCCATCCAGTCAAAGGGATGATGATAGTATCAAAAATCTAAAGGAGTGGAGAAATGAAACAAATAAAGTTATTTCAAATCAAGATGTGTCAATTTTTCAGAAGTTTGATATGGACAAATTGAAGATAAATATGGATATACTAACTCATGCTGAGACTGTCGTACTAGAATTTGATAAGGAGGCTCACCAAATTGTCACCCAGTATGTACCTTATAGAGAAAGGGATGATGAAGTCATCAATTTCAATTGGCCCACTCAAGAGGAATTGTTAGCATGGAAAGGTAGATACTTAGAGGGAGTCATGGATTGATATAAAATGGCGGAGTGGTAATTTGAAATTTTGAAGTTTGCAACCATGAAGGATAATGAATAAGTGATAATTTCCCTACATAGCCTAGATTTAGTATAGATTAGGATTTTGATAAAGTTTGGAAAATATAGGGCATCTTCTTCAAGTTGAATTGGTGACAAAGATGCAAATGTGGATACATCTTTTGTCTTTTCTTTTCTTTTTTTGTCATGTTTTCCTTCTTTCACCTTATGTGCATAAGAAAAAAATTTGAGATAACTGTTTCAGGATACTTTTTGAAGATTGGACCGGATATCCAACAATGAATGTCTCATTTCCCCACATGTTTCCCACCTCTTAGGAATGCAATGCTACTAAATAAGGGTATCTTTATTTTGAGTGGTCCAATGGGATATTGACATGTGTACTTTCTAGCCAAAGGCTTGTTTTGCTCCTTCATTTCTATAAGAAGGAATTCAGGGCTAGAAAGTAGGGGTTCTTTATTTTGTATTCAATACTATAAATTGTAAAAGAAATATCAAGCATGCTTTAGTGTTTTGTCTTAAGTTCAGATTTATGTTCGTATGTATGTGATTTTCATAACAATATAGCAAATACAATAGAGAGTGATACCAATTTCATGGCTATTATCTCTCCTTGTACTCATATTATGAGTTATGAATGAAGGTAATCTAGGGTTCCTCTTATTTCTCTATTGTTTCTCAATAGATGCTTCATTTCATTCATGTTTATTAGTTCAATGAATTAATGTAAGTGCTTGGATGAGATTGATAACTCATAGGAATTAGCTATTAGGATATTTATAGGTAGTGATAATCATGAATGTAATAGGGAAATGTTGTAAAGAAGTGTTTCTTGAGATTGTAGGTTGTTATTGATAACATGATATCTGGTTGCATAAGTTGATATTAACTTTGTGCTTGAAATAAGACACTGGTTTGTGCAAAGTATTCATAACTCAATTCCTAAGTTGATTCATTAGTTGGTCACTTATTTTATAAAATTTTAGAATGGATACTATTGTAGTTGTTTTGTGTTGAGTTTCACCTTCTCGTGCTCTAAGTGTAGGATATCCGTAAATGAGCTACCAACTTGTTTGATGTGGTATGTTGATTGAGTAATTTTATGAGAATTATCTATTATTGACTATGTATTTGAGTAGTAATAATATAAATTCCTCAATATACATTGTCCGATCACCCTTCTGGGTTTAACAAAGCCCAAAGTGTAGGAGTAGAAGTAACATAGCTTTTACTCATTCGTTGGCCAATCCCTTTGGAGTACTAAGTATTTGAAATGGAAAAGTTCATAAGTATTTTCTAAAGTTAGTTTGGTTCTTAAAATAATAACCAATAGATCTCATGTCTATCTATAGGCCCTACACCTCTCTAACCACTCTTGCCTCCAATGTGAGTGCCTCGAAATGCTATTTTTCTATTCGATCTCTCTCTAGTTGTAGCCTGGTGATCTCCCTCTCCGACCTCAAGACCTTTGACTATGGGACCGTCTTCATCCTTCTATCTTTCAAAACATGAGATGCTTGGACCTCATCATATGTTTCTTGTAGTGTTGAGGGCCACCGTATAACTTTCTCCTCCCTAGATTCTTGCACAATCATATGCTTCCCTCAATCTCATTGTAGGCTTGAAGAGATCCACATGTCATCCTAGAGAATATTGTGGCATGCACTCTTAGGGTATATACTTGTGTGGGGAAAAAGGAGGTACCATCTACATGGTCACCCACTGATAGAGATTGCTCAACTCTCGCATGGAACCTACAAGATAGAAATCATAAAAGATATCAGTACACATCATGATATATAAAAATCATATGCAGTAGTGTAAGATCATAGTAAAAACATAAATACCACATAATAAACTAGATCTCTAGCCTGCTAGTAAGTGTATAACCATGTAGCAATAGACCCCTCTTGTGTAGGAAGTGTAGATGGCCTACTACCACTAGTGTCCCCATGCTCATGAATGTTGATGCCTAATACAACTACGAACTATGCTCTAGTGACTCGGTTAGGAAGTGGATCCCTCTTCTTAGGGCCAACTGGGGCATCCTCTATCTCATCAAGATTATCACTCATTGGATGGACATCCTCCTCCTCATCATCATCAAGGAATATTTCTAGTACTATGCCATCATCATCTATATTTCATTTTATCTCCTAATTATCCTTCTCATTGCTACCATTAAGGAGAGGTGATGCATGCCCTATAAGATGATGTCTAGGAAAGATATAAGGTGGTCATACTATAATCCACCATTGCTCATAGGCCACTATGGTACATTAGTTATTAGAATCTGAGATTGGGGGCATGTCATGGTCCTTGTCCTCTAAATCACTATAGTGAACATCAAAAATGGTGAGGTAGAAACTATCTTTGGGCCTCATAGCACTATGTGTTGATCATAGATTCATAGGTTTTGGCCTCACTGGAACCTAAACCTATCCAAACTAGCACACAAAATGATCATAGTAGAAGGGTATCACTATGTAATAATGTTTCCCTAGTATAAATCGATCCTGCTACATCCTATCCAATTGAAATATCTCATCTACCCACCATGGCATCATGAGATATGATCTCAATACTATATCATGCTCATCCAAGTAGTCGAATCTAACCTGACAATGTAAAAAGTCTCTATCTTGCTAGGTACATTTCAGAGAATAGATATAGTCTCATGGATAGCCCATGGCCGTTATGGTTAGATATCCTATAGGCCTTATACATATGATGTGCTCGAGACACCACACTTGTAAGAGTGTACAATGTACTATGCTATATAGCTCTTGGTACACAAAGTGCTCAAGATCATAGAATAAATGTGCTAGCATACTATGACCCCAATCATAAATGGTCTTATGTGCCTCCATGTCTCATATGATGTGAACTAGTCCTCTATATAAGTGTATGCCTTTCCCATTAGGAACTAGCGGTAATGCTAAAGTAACTGTCATAATGCACTGTAGCAATGGAAATCATACGTATAGCAGCCATCTAAGCTTGATACATGGTCTGATACTCACCTCTCAGATTGGCCAACCTAGATTGTATTCAATATCATCTTGCATCTCCTTAGGTTTCTTATTATGTACCAAATAGACAATCTCTCCCTAGATAGGTATCTGCAGGATGCAGTGAATGTCCTTGAGTGTAATTTTCATCTCGCTTGTAGGACGGTGAATGGTGCACATATCTATGCCCCACTTTTCTAAAAGTGCCATAAACATAGAATCATGATACCACATGGTTTTCATGAGGTATACCCAAATTAGTCTTGTCTGTTGTAAGATACTAATCTCATCCTTTGATCGTTCAGAAAGCTACTCTCAAAGGTGATAGAATTGTCTGCTTCCTAGATGTTGTCGAGCTCTAGGAGGGAATTAAAAAATAAAAAGCAACATAAATCCTAAATAATGCATTAAATATTTAAAATTTTAATTAAAGTTTTTTGAGGACACTTTACGACCAACTTGGACATATGAGCTATTTTTGGATGAGAGGGGTTCTGGACACTTTAGCCATTTGTGGATACTTTTAAAGTTAGAGGGATGGTTTTCACCAAAGAAGATGCTTTACAACTTTATTTCCAAGCTCCTAAAAACTTATAGAAATGAAAAAAAGAAATCTTAAATACATGAATTTGAAAAAAAAGTATAGTAGAATCCACTTACTGTTGAAATTATGGATTGCACAGCCCCTGAAGCTCCAGAATCTTCAATGAAGGACTTTATCCATGAAAGATAATCAACCACAAAGAGAAGTGTTGCAAGAATGGAATGTTGATTAAAGATTCTATATTGATAATATGATTGATATGATATGATATTGATATATTACAAATGAACAAGATGTTTGATTATATAGGCAAGAAGGAAAACCTAAGATGCATGAGATGTTGCCATGTTCCATGATCTAATAGCATGTGACAAATTGTGAACCCTATCTAGATGATTATTAAATGTTAAGATAAGTTCTAGAAGGACAAATCATCTTCTAGAAGGAATCTTATCCCACCAAACATGGAAGGGAATATTTCCCTTTTTATTAAATGATTTATTTAATAATGCAACCTAGGACTAAATGGTTTATGACCTAAGTTAACTTATGCTAGTGTAATAATTAATTAATTACACTAACACCCCGCCATAAGTTCAACTTAGGGAGGAAAATGAAATGATTATGCAGAGATGATTGAAGATGATGGGTCCTGACTACGAGGCCATGTTAGGTACCCATTTACACGAAGATGCGAAAAATCTCCCACAACCTAAGAAAAGGGGAAAACCCAGTTGGAACAAAACCCCTCTCCAAAAAGGAAATGAAAAAGAAAAAGAATGTGAGAATGGTAAGGATGGAGGACTCCAAAATACCCCTCAAGTACACCATCCATCACATGGATACAATAGAGAGAGACTATATAACCCCCTAGGAGATGTGATCACTTGCAAGAATGGTAAGTGTCTGAAGACAAAACAAGATCCAATGCCAACAAACAACTTGTCTCCCTTTCGGAAGAAACAAAACCAAGTGCAAGTATAGAGATGGTTCCCATTCTAGATAGAAATTGAATGAAGGAAGGATGAAGGTGGATGTCAATGATGTCTTTGAACTCTACTCAAATGTCTCCTTGCATGAAGATGAAGATGCCACAATCAATGAAGAGGGTGACAAACCAGGACGATGTAGAAACTGATGTTGAATAATAGTCAAAGACAAAGATAGAATTGATATGATGGGTGTGATGGAGACTTGATAGCCCCCCCTGAATGAAGTGTCCTCAAAACCACTAAAAGAATTCTAAAGCAATGAAGGTTTCCAAACCACAAATCTCCTGCTACGAAGAAGCAAATCCAATGGTGGATGCTGAAGAAACCTTAAATCCTGAAAGAGTAATAGGGAAGAAGTCTTGGATATGAAATCTCTAAATAGAGGAGTGATATCCCCTCAAGAATTTCCTCCCAACTTGTAGAAGTAGCCAAGTTAGTGATACCTGGGTATGTACAGGATCATCATGCAAAAAATAGGCCCTTAAGTGGCAAAAAATTTAGAAAAATCAGTGTTAGGCAACTTGACATAAATATTTGAATAAGTTATCTATATTATTTCAAAAATATGTAAGAATATAATTTGTAGAAAATTGAATTTATTTTCTAAAATACTAGGTTTATTTAAAAATAAATAAAATCTATTTGGTGAAAATTTGAAATTTCAATGCAGAGTACTTAAATTTCGGGAAAAAATAAGAAGTAGGTGTCCGTCTGACCACCCTAACCATAATAAAATGATAATATTTTTTTGTAAGATTTTATATATAAGTAGAGGAATCATGTCTGGATGTGATGCATTTTTGTAATTTTTTTCAAGTAAATAATTAATTATGAATTTTTATTACAACTTTTAGAAAATATAAAATCCTCGTCTGCTTGACCACCTTACCTTGGTCAAAACTTCATGAAATTTAATTTTTCATTTTTATTCCTATATTATGAAGCATAGAATGTGACGCATGTTTTGATTCAAAAATATGATACCATTTGAAAGTTATAGATATTTTTCAATCAACCTATCGAGGACTTTAGTCATAATTTAATAGAAAATGAATAAAATTATTTATTAAATTCAAATTAAATCATAATTTATATTTTTGGAAAGCTGAGAATCTCCTCTAAAAACCCTTTTCGTTTCATTAATTTTGGGTGAAAAAAAGTTGTCAGCCAGATACCCTCATAATATTGCCACTTTTTGGCACACCATGATCCTGCACATACCCACCTGAAGCAAAGCCATCCTGTGATATCAAGTCAAGAAAATTGAAGGTGTACTGATGAGTGATGATAGTGGAAGCCTCAGTCAATGATTCTGGACAAGGAATCACTGAATGTGAAGGGATACCAATTGTCTTTGATGAAGAAGAAGCACTGAAAGGAACCTTGTCAACCTCTTCAGAAAGATCAAGGTAATCAACTTCCTAGATAACAATATCATCATAGGGAACTTGATCTGAAGAATGACATTTTGAATCTTGACCATTGGGGAAAGGTGGAGTATCTGAATCTCCATAGATCTCCCAATGCTTAGCCCAAATAATGTGAGGACAACCACAATGATCAATAGCATTCAAAACATCAAAATCAACTTGCATAAAAATGATTTCAGAGACTGTGTATCTGCAACAACTCCAAGCAAGTTCATGAATTCCTTCACTTGGATGTGGAACTATACCATAGAGATGAGGCAATAGATCAAGTGATTGGAGATGGTGGCTGATCCCATCTTGGCATTGTGAATAGTTACCCTTGTGCAACATAACCAAAGAAGGAGAGTAATATGCAAGCCCCATAATGAAATTTCTCCACAAAAATACAAAGACAAATGACCTTCAACAACAAATAGAAGACTTCCAAATAGATATTCAACTGAGAATATGCCTTCGAGATCAAGAGATTCTTCTTCAAGCTTTAGGATGTCTCAGGAATCAGGAAAATGCATCAAATTGAGAAAAAATAATAAAAGATACCTGGAGCTGAAACCAAAGAAGGTGACTATACTGATAAAAAAAGCATTGAAATATCTCTTGAATGCTGCTGGAATCACTAAAATCTGACAATCTGATGCGAAGATATTGCTTCTGAGTCCAAAATGAAGGGTTGATTTTAGTTGACTTTAGAAATTGATAGAATTAAAAACCTACAAGATAAATGGCACCACTGGATAGTGCTCTTAATTCTCTTTTCATCAATATCTCATTTACAAATTTTTGATATTGTGGCACGAAGATATGGCCCTCGAAAAAAAACTGCAATTTGAATGCATAGGCTAAATAGGTGCAAAAACAAAGCACGTTAGGGAAAAAAAATAGGCCTCCAGTCACTGATATAACTGAGGGGCTAGTTGGTAGTTTAGAAACAACCTGCCACTGGATATGGTGGTGGCGGAGTGGGTCATCGGCAGTAGGATTTGGTGGCATGGTCGGCGGAGGATACACCACTGAAAACTAGTGGAGCCCATAGTTCATGATGGGATTGCAGCTGGAGCATAGACTATGGTAGGGGCTTCAATGATTGGTGGGCGGTTTTCGGTAAAAGTCTACGGTGAAAAAATGGTTAGCGGTGGTAAGGAACAAACTCCTAAAATGGTCGAGCTGATAGAGATGGGAGTCGCAGGTGTGATGTGGGCCTGATGACGGGGTTGACTAGCAGGGATATGATGGGTACTGACGTTGGCCGAAGTGACAACTGACAAACATCTGTAGACTAGTCGGTGGATCCCAATAGCAAATTTTTTGAATATTGCAAATAAGTTGCAATTCAAAAATATAATTAAAAATGCCGATAAAAAATTTAATTCTGCAGAAAAATATTATGGTCGACTGATGCAAAAATATAAACCCCAACTATATGCACAAAATAAAAATATTATGCTAACTCTGAAATAAATTACCAGTCGATGCCACTGAATTTGATTTTTTTTTAACTATATAAAAATTTTCCCAATAAAAGCCATTTTTTTTTTTTTCTATTTTTTTTTTGCTTTGATGGAGGACAGAGAGGGAAGATTTTTTCCTGCAAACATGTAAGGATTTGTACAAAAAATGAAAACCCTAGATTTTACCTCAAAGGAACCCAGTTGAAATTACTCTGATTTTGGCAAATGAACAGGTGATCTATGGGTTTTGAGGCTTTCTAGATGTAATGGAGAGGTCAGAGAAAGCCCGATCTGCACCAAAAATCAGCTTGGCTCTTGGGTAGAACCAACTAGCCTAGAATATAAAACTCCAAGCCTGCAAGAATCTTCCACTACAACTTCCTAGATCAAGGGTTGATGTTTCAATGGACAAGCTCTGATACCGTGTTGAAATTATAGATTGCACAACCCCTGAAGCTATGGAATCTTCAATGAAGGACTTTAGCCATGAAAGATAATCAACCACAAAGAGAACTGTTGTAACAATGGAATGCTAATTAAAGATTCTATATTGATCATATGATTGATATGATATGATATTGATATATTTCAAACGAACAAGATGCCTGATTATATAGGCAAGAAGGAAAACCTAAGATGCATGATATGTTGCCATCTACCATGATCTAACAAAATGTGACATGTGAACCCTATCTAGATGCTTATTAAATTTTGAGATAAGTTCTAGAAGGACAACTCAACTTCTAGAGGGAATCTTATTGCACCAAACATGGAAGGGAATATTTCCCTATTTATTAAATGATTTATTTAATAATGCAACATAGCACTAAATGATTTATGACCTAAGTTAACTTATATGCTACTGCAATAATTAATTAATTACACTAACACTTATTGTATGCCAAAGCTCACCCTTGTGCTACCTCATTATGCATAATCTCAAGTCTCGTAGGCTTGTATGCTCATTTACTAGGAATCTTTGATCACAGTATAGTGAGGTAAATTGCAAATATTTAAATTCCACGTTGATAGATAAATGTGTCATTTTCATTCATATATACTATATTCTATTAAAGAAATGTATATATTATTAGTACATTTTATTCAAATAAACATATTGGGGGCTAGTGAACACCATTTTTTATATCATTTCTTTCATTGGATTATTGATTTCATCTTTGATCTAATCTAATTTTCTATAAATATGTGGTATTGTAAATACAATACTTTATTGTAGGTGTTTGCATCATCAAAATGAAGTACTTCTTTGTGGTTTCATGGCTATTGTGGTTCCACCTTTGTAAAGTAAGTGGAATCTAGCAAGGCATACATCTACCCTTGAATTTGATTCTCTATAGAATTTTGATAAGAGGATTTTTGAATGACTAATGAATTGGTGTTGCAGGATGGGGTTCCTAACATTGTGGTTTCGTAGATGGCTAGAGTGGGGGCTCCATTCTCCCTATTTGTGAATGAATCCATATGATTATCCTTTTTATTTGAATTCCTTTAGCCTTAAAATGCACACAATGTCATATGGCCACTAAAGTGGGGGATAAATATAGTATAGAAAATTATACTCCTTTCTAAGAGAAAGTACAATTTCATACTTAATTCAAATGGACCTATTTTAGTGACCTTGTATTTATGCATTTTTAACCTCATTAATGGGCCCCTAATACCCTTTATTATGAATCCCAAGGCCTATTATTTATTTATTGAAAGTATAACCCATATTGAATAAATACTATTAAACAACTTTTAATGCCCCGACATTATCTAGGTCCTAAACTTTTAGGTTAGGACCCGTTCACCCATGGAAGAATGGGTCCCCTTTAAGCTTAAAAACTCAAATTTAAACATGTTTTTGGTGGCATTTCAAGGTCCTCTTGAAATTCAAATTCTAAGTGTTGGCTTTCAAGATCTCGTAAATGGGAAATTAGAAAGGAATCCTATAAAGCGAAGTCTTTTAATCATTTTCCATTAAAGATATAATAAAATATTCTCATGAGATCACAAGAATTTGCATTCAAGAGAAAGGATAATTCAATCAAGCATTCAAAGTCAAAGTCTTGGAGCAACATTCTATTTGTTTTTGTAGGTCTTCAAGCTAATTTTTTCAACAAGATCACTCATTATGAAAGATTGATGATAGATGCTCAAGGAGGATCATGATGGATTCTAGGGTTTGAGGGATATACCAAGCTATTAAGTCAATCCTAATGACTTGTTTCCTAAGTGGTTCAATTTTGTATTATGGGTATGTGTAGGATCATGATGGAAAAAATAGGCCCTTAAGTGGCAAAAAACTCCAAAAATAAGAGTTAAGAAAATTCATGTAAAAATTTGAATAAGTTATCTATATTATTTCAAAAATATGTAAGAATAGAATCTATATAAAATTGAATGTAGTTTCTAAACTACTAGGTTTATTTAAAAAACAAAAAAATCTATCTAGTGAAAATTTGAAATTTCAATGCAGTAGTACTTCAATTTCTAAGAAAAAATAAGAAGTAGGTGTCTGTCTAACCACCCTAACCACAATAAAATGATAATAAATTTTTCTAATATTTTATATATAAGTAGAGGACTCATGTCCCAATGTGATTCATATTATTTTGTAATTTTTTTCCAAGTAAATAATTAATTATGAATTATTTATTACAAATTTTAAAAAATATAAAAACTTGTATATCTGACCACCTTAACTTGGTCAAAACTTCATGAAATTATTTTATTTTTCTTTAATCCTATAGTATGTGAAGCATAAAATGTGATGCATGTTTCATATTCAAAAAATTTGATACTGTTTGAAAGCTATGAATGTTTTTCAATCAACCTATCAATTAGGACTTTAGTTGTAATTGAAATAGAAAATGAATAATAATTATTTATTAAATTCAAAGTAAAGCATAGTTTATGTTGGTGGAAAGTTGAGAATCTCCTTTAAAAATCCTTTTCGTTTTATCAATTTTGGGTAAAAAGAAATTCATTGGCCACATACCCTATACATACCCATTATATCACCACTTTTTGGCCCATCATTATCCTACACATACCCTTATCATTTTACTTTTTTCCTAAATGAAGGTATATTCAAATTTGTGATCTATTAGGGTGATTTGATATCTCCCAAAGTGGGTCATTTCCACTATTCATTGTTTCATTTAGGAATCCTATTCTAACACATTTGACTAGGGTTTCTTCGCATTTAATCTCTTATAATCTTATAAAACTTAATGGTAGGGCTTACACACACTTTAATGTTTCATATCTATTCTTTCTATCAAGGTTTAATTACAAAACTTTGGGTTTGAACAATTAAAATCTCTAGCCACCATCTAAAAACATTTTTTTTTTTTTTTATAGATTTCTCACAGATTAATATCCAAGAGTGAAGGTTCAGTGTTACATGAAGGAAGTGTAGGTTTTAGGGTAAGACCTCAAATCCAGAGTTTTTTACAATAGGAAACTTGGACTCACTCATCCATGGGCAAATGCGTCAATGATAGGCTTGCATCAACTACTTTTTATGATAGGTGCAAAGTGTTATTCCCTCCCAAATTTTCTAGAAACTTTGTTGTTTCTCTTATTTTTATGCTTAATCTTCAAAACCCAAGTGATAGATTTCATTTTGGATTTGATTTGCTATTTTTAGTTTTTCTCCCTAAAGTGTTGTTTGACATTGGACCCCGTCCTTCAATCATAAGGACATATGAGGATTCTTGCTTTGGGTTGATTCACCTATGGGTTACATTAATCAATTCATTGAGGGGATCTCATTTCCTAATGAATGTAGGAAGATATGGTTTTTAACCCCTTTTTGGACTTACCTTTCCATTTTAGGAAAGTCCCTATTTTTCTTCATTTGAATGATTTACAATCATTACAATTGGCATGAAAGAAGTTTGAGAAGTTCTTATTATTATTTTCATTTACTTGGAGGAACTTATTTTCTAGATAAATTCTCAAAGAAGAAGCACAAACTTGTGTATCAATGGGAGTTTATGAGGTGGATTTCACATACTAACTCATTCATTATTGGTAGCCACACAAGGTTGTGTGAAGGAAAAAAAATGATATACTTTCATCACTAAAATTTAATCATGTAGCACTCATTGCAAGTTTATAATGAATAATATTTGCACATCAAAGTCTTAAAGTCCATATGTTATTTGAGAAAATAAATATTGATAATGAAAGATGAAGTAAGTAATATTTTCCCTTTACCCTACTTAGAATTGAAAAAGTTAGGAAATATCACTTATGGTCCAATATTCACCTAGAACTATCCAAATAATTATTTGATGATTTATTCGATTATGTTGATAAAATGATAAACATGTGAGAAAACACATATAACATAGTTTCTTTTAATGACCATTAGAATATCTTTGCTAACAAAGCATCATGAACAAGGAATGACTACACAAGGTAGTGAATATAGAAATATCAATATGAGGATCACCATTCTCACTATATTACTCAAACCTTCACACCTCATATATTACAATTAAGGGTGTAGCTACAGTTTGCAATGACAAAGGACTACACCTATAATATGGAGCAAGAAGTAGTTGTGTATATGCACAGGTCATTATGGATAGTTGGATTTTTACATGGCCAAAATTTTTCATGATTTAGTTAAGTACATGATCAATAATATGTGTCTAAGTATTAGAGGTCTACTATATTATAGATGTGGAAGAGACAATTCCTAGAATCACAAATAGTCACCCTAGACAACTTCACACTATATGTTAGAATCCAAGATCACCTGCATGCAAGATGGATACCTGTCACATGCAAAAGATATGAAGAACCAAAAAGATGCTCTGTAAACCTCTCAGTAAAAATGCATTAAGAGAATCAATCCTTATGAAGGAGATCAAGAAACCCTAAAAGGGAAACCCTAAATGAAACCCTAGTGTGCACACTTAATAATTAATAATTAATTATTAATGTGCCTAAGTTTAGCTTAAGTAATAAAGAGGAATAAGTGACTTAATTAATTAATCAATGTGATGTAATTAATTAAGCATAATAACTTATTACTCTAACACCCCCCTTAAGATGAACTTAGGAAGAAGCTAAAACACTAGAATAAGATACATGAAAGAAAAGATGGGTCCCCGCAACTAGGCCTGATCAAGTACCCATTTACAAAAGCAATATGAGGTAGAGAAGGAAAAACCTAGTGGGAAAAAACTCCCCTACAATGTGATAACATGCTACAAAGAGCACTGGAAGAAATCTGTAGAGTAACACTGGAACCACAATCTGACAAGCAAGGAAAGATATCTCTATCTACAACTGAAACCAAAACTGGAATCAAAATAATGTGACAGCAGACCCGATGCCACGGAACACTTGAAAACTCCAAACAGGAACAACCCTAGAATCTATGAAGTAGCAAGCAATTATTGAATGATGTATTACTGAAAACGAAGTTTAAAGATGCAAGATGCACTCTCCTAA
Source organism: Sequoia sempervirens (assembly GCA_007258455.2). Taxonomy (NCBI): domain Eukaryota; kingdom Viridiplantae; phylum Streptophyta; class Pinopsida; order Cupressales; family Cupressaceae; genus Sequoia; species Sequoia sempervirens. The sequence goes on from VDFB02281492.1 coordinate 206,352,957, forward strand.
CTGCCAAAACATCCAAGTAATCGCCAAACAACCCATCGATCCAAATCTGGACTAAGTGATAAATCTGGGATAGATACAGAAAAAGTGCATGGACAACAACATAGAGCTCCTTAATACCTTTCCAACGCCGCAAACGAGGCAAAAATCGGACATCATGGTAAAAAGTTATGAGCTTCGAAGTCCAAAAACAACATCTGACTTAAAACAGCAATAAATATAGTAAAGTAGAAAAATAATATAAAATGAACTACACCAAATGAAAGTTCTTGGAACCAGCTTTTCGGCGATATCTCGTTTGCCCAATTTCAATATTGTATGCCCAAGTTATGGCCAAAAGAAAAAAATTGCTCTTTTAGAAAAAAACTAGGGTTAGGAGGGTAAAGAGGGGCCGGCCATACGGATGATGCCATGCTGACATCAGCAGGTCAGAGCATAAAAATTGACGGCCGTTTGGCCATCAGGGCAAAAAATCTGCCCCCTTGCCGGAAAAATTTTTGGCTGCCGGGATATGCCTAATCCGTCGGAATATTCTCTGGCCGGTATATTCTTCTCTCCCCAGAATATTCCGCTGCTAGGAGTTGGATTTCAGCGTAGGCCCCCGGTCTTCCATATGACTGGGGGTTCTGACAGAGGAGCCCGTGGATCACTGGCTGGCGGAGGAGGTGGGCGGCGCCCCCAGCGGCGGTGGCGGACTGGTCGCTGCCCGGTGGCCGATGGGTGGTGCTGCCCATTTACACTGGCAGCGCAAATTTTCTGCAAAAAAATCATTTTTATTTTTTTTTGAATTTTTTTTAAAAAAATGCATCGTAATGCGTGTTGGGGAGGTCGTACAGCCCCCCAGACAAATTTTTTTTTCCTCCCGGATCAACTGGACCAAAATGGACAATTTGACAAGTGTTTCTAGGGTTTTGGGACACTGCGAACGTGATGGCAATGTCCGTTTTAGCCCATAGTGTCTCGAAAATATGGCTACCCCCAGATCTTGCAGAAAAGATGCTTGTGGAAACCCTTGCACTTGAAACTCAATGAAAGGCCATAGCTTTAGATCATGAACAAGCAGCTGCAGGTCTGGAGCTCTGATACCATGTTAGAATCCAAGATCACCTTCATGCAAGATGGATACCTATCACATGCAAAAGATATGAAGAACCAAAAAGATGCTCTGTAAACCTCTCAGTAAAAATGCATTAAGAGAATCAATGATTACAAAAGAGATCAATCCTTATGAAGGAGATCAAGAAACCCTAAAAGGGAAACCCTAAATGAAACCCTAGTGTGCACACTTAATAATTAATAATTAATTATTAATGTGCCTAAGTTTAGCTTAAGTAATAAAGAGGAATAAGTGACTTAATTAATTAATCAATGTGATGTAATTAATTAAGCATAATAACTTATTACTCTAACACTATATTGACACCCTATTTTATATATAAAATTAATCACATTAATAATTTGATAATTTGAATACTATACTGGGAAATACATTAAAACTATTGATATCCCCAAAATTTAATAATAATAACACTTGAAATGGGGGTGAGGGTGTGGTAGTCCTAAATTGGTGATTTTAAAATATTTATTACTTTCGCATTGGCCTTTGGTGATTTAAAAATGATCCCAGGTTGGTCTATATACAAAAAGATCAATTGGGATGCATATAAAAATATTTTTTTCCTTTCTATTTGAACAATTAAACTCTATTATGAACTATGAGAACTTGTTGTGTAAATTGTGAGAATACATGTGATTTACTCTCTACATGCTTGCTACAAAAATATATTATGTTATGTGACTAAATTTTTGCAATTATTCAAATAAGTTTAATCATCCATCATCAAAACTAAGTAGAAATTTATTATGTGACATCACCTTAGTAGAGGTTTAATGCCTAAGGAAATATTATCAATTTTCATCTATTTATTATAGTCATTTATTGCTTACTTTTCCTTTATGTAAGCCAGGGTATGTTATTTATACCATTATTATTTTCTATTGTCGAGGTGGGAACACCAAAAGTAAGGGTTGACTAAGTAAAAATCATATACAACACAACCTTTCTCATCTTTTTGTGTGCATGGGAGATCCAAAATCTTTGTTAATGACATGTTTTATAAAACCATAATGTAGACAACCACACATCATCAGAAGCTAAGAACTCCCTAGAACACCCAAACTATGGTGCCCTCACCCCTATCCCTCAATTTTAGACTTATATTTCATATAAAAGTTTCCTTTTGCTTGTATTTCCCATTTTTTTCTATTTCTATATATTTTTTTTCATTTATGTAATTAATTAGATTTTCAAATCTAAGGTTTATGTCCAATAGGTTATTCAAATTTCACATCAAATTTTCATTCTTTGCAACATAGGAACCTAACCTTAGAATATTGGCTCTCCTTTGAGGTATTGAGGTATTTATTCAATCGTCAAACCCTTGTTTGTTTATGTTCCAATTTGAAGTCCAAAAGGAAAATCTAGATTTAAGCTAATTCACTTGTTGGATCTTGAATCTCTTTTTCACATAATATTTTGGTGAACTTGACATATTCTAAACTTTCATTTTTTTTATATAGAAAGCATAAATTCTACAATTTGATTAAGCATTAGTTTATTTGAATATCCTCTTGTTCGCATGCCCTCATTTAATATTGAAAATCAAGAATTTGTGCTTTTATTTATTAAACACTTATCACCTTGATGAATTCAATTTAGATCATATTTGCAAATTATGTTGATTTAACAACATAGTTTTATATTTGATTTTCCTTGTTTAATGAATTATGTTTGAGTTATGTTAGTTTCACTAGTAAATGTTGTATATTTACTTTGGAATTAGGTTTTAGTTATTTCTATACATCTAGACTATTAATGGCATGTAATTTGGAATTATTAATGTATTTAACTTTTTCTCTAATAGAAAATAGTCACTTTTAAATTTAAAAAGTCGTGAGTAGGTGGATGTTACATTTGGCAACTTTGTAGAGCATGTGTTAAAAGCATTTTTGGTAGTGGTGAATATATGGGTAACGCAGGCATGGACTAGGATTTCTTGGCAACCGATAGCAGAAAATAATAACGAGGGGAGATTACACACAAGAAAAGGGGAAATAACCTCATCAATGGAGGAGGGGAAAAAATGCACAAAGAGCATTAAAGGAATGAATTCCTAGATCTGGGGAGAAACGTGAAATTATGGAAAAATTTTATGCAGATATAAAAGGATGGAGTAAAGCAGAAAGTGGGGCTACTACTACAAAGGGATGCTCGAGTCTCACAACTCTAGAATGTGGAAAAATAGTAGGATATGCACATATTTGTGCTAGTGCTCGATATGGGAAAGTTAAAGAGACACTCTGAATCTTCAAGACAAATGATTGGGATAGGTTTGGCACCAAACCATTTCACATTTTTAGGATTATTCTATGTGTATAGCCATGGAATAGTAACTACGCTGATATTCTCTTTGCAATCTTTATCGTATTAATGAATGTATATATTACTGCTTTAGGTAAATACACCATCAACAATTCACCATTCAATAATTTATCATCATGATAAATTCATCTATGGAAAATTCACTACAATCAATTGATCAACATGGATAATTCATTGCATTAACATTTTCTAATATATATTTCCAAGACCTTGAGATTTTTTTTGCAAAAGAATAATTTCCACTACATTAATAGTAGAGATGACTAATAATTTATATATTGAAAAATGTTTTCATTTTTAGTATCATAAATCAAATTTTCTAATTATATATGTGATGAATTATCCATGATGATGAATTGCTGGTGGTGAATTTTCAATGAGATGAATTTTTCATGATAATGAATTGTTGAATGGTAAATTGTTGACGATGAATTTTCCTAGAACTTTTGTTGCCAAAAAGTGTATACTTTGCTTGATATGGGAATAATTACTGACAAATTGGACTTAATGAGGCCTTCAGTGAGTTTTTTTACACATCCACACTAAGTATTTGACCCTTGCAAACTCAATAAATTGCATTTAACAATGTCTTGTAAAGGTGTTGTAAAGTGTTGTAAATCACTTTCATACTTTTCTAGACTCTTATTAAGAATTTAAGTCTAATATTATTAGTTTTTCCCTCTTCTTGTATAAATAAATAATTATTTCAATTATTTAATTATTCATTAGCCTTTTCTCTCTATAAATAAACATCCCTTCTTTATTTCCCCAATTAAATAGTTATTTTTAATTATTTAAATTATTTATTCCTGCCTTTCTTTTTAAATAATTAAAATTAATATTTTATTTATTTATCTTATGTTGGCCTCCTAAATTAAATAATCTTTATTATTTAATTTCTCTAACCACCTCCTTTTCTGTGCCAATATTATCTTCCACCACAAGTCTTTATCTATCCATGTTTTTTCTCTCTCAATTAATCTCCACCATTGATTAAGTTATTTTCTAATTTAATCTTAGCCCTTGATCATGATCCTTATTCTTAACTCTTTTCTATAAAAACATATATTTAAACCCTAATTCATTCAATTCATAATTAAATCATTCATTCAATCACCATTCATCAAGCATTCAAGATAGCATTCAAGCTTAATTCTAAACAATTCAAGAGTAAGATTCTTCATCTATTTTTGCGGTAACTCAAGATCAATCATCATGGAAATTTTCTAATTGCATGATGTTTCATGTTTCATTATCTTATTTCACCATTTTGGTTTAATTACCTAAAAATGGGACCAAGGAAAACCCCCATCCCCTAACAATCAACATTTTGTCCTATCTTTTTGTGTTTGCAGATTTAGGAACTTTAAGGGTTTGAAGATCATTGAAGATAAGGTTGAAGACTTGTTCAAGACCACTCCTTGTTGAACAAGACAAAAATATCAACTAAAATTCAACTTCAGACCCAAAAATTAGGGTTTCAAAAGCGGACACTTGTGGGAAACCAGAATGTAGAACTAGGACTTCCGTTTCCACTTTCAAATTTTTAGAAATTTAGAAGTGGACTAAGTCACCACTAGTGGTGAATTAGTCCCACTGAACTTGGTTCTTTGGATTTTTTTATAGAATTGGATACCCATTTGGCCGAAACAAGCTTTGGTGTAGCTTTCTAGAATTTTTGCGAAAGTGGACTAAGTTGCCCAAACTAGCCTAAGTCTCTCGACAGGCTTAAAAATCATAATTTCAAAGTTTTTTCAAGTTTGCAAAACACTTCCAGCTGCACAAATTTTGTCTTACATCTTTCTATTTGGTTTTATTTGTATTTCTAGATCATTTAGTTCATGTTTGCATATCATAATGTGTTTTCTAACACTATATTTCTTAGGTTTTACATTAATAATCATCCTTCTTTTTCAATTTATTGCACTTAAGAAATTAAATTCAGACATATTTCATCCCTCATTACATTAATATTGAGTGTAGACATTAGCATTTTGGCCCATCTCTCTCTTTTTAGGTGAAAAACCCTAGAAGAGTTAGAGAGCATTAAGGTGCCAAAATCATCGTTTACATAACCATATGTTACCCTGATGAATCATTAATTTTGATATTATTGATTGTATTTCCACTATTTAATTATTCCTTTTCTTTTAGAATGCAATGTTCTAAAAGCTATTATCATCTTTTGCTTGCATGCATTGATTTGAGTATCGGTTGTGCGCCATGTTGCCATAGTTAAATATCCTTGGTGATGGGATAAAATGATTTTATTTTCAAATATTAATGTAGTATTTTCATAGCCATGCTATGTTGGCTTCAATGCTTATGGTTCGACATTGAGATTACCTTCATATTTGAGGATAGTTCCTTCTCGTGAATGCAGATTTATAATAATTACACATATGTGCCATAGATAGAATATATCATACCAATTGAAAATCAACAAAAAATACATGTTCTAGAAAATAAATATTTACTTGAAAATCTTGGAATCACTTTGAACATGTCCATTGTATGCATATCTTGTGATTATGGCATGCTAGTTGAGAAGTTCACGTGGTTTGTCTCTATGCCATATCACCATGAATCAAAGGGTGATAATGGTGGACTTTGATTTTACACCTATTAATTGTTGGAAATATTCATTGACTGATTTCTTTGCTCACATTAACTCACCAAATATTCACCTACTTGTCAAGAGTCCTTTTTCTTCAATGGAAAGTTTCTTTTTGGGGATTTTCATCCTTGTCCTACTCCTGACTTCATAGAAGTTATTGTGCTAGGTGGATTCAAACTTTTGGGAGGGAATTTTTTGATATAGACAAAAAGGAAGGAATGAAATAGTTAGTTAGAGTGAGCAGCAAGTAAGTTGCACAATAGTGAAGTTGCAACAACAATAGATAATTTTATGAGAGTGAATGGGAGAATGTTTTTAGGGAGCAACATATAGCTCCATTTTGATCTATGTGTGCAAGGAGCAGTAGATAGCCACAGATTGGTCAGTGTTTCCAAAGAGTAGTAGATAGCTCGAATCAAATAGAAAATAGAGAGAGCTCTAAGAAGCTCCTAATCGTTAAAAGTTTGTGGGTGTCACTTCAGATTGTTGTGAGTTAAATTTGTCATTAGTAGTTTGTAGTTTTAAGTTTGGTATCATTTTGTAAATTTTATTTTCTCTGAGTTAATAGAACAAGCAAGTTTACATGCCCAATTTCATGTCTCCAAATCTATTTTCTTATTCCACATTTATTTTAGTATTCTTAGTGATTGAGAGATAAAGCAAAAACTGTGTGTATTTGTCATGGTAACAGAGCGTTAAGACTTGTACTTTTCCATTTTTTACATGGTATTAGAGCTAGAAGGCCCTAAGGCTTTAGTGAGTTGGGCTTTTTTTTTTTGGTATTTAAATTTTTTTTGTTGAAGACATGACTGGAGATGAGGGTAAGAGTTGGCAACAACCACCCTAATTTGTTATTAGTGGGTTCAATAATGTGACTCATCTTGTAGCATATGCAGTCCTTACAAACAACCAAAAGATACAGTTGAAGGAGGAAAGCAAGAAAGATATGAAGCATTAAGTTTGATTGAAGTAGCCTTGATAAAGGCCATTTTTTTCTAGAATAGCAGTAGCTAACTATGTAAAATAAGATTGGGAAAACCTCCAAACTAGTTACAAAGGGATTGATAAAGTCAGATTGGTGAAGCTCCAGATGCTTTGAAGAGATTTTCAGACTCTCCAAATGAAGGACAAAGAGTCTGTCTCATTATTTCACACAAGAATATTAGGTTTGATAAACCAGTTGAGAGTGAATGAAGATGTCATGGATGAGTAGAGGATTGTGGAGAAAATCGTCAAAATTTTACCCACAAAGTTTGCTCTAGTTGTGCTTGCCATTGGAGACACATAGGACCTCTCAATGTTTTATGTTAATGAGCTAATGAGTTCTCTGCAAACCCATGAACAACACCTAAATAGGTCTACAAGTTCTTCCCATGAGAAAGGATTCAAAGCTCAAGCCAATGCAAGAGTTAGGGGAGTGGTAGAAACAACTCTGAACATGGTAGAGGAAAATATGGACGTGGTAGTGTTGGAGAAGATTTCTCAGGATGAGCTCACACAACAAAGAGGGAGCAAATATCTCCCAGTCCAACTTCGGACAAGCCAAGAAGAAGAACAACTCAAGTTAGAAGGGTGACAAACAATATTGAATGATATTATTTCCATAAGTTTGGCCATTATGCAATTGAGTGTTGGAAAAAGCAATGAGATTAGTCCAAGAAAAGTGCAAATGTGGTTGATGAAAAAGTGGATGAAGGTAATCAACAAAAGGCCTTCATCATGTGCAACATTGCTGGGTAAGGCAGTGATGAGGTATGGTTGAAGATAGTGGTTGTAGCAACCACATAAATGGTAATGAAATTTTATTTTCTTTCATTGATAAGAATGTTAATTCTGAAATAAAAATGGGGAACAATGAAATAGTTACTGTTGTGGGAAAATGGTCTATTTTGTTTTACACCAAGAAAGTTGAGAAGGAGATTGATGATGTTTATTTTTCCCCTGGTATAAAGGACAATCTCATGAGTACAAATTTTTGATGGAGAAGGGTGAATGCATTATTTACGAGAAGGATGGAAGTATGAAAGTAATTGCAGTAGTGAAAATGATGAAGAATAGGATGTTTCCATTGAGGCTAGAAAGTTGTTTCTTAACTTAGTCTGTAGACATAGGAAAATGTATAGCAATACAACAACAATCAACATTCAAGATAGTCATTCAAAACCCTTCCAAGCTTTGGCATCTCAGGTATGGACACTTAGGCTATGCTGGTTTGAATATTTTGTCAAAAAAGGGTATGTTTGGAGGTTTACCAACCATAGTATAGCCTAGTGGTAGATGTGAAGCCTACATTTTAGGCAAGCAACATATGAAGCCCTTTCAATTAGGAAATTCTAGAAGGGAAAGAGCACCATTAGTGTTGGTGCAAATTGATTTGTGTGGCCCTATGGAAGTAATTTCTATTGGTAAGAGCCAATTTTTTATGACGTTCATTGATGATTACAACTGCAAGACATTGGATTATTTTTTACAACATAAATCTGAAGCTTTTGACAAGTTTGTAGTGTTTAAAGACCAAGCTGGAAAAGAGAGTGGAAATTTCATCAAGGTCCTAAGGTTAGATAGAGGGGGAGAGTATACCTCCAATCGATTTATAAATTTTTTCAAGCAACATGGAATTAAGAAGGATCTAACAACAACCTATACTCTACAATAAAATGGAGTGGCTGAGAGGAAAAATAGAAAAAAAATGGAGATGGCAACAAGCATGCTTAAAGCCAAGAGGCTCTTGGATGAATATTGTTACCAAGAAAATTGTTATTATTAGAGATGTAGAGTTCCTAGAGGATGAGTCATGGGACAATTTTATAGTTTCTAACAACACCCAATTGCTCCGGATAGCTCCAAGTGAAGAAGGAAAAGAACAAGAAGTGCAACAAGATGATATTATAGACCCTACAATCACTCCTAATAGCTCTGGACCAACTCTGAACAGCTCCAAAACACTCTCAACCAACTCTAGACTACTCCATACTATTGCACAGACATAGACAAAAAGCTCCAAATAGCATTGGACTAGGTTTGCTCAGCAAAGTAGCAGCAATAGTCAAAGTTCAGACCCTACTCTCACCTCCCTAGTGCCAAGAAAGACCAAGAGTCTAAGGGAGATCCACCACAATGAAAGGTATGATGAAGAATTTGATGAGAGTGCAAATTTTGCATTATTTTCTCATAGTGATCCAATTTATTTTGAGAATGTTGTGAAAGATAAAAAATGGTGTGAAGCCATGGATGAAGAGATAGATGCAATAGAGAGAAATAAAACATGGGAGCTAATTCATTTGACTGCCAACAAGCAAGTAATTAGAGTTAAGTGGGTTTATAAGACCAAAAGAAATGTCGATGGAAGAATAGAGAGGCATAAGACAAGATTAGTTGTCAATGGATACAAACAATAGTTTGGGAGAGATTATGATGAGACTCTTGCTCCAGTTGCAAGGATGGAAATAGTGTGGGTAGTCATAGAAATTGCAGCATATCATAAGTGGAAGTTGTTTCAAATGGATGTGAAGTCCGCCTTCTTAAATGGAGTGTTGAAAGAGGAATTTTATGTGGAGCAACCACTTGGTTATGAAGTTTTGGGTCAAGAAAACAAGGTATACGGGCTAAAGAAATCTCTTTATGGGATGAAGCAAGCTCCATGGGCATGGTGCCACATGATTGTCTCATATTTGTTGAACAATGGCTTTAGCAAAAGTGATGGTGAACCCACTCTTAATATCATGGTAGTTGATGGTAAGATTTTAATTGTTTTATTGTATATTGATGATTTATTTTTCACTGGGGATGATGATTTCCTAATTACTGATTTTAAATAGGCCATGAAAAGAGAGTTTGAAATGATAGACTTAGGTCTCTTGAGGTATTTTCTAGGAAAAGAAGTAAAACAAATACATGATGGTATCTTTATTTCTCAAGAAACGTATGCAATGAATATTTTGAAGAGGTTTAGGATGCAAGATAGTGTTACGCTCTGCATACATGCCCTAAATTTTTCTTGGAAAAGTTAGGTACCCCTCTGTTTTCTTTCGTTTCACTAGTTGCTTTTGTTGTGGTCGTGCTTTTTCATTCTTGTTTTCATCCTTTCTTGTGCCTTGTTTATTTTATTTCCATTTGTCAGATTTTGGTTTCAGACCGGAACTTGCACTCTACACTTTTGGAAAGTTCAAGTTATCATTTATATCCTGACTCTAATCTTTATTTCCTTCTCATTTTTGTTTTGTCGGGATTGGGTTGTAGGATGGAATTGATACCTGACACCTTTCGGGGTTTCAAGCTCTAGTTCTGCCCTGACTTCAATCTCAATTGCCTTTGTGTTTATTTTGTTTGGTTTAGGTTCAAGTATTGGACCAAAACCGGAACAAGGAACCTTTCGAAGGTTCTTATTCCTAGTTTTGTCTCGATACCATTTCTCGCATCTGTTGTGTGTCTGCCTTTCGGGTTCAGGTTTTAGACTGGAACTGATACCTTGCATTTTTTGATGGTTCGCATTCTGTGTTCATTCCTGATCCTGATCCCCATCTTTTTGCTATGTCATTTTCTTCTCGTCTTTGTCTTTCATTTGTTTGTTTTGGTCATTTTTGTTGTCTTGTTTGTCCATCTTTTCCCTTGTGTCACTTGTTTTTGGTTTCACATTGTTCATTATGATCTTCATGTCATCATCTCATCTTTAGAGTCTCGTAAATCCAAAAAAAGTATAAAATATTAAAGTTATAAAAAATCTCAAAAATTTAAAATTTAAAATCCCAAAAGATTTAAATTTTAAGAAAATAAATAAAATTTTAAAATCAAATAAATAAAGAAATTTAAAAGATTTTAAATTATAAAACTTAATCTTTTAAATTTAAAATAATTAAACCTTTTAATATGAATAAATCTTTTATTTTAAAAGATTTAAAATAGAAGAATGTTTAATAAATTTTTAATAAACAAATTCTTTTATTTAATTTTTTTTTAACGATTTTAAAATCTAGAGATCATAAAAGAGAAAAAAAAATTTTTAAAAAGATTTTAAAATTTGAAAAAACACATAAAAATTAAATAGATTAAAAAAATATTACAAAATATTTTGAAACCAAAATTTAAATTTAAAAGGTCTTTAAATTTTTAGAAACTTTGCACAGTTTAAATAAATAAAGTCTTTGAATTTTGAGGAAAGGTACATTTTTAATTCGGGTCAGGAAAACATTAAGGAAAGAAGTTTAGAGTTCAATTGCTAAGTTTATTTTGAATCCCGCACCCGCACTTTGTTCAAATGCTATGTTTATTTCAGGATCAAAATGAATAATGGAACCAGGAGAAATAAAATAACACCTCATCTTTAGAAATATTCCCGCCCCCACAGCAGTATCAGATTGCGGACCTAGGGAGAACCCTAGACCAGGCACAAAAGGAAAATGATCCTGCTCTAGATTTCATTTTAATCCCTCTCCAGATTTCATTTCTATCCTGCACAACACTCAAGTGTAAAATCCATGTTCAAACTTTCTCCCGAATCCACATGGTGAAGGTGAAAGATAGAGTCTTAGAGATCCTCTTTGCCTGCAGCTAGACAGAAAATCATTAGACTTACACAGACATGGCTCACAAACTGTATGACAGAATGCCTCAAGAAGATACAAAATGCCTCATGAAATTCCATGATTGCTGGCTTGCACAATATGAATTTGTTGAACGGTATTGAATATGGGATGTGCACTGATAGAAGGCGATTAAGCATGGAATGGGCATGAGAATCTTATGTTTGAGTTGCAACTGCGCTAAATAAATAAGCATAGAAAATATGGAAGCATGAGAAGGCCACGATGATTGCAGCATGCACACAGAATGATTTGAGAAGGCTATAAGAACATTGGGATACAATGCAAATCAGCTAGTTTCAAGCCGATTCCTCAACCTTTTTCAATATCTTCATAGCCTATGCATAAATGGGAGCCTTGAATAGGTTATGGACCCCCCATCCATGCATAAAGGATATTGTAGCTGCAACTACCTTGGCAAAAACACATATAAAATGTGGAAACAAAGACTAACAAGGCACGAGAATTGTCTAATTGAGCAAGCCTCAAAAGATGACACCGAACACTTCAATGAAATGTGGTCTCTGGAATGACGTGATGAAGGATATGCACAATGTTGAGAACAGGGATTGATGAAATATTTGATAGAATATCACATGCATCACCAAAATTATAAATAAGGAGTGCTTAGAGTGTTTATTGGAAAGGCTTTCTGAACTCCAAAAAAATGTGACCGAATTGCATGACCTCACAGAAATGTCATTTCATAGAAAGCGATGATAACAAAATTTGAACAAAGAAGGCTTGTTGATAAAGCTTTGAAGGTCATTTAGGAAATGCCACAACCCAATTTGGTTTCATAAAAATCAATGCAAGAAGGAATTGTGTAAAATGAATTTGTTGAAAAGGCTTTAGAAAAATCTTCAAACAAACCCATGTGCTATTGTTCAAAGTATAGCAGTGCTTTTGAAATATGGACTTGGTGAAAAATAAGTAGCCAGTCGCGTGAGCAATGCGGTATTAGTAACTTTGCATAACGAGTTTCGAAACGATTGATTTGATGTCACTTGGATAGGCACTTGCAAACACTTGTGCGATGTGCCGAAGTGCCTTAGGGAAATGCAATCTCATGAATACTGTGATTGTTGGATTTACACAAAATGTTTTTATTGAAAAGTCTTTAGAAACCATCAAGTGTGATGACATGTAAATTATGGTCAAAATGATTTTTAGGAAATGTGTAGAATGAATTTATTTAAAAGGCTTTAGCATTTACACAAAATGGGATATTTGGAACAAAATAACACCATCCAGAAAAGAAAATGTTAAAGCCGAGGAAATATGTAGATAATTTAGTCACAATTTCCTTGATGGCTATGCGTGTAGAACATTGAATCTTCGGGACCAGAGGGATAAATTATTTTTGCAAAGACTGGGTATGTGCAAGATCATGATGGGCCAAAAAGTGGCAATATGATGGGTATGTGGCTGGTGACCTTTTTTTTACGCAAAATTGATGAAACAAAAAAAGTTTTTAAAGGAGATTCTCAGCTTTCCACCAATATAAATTATGCTTTACTTGAATTTAATAAGTAATTATTATTCATTTTCTATTTGAATTACGACTAAATTTTTGATTCATAAATTGATTGTAAAACATCTATAGCTTTCAAATAGTATCATATTTTTAAAATCCAAAACATGTCTCACATTCTATGCTTCCCATATTATAGGATTAAAAAAAAAAAAATTAAATTTCATGAAGTTTTGACCAAGTTAAGGTGGTCATACATACATTTTTTATATTTTTTATAAGTTGTAATAAAAAATTCATAATTAATTATTTGCTTGAAAAAAAAATAAAAAATATGCGTCGCATTGGGACATGAGTCCTCTAAAATATTATAAAAAAATATTATCAATTTAAATTGGTTAGGGTGTTTAGACATACCACTTCTTATTTTTTCCCTAAAATTTAAGTACTACTTCATTGAAAGTTCAAAATTTCACCAAATAGATTTTTTTTAAACAAACTTAGTAGTTTAAAAACTACATTCAATTTGCTCCAGATTCTATTCTTATATATTTTTGAAATAATATAGATAACTTATTCAATTTTTTACGTCAAGTTGCCTAATTCTGACTTTTCTAAATTTTTTGCCACGTAAGGGCCTTTTTTTCCATGATGATCCTGCACATACCCGACTATGGTATCCTTTCCGATGATGTTGATGATAATTATATGAAGATGGAAGTTCTTTCAAAACTCCTTAATGTTCTTTTTATTTCTATTTAGAAAAATTTCATTTTGCAATGCTAAAATTGAATGCACAATGAGGAGTTAATTTATTTATGCATTTTAGTAAGATTATTGATTTTGGAAAATCAATTAACTTTACATTTTTTAATTTTTTTAGGTACATTATAGATTCATGGAGTAGACAATGTGGTGCAGGAGCACCTAAAGAACAACAGGCAGTTTCTTAGGTAAAGAAGAAACCTAGAGGGTTAATTTTTATTTTGTTTTCATAAGGTCATGTAGACCATTGATTGTTGAGCTTAGAGGTGTTTTTGATCTTTGGGAAAGAGGTTGTCAAGATTTCAATAAGTTTAGAAGCTCATTTTGCTTAGTGGTCAAAAGTTGTCGAAGATTGAAAAACACAGTGGGTTTTATAATTTTCATCTTTCGGTTTTATTTAGGTTTTCCAAGAGGAACATAAATATTTTAGAATCCTATTTAAGACATTCCTCAACCATAGAATAGGGTTGGAGGTGTTCATGTTATAGTGAAAGTTGTGAAATTGAAAAAAAAGCAGTGTTTTGTGCTAAAACTTCTAAGTTTTGCATCTAAATAGGGATTTCATGAGTTAGACCTATTATTGTATTCATTGTAGGATGTGTTGATAGTAATCTACAAGTATTTTACATCATTAAATAGTTTCTTTTGTTCATTTTGCAAGCACTGTTTGTAAATGATTTAATTTTGCCCTATTGCTAGTCTCAATCAAACTGGTTTTTGGAAATGGAGTGCTAGAGCACTTTCCCACCATACAAACCATACGGCCCTTTGGGAACAGTGCCTAGACTCCATGCTTGTATAGATAGTAGGTGGTAGTCTTGGTGTGTGTGCAGGAGTTGCTAGCAATGTCTTGCCCTAAGCAAGCTAGACATAGTCCGGCTAGGGAAGACAGGGAGTGAAAGACACATATCTTGCAGGGGCGTTAAGATTTTGGAGAAATTCCTTTCGGTGAATTTTTTTGAGGGTCTTGGAAAGGACTGACAGTCAGGAGGAGGCTCTATTAAATCATTTGGTGGGGGAAACCTTTGACAATCTGAAACAGCCTAGGAAATGCTAGGAAACCCTAGGTTTTCGACCATTTTTGTGTATGAGCAATGTGCAGGCAGTGCTGATTCAAAACCCTAAAAATCTTAAAGGTGTGGAAATAGGAACCACCAATCCCAAGCAAAGAACCTAGGTCTTTTGGTGGGTTTTGGAGCAAATTGCATTTTACCAAGAGTAAGAGACCTAATTGAGGCTCTAGGCTTGTAGCCTTTCCTAACCCTAGGAGAGGCTTTAGTGGAAGCATTGGGTAATTGGAGTCTTGTAATGGTATAAGAACCCTAGATAGATTACCTTGAAGCTTTTACAACATTTTTACACCTCTGCAAGTTCCTAATTGAATGTTGAGAGTAATTGGCCTTTAGGGAAGAATAAGGGTCAAGGAGAGGAAGTGGCAAGGCACCAAGATTGGCTTGGTAGTATGGAAGAATAGTGATAGAGGGGTTGGTTAGTAATACCAAAGGTGCCTATACCTATGATTGGACCTAAAGGTTAAGGTGAAGGAGTCACCTAGAAGTTCTTGAGAACAAAGACCAGAGCATTGGACAGTGAGTGTCTCATCCAATCCTACCCTATCAGATTGGTATCAGAGCAAGTTAAAAATTTGGGAAAGAGTAAAATATGTCAGAGGTGGAGTCAAGTGATACTACCATCATGGTGACAAATGCACAATTGGCCAAGATGGCTAAAGAGCAAGAGGAAGATAATAGACAATTGAGGGAAAGGATAGCCCAACTTGAACAAGTAGTGAGGACTGCACAATTTGAAGGAAGGATACCAAAGGAAGAAGAGGTTGTAGAGGAAGATAAGACCCCTGAACCTAACCTTGTTTTGAAGGAGGAGCCTTTCTTGAAGGCATTGAAAGCTTTGAGTTGGAAAGCGCTTGAAGGCATACCACTATTTAGTGGGAAAATGGAAGTTGATCTAGTAATGGACTGGATAGAAGGAATGGAAAACCATTTTGAGTGTGATGGAGTCACTAAAGCACAAAAGGTAAAGGTGGATAAATCAAGACTAAGAGGAGCTGCCTTGACATGGTGGAAGTTCATTCAGATAGAGAGGGAAAAGGAAGGCAAGTAGCCTATTTCAAATTGGAAAGGAATGGTTGCCAAAGTAAGAGAAGCCTATATGCCAAATGACTATGAGATTCAGTTACACAAGAAGAGGAAAAGCCTAAGGCAAAGAGACCAAGATGTAAACACTTATACTAAAGAGTTTCAAAAACTTTGTATGAGGTCCAATGTTATAGAGGATGAAAGTCTTAAGGTAGCTAGATACCTTAACAGTTTGGAATGGAACATCCAAGAGGAGGTGGCTCTTTTGAGTCCTAAGACAGTACATTAGTGTTACCAATTGACTATCAAGATTGAGGAAAGGAACAAGAGGAAGCAAGATCAGACTTCTAAGGGTAGAGGAAAAGAAAGAGATCAAAGATGACAATGTGGTGGCTACCAAGGTAGAGGCAATGACCAAAGAAACCAAGGAGAGTCAAAACTCATAGAGCATGGAGGTGAAACATCTACAAGAGGAGGATACAACAGGGGTAGAGGACCTCAAGGAGGTTCAAACAATGGAAGAGGAGCAGGTAGAAGCAATTCTTATTTTGCAAACATGAAGTGTTATCATTATAATAAAATAGGTCATCCTACTTATAGGTGCTCAGAGAAAGAATCTTCATCAGTCAATGAAAAGAGAGTGGCTTATGCACAAGAGGACACCATGAGTCCTAAGTCATATGAGGTTAGTTATATTGAAACTGAGGTAGGAGAGAATCTGATGTTCAATAGAGTTTTGATCAGACAACCGGTCAAGGAAGAAACAAAACAAAGGAGAGAGCTCTATTTAGAGTAAGGTACAAGATACTTGGTAAAGTATGCAAGGTCATAGTAGATTCAGGTTCAATAGATAATATCATATTAGAGGAGGTAGTAATGAAACTGAAATTAGAGAAGGTACCCCATACTAACCCTTACAAGGTTACATGGCTAAACAAGGGACAAAGTGTTTTAGTGAATGAGCAAGTAACAATGGAGTTCTCCATTGGAGGATATAAATACAAGTTAGTTTGTGATGTTTTACCCATGGTTGCATGCCATTTACTACTGGGCAGACCATGGCAATATGATAGGAGTGTCCTATATGATGGAAAAGAGAACACCATCTCATTCAAGAAGGATGGGAAAGCTTTTAAGTTGTAGTCACTATTAGAAGAAGATGAAGGATAGTCAAAGACACCAAACATCATGTTGAGTAGTGGTAAATAGTTCCTTAACAACCTACATCAAGGGAGTGAAGGATATGTGATTATGTTACAACCTAAAGAAGAAGACAAGGCTAAAAAGACAGTCTTACCAAAAGTAGTCCAAGAGTTACTTGAAAAGTACAAGAGCATAGTTAGTGATGGTACACCTACAACTTTACCACCAAAGAGAGCCATAAGTCATCAAATTGACTTCATACCTAGAGCCTCATTACCAAACAAAGTGGCCTACAAACTTACACCAGATCATAATCTAGAGGTAGCTAGACAAGTGCAAGAGTAGTTGGATCAAGGATTGATTCAAAAGAGCATCAACCCATGTGTAGTACTAGTGGTTTTAGCAACCAAGAAAGGAGGTAAATGGAGATTATGTATTGATTCTAGAGCAATAAATAGGATCACCATTAGGTATGGGTTTCCTATTCCTAGAATTGAAGATTTAATGGATTATCTTGGAGGAGATCAGTACTTCACTAAGTTGGATCTCAAGAGTGGATACCATCAGATCATAATTAAGGATGGTGATGAGTGGAAGATAGATTTTAAAACAAATGATGGGTTATATGAGTGGAGAGTTATGCCATTTGGTCTCTCTAATACCCCTAGCACATTCATGAGGCTCATGAATGAAGTGCTCAAGGATTTTACAGGGATATTTGTGGTAGTGTATCTTGATGACATCCTCATATACAATAAGACAATAGAAGAGCATTTGAAACATGTGGAGGAAGTTCTTAGAAAGTTGCAAGAAGAGAAATTGGCAATCAATCTAGAGAAATGTGAGTTATTTCAGTAAGAGCTTGTCTACTTGGGTTTTGTAGTGTCCAAAGGATTATTGAAGATGGATCCAAGCAAGGTGGAAGCCATCCTAAACTAGACTACACCAACTACAGGGACTGAGGGAAGAAGTTTTCATGGATTGGCTCAGTTTTATAGGAAATTCATAAGAAATTTTAGTGGTATATGTGCACCAATCTTAGATACAATCAAGGGTGGTATAAAAACTAAGTTTGTGTGGACTCAAGAAGTTGATAAAGTGTTTGAAAGATTGAAACAAGAGGTGGAAACTCAACCAATTCTCTTATTACCTAGTTTTGACAAGTTGTTCACTGTTGAATGTGGTGCAAGTGGAGTGACAGTAGGAGGTGTGCTTAGTCAAGAGGGCAGGCCTACAACCTTGTTTAGTGAGAAAATAAATGAAGCAAAGAAGAAGTATTCAACCTATGACTTGAAACTTTATGCTTTGGTTCAGTCACTTAGGAAATTGAGGCATTATCTTCTACCCGAGGAGTTTGTAGTCTTTACTGACAATCAGGCACTCAGTTTTATCAAAACTCAAGAGAAGTTAAGTAATAGGCATTTGAAATGGATGGAATACATCCAAGCTTTTACCTTCACCATCAAGCATAAGAAGGGATAGCTAAACAACGTGGCAGATGCATTGAGCAGGAGATTGTTGATAGTGCAATAGATATAGATCAAGAGCATTGGCATAGAGAGTTTCAAGGATCTCTATGGAGAAGATGAAGACTTTTCAAAGGTCTATAATGTATGTTCTAACTTTGAGAACCATTTCCATAGCCAATACTCTGAGTATACATTGCAAAATGGGTTATTGTTTAAGGGAAATCAGTTATGTGTTCCAAGAGGGTCAATGAGGGAAAATATGATTCAAGAAAAGCATAATGGTAGTCTTAGTGGACATTTTTGCATAAATAAGACTTTAGAGCTAGTGCAAAAGTTCTATTGCTGGCCTAAGTTGGAAAGAGATGTTAGAAAGTATGTGGAACAATGTGTTGTGTGTATGAAAGCTAAGGGAGGAGCTAGTAATGCTGGTTTATATCAACCCCTACCCATTCCTAACAGGCCATGGGAGTGTGTGAGTATGGATTTTATGGTAGTCCTTCCTAAGACAAAGACTGGTTTTGATAGTTTTTATGTAGTGGTAGATAGATTTAGCAAAATGAGTCATTTCATTCCCTACAAAACTACTCATGATGCTAGTTACATAGCTGATCTCTTTTTCAAAGAAGTTGTAAGGATCCATGGACTACCTTTAAGCATAGCTTCTGACAGAGATGTGAAGTTCATGAGTCACTTTTGGAAGACTCTATGGAGTAGATTGGGTACAAATCTTTCATTTGGATCAGCTTACCATCCTCAGACCGATGGTCAAACAAAGGTGGTTAACAGGGTGCTTGGTAATCTTTTAAGGTGCCTAACTAAGGAATATGGATAGACATGGGATATGGTTATCTCCCAAGCTAAGTATGCTTATAATGACAGTGTCAATAGGACCACAGGGAAGAGTCCATTTGAGGTTGTGTATGGGATGCACCCAAGAGGTATATGTGAGCTCAAAGATCTTGGAACTATGGAACAAAGAAGTGGACATGCAGAAGACTTTAGTCAGACCATGAAGGAGATTCAGGAGTAGGTCAAGAGGACGGTCACTGAGGCTACACAAAAAGTAAAGAAGAACGTAGATATGTCAAGGAAAGATGTGCAATTTCAAGTAGGGGACTATGTTATGGTCCACCTTAACAAATCAAGGTTGTAGAAGGGAATTTCAACCAAGTTGTAGATGAAGAGAGTGGGTCCATGTAAGATACTGGCCAAGTATGGCAGGAATGCATACAAGGTAAAGCTAACTTCCAATCTAGGTATTTCTCCAGTTTTCAACATAGTTGATTTGATCAAGTATAAGGGAACAGTCAATGGTGAGGTTCAGAACAGTTAGGAAATCTTCAAGGACATCAATAATGTACCCCTACCTAATCAAGACAAACCTCAGGTAGAGAAGATCTTGCAGTCAAGAGTACAAAAGTCTGCAAGGCACAAGGTGTACATGGAGCACCTTATCAAGTGGAATAAAAAGAATGAATCAGAAGCTACATGGGTACAAGAAGATTAGTTCTAGAAGTTGAGAATTGACTTGTCCTTGCTCTCTCCTTCCAATCCTTAGTGTTTGAGTTGAGAGGGGGAGAATGGTGCAGGGGCACCTAAGGAACAACAGGCAGTTTCTTAGGTAAAGAAGAGACCTTGAGGGTTAATTTTTGTTTTTTTTTCATAAGGCCATGTAGACCATTGAGGGTTGAGCATAGAGGTTTTTTTTATCTTTTGGAAAGAGGTTGTCAAGAGTTCAATAACTTTAGAAGCTCATTTTGCTGAGTGGTCAAAAGTTGCCAAAGATTGGAAAACATAGTGGATTTTATAAGTTTCATCTTTCAGTTTTCTTTAGGTTCACCAAAAGGAGCTTAACTATTTAAGAATCCTATTTAAGACATGCCTCAACCATGGAATAGGGTTGGAGGTGTTAATGTTATAGTGAAAGTTATGAAATTGCAGAAAAAGTAGCATTCTATGCTAAAACTTATGAGTTTTGCATCTAAATAGGGATTTCATGAGTTAGACCTGTTACTGTATTGATTGTAGGATGTGTTGATATTAATCTACAAGCATTTTACATCATTAAATAGTTTATTTTGTTCATTTTGCAAGCACTGCTTGTAAATAGTTTAATTTTTCTCTGTTGCTAGTCTGAATCAGACTTGTTTTTGGAAATGGAGTGCTAGAGCACTTTCCCACCATACAAACCTTACCGCCCTTTTGGAACAATGCCCAGACTCTATGCTTCTATAGATAATAGGTGGTAGTCTTGGTGTGTGTTCAGGAGTTGCTAGCAATGTCTTGCCCTAGGCGAGCTAGACAGAGTCTGGCTAGGGAAGACAGGGAGTGAAAGACACATATCTTGCAGGGGCATTAAGATTTTTGATAAATTCCTTTTGATGAATTTTGTTGAGGGCCTTGGAAAGGCCTAGCAGTTAGGAGGAGGCTATATCAAATCATTTGGTGGGGGAAACCTTTGACAGTCTGAAACAGCCTGGGAAATGCTAGGAAACCCTAGGTTTTTGACCATTTTTGTGTATGAGAAGTGTACAGGAAGTGCTGATTCAAAACCCTAAAAATCTTCAAGGTGTGGACATAGGAACCACCAATCCCAAGCGAAAAACCTAGGTCTTTTGATGGGTTTTGGAGAAAATTGCATTTTACCCAGAGTAAGAGACCTAATTGGGGCTCTAGTCTTGTAGCCTTTCCTAACTGTAGGAGATGGTTTAGTGGAAGTGATGGGTAATTGGAGTCTTGTGATGGTATAAGAACCCTAGATAGATTACCTTGAAGCTTTTATGATGTTTTTACACCTCTGCAAGTTACTAATTGAATGTTGAGAGTAATTGACCTTTAGGGAAGAATAAGGGTCAAGTAGAGGAAGTGGCAAGGCACCAAGATTGGCTTGGTAGTATGGAAGAATAGTGATAGAGGGGTTGGTTAGTAATACTAGGGGTGCCTATACCTATGATAGGACCTAAAGGTTAAGATGAAAGAGTCACCTAGAAGTTTTTGAGAACAAAGACCAGAGCATGGGATAGTGAGTGTCTCATCCAACCCTGCCCTATCACAATGAAATGATTTTAAATCCAATTAATACATTATTTTAAATGGTATTTCAACTTTAAGTAACATTAATTTAATAATGGATTTAATAGTTATTTCAATTATGAAATGAGGAGTTTATTAAATATACTTAATTGGAATGATTCTCATATTGGTTAATTTTGGGAATTAATTATTCTTAAATTGATTAATTAATGTCCCCTATGTCTTATAGGTAGTTGTTAAATTTGCAAAAATATCTTAGAGATGATTTACATAAATAAGATGTGCAAAGGAAAGATTATTCAAAAAGATTATCAAACTAGAGAAAACTGAATGATTGGTAGTCCCCATTTCGAGTAATTTTTGGAGAAAACTTGAAGTGGAATTGGAAACTATAATTAAAAACTGAAATAAACTAGAGTTGAACAAAGTAAAGAAGGCTGAAACATGAAGTTATCTTTGTGAAGAGTTGCATGCACACAAAATTTATAGCTTTTGATGTCTAATTTTGGGCTATTAATTAAAAATCAAGCTCACTTTGAAAGGGTTAAAAAATTAGGAAAGTAGTTAGACATTTTTTTTAAAGATGATTAGATTCTTATAGTAGAGTATATGATTAATTTTTTATGTGTTCTTAGTTTAGCCAAGTCAATTTGAAGACATTGGTTTCTATACACTAGTGAAGTTTGCTAGAATTGTAAATGTTTCTTATCTGTTTCACTACATAGAAGAAAGAAGACTTAAACCTTCTTTAAGTTTTTCTCTAGAATAGTGTTCATTATGTTAATCATTTTATTTGATACTTTCAAAGAATGGGTAAATTTTTTATTTTCTTTTGTTCGAATTATGATTTTTGATCTGCTTTTAAAGTTTGCACTATGAATGAATGTCCAACTTTGTATTGATTACATGTTGGCTTATTGTACAGTTTTAGTTTAAGAATTCCTTGAAGAGTAATAGGTCTAGTTAATTGAATGAATCAACATTATTTTCTCTCTTGTGTCCTTGATCTATCCTTTTCCTTTTTTTTATATCCCTCGGTTCGAGTAGGTTTAGAGAGAAGTTCAATCTTGCAACAAAAAAGAAGCTCAATAACCAACAAACACCTTGAACATTATAGCCTCATTGAGTGCTCAACAAAAGAGCATAGTTGAGAACCAACTACAAAGACCTTGGAAGATAGGTGGTTTTAGATTAGTTGTCTTTTTTAGGAGAAATAGAGTAGAAATATTCTATTTAATGTTGTGTCAATTTGGCCATCAATGGAACTATCGCTAGAAGGAGAGAACTTGAGAAATTTTTCTTTGCTGTATGGGAATGGTTTAGATCTTCGAAAACCCAACTCTGATGGATAGCCCTTTGTATATCCCCAGGATTGTTCATGAAATTTTCTATCACATGCATAACAGGCTTCCTTTATTTTTTGACAATGGATGAAAAGCTTCTAATAATGTTACAATTTGCATGGATTTATTAACTTTCCTTAGGGTTTAACATGAAGATATCGCTTGTCAACTATTCATCAAAACACTTCAAGGTACAACATGGAAATGGTATCTTATTCTTCCACCAAATTCTATTCGTGCATGGATGGATTTTAAAATCTTATTCTTAGATCAATTTGATCCTTATGCCCATATACGAAACCCATTTGTGTGTGTGTGAAATGTGTAAAGTTAGTATCAACACAAACCTTAATGAAACAATTTACATTAAAAATTCAAAGAAAAGTAAACTATTCTAAATTGCATCTTATCAAATCTTTCAAGAATGTCTCATTGTCCTCTATTCCTAAGGATTTATTAAACCATTTGGCCCTCATATTTCTATGAGAACAATGATTGTTAAAATGACTACTTAGGAAATGAGATAACATTCAACATGCAAGCCAATCTAATGCCTACATGAAACTATATGCAAACAATGATGATGAAGGCTATGATGAGTGAAGGATAATGTTGATGATAAATGAACAAGTGGAGGTTGATACTATGGTAGTGATCTATATGATTCTATGCATGATTCTACATATGCTCAAATGCAAACTTAAAATGAACTAATCTAAAATGAAACTATGATGCAAGATTTAAAGCTAAGATGTAAATGCCAAGCAAAACATGATATAAAAAAAAGCTATAAGACTCCAAGAATGCTCCAAGCTCCAATGATAAACCTGCATGATAACTTTACATCAAATGTGGATGCAAAATACAATACCCAAGGGTTGTATTTGCAACCTTTTCCAAGAATATAGTAAGGTTGCAATAATCAATGGTCCAGATTTGAACAAGAATAATGGATGGTGAAGATGAAAAGAATCAGGATGTTGTCCCCTTGACATAAGACAACATGCCATTTGGATGGGAGAGTCTCTTGACCAATGGGAAACATGCCATTTGGATGGAAGACTCAAGTGTGAGAAGAGAAGAACATGTTCTTCCAAAATTGGTGGAAGTGTGGGAGGAATAAGTCATGTACTTTTTAAAATGAGTTGAAGATAATTCTAAATAAAAATTAGAGTTATTTATTTTCATGTGACCTTGGTGAGATGGCATAAAAGGTTGTAGAAATATGCTCTAATTCCTAATTGGATTTACTAAAGATTAATTACATAAAACAAGATTAGGGAACCTTGTTTATTTAATTAATTTAGAAGAATATGTTTTAGATTTGGAGAATTTGAGAAGGATGAAGAATATAAATAAATTGAGGATTTATTTCTATGTAGTTGGAATATTAATCAAATAACTAGTATTTAACTAATTAAAGGTGATGACCGTTTTTAAGTGTATACATTTTGCCTCTCTTTGAAGTAATGTGTTTACACATTTCTTCAATGAAAAATTTGATACCAATGCTCAGAAAAGTTTTCAATGCCCTAGATGATGCCTCAAACATTGATTTTCAAGTACTACTAGATATATGCCCCCTTGAGAGATAAATTGGTAAAATGTCAAATTTTTGATGTTTTGTCGAGGATTCAACAATTGTGTTATGATTTTGTAGTGATGTGATGATGACCGAACGTTAAACCAATGATAATTTGATATCAAACATTATTTATCTCTCAAATAAGATTTAGCTTTCTAGATTGATTAATTGATTAATTGATGCCTTATGTTGCCTCCTTGTCTTTGATGTTTGATGAGATCACATTCAACTGATTGATTTGATGATGTTGATGTGATAGTTGATGATTGAACTCATGATAGGTGAGGATAAATTATAGGATGATGATGATTGACCACATGATAGGTGAGGATCAATGATAGATTCATGATTGACATCATGATAAGCAAGGATCAATGACAAGATGATGATGATCAAGCTCATGATAGGTGAGGTGCATTGATATTTGAACCTCATGATAGGCGAGGTTGAATCAATTGATGAACCTCATGATAGGCGAGGTTGGATTGATTGATGAACCTCATGATAGGTGAGGTTGAATTGATTGATGAACCTCATGATGGGTGAGGTGCATTGATTGATGATCCTCAAGATAGGCAAGGTTGAATTTGATTGATAAGATTGATGATGTGGAATATGTTATGATCATAGGAGGATTTCCACATCTGGTGCAGCAGGATTAAGATTTGATTGGGCGATGTGGTTTGACTTATTTGATTGATTGATATGCCCCAGTATAGGATTGATTAATGTACTAAGACTTGATGATGTACTGAGACATGATGTATACAGTGATTCAATTGAGACATTGATGATGTACCTCTTTATTTGAGACATTATGATACACTACCATTTTTTATATTGATGTATCTCATCATACTTTTGGATATCCTTGTACACTTTGACATTATTATTTTTGAGGTTATATGATATGCAATGATGATTAAGATCTATGTGTTGATATGATGATAGATGTCTATGATGCATTTAATTTCCATGTTATGATGATTATTATGATTTGCATTTAATTTCTATGTTATGATGATGTTGATGGTATGTTATATGATGGATTTGATTATGCAATAATGATATGTGATGCATGAATGGATGAATGATGTTGTAATGTTTTCTGATGCAAGTGATATGCAACTAAATGAAAATGTTTTGTAAGTGATGTGTAACTATATGAAAATGATGTGTGTTTGGCAATGTCAAGTGTACTCAATCCCTTAATGTAAGAGATAACATCATTTTTGTAGCTTTGGAAATCCCTTAAATACATATGCAAACTAACATAGATCTAATCTACTCTAACCATGCAGATCTCATATGCAAAAGTTGACATTCGTAACAACTGATTTGTCATGCTTTTTATCATCATTGGGCCTTTAAAATGTTGAAAGTGACTACAAGCATCAATTGTATATTTAGACTATGATGACCTAAGTACTACTTCCATGATGTTTGATAGTGCAAGTTAACACAAGCATCTAAGTATAATTAAACCGAGATGATCTAAGCATTGCTTGCATAAACACACAAGAGTTAAACCTTTTCCTATGCAAATTTAGAATGTCATCAATGATACTTTGTAGCACATGTCTCATGAAAATTTGCACAGTAACAATGATCAACTCATAGACAATAGAAAAAGAAAAATGATACTCTCTCCTAGCTCCTCTAGTTTGATACATCATTGAAGGGGTCTAGAGATATGATAACAAAAATCAAAGTACAACAATTGGACATTTGTGTTTAACGTGATAAACCCATGATTCAGAAGAGAATCATCCTTTTGATTTGATTTTATGTTTGATTTTCTTATGTTTTTGGGATTTTTAAATTTTCCAATTTTTGGGTGTTTTCTGAGATTTTGACCAAGAACCTAATCGAAGGACCTATCCTAGGGGTCTTGGGGGCTAATTGAAGATTAGCCTTGCCTATGTTTTACACACAGAGACCACGTAGTTTGACAAGACAACTTTGTTTTTGAATTTTTGATTAACTTTTGACCTCTTTTTGGATTTTGATAGGATAAGGATGTTTCATGCATTTTTGATGGTGATTGATGTTCAATGTTGGGTTGCATTTTAATCATTTTTTTTGTTGCATTTGTCTTACTGTTGTTTGTCTACTAGTTCAAGCTCAAAGTTTGTTGCCCCCAATGAGTTTAGGATTTTTCCCCCAGTCCAGGGTGAGACATGACCATGATACCAAGATATGTACATGGAGCTTTCAAAGGATAGGCAGATGGATGGAAAAAGTGAATGGTGAAAGTGAATGCTCGACATGCTAAAATAGATGGAAAAGCTAACCTATGACAAATAGTGCCTGTTGCCAGGTTTTCACTACTTGTTTTTATTGCACTTTTTCATATTTTATGTTTTTTTTATCTTTTGATTTTTTCCTACTTTTTTTTTCTCTTTTTCTTTTTTTTTGTTGTTATGAAGATGCTTGTTTTCCAGGTTTTCATCAAGATAACAATTTTTTTAGGACATTTTATGATGTTTTTGGTATTTTTTAGAACCATTTCCTCAATGCACTAGATGATTCAAGTGTAGAACTTCTTGAGATGTAGGTTTTTGAGGGGTTCATCAAAAAAATTCCCTTCTGATGTAGACAACTAATATGCTCCTGATCTGAAGGTTGTTGTGACAATGCCTCGATCTTGTGCGAATGACCATGCTAGATGAAAGGACCCGGTCAAAATGAATAACATGAGTGGAAAATATGATAGATGATAGAGGTGACAGATGGAAGAGGTTATGATAGGATCCCTAATGTGCATGCTATATGGGTCATCAAGCTTGAGACAAAAAGGACCTTGGACAACCGATGAGTTATAGTACATGAAGGGGTTGCCATCAAAGACGTATTGAAATACATCACCAATGGAAGTGTAATGATATGATGGGTATGTGAACATGGATGGGTGGAAGGGAATATGTGGTATGAGTGACATGGATGTAGACCGTGAATCAACAGGTTCTTTCTTGGATTCTCTTCTTTAATAGATGCCCCCAATGAGTTTTGAGGGAGAGGGATGTTTTGAGATCAACTTTCACTTGCTTTTATTTTTTACTTTGATTTTTTATTTATCTGGTAGCTTTTTATTTTGGCTAGGGGACTTGTCTGGATCTCTCTTTCTTTTTGATTGGTCCAATAGCTTTTTGAATTGGCTAAGGGAATTTTATTGATCCTTTTTGCTTTTGATTTGTCCAATAGATTTTTATTTTGGCTAAGGGACTTCTCTTGATTTTTCTTTCATGGAAAGATTTCTTTTGATTTTGAATCTCCTTTTGAAAAAGGAATTTTTACCCTTGATTTCTAATTTTCCTCGTTTATATTTTCTTTAGATGATACTTGTTGATCCATGTCTACAAGGTGGATGAATGTGGGTGAGATGAATGAAGTGGGAGTGGTGATGCCATGAATGGAGTATTTGATACTATCCTTTTTGGTATTGCTAACATCAATTGAAGCATCAATTGAAGCATCATTGTTACCAACATTCTTGTTGCATTTCCAAAACTTAGGATTGTCACCACTATTGTAATTGTTGGAGGACTTTGATGAGTTGTTTTCGTTGTATATTTTGATGACTCCTCTCTTGACTAAAGCCTCTTCAATTTTAATCCTATTTTCAATCAACTTTTCAAAGGTTGGGGCACATTGCAATTCCAATCTATAACTCATCTCGTCATTGAGGTTGTCAATAAATATTTCTATATTTTCCTTTTCGAGGACATGACAAGAATATCGTGCAAATAAAATTCTCCATTTTTGCAAGAACACAAGGAATGATTCAACCTTCTTTTGTTTTAGGTTACAAAGATCTTTCATGGTGATTTCATGTTGGATGTTGTATGAATATTGGGTGATGAACATGTTAACGAATTCCTCAAAGGTGTTAATTGGTTGGGTGAGTTTGGAGAACCATTCAAGACAATGTCCACCTAAGCTTCTTGGGAATAATATCATCAAATATGTTTTCTCATATGCAAATTCAAAACTCATGGTCCTAAATTCCCTCACATGGTCTACCAAATCAGGTTTTCCATTGTATTTTTTGTACTTGGGGAATTCAAAATTTTTGGGAAAAGGTATCATGTGGATACTTTGATCAAATGGATAAGGACAAATGTCTAGTAGCAAGTATCGTTTTGAGCTTCCTCTTTACATGTCAAGAATTTTTTGTTGGAGATTTATCATTTGTTGAGTTAGGGCAACCACGTGTTCTATTTCAATATTTTTAGGAGGTGCTTTCAATTGATTCACATTAAAGTCTTCTAGTAATTTGGCACCTTGTTTTGCTAGCATAAGGTATTTTTCCCCGTTTCTTTCAAAAATCTTTTCTAAACACTTGTGTAAATTGGGCTTGTTCAACATGTTGGGTATCTTCTTCAGCTATTTCTTCCCCATCAGTGTTGTTGAGTCCATGAAAAGGATTCCCTTTAGCCTCTACCATGGTGTTTTCTGTTTCACTATTTTGAGTTTCAATGATTGAAGTTTCAATGTTTGGAGTTTCAATGTTTGGATTTTTGATGTTTGAAGTTTTGATGTTTTGATTTTTGAGTCTTTTTTGCTTGAGATTTTGTTTTTGCAACCTTGTTTGAATGGGCATACAGGTTTTATAGTTTAGACTAAACTTTTATCTAGGTTTTGGAAAAGTACCAAGGATTACAACTAAGTCAAATAGAATGACAAATTCTAATGAGACTACGTTTGATTTGACTATGTACCTTCATTTTGTGATGAGAGGATGATAAATCCTAATGATAAAACTAGGCCTAATAATCAAAGGTGTCATAAATATGATGATGTTGGTACTTTGTGATGTTAGATCTTAGTTTAGGTTTGAAAATTCCACTTGTAGAGGTCAATTTTAACAAGTTTGAATTCTAAGGTATCTAAGGAATGATCTTGGAATTTGGGAAAGTTTCAAAATTTTAGTTCAAATTGTGAAACCAAAGGTAAATTTTCTTCCTAAACGATGTACTCAAATCTTTGGAAAAGATGTGGATTTTTACAATAGTAAAAGATGTATAATTTGGGATTGTTCTTGCAAGATCTTTTGTAGAAATTGAAGGTCAACCTCTCTCTAAATTTGTAGAGTTTTGTTAGATTTTTTTTATATTCTTTTGGATTAAGAGGTTTGGACTTTGGTTTCCAAATTTTAATCTTTCATGAAATCATTTGGTAACACACATGTTTAGACTTTGTTTTACCTAAGGATTGTTTGAACACTGTTGAGGATTCCCAAGATGAGATTGACTGTCAAGCAAGAGATGAACCTAGGTCACTATTTTGTGTTCTGCAAAAGGTGCCAAAATAGAGATAAAAGGCACCAAAGAATGTGCAAAAGGCACCACAAAATGAGAAAAATGCATGAAAACAAAGAAAAAAGGTGCCAGAACAGGTCCAAACTTGGTTTTTTGAAAGTTTCTTTGAAAATTTCCCTGCTTTTCCTAATTTTTCAATGGGAGACCTAGTTGTTTAACTAAATGCAATTTTGAATCAGGGTTTTCACTTTCAACATGTGAAATTTTGTTTATTTTGAAAACACTTGGATAAAGACACATCAAGCAATGTACACTCCTAAGGTTGTGAAAGACTGTATTCTTTTGGATTCCACATGGTTTTACGCCAACCACATTTATTCTTAGCAGATGACTAGATGCTTGATCCCACTGGCTCCCCTCCATGACACTCACTTCTCGGGGCAACCAAGCATCAATACCCATGAATCTCCCATGGCATCTTTTTCATGTCTACTAAAAATTGTGAGAATGTGGATGCCTTCATAACAACCATTGTTGCACCAAAGAATAGATAAAGGTTGTGGCCAAACTACCATAATTGTTTTTGTAAGGAATTTACGTTCATGAGGGTTGATCCATGCAGTGAGAGACCATTTTTTCCCTTCTCATCAGAACCAACATCGTGATACTAGTCTTTGTTCTAGTATCCACACTTATATATACTGGTTGGAAATGCGCTTGGCTTTAACGTATTACCGGTTGGGTCATTCCCTTGGGTGATTAATTTTTCCCACAAGGAAGGCCCTCTAAGATAAAGAAAAGAAAGCAAGTATACCCATAGTTCAATCAATCTTTATTCCACATGAATAAAGAGAGAACACATGAGATATAATCAACTCACATTCATAGACAAAAGTAAATAGGTCTAGCTTTTTGGTCACCCAATTAAGGGGAGAGCATATGCCTACCATCCATCAAGCACAAAAGACATGGGGTTCATTAACCCTTTAATTAAGCTACGTTCCTAACTTAATCAAAAGGAAACATGATGTTCATTAACCTTTTAATTAAGCTATGTTCCTATCTTAACCAAAAGGAAACCAAGTAAATCACTTCCAGCCCCTGCAACATGTCAGTAGTTTGATAAGAGTTTCTTTGAAAAACCTTTTTGGGAAACCTGAAAAACAACAATAGAAAGTATTATCCTTTGGAAAATGGAAAAGGCACAAAAACAGAGACAAAAGGAGCTAGAACAGAGACAAAAGGTGCTATAATAGAGATAGAGCAGCCCAAAATTGTGCAAAAGGCATCACAAAATTAGCAAAAGGTGACAAAACAAAGACCAAAGGTGCCAAAACAGAGATGAAAGGTGCCAAAACAGAGATAGAGCAAGCCAAAATTATGCAAAAGGCATCATAGAATGAGCACAAGGCACCAAAATAGAGACCAAAGGGGCCAAAACAGAGATACAGCAGCCCAGAATTGTGCAAAAAGCTCCACAAAATAAGCAAAAGGTGCCAACACAGAGACCAAAGATGCTAGAATAGGTGCAAAAGGTGCCAAAATAGGTGAAAGAGGCTCCAAGAGGCTACAAAACGGGTGCAAGAGGCTCCAAAAGGCTCCAAAACGGGTGCAAGAGGCTCAAAGAGGCTCCAAAAGGCTCATGTTCAAACCTGTGAACATAAATTTTCAAGCATGTTAGTAATAAGTAGGGCAAGGCCTCACCGTGGGCACCATTTTGTGTGTGTGTGATATGTGTAAGGTTAGTATCAACACAAACCTTAATGAAATGATTTACATTAAAGATTCAAAGCAAAGTAAACTATTCTAAATTGCATCTTAACGAATCCTTCAAGAACGTCTCATTGTCTTCTATTCCTAAGGATTTATTAAAGCATTTGGTTCTCATATTTCTATGAGCACAATGGTTCTTAAAATGACTACTTAGGAAATGATATAACATTCAACATGCAAGCCAATCTAATGCCTACATGAAACTATATGCAAACAACGATGATGAAGGCTATGATGAGTGAAGGATGATGTTGATGATAAATGAACAAGTGGAGGTGGATACTATGGTAGTGATCTATATTATTTTTATGCATGATTCTACATATGCTCAAATGCAAACTTGAAATGGGGTATGTGCAAGATCATGATGGGCCAAAAAGTGGCAATATAATGGGTATGTGGCTGACGACTTTATTTTTACCCAAAATTGAAGAAATGAAAAGGGTTTTTAAAGGAGATTCTCAGCTTTCCACTAATATAAATTATGCTTTACTTTGAATTTAATAATTAATTATTATTCATTTTCTATTCAAATTATGACTAAATTCTTGATTGATAGATAATTGAAAAACATCTATAGCTTTCAAACGGTATCACATGTTTTGAATCTAAAACATACGTCACATTCTATGCTTCACATACTATAGATTAAATAATATAGATATCATTATTCATTTTATGTCATTAGCACTAACTCGATTTTTTGATTTTTTTGCCACTTAAGGGCATGTTTTTTCCATGATGATCCTGCACATACCCAATGAACTAGTCTAAAATGCAACTATGATGCAAGATTTAATTCTAAGATGTAAATTCCAAGAAAAACATGATATAAAAACTAGCTATAAGACTCCAAGAATGCTCCAAGCTCCAATGATAAACCTGCATGATAAATTTACTTAAAATGTGGATGGAAAATACAATTCCCAAGGGTTGTATTTATATCCTTTTCCAAGCATATAGTGAGATGGCAATAATCAACAGTCCATATTCGAACAAGAATAATGGATGGTGAAGATGAAGAGAATCAGGATGTTGTCCCCTTGACAAAAGACAACATGCCATTTGGATGGGAGAATCTCTTGACCAATGGGAAACATGCCATTTGGACGAAAGATTCAAGTGTGAGAAGAGAAGACCATGTGCTTCCAAAACTGGGAAGTGTGGGAGGAATAAGTCATGTGCTCAAAAATTGGTTGAAGTGTGGGAGGAATAAGTCATGTGCTTTTGGAAATGAGTTGAAGATAATTCTAATTAAAAATTAGAGTTATTTATTTTCATGTGACCTTGGTGAGGTGGCACAAAAAGTTGTAGAAATGTGCTCTAATTCCTAATTAGATTTAGTGAAGATTAATTAAATAAAACAAGTTTAGGGAAAAATTTTTTTTAATTAATTTAGAAGAATTACGGAAGAGTGAACAATATAAATAAATTGAGGATTTATTTATACGTATTTGGAATATTAATAAAATAACTAGTATTTAACTAATTAAAGGTGATGACATATTTAGGTGTATACACTATCACTTCAATTTGCAGCCATGAAAAGATCACCAAATGAATCAATTATGTAGTTCAATCACAAAATCCTTATTATTGGGGTTTTCATAATTTAATCGTAGCAGGAATTAAATGTTGTGGTGAAGTCACCACTATATGGGATGAATTTAACAAACCTCTCATTTTGGAACAATCTCAACAAGATGTTAGAAACATGCATAATCAAAGTAAGAAATATAATGATCTTTTACTCAAAAATTGTCACCCTTTGCATCTTTACACTAGTTTACCCAAAATGCCTACTGACATGAAAGGTCAAGCTTTGCAAAATGCAATGACAGAGGTAAGTATTCCACCTGCCAATGAAGTTATGACTATATCCTCTCTTTTTGGTCATACTCCAACACATAATCCATTACATAGTAATGAAATTGTAAGTGAGAGATTTGATGAGAAAATATATAATTTTGATGTTTTGTTTGCAAAAAGAACATGAAACATATATAATGTCAGAGCATAATGGAAATATTAGGTTGGAATATAGTTTCATTAGAACTTTTAATACTAATGATGATATTGAAAGAGCTGAAATATCAACACAGGGTTGTTGTCATGAGAAATCAATTATACCTTCCAACACTTTGAACAACTCTTCTGACCAAGAGGAGAATTATTGTGATGAGGCATGGACAAAAGAGTATGGTTCATGATGGATAGATATCCCACATATGCAAAATTGAGTAAGGGAGAAATTGAAAGAATTAGGAGATCCGAAGCTATCAGAACTTGTTAGGTCAAATAGATGTAGGATACATTCAAAAAATCAGCATTCCTAGATGGATTGCCATGTTTTCCTAGGTAGGATGGAATTATTTTTCAAATAGTAGATCATTGTTGAAGAAATACTTATGGAAGATCCCTGGAGTACATCTCCCCTAGATGAGGGAGATGGACTGGTTAACACACATGAAAATGATAATGACTCCATTCGAAATGATGAGAGTAACTGTAAGAACATGTTGAGCTCTTCCCTATCATCTGATGGACTTGATCCTTGCATCAAGATGGATTCAATAATTAATGAAGCTTCTCTACCTTGTGCAGTTCTGCTAAGTGTGTAAAATGAGTTTATCGATGAGTTTAGAGATTCTTTCATGATGACGGGTAAGGAAGAAACACCCTATGACAAGTTAATACATGAAAACAACTTTGCTGATTTGAATAATGAATAGATTGAAATAGAGAACAACATACTTCTCGATAAATTTGCAAATGAATCATGATCAAGGACAAGGATTTGAATGCCAAAATAACTTTGTGAAAGAAGGTGGTCAAGTAGATGTGCATATTCACCAAGTACTACCCGACGATCGATTAGACCAGATTTACACATGTCAAGAAAATAGATTGAATTTGAATGCTAATCAAAATATTGATATGGATGAGTTTACTATTTTATTACAATAGGGAATCCATGATGAGATTCAATTGGATGAAACAAAGGGAGGTCAAATCGCTTATCAAAGGGCTACCTCAGAAACTAAATCACTCCAGCATGGTGAAGAGAATGAAATGAGGGAGTATCTTCTTAATTTTGATTATATTTATTCAAATGATTTGTTTGAGTAAAATCCTCATTTATCATGCATTAATGAATTTTACCTTGGCGATGATAAACTTGATGCTGACTTGCAACATGTTTTAGTTGATGATATGCAGAAACATGAACTAAAGAAATGTTTTCTTGGATTTGACTATGTGCATTTAAATGAATTGTTCAAAGAAAATACTTATTCACCATGTATCAGTATCTCTGACATTAATGGAGATGATTTGCATGTTGATTTTAAAAATCTGGTGGCTGACATATTTGAAGAGAGTGTTGAAAGCAATGTTTCATCTTAAAGGAGGTGGGTTTGTAGACCTTGCATGTTGATAATGAGAATGATTTTCTCCTCTATCCATCTAAAGAGATCAAAGGAATCTGGGACTTTGCATCTAAGTGGAATACAAAGATGTTGGTAAATGGATATCCTAGCTACAAAACAAATATCACTTCAAGTTATCCATGTACGATTCTTCCTTTTGGTTCATATTATGAGGAAAGTTGTTCTGATCTCTTGCTATCTAGAAAGATTGTCAGGTCAACTAAGGAAGATGTTTACAAAATTGCTTTAGAGGTTGGAAAAAGTAAATATTTAACTAATGATGTTTGTATCTTGAAAAGGGTATGTGCAGGATCATGATGAGCCAAAAAGTGGCAATATGATGCGTATGTGGCTGACGACATTTTTTTTACCCAAAATTGATGAAATGAAAAGGGTTTTTAAAGGAGATTCTCAACTTTCCACCAATATAAATTATTCCTTACTTTGAATTTAATAAAAAATTATTATTCATTTTCTATTCAAATTATGACTAAATTCTTGATTGATAGGCTGATTGAACAACATCTATAACTTTCAAATGGTATCACATTTTTTGAATCCAAAACTTACATCACATTCTATGTTTCGCATACTATAGGATTAAAAAAAAAAAATTGAATTTCATAAAGTTTTGACCAAGTTAAGGTGGTCAGACATACACATTTTTATATTTTTTGAAAGTTGTAACAAAAAATTATAATTAATTATTTACTTTGAAAAAAATTACAAAAATACATGCATCACATCGGGACATGAGTCCTCTACTTATATCTAAAATATTATAAAAAATATTATCATTTTATTGTGGTTAGGGTGGTCAGACATACACCCACTTCTTATTTTTCCCTGAAATTTAAGTACTACTGCATTGAAATTTCAAATTTTCACCAAATAGACTTTTAAAAAAAAAAACCTAGTAGTTTAGAAACTATGTACAATTTTCTATAGATTCTATTCTTATATATATATTTAAAATAATATAGATAACTTATTCAAATTTTTACATCAAGTTTCCTAACTCTAATTTTTCTGAATTTTTTACCACTTAAGGGCTTGCTTTTTCCATTATGATCCTGCACATACCCAAAAACATGGTTGAAGTTAATGGTCCCTATGAAATCAAACATACTAGTTTGTTGTTCAAAACTAGTGTTGATTGTGATAAGGTTATCCATGAAATTTTTGAACTAGGTTTGGATGTCTCAAATGCTAATGATACATTGCTAATGGATGTCCTTTATGTTGATATACATGTACCTAAGCCAAATGGAATGGTGTTTCATGAGTTGAGACTTAGTGAGAAGGAAGTCATACAACATGAGCACACCACAACAACTGAAATTATTCTAAATTAGGTTGTGTCTTTTAATTACCCTTTGTGTTTTATTGATTTTCAGTTTGATTATGATGTTGGTGATAAAAAAATGTGTTTGTGGGTAGATCATGACAAGAATGAGAACCCACAACTATTAATATTTCATACTTTATACCCTTAGAATGAATTTACTACACATAAACTTTACATTTCTGAGTATAAAATGAGTTTTCTAGGTTTAGAACTACACCTAGTAAGTTAACACTTCTGCGCATAATGAAAAATCATTTGAGTGGATGTACAAATTTTTATAGTTTTGTGTTTGTAAAGCTTAGTTTTGGAGTCAGTTTATAGTGTTAGTTTTCTTTTTGTTTTATCTTGTGTTGTTTGTTTTGGTTTGTTTTCTTTTGTTTCTGTTGTTTTATTTTTTCTATGTCCTCTTGTTTTTGTTTTGTTTTTGGGTTTGTCTATTTCTCTTTTTTTTTGGTCTTTTGTTGTTTGCTTGTTGTTTAAGTTCTCATTTTATTTTTTCATTTTGCTAGTTCATTGTGTCTATTTGTGTGCTCATGTGTTGTGCTCCTCTCTTTTCTTGTTTGTTTCTTTTCTTTCTTTTGGGGGTTACTCTTGTTGATAGTTGGAATTGAGCTGTTGTATGCAAATTATACCTAGTGGTGGATCTATTGAGAGATTGCTATCCATATTTTAAAGCACTTGATCAATTAGTAGCTTTGAAAACATTGATTTACCTTCATCCATTTCAAACTAGGCATGTTAGCATGAATTAGAACTTGGTGCATTATGAAATTTTTGAGGAATATTTGAAAGCCTAGCACGATTTGCACATCTTCATAAATCCACCAGTTATTCTACATTGGGTGGGGTAACTCTATTCCAAGTGAAAAAACTAAAGGGTTACATTTATTTCATGATGTCTATCATGGTTCTTAACCCACTGCTTAGGCTTCACTACTTAAGGATTGAGGTAGACCATAAACTATACTTCAAAAGAATCAACATTTGAGAAAAAGAGGAAATAAAAGTGAAGTCTGAAAATAAACACAATCAGCAAGGTTGATTCAAGTATCTGTACCGAGGCTATGGATGCCTTACTAGCAGTAGAGCGATGCTTAGAGTGAACTAGAGGTATCTCTATCAGGGCTATAAATGTCTGTCTAGCAGCAGAGCTATGCCCAGGATATCATTTCACATTAAAGGTAACTCACTACGTACAACTTGGGTAGAGTCTATTCCACTTTGATCATGACAATGCTTATGGAGGGGAATGAATTATTTGCACATAAAAATAGATTTTAGTTTTTTCTTAAACCTTTGTAATGTCCCATTTTTGGTTCTATTTGCACTTCTTATATTTCCTTGAACGAGTGTAAACTAGATATTTTGGGTATTTGGAGGGTTATGCATTTTAAAATACTTAGAGAATTTTCCCAACCGAGTCACCATTTGTTATTCTTTGGATACATTCCCCAACTTTTTCTTGGAAAAGTCAGGGAACCCCTCTGTTTTCTTTCATTTTGCTAGTTTGTTTTTTGTCATTGTGCTTTGTTGTTATTGTTTTTGTCCTTTCTTGTGCCTTGTTTGTTTTCTTTATCTTTGCCAGATTCAGGTTTTTAGACCAAAACTTACACTCTACACTTTTGGAAACTTCAAGTTCTCATTTCTATCCTAACTCTGATCTTTGTTTGCTTGTCATTATTTTTTCAAGATCAGGTTGCTGGATGGAATCGACACTTGACACCTTTCATGGTTTCATGTTCTAGTTCTGCCCTGACTTTGATTTCCATTTCCTTTGTGCTTCTTTTGTTTGGTTGGGGTTTAGGTATCGAACCAGAACATAAACAAGGAACCTATCCAAGGTTCTTGTTCCTGGTTCCTTCCTTGTCCCATTTCTCACATTCATTGTGTGTCTATCTTTTGGGTTCAGGTTTTGGATTGGAACTGATACCGTGTACTTTTTGAAGGTTCACATTTTTTGTTCATTCCTTATCCTTATCTCCATCTTTTTTCTCACATCGTTTGCTTTTTGTTTTCATCTTTTGTTCTTTTTTTGTCATTTTTATTGTGTCGTTTGTCTGTCTTCACTCTCGTGTGGCTTGTGTCTGGTTTCACATTGTTCATTTTGATCTTTGTGTCATCATGTCCTCTTTAGAGTCTCAAAAATCCAAAAAAGGTATTAAATATTAAAGTTGCAAAAATATAAAAAAACAAAAAAAAACAAAAAAAAATCTCAAAAATTAAAAATTTAAATTGCCAAAAAATTTATATTTTAAGAAAATATATAAAAAATTATAAAATCAAACAAATAAATAAATTTAGAATATTTTAAATTATAAAACTTAATCTTTTAAATTTAAAATAATTAAACATTTTAATATGAATAAATCTTTTATTTTAAAAGATTTAAAATAGAAGAAGGTTTAATAATTTTTTAATAAATAAATCTTGTTATTTAAAAAGATTTTAGAGATTTTAAAATCTAGATATCATAAAAGAGAAAAGCCAAAAGAAAAAGTAAATAAAAATCATTTTGGTTTTAAAAATATTTTAAAAATAAATAAAAAGAACATAAAATTAAATAAATTAAAAAAATAAAATATTTTGAAAACAAAATTTAAATTAAGGTCTTTAAATTTTTAGAAACATTGCAAAGTTTTAATAATAAAGTCTTAAAATTTTGAAGGTTCCTTTTCAATTTAGGTTGGGAAAACATTAAGGAAAGAATTTTAGAGTTCAATTGCTAAGTTTATTTTGAATCCCACACCTGCACTTTGTTCAATTGCTAAGTTTATTTCGGGATCAGAATGAATCATGGAATTGGGAAAAAATAAAGAAAGCCTCATCTTCTGAAATAATCATGCCCTCGTAGTAGTATCGAATTGCGGTCCCAGGGAGAACCCTGAACTGGGCACAAAAGGAAAATGATCCTTCTCCATATTTCATTCCAATCCCACTTCAGATTTTGTTTCGATCTTGCACAACACTCAAGAGTAAAATCCATGTTCAAACTTTGTCCTGAACCCACATGAAGAAGGCGAAAGATAGATTCTTTAAATCCCCTAACCTTCCCTCCATCCTCCACAACTTCCTTGATGAACATGCATAAAATGGATTTGTTTGGAATGATGTGAATGCATGAACTTGTGACTTATGTGCATGGTGTGAAAGCATAGACAAAATGAATGGTTGAAAGAGATTTTGGGTATGATGGGGTCTCTTTTCATAAATGTAATTTTCTACACCATAATTGCAAGATATGTTGAAGATGGATTTGTGAGGGAATTTTTTTTTATGAATCTTTGATGTAAATGCAAGTGGCAATGGAAAAGAGAAATTCCCCAACCTCCATTGACATGCTCTCTACCCATGGCTAGAGAGAAAATGGTGAGACATAAACATACATGGCTCACCAACTGTATGATAGAATGCCTCAATAAGATACAAAATGCCTCATGAAATGCCATAATTATTGGCTTGCACAGTATGAATTTGGGATGTCACCAATAGAAGGAAATTAATGATGGAATGGGCATGAGAATCTTATGTTTGAGTTGTAACTTCCCTGAATAAATAAGCATACAAAATGTGGAAGCATGAGAAGGCTATGATGATTGCAACATGCACACATAATGATTTGAGAAGGTTGTAAGAACCTTGGAATACAATGCAAATTGGCTAGTTTCAAGCTGATTCCTCAACATTTTCCAATATCTTCATGGCTTGTGTACAAATGGGAGCCTTGAACAAGGTATGGAGCCCCCATCAATGCATACAAGATATTGTAGCTGCAAGTGCCTTGGTGTAAACACGTATAAAATGCAGAAACAAAGACCACCAAGGCACGAGAATTATCTGATTGAGCACACCTCAATAGATGACATTGAATGCTTTGATGAAACATGGTCTCTAGAATACCGTAATGAAGGCTATGCGAAATGTTGAGAATAGGGATTGATGAACTATTTGATAGAATGTCACATGCAATTCCAAAATTGTAAATAAGGAAGTGCTTAGAGTGTTTATTGGAAAAGCTTTGTGAACTCCAAATAAATGTTCCTAAATCGCACGACCTCATAGAATTTCCATTCCATGGAAAGAAATGATAACGGAATTTGGATGGAGAAGGCTTGTTGATAAAGTTCTGAAGGTCTTTGAGGAAATTCCTCGACCCAATTTAGTTTCATAAAAATCAATGATGGCAGGAATTGTGCAAAATGAATTTGTTGAAAATACTTTAGAAAAATATTCAAACAAATCAATTGGCTATTGTTCTAAGTATAGAAATTCTTTTGAAATATGGACTTGGTGAAGAATAAGGAGTCAATCGTGTCACCAGTGTAGTTTTAGCAACTTTGGTTAAGGGCTTTCAAATGATTGACTTGATGTCACTTGGATAGAAACTTGCAAAAACTTGTGGGATGTGCTAGAGTGCCTTAGGGAAATGCAATCTCATGAATACCATGATTTCTAGATTTACACAAAAAATAAATTATTGAAAAGTCTTCAAAAACCATTAAGCATTATGGCATGCAAATTATGGTCAAAATGATTTTTAGGAAATGTGTAAAATGAATTTATTCAAAACAAATTAGCATTTACACCAAATGGGAGTTTGGAACAAAATAACACCATCCACAAAAGAAAACATTAAAGCTGAGGGAATATGCAGATAATTTAGTCACAAATGCCTTGATGGCCATGCATGTAGAACATTGAATCTTCGGGACTAGAGGGATAAATTATTTTTGCAGAGACTGTAATATCATTGTAGATGATTTTGAGGATAATTATATGATGATGGAAATTATTTCAAAAATTCTTAATGTTCTTTTGATTTTTGTTTAGAAAAATTTCATCTTGCAATGTTAAAATTGAATGCACAACAGAGAGTTAATTGATTTATGCATTTTAGTAAGATTATTGATTTTGGAAAATTAATTAACTTTTCATTTTGTCATTTCTATGGGTACCTTCCACATTTAGGGAGTAGGAAGTGACCTGATTTTAAATCCAATTAAAACACAATTTTAAATGTTATTTCAACTTTTAGTAACAATAATTTAATAATGGATTTAATAGTTATTTCAATTATGAAATGAGGAGTTTATTAAATACACTTAATTGGAATGATTCTCAAATTGGTTAATTTTGGGAATTAATTATTATTCAATTGATTAATTAATGTCCCCTATGTCTTACAGGTAGTTGTTAAATTTGCAAAAAAAATCTTAGAGATGATTGGCATAAATAAGACGTGCAAAGGAAAGATTATTGAAAAAGATCATCAAACTAGAGAAAAATGAATGCTTGGTGGTCCCCATTCGGAGTAATTTCTAGAGAAAACTTGAAGTGGAACTAAAAACTACATTTAGAAATTGAAATCAACTGGAGTTGACCAAAGTCAAGAAGGTTGAAACATGAAGTTATCTTTGTGAAGAGTTGCATGCACACAGAAGTTACAACTTTTAATGTCTCATTGTGGAGGGAATTATATAATTTTGAGCTATTAATTGAAAATTAGGAAAGAAATTAGACATTTTGTTTTAGAGCTGATTAGAGTTTTGCGTTAGAGTAGATGATTAAGTTTTTATGTATTCTTACTTTAGCTGAGTCAATTTGAATACATTGATTTTTGTACACTAGTGAAGTTTTCCAAAATTGTAAATGTTGCTTATCTATTTCACTATGTACAAGCAACCAGAATTAAACCTACTTTAAGTTGTTCCATGGAATGGTGTTTGTTGTGTTAATCATTTGATTTGAAACTTCCAAAGAATGAGTAATTTTTTTTTTCTTTTGTTCAAATTGTGATTTGTGATCTATTGTTAAAGTTTGTGCTATGAATGCATGTTCAACTTTGTATTGATTACATGTTAGCTTATTCTACAGTTTTTGTTTAGGAATTCCTTGAAGAGTAATAGGTATGGTTAATTGAATGAATCAACATTATTTTCTCTCTTGTGTCCCTGATCTATCTTTTTCCTTCTTTTCATACCCCCCAATTAGACTAGGTTTAGATAGAAGTTCAATCTTGCAGCAACCAAGAAGCTCAATAACCAGTAGACTCCTTGAAAATTATAGCCTCATTTACCACTCAACAAAACAACACAGTTGAGAACCAACTACAAAGACCTTGGAAGATAGGTGGTTTTAGATCAGTTTCCTTTTTTAGGAAAAATAGAGTAGAAATATTCTATTTCACATTATTGTGTCAATTTGGCCATCCAAAGATAGCAAGCCTTCCCCCACACTGATAGCCATAGGCCTAAAGTTGAGCAAGGAAGATTGTAACAATTTGAATTTGACCATGTATAAGAGTTTGGTTAGAAGTTTGATGTATTTAACAACTATGCTTGATATAATTCACAGTGTAAGTCAAATTTCTATATTTATGGAGACCCTAGAAGAGTAACATTGGCAAGCGGGTAAAAGAATCATGAGGTATGTGAATGGAACCAAAGGATATGGTATTTTGTATGGTGCAACAAATAATTTTTGGTTGGTTGGTTACACAGATAGTGATTGGACGGGGAGTGTGGATGATAGAAAGAGC
Source organism: Sequoia sempervirens (assembly GCA_007258455.2). Lineage (NCBI taxonomy): Eukaryota > Viridiplantae > Streptophyta > Pinopsida > Cupressales > Cupressaceae > Sequoia > Sequoia sempervirens. Next base: position 206,395,845 of record VDFB02281492.1, read on the forward strand.
ACATTTGGATATGTGTTTCATTTGGTACTAGGATTCATTTAATGGGCTTCCAAGAAACAACCCATAGTTTTCCTATCTACAACTGAGGCTAAGTATATAGTAGAAAATTTAGTAGCATGTCAAGCTATTTGGCTAAGGAAGACCTTGGTAGACTTGAACAAAGAACAAGAGGATAAAAAAACCATATTTTGTGACAATGTGTAATGCCCCACCATGCAACCCTAGGGGAAGTTGCAATTTACTACACAAATGAACTAATTTTTTTTTGTTTAAGAAAAAATAACATGCAAATTCACTACCCATTGCCAACAACCCCTAAGGTTATGAAACTGAGTTTACTTAAACCCAAACAAGAAACATGAATAGAAACCATAACATTTAATTATTCAATAAATTAAATACACATACATTCCATACATGCAAAAATTACATCAAGTATAAAAGATACCACATGTTTCCAATAACAATAATTTACAATACGATTACAACTCTCATTCCCTGAATGATGTAAATCCAATAAGCATGATTACATATTACACAATTCCACCTCGATACAAATGAGGGGTAATAAAATACAATAATAACTGAAAAGAATAAAGCATGAAAAGAAACTAGATCCCACGAGCTTTCAAACTGAAAATCTCATCCAAATGAACATGAAGACGACCCAATAGATTAAGGTGCATATTCCACCTAACCATGTGATACCTGAAGGCTCACCCCCCGTGCTAGGAGATAGTAACAAGGAATCCTATACAAAACCATCAACCTCTAGACACAGGCTAACTCACAACTGACACAACGAATCACATGAACCATACAACCATAAGGATAACACAAGTACAACTCTAACATCACTGACATAAGTCACATTGCTTCTAGACATAAAAAAGATCGAGTAAGATAAGAAGACCATACACATAAAACCAAATACCAACTATTCTAGTAGAAAGAGTGTCATCACATAGCTCAACATGGGATATCCTCTAGGAATCTTCATAGGCTCTGGCCTCCACTATGAGTTTTTTGGTGGCCTCTACTGAATCATGACACCCATACTTACTCATGTGGAATCAAATACCTCTTGTAAAGACAAGATAGATGACCTTCGCACTCATCCCAAGCCTATACGAGCACTTGTGTCTATGAGTGAGGCTCAATTATCTTAATTAGTGTGAAATACTACCTAACTTCTAATTACATTGATTTAGTTATCACTTGATTAAACCACCTCCAAAGGTTATCCATTTTACCTCTTTGAACTATGGCCCCTAACATAATTCACTCTTCTACTTAATAACATACCAAACAAAACCAATCACCAAGGGAATCCCAAGTGCAAACCAACAAGATAAAACCACTCCAACTCTAGGAGGAACATATAATGAAAACTCACTCCAAACACTGGAGACAATAAAAGTCAAACCCCTCTCCAAACATTGGAGGCAACAAAACACATAATCCACTCCTTCCAAAGGAGGCACAAACCACATAAACCACTCCTAATACAAAGGAGGCACAAACTATCCCCATTCCTGAAAATTGGGTAAAACAACAGGATACAACTATACACCCTACCCAAGGCAATACAACGATTGACTAACATAATACAACAACCCCAAAAGTTAAACCCATTATGGAAGACTTAACAACCCTTCGAATCAACTTATTCAAAGTGAAAAAAGAAGAAGTGTACATTCAATAAGGGCAATCAAATAGGAATTAAATCTATATTTGGATTTCCTAAATCCACTTCCTTCATTAACATTCAGTAATTTATTGCCATAATAAAATTAACTTAATAACGTCTCTTATAGACAAAAGATGAAATATAAACTATATGTTCAATTCCTTAATTGCTTTTAAATAACAATAAAATAAAATAGTTACTTCTTCTATTCTGAACAAATCAATAAATCATTTCTTCTTTTCAAATAATAATAATAATAATAATAACCATTTCTTCTTTTCAAAATAAATCATTTTTAAAAAAAATAATTAATTCTTTCTTCCCAACATCACAAAAGAGGGGGATTACATAACGAAAGGGAAATTTGACAATTTAATCACCTACTTTAGGATTTTCTAAATCCAAGCCAAACAATGACATATTGCATGTAATCAATTTAAATAATTAACGTTAATTGAAATCGAAAGCTTAAACTAATTGTTTCCTTCCAACTTCCTTTACTACAACTAATGATCAAAATTAATTTTCTAAAAACATCATTCTCTTATAAAATCAATATTTGGACCATTAATTAAAATATCCCTTTTAATATCAATATATTTAAATATAAATATATATTAAATATATATATAATTATATACTCGACGTATATACAATTATATATATATGTTTAAATATATATAATTATTATTTAAATATATTTTTATAAAAACAATTCAAACTTCAACTCTTTAAATCAATTCCCATTTATTTAAAACATATAATAAAATATTTATTTAAATTATAATATATTATATATTATATAATATAGATATATAATATTCATATAATATATATATTATATATATAATATATGAATATTATATATATATATATATTATATAATATAATATAAACTAAAACTAAATTAAAAAAAAAAAAGCAAATACATTTGTTTGACCAGTGGGCCCCCGAAGGAGAGGGGACTGCATCCAACCTCCCCTATGGAGGTCGGTGTTTCCTGGGGCAGCGCTTCCCCACAGATAGTGTGGGGAGTGCTACCATAGCAGTGCCCCTCCAATGGGATGACTGTGTGTAACCATGGCTATGGCTTCCCCAACACTTGCCCTAAAAAAATCTTTATTTATAATTTATTTTCAAAAAAATTAAAACAAATTTCCTCCCCTGTTCTGTGTAAAAGAAAAAATTTAAAACTAGTATTCCCAAAATGATAAAAAAAAACATATTTATAATATATGTTTGTATATATATATATATAAAGAATATATATATATATAGACATATGTATAAATATATATACTTGAATTCTCATTTACAGATAAATTGTGCAACTTCTCAACATAATTTTTTTGCAATAAAACTAATTTATCAACACAATTTCTTGATTTAAATTTTAAATTGATATGAACTATTTCCAATAAAAAATAGAGGTTTTCAAATTTTATTTTGCTCTCTCCATCTGCCTATTGTTGAAATTAAATTTTTTGTTGCAAGCTTTGTTTTTAAACAACAATGTAAATTATTTTCAAGTTTCAAAGAGGGTTTTCAAAAAAAATTCCAAGCAAGTTTTCAAATGAAAATGCAATTTTCTAAAACAATAAGCAAGGAAAACCTACGATCTGCAGCTTGAAGGAGAGTTTGAAGAAGATAGTTGAGCTTCCCTGCAAGAAAATTTTCCAAAGCTTTTTCCAAATCCTCACCCAAAATCCAAAATGCATCAACAAATCATGAAGAACTCTCTTTCCTTTTTTTTCTCACAGCCAAATTTTAAGAATGAAAAGTCCTTATTTTTTTTCCCCAAATTTGGTCAAATACCCTAAAATATCCCATCCACCATAGTTATTGCAAATTTTGAGATATTTGATTTTTTATTTTTTTAAAATTTAAAACCCAAAATTTCTTTCAACATGACTTTATTTCATTATTTCATTTTTCTAAATTTCTATTTCAAAAGAATTTAAATGTTTTAAACATTTTCATTTCCAAAAGAATTTCATACATTTAAAAATTTTCTTTTCACAAAAAGAATTTAAAACTTTTAAATTTTTTTCTTTTCAAAAAGAATATAACACTTCTAATTCCACGATGGATAACTTAATTCAATTACTCACAATTAATTTAATTAATCACTAAAATAAATCTAATCCAAGATTAAATTATTTTATTAATTAAATTAAATAAATTAATAAAATAAATAACATTTCTAACATTACAACCAAATATATTTAATCATCAATTTAACTACACAAGCCATTTATTTACCTTTATAATTTGAAATTAAATAAAAACCAAGGAGAGATGAACAATAAATAAGCAACTTAACCTGACTAAACCCGATAACACATTATGACTAGGGTGATGACTTGGTACAAAAAACCTAGCTACTATGTCCCAATCGAATACCATTGGCCAATGGACACGCTCAAACCTATGAAACCAGGTGGAGTTGATGTCATGTACCTGTCAACCTCCGAACAAGGAGTATATCAAACATGCATATATATCATAATAAAACACATCGTGAAGAGGAAATCACAGAATCATAGAGGGCTCGCAAGCGAGTGGTGCAATCTCATCCCCTTCACCAATACAGTATTACAAAACTGACGAATCAAACATCAATAATATAATCAAAATTATAAAGCATCATTAATTCAAATATCTACTAAGCTAATCAAGAGTATGCCATAATGATAACATCAAAATAAAATACCATCACATCAAAATATAACATACGCATCACTTAATAGTTAGCGATCAAATAGTAACCAAGTACCATAGTCAAAGTGCTAGTAGAAAACACAACATAAAAAGAAAAACATTGTTCAATCAAAAGAACAAAATGGAGGGGTGCTACACAATGTTTCATCAATTGCTTTGAGAAAGGATCCAGTGTTTAATGGAAGAAGCAAGCATATCAAAATCAGGTATTATTTCATAAGAGAATTGGTTGAAAATGATGAAATCAAAATGAAATTTTGTAGGTCTGAGTAGCAGCTTCTAGAAATTTTTACCAAAACTTTGAGCAGAGATTGTTTTGAACACTTAAGAAGGAATTTAGGTGTTGTTGATTTGAATGAAGAATGATGTTGTCTAATGGCTTTGTCAAATGGGGAGTGTTGGAAATATTTACTGACTGATTCCTTTCCTCACGTTAAATCCCCAGCTATTCACCTACATGTCAAGATCCTTTTTTCTTCAATGACAAGATTTCTTTTGGAGATTTTCATCCATGTCTTGCTCCTGACTACATAGAAGTTATTGTGGTAGGTGGATTCAAATTTTTGAGAGGGAATTTTTGGATATAGACAAAAAAGAAGGAATGAAAAAATTAGTTAGTTAGAATGAGCAACAAGTAGTTGCAAAATAGTGAAGTTGTAGTATCAACAGAGAATCTTCTAAGAGTGAAGTGCAAAATTTTTGCAGGGAGCAGCAGATAACTCCATTATGTTATGTGTGTGTGCAAGGAGCAGCAGATAGCTCTGGATTAGTTAGTGTTTGCTAGGAGCAGTGGATAGATCTAGTTGAAAAAGAAATAGAGAGAGCTCTGAGAAGCCCCTGATTGTTAAAAGTTTGTGGGTGCAGCTCTAGATTGTTGCAAGTTAAATTTTTCATTAGTAGTTTGTAGCTTTAAGTTTGGCATCATTTTGTAAATGTTATTTTCTCAGAGTTACTAGAATGAACAAGTTTGCATGCCCAGCTACATGTCTCCAAATCCATTTTTTTATTCCACATTTGTTTTAGTATTCTCACATAACAACTCTGTGTATTTGTATTTTGTGTTTCTGTCATGGTAACAGAGCATTAAGGTACTTTTACATTCTTCACATTAATTGTATTTGCTTTACGTTTTTAAAACGTCTTCAACGAATCATTTCATGCACTTCCTTTATAGCTGTGCGGCGCTACATATATCCGCGCTGCATTTGTTTGACAGTTTACTAAAGGCATTATAACAAATTCATTATATATCCTACAATCATTCTACTCCACGAGATGGCATTCCTTTAAGGAATTTGGTAAAGCACTTAGCTTATTTGTCTATGCATCGATGCTCATAAATGAATAGGGAAAACTTGTGGTGGGATTCGACTTTAAACCTGCACACTACTTTTTCTTGGGATGTTTAAATCCCGTATATCTTGCCTTTTATCATGCCTTATCTATGCTTGCAGTTTTTGTGCAACTCATGCAATCCTTGCGTTTCATGAGACTACATTTATTTGGAGCATTTAATCAAAAAAATTGCATACCTCCTTCTATAGCTCCCATTTTGGCGCTGCCGGGGAGGATGCCACCGAAGGTTGGGGAATTTGAGTTGTACCTACTAATAGAATATTCTTGAAAGTTTCTAGAGCCTTTTCAATAAATCTGTTTTTTTATATAGCCTGCAAATCATTGCGTGCCATGTGAGGGCATTTCTAAGATGATCTATGTCAAATACTTCAGACTTTATTTATGCTTCCTTTCATTAATTGAATATATGTACCTGCGCCGCTATCTTATATACATCCAATTGCATTTGGTTAATGGTTTTTAAGACTTTTAACCGCAGTCCATGAGATGGCATCTCTTTAAGGTATTCACTATGGTTTAATAGCCTATCGCCCTCGACACTTTGCATACATGTTAATAACTTATTCTAAAAAAGTCATTCATAAAAAAATTGCAAATTACCTTTGAGCAATGAAAGAGTAGATATTATTTCACTTGTGAATCATCATGACCTGTGACATCACCATCTACCATATCTGTCTGGCTATCCGCAATGGAATACAAGAAAAGCTTACAATGTCAAGAAGTTTTCTTGAGTGCTTCCTTGACCCGGTCATTTTAAAGTGTCGATGCTTTCGAAAAATGTATAGAAGAATTTTTGCAGTGTATTTTCTCACTCCTCTCATTTTGATACTTCTCTCTATGACACCTTCAGACAGGGGTTCATCCTCTGTGAGAAATCACCGGTAGTGTCTTCTTACTCTCTTTTACCTATTTCATCGCATTAATTTTCAAAACACATGCCTTTCTTCTAGTTTTGCTAAGGTCATTGTTTTATTTGAATTTAGGCATTTCATATATTTGAATAGCTTTGATATCTTCTCTATAGTTGGAATACTCTAAGAATAACGCTCAAAGGAGTTCTTAAAATATATATGTCAAACACAACAATGATATAGGATAAAAGAAAAAGATTAATATTCAGTAAAATTTAGAGTCATATTGATTCAAGTGCATGGCTGTAATATTATTTAATTGAATTTTAATTCTTCTTCGTTTTACCTTTTTAGAATGTTTTTCAAAAGTATTGTTAATTCAGAGTTACAATTATGAAAGATAAGAAAAGGAAATAGATGATAATAATTAGATGTGGTATCAAGAATCTTAATAACATTCATGTGATCATTACAAATGTTATGCATAATTTTCGGAATGCTTAAATATTTTCAAATCAAGTTTAATTGATATATTTCATATTTTTGTATTTTGTTATTATATTTATTAATGATTCATATAGCTTACAAAAGGATAATAATGATTTATTTACTCAATATATATATATTATTCAAGGATTATATTAATGATGCTATGAATCATAAATTTTTTGGGTTAGTTATAAAAGAATAGTAGTATCTTAGCTTTTCTAATCCATACATTATCATTCAATTGAAAGATTCAAGCAAACGCTAATAGTTATTATGTGAAGGATTTGGTAAAACTAGAATTATAATTATATTCATTTAACTTATTTGTTATTATAAATATGCAAGGTTAGATGAATGGAAACCATGATGTTCTTAATGAATTATATAATGATTTATGTTACTTCACTTCCTTTGACTATGATAATGAAATATTTAGGCTTTGCCACAAAGCTGGTATTTTAAGTATGATGGCCTTGACTAGGTTGTTGGGGGAGTTATAATTGATGAGGATTCTAGAAGATAATTGTAGTACACTAAAGAGTTTTCAAACATGAAGTTTAATAAAAAGGAAAAGGAACTCAAGGAAGATGAGTGGCATACCTTCAATCCATATTTCATTCAAAAGGAGAATCAATGAGAATCATGTAAGATGATTGCTTAAGGTGCTCAAAAAGGTATTCCTTTATCCTTCCCCTTCTAGTGGATTTGACAAAGTGGTTGCTACATAGTTTATATTTATTTGAATGTAGATACAATGAAATTATCTAATTTATACTATTGATATCTTATGACTAGAGTCTTGAAAACTTTTCAAGACATGTTATCCTTACAATAAGATATTAGGAATTAATAATGGGGATAAATTTTGGTCATAATTTACACTCTTAGACTTAAATTACTTCATTAAGTTATAATGTTTGAACTTATTGTTTGTAATGTCTGCCGTGCAAACCCCAGAGAACACACACAATGCAATAATTTTTTTTTTTAAAACAATTAGATTAAACATGCAACAACATTAAAACCATAACCACATAGCATAAATACACTTGGTTCTCTGGGGCACGCGAGGTTACATCGCAACACTAAACACAAATCAACATAAAGATTACAACATAACTATATACTTTTACAATAACCATAAACAAAGATACATCCCATAACCATGATGCGAGCATAATAAACATCGCATAATGACATCCATGATAAGTCTCTTAATAGAGTTACAAAAGAGCCTAACTATTACATCATTGATATAATATTACATTACAACTTTCTTTGATAAATGAATTACATTGAATTCCCTACATGGGGATAGATACAAGTATAATGAAATATGAAGTACAACTGATCACTGGTACATCTCCACTGCGGAAAGCTGAGAAGACAAGACGCTGATGGGGAACCCAACGGGTGCGGAGCACGTTCCACCCAACCATGTGAATTACAAGTAACTCACCCCCCGTGCTCAGAGGTGACGAGGAAGTGAACCCGACCATGAATGTCAAATCGACTCAACAACAACATAGTACAAGAACAAATACAACTCAAGGCATACAATGAGAAACCATCAACGATCACATAATCACATAACAGGTTAACACCATGAAACTCATCACAATTACCCAACGTATCAGCAATCATACAAGTAACTACCTAGCAATTATAAACCAAAATTCACAAGAATCAGAAACTACATAAAGATTACGATATCCAAAATACACTTCCAAATAAATCTAAAACAATAACCAGAATATAATTCCATATAAATCTGAAACAACAATTCAGTACACAATTCCAGAGGCAATAAGAAAATAGGCAACAGGTGTTAAGTGGGAAGGGTCATCGCATAGCTCTCATGGGATCCCCTGGCACTTCCTCCAACTGAGGCGCCAGCACCCATCTATGGATCCCCTAGCCCTAAAATCAGAAACGATATCCAAAAGCAACTACAACCAAGCACAACGGTGTCAAGTGGAGAGTGTCATCGCATAGCTCTCATGGGATTCTCCTAGCCCTTCCTCCAACTAAGGCGCCGACACCCATCTATGGATCTCCTAGCCCTTCCTCCTAACTGAGGTGCCGACACTATAGGGTAGCTAATGTGGAGCCGATAATCTCTCATGAGGATGAGACTACGACTTTGCCGACCACGACCTTCTCAGTCTATCACTAGTCTATGGTAGCCCAAATGCATAGCCGAGGAACCCAATATTTTATTATCTTGTGTTTTTTTTTAAACTACCCAACCCCCTAAATTCTATTGTTTAGGTTATCACTTGTTTAACTACTCTTTCGTGGGTTATCCTGAGCCCTTCCTCATCCTGAGGCGCCAGTGCCCACGAAGAGCCACTCTCCCTATGACCCCTAACATAAAACAAAACTAGGCAAGGGTTGTACTGCTACAGATAAAGCAAATAATCTCAAGACCAAACCATGCGAGGCATTACCCATCTCGCTACAAACACATAATCAAAGTCTCACCAAGTTTCGTACAACCCTTTCAAATTAATGATACTAATATCTTGCCATGTCAAGAGCACATAAAATGACGAACATTCACCAACAATAAGAACAAGCCTCTGGAAGACTCTAAAAGGCTTACACTAGGGTTTCCTCATCAAAGAACTAACAAAAGTAACAAGATATCACGAACGAGTCAACAAACATAAGGTAGTGAGTGGCAACAACCCTATGAAATCTTCACAATTAAATGATACACTCTCGAGTGGTATCCAAGGGAGACCTCTATTTCTCCTCCTGGGTTACCCAACCATACATTACACAACAATCTTACAATTTGACTCACAACAAACTTAAACAAATCAATGATTAACACAACAGAACGATCAACCAATGCACAAACTTAATACGGAAAAAAAGTCCACTCAGTAAAGAAATCAATCCAACAATTCAATAGAGGCACTACTTTCACGTTTCACATAACACTTCAACTTGACCGCAAGATCTACTCCACACTTCTACATGTTTTATTGATATCCAAAAATACCATTGCACATATAGGTTCATACTCTTAAAAAAAAAAAAACACAAACTTATAAATGTATTTCTTATAAAAAGGGCCTAAATAATCTTTCATCAAATTATATATAATTTTCCAATTTTCTCTCAATTGCTTGTTTACAAAATATTATGTATATATATACATAGCTAGATTATCCTTAATATAGTAAATATTAAAAATATTAACTTAATTAATTCACCTAATTAACTAATTCTTTTAAAAGTAATTATTTACATAATTAAGATAATAAATGAAGGAAAAATATTTATTTATTTTAAGTCATTCACATAATTGCTAAAAAATTTCAAAAAATATATATATATATATAATAAATTAAAGTTTATTTTCTTTTAAAAATATCTATTCTATCAAAATAACCAATTAAACAAATATATTTAAATATATATAACACATAAATTAAACATATATATAAATACTTATTAATTAATACATTAAAATAATTTACTATATTCAAACAATGCTAATAATAAAACTAGTGTATTGCGACTTGTATAACTTTTTTTTTCGGATCTGGGTCTTTTTACAATTTTTACTGAAGGTGCACCATTAAGTATTTTAACACAGAAAAATTTCAGCCATACCCAGTTCATAAATTGTGAGTTATGATGAATTTAGTGACCCTATATCTCTGCTGTTTTCTACAGGAAAATATTTATTATTTTATCATAGGATTTTATTTTTCCTAATTTATCAGAAGATTTCCTTTGTTTTTCAATCCTACAGAGGTCTTCTAAATTATAAGTGAGATTTTCTAAGTTATCTATTGTTTTCTTTTCGAATTTTCTACTATTTTAATTTCATTTCTTTAGAGAGGATCTAAGATTTTCACAATTTTTCTACAAAGATTTTTTTTTTAAAATTTCACAACGAATTAACAGACAATATTTCAACATATGTAAACAAATTATCTAATTCTTTTTTTTTTTTTATAATTTTACAAAATCAAAATAAATATCTACAATTTTGTACAGACAATCTTTTAACAACACAATTTAAATAAACATTTAAGATAAAGAACCTGGAGTCCTGCGCTTATTTGAGAATCTGATGATGTTTGCTTGTTCCCGATGGCCTCTACGATAAGTTTCTCCTTCCTGCTTCGAATCTTCTCTTCATAAAACTGTGCTCAAATCTCGAATTCAAATCCTTAATCCCACGACTCTTTTCAAAGTATTCCCCAAAACAAAAGAATGGAAAAATCCCTTTTGAAAACTTCAGAAGATTAAAAAAATGCATAACAATTCTTTTTTTTTTTTTAATTCTTGTCTCCATAAAATCTCTCCTCAAAATGTAGCAAAAGATTGAAAATTATTCTTTTCCAGATTCAAAAATTCATAATCAATAACTTGTGCCTCTTATGTATCCCAAATCTCCTGTGTGTGTGAAAACTTACAAAATACATAATTAAATAAAAGATATTCTCCATTTTTTTCAAAAACTCTAAAAATCAAAATAAAAAGAAAATAATTCTTTAAAAGCTGGTTTTTTCCTAGATCTATATTCCTATTGGCTCACACAATCTTTTTATTCTTTTATTTGTTTTATTGCTTTAATTTCTATTTTTACCACTTTTCTTGCACATCACATTAACTATTTAATTTAAATAATTTATTCTAATAATTATCTTCAATCAGATAATTAATTAAAATAAATAACACACATTTAATATTTAATTATCATTTAATTGAAACACATGACTTTATAAAAATTAAATCAAATATTTAAATATTTTCATACAAATAAATCAACATTAAAATACACAATTATTATTCCCATTTAATTAACTAATTCACAACTTATAAAATATCAACATCAATTAAATAATCATAACTTATAAAATACCACATTAATCAAAATATGACAACACACAAAACACAAGCCACAAATGACGACAAATTCACAAAATAAATAATACCAGACAAATGAGACGACCTGACATCATGGGACGGGAGGACTTCATCATCACCTCTATTTCAACATTAAACCGTTGGGTTATTGGTGCTCGCCCTGTCCTGCCGAAGCAGGTGGAATCAAGACTTATACCTGCAAATCCTGCATACAAACGAAGTTGTGTACATGTGCATACATATATATATAATCATCAAAGCATTAAATCGAAGTACTGCATTGTGAGAAGGAATCGCAACATAGCAGGGCGCTCGCGAACGAGTGATGCCATATTGTCCTTCATCACACCTATTCTAACAATTATAATCTATCTGATAAAATAACATTTCTAAACTAAAAATTTCATCTCATGACATAATTCATTAAATCATTGCATTATAATATAATTCTGAAAATCAACTAATATAACCAACCATACTGTCATACAAAATAATCATGTCCATAGTGAAACAATAGCATCATCTAACATCTAACTAACCAAATCAAACAATATCATCATCATCACAAGTAGCAAACAACTGCATTGAAAAATACTAAATCCTACCAGCAAGAGGAGGGGTATTACATTGTTACTTACCCCATTGGATAAGTTCTTGACACTCACCACTTAATAAGTGGAAGAGTTGAATGGTTTTATTTATTTACTCACTGAATAAGTAGACATGCATAAGCTATCTTTCAATGATTTAACATATTTCCCTTAATCGATGTTACTCTAGATAACTAATTAATATTTGATTGTGAAATATTGTAAATAATTTATTATATTCTTTAATCATATCAATGGGACTTGGCTTCCATTGAATGATCTCACCTCACCATTAAGGGATCTTGGTGATCAGAAAATGAAGTCTAATTCAATGATTACTTGATGTGTTTCCTTATTGAATTTAGACACTAGGAAAAAGGAATATTCACCTCTAGAGTCATGATATGGAAAAGGGATTATAATCATTGTTTCACTTGAGTCAGCGGCAACTAACAAGGAATTGTCTAGGTAAAATTACTAGCTATTTTTAAATGCTTTGATATTAAGACTATCAATAGTAAACTAAGTTATTGGTAGTCCTTTTCTTGTTGGGTGGGTTGGCTAGAGTCCACGTGGCTTCACAATGACAATATGGTCGGTTGGTATGAAAGCCTCACTTAACCTGTGCAACTTTATAAATGTTTGGATAACATGTTAAAATTCAATTATATTTCAAGTATACATTAATGTGTTATTATAATGTAAAATGGTTCTTGTATAATGTAAAAAAAAAAATAGTAGAAATCTCGAGTTTATCTGATATGGTTGTTACACTCATAAAAAAAGGTCATAAAAATCCTACCCAACATGCTTGGCTCTCCCTTGGGGCCAATAGCCAAATAATGTTTCTTGTTAAACTCTATGTCATTATAAAATTACCTTCACAAGATGTTTCCTTTAACCAACTTAACCTCTCCCAAGATGTTTCTTAAGCAAAAAAATTATTACATATCCTCTTTTTTATGTCTTTGGACAACAAACTAAACCCATTGTTACTATTTAAAATATTCCAAAATTTATAAAGCCACTTAATCTGTTGCATCAACCTAATTACCATTTAATTGCTCACATATACAAACTAAAAATATTTTCACTATTTCAAGTGTTCCAACCCAACGTAAACATGTGAGTCACAAGAAAACTTAATCAAAGTAGTAAACTTGATCAAAATTTGGTTCAACAACCTAATATAGTTCCTCACACATACAATACTCAAAGCAAGAAACAACCTAACAAAGAAAATAAAATATTCTCCTACTTTCATTCTATTTTCCTCACCTTATCTTCCCCCTTCACCTCATCTTCCTCAATATTTGCAAAAAGAGTATGGTATTGTTGAGAAACTTCATAAAACTCTAGCTAGGATCTCTCTTTGGTACTTAATAGAAAACTCAACTGCGTACCGCACGGTGCTCTAGTAGGCCTTACAAACGATATTGGTGCCACCTTCTATTGGACCAAATTATTTATAGTACTTAATTGATTATATGCATGAAAAAAAAAAAAAATTACATTCTCTCAACATGAATTACCTCCTCTTGAAATCAAAAACTCATATGATTCTCTCATGAATTTTGTCATCATTAACAAACATGAAATTTGGTATACTATAATTAAGAATGGATTAGGTCTTAAAATTTGTACCATTGACCTTTTACATAGGATTAGTGTCAATACATCTCTCATCATTTAAATGATACTCTTTATATTTGTGGCTTCAATAATGTGAGTTGATAGCCTCTACCTTATCCATTTCATGCTTGCTACTCTTTCACATACTATTTTTATCGGTAGACCATGGATTCTTATGATGAGGGGAGTCATGTATACTCTTCACTATACAATAAATTGTATATGTAATAATGAGGTCTATGTAGTTAAATGAAATGGAAAATCTAAAAGTTGTCTACATGTTAAAGATTGACATAAAACTCCTATTTCTAAATATTTTAGTACTTTAACTCCATATTAAAAATTAGACCCACTACAATATAATGATAATGATACCAAATGTGATGTGGAAAAATAAATCCTTGACCTAATGAATAGATTCCTTAGATTAATATTTCTTCATGTCAAAATTAGATGTCATGAAACAAGGTGTCAATATTTCCTTACAACTTAAAAGGAGATCCAATCTACCCTAGACATTATTCTTTTGTATTCTTCAAAACTGAATGGATTTAATGTGAAATTTATTGACTGAATTAATTGTGAAATTGAATCTAAAAACTCAATGTATTTCAACTAATAAAAACAAAAGTATTTAGAAAATAGATCTACGAAGGTTAGAATTTTGTGAAACTATCCAAAAATCTTACAGCCAAACTAGAAGGTCAAGGGTAGTGCATCCCTTGTTTGAGAATAAAAAATTAGGACACACAACATTTTGACATGTAACATACAAATTTTCACTTGAATTTATTGTGCAACAATTTGTCATCTTTGGATTTGAACCTACAAATCATGTGAAAGGGTGAAAAAGAGTTGCTAAATAATATTTTTCCTTGGTCAAACCCTTATTTTTGTATTTCTACCTCCACAAAAAACAATTTATTAATAGATGAAATTTGTGTGTTTGACACCTTATGCTTTTGTAAGGTTGTAATGAGATAATATGCAAATTAAACAAAATAAATGCTACTCAATTTTGCTAGTAAAGGATTTAGAAATAACACAATAAATATCAAGCCAAGAGAAAGTAAAATAATCTAGGGAAAATCTAAATTCCAAAATGCCTTAAGGCAACAATGAGTTAAAATTCTCAAAATGAGAACATGTTGAAACAAAGTCATTAGGTGCTCGAATAGAGCCAAAGCTGTCTACAACCATATATTCCAATAATTTATTTCATTGGCACCAAACTCTAATCATTGTACTAACTTTATTAATTCTAAAAAATTGCCTCATAGCTGAATAAAATAGATGTATTTTAGAACTTCTTGGTAATTGTAATTTCTTTTCTTAAATATTGAAATAATAATTCATCTTTTATAGTGGAACATGGGAATAAATTAAATTATAGGATGTTGTTTAAATTTATTTTTTGAGGTTTATTTACTACCAAGTCTCAATTTTGAATTCACATTTTCAAAATTAGAGACTGACAAAAATAAAAAAAGAATTGAGCAAAACATTTGGTCTAGGGTGGTAAAAACCTAGTTCAAAATTTTAGCACATATTCAAGTTTGATTTAGGTATTTAGGGTCTACCTAATGATGACTCATTCATAAAATGAGCACTTACCAATATTAAAAGTATGAAATAGAATCAAGAAGACCCTATTTAGAGTAGGATTTACATGTTCTCTTAGGGTATGTGCAAGATCATGATGGGCCAAAAGGAGGCATTATGATGGGTATGTGGCTAACGACTATTTTTTTACACAAAATTGATGAAATGAAAATAGTTTTTAAAGGATATTCTTAGCTTTCAACCGATATAAACTATACTTTACTTTGAGTTTAATAAGTAATTATTATTCATTTTCTATTCAAATTACGACTAAAGTACTTATTGTAGGCTGATTGAAAAATATCTATAAGTTTCAAACGGTATGACCATTTTTAAAACCAAAACATGCATAAAATTCTATTATTTGGATACTATAGGATTAAAAAAATAAAAAATTGAATTTCATGAAGTTTTGACCAAGTTAAGGTGGTCAGACATACGAGATTTTATATTTTCTAAAAATTTATAATAAAAATTCATAATTAATTATTTACTTGAAAAAAATTACAAAAAAATCACATCACAGGGGGCATGAGTTCTCTACTTATATCTAAAATATTACAAAAATATTATCATTTTATTGTTGTTAGGGTGGTCGAAAACACCTACTTCTTACTTTTTCCTACAATTTAAGTACCACTACATTGAAATTTTAATTTTTCACCCAATGGATTTTTGTAAACAAACCGAGGTAGTTTAGAAACCACATTGAATTTGCTACAGATTCTATTCTTACATACTTTTGAAACAATATAGATAACTTATTCAAATTTTTACTTCAAGTTTCCTAACTCTGATTTTTTTGAATTTTTTTCCACTTAAGGGCCTGTTTTTTCCACAATAATCCTGCACATACCCCTTAGGTTGAAAGGAATGGTCAAGGCTATTGAGTGTTTCTAAATGACATCATAAAAATGAGACCCAAAAGGATATTTTAGAGGGCATAAAAAAATCACCAAGAAGGAGAACATAGCCCTTAGCGAGTTACTTGTAAGATCGATAGCATTATGATTCACATCTTGTAAAACCAATTTGTTAGAAATTAAAAATTATTTTGTACATAAAAAAACATTGTAAGTTCTAAGGATAATGAATTTGAGGGGATATGTACGCCCCTTATTTGTATTTTTTTTATGATTGTAGAAAAGAGTATCAACCTCACAACTTAAAATTTATTAGGTTTTTGATGAAAATCTGTTTGGTAGGGTTACATTAGCATAACACTTAGGAGAGCATTGTTGCACATGTGCCTTCTAAATTTCAATTTTTTGTTATGTTGTTTCATTCATGGTGAAGCTGGGTATGGGGCCCTAGTTGGTGTCCTCTTCCAATACTTTTTCCTCTTTGATAGGTGTCAATATAGGTGCTTCAACTTTGGTTGCTAGTTCCTTAACATCAAAAGCTTTTGTGCTGGATGATGTGTCTCGAGTTGATGGTACAATTATTATTCATCATGTGGGAGGTTATCCTTTTCAGAGAGGGGATCAATAATCATATGTGGAAAAACTGGTGGGAAAAAGGTCAATATATAAGAGGTCTCTTTTCTCTACCTTTGATTCAAAAAGAGAATTGTGTGGTGGATGGACTCGAAGTGTTTATTCTAGATGAAATCATGGATTAATCTATTGTGAATCTCCAAATCTTGCAGGTTGGTAGAATTCTATATTTCAAGCCTAATATAGACTAGGTATATAAGTGGATGGTATTTATTTAGAGTCTTAAAGGAGAATTTGTTTCAAGTGCTATGTCAAACTATCTATTAATTTTTAGATTCAATAATCAGCAAGATTTAATCTCTATCCTTATGGGTAGCCGTTGGGCATTTGACAAGAACTTTAAGAATTGTTTGGCATTGTGCAAATGGAACTAGGGATTATTTCCCTCAATGGATCTAGGTGTTGTTTCTCCTACGTGGGTAAGAATTTTTGGTTTACCTCTTGAGTTCTAGAACCATAACATATTTCAGGGGATTGCAAACTCCTTTGGAACTCTTCTTTCTATCGATAAAGTAATTTATCATAGTTCTAGGCTAGTCCTTGCTACGATATGTGTTAATGTTGTTGTTAATAGTGTCCTTACTTCTTCTATTATCTTGAAGTTCAAGTTTGGCTCCTCAAATCAATCGTTGGAATATGAGTATGCTAGGATCTATTGTCAACTCTATCAAAAATTAGGGCATCTTAGTAATACTTGTAAGAGATAGCCTTTTCTATAAAACAAGGAGGTGACCATTTCGGCTCCATCTATTAATAGTGATAGTCAAAGTAAGTCTATAGATAGTGGATAAGAATCTCCAAATCCTGAGGATAGTGGATATTGGTATATAAGTGGATGGTATTTATTTAGAGTCTTAAAGGAGAATTTGTTTCAAGTGCTATGTCAAACTATCTATTAATTTTTAGATTCAACAATCAGCAAGATTTAATCTCTATCCTTATAGGTGGCCGTTGGGCATTTGACAAGAACTTTAAGAATTGTTTGGAATTGTGCAAATGGAACTAGGGATTATCACCCTCAATTGATCTAGGTTTTGTTTCTCCTACGTGGGTAAGAATTTTTGGTTTACCTCTTGAGTTCTAGAACCATAACATATTTCAAGGGATTGCAAACTCCTTTGGAACTCTTCTTTCTATTGATAAAATAATTTCTCATAGTTCTAGGCTAGTCCTTGCTAGGATATGTGTTAATGTTGTTGTTAATAGTGTCCTTACTTCTTCTATTATCTTGAAGTCCAAGTTTGGCTCCTCAAATCAAGCGTTGGAATATGAGTATGCTAGGCTCTATTGTCAACTCTATCAAAAATTTGGGCATCTTAGTAATACTTGTAAGAGATAGCCTTTTCTATAAAACAAGGAGGTGACCATTTTGGCTCTGTCTATTAATAGTGATAGTCAAAGTAAGTCTATAGATAGTGGATAAGAATCTCCAAATCCTGAGGATATTGGTACAAATGCTTTAGGAAAGATTTTGTAGAGGAGAAAATAACCAATGGAAGACAATCCCTTCTCGAATATTGGTGTCTCCCTTCATATTCCCATGAGTCATGATGACCCTAGGTTTGTTTCTACAAATGATAGGGCTCCCCATTCTTTTGTTAATACCTTAGGATTGGATAAAAGCCTAAATTTTTGTTTTTCCTAGACTAAGGAGGATCTTGATCCTCATGATTCTTTGCTTTTGAAAATGCAAGAATTGTTGTCTATTTTGGGTTTCACAAAGCTAGCCCCTACTTCTCTCCTAATGAATGAGGTTAATGAGGATCCCTAGTCTAAGGTAAGTGGTAAATCCAAGAAAAATATGAAAATTGGTATTGGAAACAATTAAAAAGTGGGAAAAGAAAACAATAAGGAGGTCAAATTAAGGGAGGACACTAGAGATATTTCCTTTGGAAAAAAAGGACCTGGGAGGGTCTCTCTAAGGGGTCTAAATCAAAGAACTGATTAGGGAGTCCCCTCCCCTCAAGCAAAGAAAGTTTTTTTCTGGCTCCTTTTATTATTTGTAATGAAGATTATATCATGGAACATTAGGGGATTGAATAGTCCTCATAGGAAACATCTTCTTAAGTGTTCTATTATTGGTCTGAAGATTGATGCCCTCTTAATTTAGGAAACTAAAATATAGAAGGATAATTTTGATAAAATCAATAAATTTGTATGGCCAAAGGCACATTATTGTGTTTTGAATGCAAATGGTACTTTTGGATGGATTTCCACCATTTGGAACCTTGACAGGGTGTCTAATAAGGAAGGCTACAACAACTGTAATTTCTTAGATATAACCTTTGAAGATGGTGGAATTTGTGTGAAGTGGAACCTTGTATATGTTTATGCCCCTAATAATAGAGCTACTAGAAATATATTGTGGGATTAATTTTTTTATCTCCTTTCTAACAACCAAAATGTGAAGTGGGTGCTTGTAGTTTACTATAACACCCCCTACCCTTCAGAGAAGCTTGGTGGGATTGATGATTTATCTAATTATAGTATGTTGGACATTTCTATTTTTATATCCATACATGGTCTTTTGGATGTGTAGCTTTCTAGTTCCAAATTTACATGGTCGAACAGGCGTAATGGACAACATCATATATAGGTTAAGTTAGATAGAGTTATGATCTCTAGGTATTAGGATATTTTAGCCAAATTATAATTATATGCTTTTCGCAAATCTACTTCTTACCATAGCACTCTTGTTTTTAACTCAAAGGAAAAAAAACATTATGGCCCCTTGTCCTTTGAATATGAGATAATGTGGAATCTTCACCAATATTCAAAGACCTTATCAAGTTTTGGTGGAACCTTCATTGTCAATGGGCTCCAATGTTTCGAGAGGCTCAAAAACTAAAACTAATTTAGTTTAATGTTCAAGGCTGGAATAGAGCTACATTTGGAAATATATTTCAGGCTAATAAAAATGTCCTTGAGCTCAAGTCAATTTAAGACATGATGGAAGTGGGGGCCATTGATGATGAAACCTCGGCTAGAGAAAGATAATTAAGAAATAAGTGGTTTAATATTACTAGAAAGAAAGAGATATTTTGAAAAAAAATCTAGAGTGCAATGGCTAAATGAAGGGTACAAAAATAAAAAATTCTTCCATCAATCGATGCCAAAGAATAAAAGAAGAAACAAGATCAATTCTCTAGTAAAGATATTCTCACCAAATATGAATATTTGGAAGCTGGGGCTATCTCCTTCTTCAAAAATGATGGAAGACATTAGGACCCCCCTTGTGTCCTAGATTCCCTTCTGAAGGTTATCACAAGAGTGGTTTCTAAAGATGATCTTAAGTCTCTGGAAAGCAAGCTTTCTATGTAGGAGGTTAAAATGGTTGTTTTATCTATTGGTTCCTTTAAAGCCTGTGGTCTGGATGGCTTTCCCCAAACCCTTTTTAGGATTTATGGGATAAAATTTCCAATTATCTCTTTCTCACTGCTAGAGACTTCTTTAGAGCTGGTACAATTCTATGTCAACTTAATTCTACTTATATTGCTCTTATTCCTAAGAACAAAGATGCCACCTATGTGTCTTACTACTGCTCTATCAATGTTTGTAACATGGTTTGTAAAATATTTTCTAAAATTATTCCTAATAGGATAAATCCCCTATTGGATAATTTGATCTCTAGAAATAAAAAAGGCTTTGTGTCTAGAAGGTCCAAATTCTAGATGCAGCTATTATTTTTGATGAATTTATTCACTATATAGAATATTTTAAGAATCTAGGTATGGTGGTTATGTTGGATATTTCAAAAGCTTCGAATAGGGTTTCTTGGAACTTTTTTATTTTCTATTTTGGAAAATTTTGGAATTAGTGGGAAATTTTTGAGACTAATCAAGGAGTGTGTTTCTACCACTAGTTATTTCAGTACTCTTAATGGTGTCCCTACAAGTCAGTTCTCTTGTAGCAATGGTTTGAGATAAGGTGACCCCCTATCTCCTAATATTTTTATAATTGTTTCTAAAGTTTTAGATTGGAATCTCCAAAAAAATATTGTTCATGGTTTCCTAGTGCAATGGTGTGAATTTGTATCCCTAGGAAAAATCCCAATTTACATCACTCCTACCTTAGAAAATAAAATCTGATGATACAATTACACATCTTCCACCCTCCTCCTATCCAGTTGGCATCTTTTTGTGTGTCAGTGTAGGAATCTTTATCAAGGGCACATGCATGCCACACACACATCTACGATTTGCATTGCAATCCTAGAAGGATTCTTGGTATTGGAATCCACAAAAGCATTATGTTTCTCCATTAGATGTGAATTTTAATGCTTCCTACTCACTTGATTGATGTAGAATGACCCTTTTTTCCTCCTTTCCATTGAAACTTTCTAACTCTCCATTTTATCCATCTTCTACACACTTTTTGGCTTCTCATACTTACTTCAACTCTATTTTCATAGTTCAAGATTCAACTCCACTTCATCATAGCTAGAAGTTGTTTGAATTTTTTCTCCCACACTCTATTTGTTGCAAGAACATTGTTGTTGGAGAGCTTAAAATATTCCTCCTTCCTCTACTTGCCCTGAGAGCATGTAATTGTGAAGGTGATATTTTCCATTGTCCATTACTTATTGCATCATTTTGTGTATTTAAATAGCATAATTGTGTTGGTGCTTTCTCTTAGCACTACTTAATTTTTTCTTCTTTAATCATTTTCTATGCACCGTTGCTATTTGGTTGTTCATGGAGGTGGAAACACCAAAGAAGGGGACTGGATGAGGTAGTCCTCTAAAACTAGCAATAATATTTTCCTTACTCTTGTATGTGTAGGTGCTTTGTAGTTGGAGAAATTTGAAGAATCAAGTTGTAAAGAGTTTGGTATCACTTTCTTACCTTATTCCTTAATTCGAGCATAGTTTTGTTAAAGTATTATTCTCTGTGTACTTTTTTTTTGTGATTTTCCATATTCTTTCATAGCATCAAACCTCATAAATAGTTTTTTTAGTTTCTTTTCTAGTGTTTAATGTTTTTTTTTAGAAATTTTGTCGTTACAAATGTCAAGGCACCACTGAGATGCCAAGGCACCATGCTAGACTCTATTTCTTGCATTTCCATCCTTAGGCAAAGAGTTATTTGAGTAGTAGAATGAATTATGGAAACCATCTCATCTAACCATATGAAACATTCATGTTAGTAGAAGTATAGTAGAAACCAAATTTATTTTCCTTTTTATCCTCAGTATCTTATCCCTTCTAAATCACTTAGAAAAAATTGAAGTAAATCAAGGCAGCCTATTGCTTAGGACTCTCACGTGACTTAAAGTCCCAGAGGAGCTAGTCCCCCTCTACATTTTGGTGAACCCAATGAGAACATCATAGTGTTTGTCTCCTTGTGTTGAGATTCCTTCTCTCCTATCTCATGTGGGTTGGAGGCTCAAGCATTGTGAATATTTATGAGATTTACAACTCAATCTACAACCTCTGGATACATTGTCAAAAGGAGTATGTGACATCTAGAGATAGATTTCTCAAAGGTCACTATATGGCTCACTTCTTAGGAGATGGTTTCTAGGATAGAGATTGTTTCTTTAGGGAGACCACTCATGTCCCTACTCCTCCCATTTCTCTTTTGGCCCCACCTCTAAATGAGGATGATGCTTTTTTTATTCTTGTAGATCACCTTCTCACTCTAGATAGGAGGCTCTTTGATCTCATGAATTATTAGGGAAAATAACAAAACATGGCTAGGGTTGCTAGGATTATCAATGAAATGAGATAAATGTTAGATAAGGATTAGGTAGGCCTAGAATTTTTTCAAAGGCCTTAGCAACATCATGGAATCATATGTCTCTTCAAACAACCCTAGATTAGGTATTTACTTGAGGTTCTTGACTTGAGTCCTCTAAAAGGTAGATAGGAGTCTCTATACCCATGATGTCATTATACATGGATTATATATGCCCTTCCATTAATACCACAGATGTTCCTAAGGCCCATATGGCCATCAAATTAAATAGGGTCCCCTTGGGATTCAATTCCATTATCTCCTAATGTTGAAGGTTCCAACCTTAG
>VDFB02281492.1:206419289-206442520 GCA_007258455.2 Sequoia sempervirens
GAATGTGCATTAATTGTTGTTTTGAATATTTTATTCTCTTTTGCATATGTAGGTAGTGAGCCTCCCTATTGGATAGTGACTCATTTTTGTAGGCAGCGAGCCTTTGTATTTGGATAATGAGTCCTCTTCTGGGCAGTGAGCCCCCTTGGCAGTGAGCCTTTGTTTTATAATCTTTTATATTGTGAGTTAACTCTCACTTTGGTTTTTCCCTCATTGGATTTTCCATGTAAAAATCTGGTGTTCATTGTGTTGATTTGCTTTCTGTTATTTGTGTTTCATGCTCTTACTTAATAATAGAATAGTGTGGTTGTGGAATTAATAAGTGTTGAAGTTTTAAGTTTGAATTGTGTGAAAACTGATTCACCCCCCCTCTCAGTTGTCCTGCACCTATTTAATAATTGGTATCAGAGCTTTGGTTACTTGTTGTCGAGCTTAACCGCTTAAGGAACATCTGATGGCACATAAATTGGTGATCCCTATGTTCGATGGAACTGACTACAATGACTAGAAGGGACAGATGAAAGGATATATTATCTCCTTTGGTTTTAAGACCTAGGAGGCTATTGAGACAAAGTATACACCCCTATTTGGTGGTCTTACTACTATAGATGAGATCTCTACTTATGAAGAAAATGAAAAGGTGAAGTATGCTATTTGTAGTGGTTTATCTAAAAATGAGCGAGTGAAGGTTTCTTCTTTGGAAACTGCATATGAAGTCTGGAAGAAGTTGGAGGATATGTATGAAGGAAATGAAAGAGTGAAATTGACAAAGAAGTTGGTAGTGAAGCACATATTTGTGAATCTAAAAATGGAAGAAGGCGAAGAGTTTACAAGTTTCTTTCAAAGAGTTGAACTGACTACAAATGAAGTTAGAAATTGAGGAAAAATATTAGATGAAGATATAATTGAGAAGATCTTGATAACCTTACCAGAGTGCTACAATGATAAGATCTTAGTCATTGAAGAAGTATATAATCCTAAGACTTGCTACACTTTGGAACAGTTGTTTGGAACCTTGCAAGCATTTGAGATGAGAAAGTTTCAGAAATAAGACAAGATAAAAGAAAAGACAAAAATGAAATTTAAGGCATTGTAGATTGAAGAGTCATTATATATTGATGGTGTTGATGAGTTGGAAGCAAACTTCACCAGGAAGCTGAAGAAAGGAACGAAAAATTATTAAGGTATGTTTCCCTTTAAATGTTTTAGTTGTGGTAATATTGGTCATTATGCTTCGATATGTCTGAATAGAGTTGTGCACTAGAAGAACAAGGATTATAAGGATAAGGATAGGAAGGATAAGAAATATAAGAAGTTGTACTATATTAAAGAAGAAGTAGAAATTTCTGATGATGAATCTGAAAATGAGGTTGATGATAGTGAATGCTTATTCTTAGCTTTGGAAAGTAAATTTGTATCCACTAACCTTGGAAAATGTGTAAGCAAGAAGGATCCAAAGAGTAAGAGAAATAGGATGGAAGATACCTTGGTTATCACTTTTCATGCAAGATAGGATGAAGACTACTGAGTAATTGATAGTGGATGTTCTAATCAAGTGACCAAAGATAAGAGTAAGTTCACTAAACTTGAGAAATATGATGGTGGTTTAGTTATTCTTGGTGAAGATTCAAGAGAAAAGATCCATGGGAAAGGTTCAATTAGTTTGGATGGAGTGCATAGTACTGATGATGTATATTATGTGAAGGGTTTGAGGCATAACCTTTTGAGTGTTGGTAAGATGTGTAGTAATGGTTTTAAACTTGTGTTTCAGAGTAATACTTGTGAAATCAGAAAAGGATCTGGTAGTGGAGATATGATTGCTGCTGGAAGAAGAACTCATGGAAATATCTATCAGTTCAAAGGAGTTGATGGTCATTGCCTTGTATCTTAAATAAGTGAAAGTTGGTTATGGCATCGAAGAATGGGACATGTGAATTTTGATAGCTTGGTCAAGATCAGTGCAAAAGAGATTGTTCGAGGACTTCCTAGAATCACAAGACCTGGGAATTCTACTTGAAGAAGTTTTCAATTGGGGAAACAAACAAGATACAACTTTAAGGGAAAAGAGCGTTCTACTACCAGAGTGTTGGAGTTAATTCATATTGATCTCTGTGGTCCGACTAGGGCTAGAAGCCTGAATGGTGACATATATTTCATGTTGCTTATTGATGATTATACTCAAATGACATGGGTTTCTTTTCTTAGAGAAAAGACTCAGGCTCTAGATAGGTTCAAGGTATTCAAAGTAAGAGTGGAAAATGAAGTAAACTTGAAAATCAAGTGTTTGAGATCCAATAGAGGTGGAGAATTCACCTCTAGTGAATTTAATGCATTCTATGAACAACATGGAATAAGAAGATATTTTTCTACTCCGAGAACCCCTTAGCATAATGGAGTAGTTGAAAGGAAAAACTAGACAGTACAGGAAGTTGCTAGAACCATGATGAAAGAACCAAATGTATCAGATGTGTACTAGAGAGAAGTGATACATATTGTTGTTTATGTTCTTAGTAGAGTTCAGATCAGACACAACAACACTAAGAATTCTTTTGAGTTATGGACTAGTAAGACTCCTATAGTGAACTATTTCAAGGTATTTGGAAGCATATGTTATATTAGAAGAGATGATGCAAAACTTGGAAAGTTTGATCCTAGATGTGATGAAGGAATCTTTCTTGGATACTCTACTACTAGGAAAGCATATAGATGCTTTAGAAAAAGATTGAGAAAGATTGTTGAAAGTGCTAATGTGAAAGTTGATGAAGACATATGTAGAACTATTAAGATTAGTGAAGTAGAACCTGATGATCCCATCTGTGGGAATGTACCTAAGGAGAAAAATGAGAATGAAGAAGAAGAGAAAGAAGAACAAGTGGAAGAAGAAGGAGAAGAAGAAAATGAACCAGAACCTTCTGTCAGAACTCCTAAGTATGTTCAAAAAATCATCCGGAGGATTAGATAAGTGGAGATAAAAGTGAAGGTGTGAAGATAAGAAGCAGAGTAGTAGTTGAGGTAAATTTGTGTCTATTATCTAAAATAGAACCCAAATCTGTAAGTGAAGCATGTGAATATGAGAGTTGGATGAGAGCTATGAAAGAAGAATTGCAATAGATAGAAAAGAATTAGACATGGGAACTAGTCCCTAGGCTTGTGAATAAAAATGTGATTGGTTCGAAATGGGTGTTCCGAAATAATTTTAATGAAAGTGGAGAAGTCGTAAGGAATAAGGAAAGACTGGTATGCAAGGGATATTCAAAAATTGAAGGTATATATTTTGAAGAAACATTTGCCCTTGTGGCAGGAATGGAATCTATAAGGATGTTTTTGGATTTTTTTGCTCACAAAGACTTCAAAGTGTATTAGATGGATGTTAAGTCAACATTTTTGAATGGTGAGTTGGAGGAAGAAGTGTACATGGAGCAACTTGAATGGTTTTAGTTGTCTGACAAACCAGACATGGTTTGAAAGTTGAAGAAGGCATTGTATGGGATGAAGCAAGCCCCCAGAGCTTGGTATGCAAGACTGGATAGATATCTGACAAAGAAAGGATTCAACAAAGGTTTTGCGGACAATAATCTTTACTTCAAAGTGCAAGGCAACAAAATGTTGATAGTAGTTATTTATGTTGATGATATCATTTTGGGTGGAAATGAAGGTATGTGTAAAAAGTTTGCTAAAGAGATGCAAAAATAATTTGAGATGTCTATGATCAGTGAATTGAGTTTCTTTCTTGGTCTACAAGTGAATCAAACTGATAAAGGGATATTCATTTCACAATCTAAGTATGTAAAAGAGCTGTTGAAGAAGTTTGGGATGGATGATTCCAAACCAGTTTGTACTCATGGTAATTGAATGTAAACTAAGCAAAGCAAAGATAATGAATCTACTAAGATTGATTAGAGAAAGTATGGATCTATGATTGGTGGACTGCTGTACCTTACTACTACCAAATCAAAAATTATGCATGCAATGTTTTTAGTTGCTAGATTCCAAGTAGATCCTAAAGAGGCACATGCTGTAGCTGTAAAGAGGATATTTAGATATTTGAAAGGTACACCGGATTATGAACTATGGTATCCTAAGAGTAATGATTTCACCCTGAGTGCTTATACAAATGCTGATTGGGCTGGATGTGTAGATGACCGGAAAGTACCAGTGGTGGTGCTTTCTTTCTTTGTGGAAGATTAGTTTCATGGTTGAGCAAAAGGTAAGACTCGGTTTCGTTATCCATAGTGGAAGCAAAATATATTGTTGTAGCATCTTGTTGCACACAAGTTTTATAGATGAAGCAAATACTGAAGGACATTGGTGTGGTATGTGATGAGCCTATTTCTATTTTCTCTGACAAAAAAAGTGCAATAAACATTTCAAAGAATCCGGTTATGCATTCAATAACAAAACACATATCTATCAAGTATTTTTTCTGAGAGAAAAAGTGCTGGAGAATGAGGGTAGATTGGAGTATGTGACCACAAAGGAACAAATTGCAGACATATTTACTAAGGATCTTCCAAAGGATAATTTTGAGAATATTAGGGAGATGTTGGGGGTCATTGGCCCTTTGAACTAGGTGCACATTAAGGTACATCAGTCCAGTGAATTCACAAATTCTTCATTTATCTGGACTGATAAAAGGGTCTACTCTGCAGGGGGAGTAGAAATGGTTTTCATTGTTGCAATATGAGTGTGCTATTAAGGGAGAGTAATCAAAGTTGTTGATCTTTGTCATTGATGTCAAAGGGGGAGAGAAAAGTCATGTGAAAATAGTTCTCTTGGTATTGTGAAGGATGATGTTGTCTTTGATGTTTTTTCACATCATGTGTTGCCATCAATGACAAAGGGGGAGATTGTTGTAGATATGGGTAAGTTTGGTGGTGTTGTCATTAATGTTGTAATTGATGTCAACATAGTTTAGTATGTTTTCGATTGTACATGTATAGCTGAGATACTACTGAGATGTTCTGAGTACATGGATCTATCTTTATAGTGTTTTAGATGTGTTGGTATGATAAGTTTCTAAGTGCTTTTGAGAAAATTAAATAAAGAAGAGAAAACAAAATGTTGAAAGTGTTCAAAATGTGCTCCGATATGTGCTCTACATTTCTCCTGTGTTGATCCTATGCTTGTGCAGATCTAAAGGTTTGATAATGGTGATTTAGAGGTGATATCTCCTGAGTTTTAGCTTCTGTGTGATGGTATGTGAAAGTTATGTTCACCGGTATGTGAACTGTTCTGGCAGAGTTGGTATTTTGTGGATTGGGAGAAATATTGTTGCTCTGCAGTTTTTCTCTATTTCATTTTTGATCTTGCGGATTTGGAATATGTCTTGTGAAGGTATTTTATATGCTCTGGCAAAGAATTTTGAAAATTGGTGATCTAGAAGTCATGTTTCAGCAATTCAGTGTGAAGTTTATACAGTCTAGATGGACTGGTGAAAGAAGTTCGATGGTTGAAGTCTAATGTTTTGTTGCAAATGTATCTGGAAGATTTTGAGATGTATTCCCATGCTTAAGGAAGCATGTTGTGGCGTCTACATGTCATCTTCTGGTTGGGAAGCATGTACATCAATGATTATTTGTGTTTTCATTAGGTTTGGCTAACCTGGTGTTGACACTTCATTCAAAGAATAAAGTTAATTTGAGGAAGCATGTGATTGATCTGAGACATTATTTTTTTTGGTCTTGGTTAAATGTTATTGGTCCACTCTTATTCCTTTCCACTACAGGAATTTTGAGTTGCTGACCTATTTTCAATTTATGAAATGAGGTATTTGTGGCCGACCTTGGAGAAAGTTTCTAAGGTTGAGGATGGTATAAAAGCAAGTGGAAGTGTGAAAAGTTGTATGACAGTGTGATGTAAAGTGACGAAAGTGAGCCAAAAATCATAAGAGTAAAAGTGTGTGTGTGACTTGTAATAGCAATTTTTTTTAGTGTGTTGAAGGCAGTGAGCTGAAGGTTTTTGCAATCCTATGGATGTGCATTAATTATTATGGTGGATCTTTTTTTCTCCTTTGTATCTATAGGCAGTGAGCCTCCCTGTTGGACAATGATTCCTTTTTGTAGGTAGTGAGCCTTTGTATTTGGATAGTGAGTCCTCTTCTGGGCAGTGAGCCTTTGTTTTATAATATTTTATATTATGAGTTAACCCTCATTACATTTTTTCCCTCATTGGATTTTTCACATAAAAATCAGGTGTTCATTGTGTTGATTTGCTTTCTATTATTTGTGTTTCATGCTCTTAATAATAGAATAGTGTGGTTGTGGAATTAATAAGTGTTGAAGTTCAAAGTTTGAATTATGTGACAACTGATTCGCCCCACCCTCTCAGTTATCTTGTTCCTGTATAACATGGCTGCCTAAGAGAGATTTAGGATAGTGTTTACAACTTTTAGGATTTTTACAGCTTTCATGCAAAGATACTCAAAAACACTTTTATAGTTTTAATGCAGTTTATGTTATTTTTAATAAGTTTGTTAGTTTAATGATAATGTTGATGAACAATAGTTATTCATATTCCAGTGTTTTTTGTTGTGCATAAATGTTTCTTATTTGATGAAAATCAATAGAAGATTCTGAATCTAAAACTATTTCATTAAATTATCTGTGAATGAGATCTCTTTATATTTGTTGATTCATGAATTTTAGTAATGAGCTGGTGATGTGTTCTTATTTGAAAAAAAAGTGATGATGAATGGTTGTATGTTTTGAATTTGTACTATAAATGAATGCAATGGTATAGATCATTCTATATATTGTGTCATTTTATGGTTTTAGTTAGTTAAAAAAATGCTCATTACAAAGTTTATATGTCTGGATTAAAAGAAATCTACGTTTATTGTTTGTTGTCCTAAGCCCTGTTCTATAGTTTGATGTTTATTTACACCCCCCAAATGTTAGATTAGTTCATATTATTTAGTTTGTACTCTTTACTAGCAGGCCCCTTGAACATTACAGTTACATAGGCCACTGAATGACAACAACACAATTGAGAACCAACTATCGAGACCTCGTAAGATAGATAGTTTTAAATTATTTATCTTTTTTAGAAGCAAAGTAGTAATATTCTATTTTAACACTGTTGTGTTATTTTTGACCATCAACAAGTACCTTATGTCATTGCAAGGTTGAGACACATTTTATCAATAGAAAAGACATATGTTGACCCTGAATCCATGGATCCCTTATGTGTTTGGGATTTTACTTGGGGGCAACCCCTTTTCATGACATAGCTTCATTTGGAAACATATGCTTGGAATAGGGATTTACAAATGATTTCTCATTTATTATTTAGCATTTATCATTTTATACTTTAAAGTAATTTATCAAAACATGATGTTTAGAAATTTATTCAAAGTGGGGGCATACATTGTTATCATTTTAACATTTTGACTATATCTCATATTTCATAGTGTGGTATTCTTATTTCATGTGATGTGTCTTCTTCTTGGTGGTGTCATTGGGTTTGATTTCCTCCAATATTGAGACCTTTATGAGAATATGACATTCCTATTAGTGGTGATGCTATGGTGTGCATTCTCTAAGTTACAAATCTTTTATCCTTGAATTTTCCTCTCTTGGAGACATTAGGCACAATGTTCCCTAAGAGGAGACCTTTCATGAACTAAGGAAAAACATTTTTAAAATGTATTATCCTATTTTTCATGTTTGTTCACAAGTTCTTAGTATAACACAACTTACTAACCTTGTGAAGCTCAATGTTACAACCATTTCATGGCCACCAAGCATAACACACCTTGCTTACCAATGGGACCATGTTTGTTCACAAGTGCTTAGCATAACATAGCTTGCTAAGCCTTATGAAGCTTAAAGTTCATATTATGTGGCACCTTATCAAAGTTATCAAGAGGTATAACTTTTTTATGATTATGGGAGCCTAGTAAGATTCTCTCATTGGCAACCTTCTGCTAGCTCACCTAGTGGATAGTGGATTTCACTAGCTCGTGTGAGCGTGTATTGTTTGTTTACATAGTGGACAATGAATTTCAATTGTAAACATTTTTTGGGAAAATAGCTAAGGCTTGATCCAAATCAATTTGGACAAATAGTCGAGGCTTTATCCACCCTTTTTTATTTTTATTTTTCTTTGTCTTTGACATTGTATGTCTGTGTATCTTTTCTTGCTACTACATCTCATAAATCTTGTGTGTTCCTTTGTGCTTATGTTGGTTTTCCATGGGATCTTAGATATTAGGGGCTTGTGAAACCTCCTTGATCTTTGTCATCCTATCTCACTAACATTTGAACACTTGGACCCCCTCTTGGTGTGTATTAGTCTACTTTAGTGTGAGTTTGACACAAGGCCATCCTCTCACTAATGTGGGGTCTAAATGTAGTGTAGAAAAATGTAATCCTTTACATTTTCACACTTTTTTCGGGCCCCTCAATTAAATTGGATTTAATTATACCTTAATAATCCCTATTTTACATCTACAAGCCTAATAAATTACATTTTCCAAAGGGGAAACTTGAAAATAATTAATGCCAACACATAACACTTTACCTTGAGCAATGTGTGTTCTAGAAATAGGGACCTGGGACCCATTCATCCATGGGAGAATCGGTCCTCCCTAGGCATTTGAACCTAAATTTAAATTATGTTTTGGTATTATTTTAATGTCCCTAAATTCAAATTTTGATGTTGACTTGCAAGTTTTAATTTTTTAGGAAATTAAGGATACATAGCTATAAATACAAGGTTTTTTTTATCAAATCAAGTCTAAATTTTTAAGAGCAATTTCACAAGAGAAAATTTTATGATAAAAGGAATTCAAGAGTAGATTTATTAGTGATTTATTGCATCAATCAAGATCTCAAGCATCATGTAAAAGTCTTCTTGCATCATGCATGTTTTTGGAGCTAACATTGTGATGTAGGTTTCAAAGATCAAGTTAAGCATTCAAAGCATCAATTCAAGCATCAACATCCACATCCATTGAAGAAATTTCATGCAAGATCAAGATCAATATTGAAAAATTATAAAGGTTCATTCAATGGTTTGATGAGTTGTAAAATAGCTTTGTTAATTCATCATTCCTTTCACATTTCATTATTTCAATTCAATGTTCAATTACCCAAATGGGGTTTGACCCAGGAAAAACCTCATTCACCAAAAAAAATTCCCTCTTGTGATTGTGTCATAGATCTTAGGTTGAAGAAGAATCAAAGATATTTTGAAGTGCAAGATTGGAAAATTTGTCAAAGTTGTCATCAATTCACAGAAACTCACCCACAGATTGGATTTTTGACTTTCCTAACACTACAACCCAGATCAAACAAAAGCTATAGATTGACATTAGAGGCTCCCAAAATATTTCTAAAAAAAATAAGCAAAGACCCATTCACCCATGGGTGAATGAGTCCTAGGTAGCCTCTTGAAACTTCCTTTTGGTGACTATTTTTCTCACAAAAGTGTTGTTCAGGCTGAAACCCCCATCCTCAAGCATATAGAAATTAGTATATTCCCTCACTAAGTTGACTCACCTAAGGGTTGTAAGTCAATTCTTTGTGTGGATCTCATTTCCTAATGAAATAGTGAGAAATGGGTCTACATTTTAAAATCGGTGAAATCTCATTTTTACATTTTCCCACAAAAACCCTATTTTTCTCATTTTTAGACATTAAAATTACTTCTTAATGATGACCCTAATATTTGAGAGATTTAGCTTAGAATATAGGTCACAAGTCATAAATTCAAATGATGAAGCACCTTTACTTCTATGTCTTAGATGAGAATCCATATTTGTAATACCTCCCTCAAATGTGTTCTTAAATCCATCATAATATTTCATATTTATATCAATTTAGTAAAAAAAAATCCACTTTTCTAATGCAAGTGATTATCTACTTTATGTGGCATTGTAGTTGAGTAATAACATTGGTCACTTTGATAATGAAATATAAAAACTCTCGACATTCTTAATATCCTCAAAATTATCAATATTATTTTGTTCTCAATGAAAACCTCCCAACACACTCTAAATATGATTCTCTATAATTTTCCATTCTCTTGTATCTCTACTCTCTCTCTTGAAATTGTTTTAATCTCTTCAAAAATTTACCTCAATGTTTATTGTCTCCTTTTTTATGGTTTTTATTTATTATAATTTTATTTATCATTTTATTAATGTATAATGAATCTATCTATATATGTATTAATAATCGAATCTCTTAAGATCCATTTTATGTCTCTCCTTTCCTTTTTTCATCTCATAAGTGTCTAATCCATCCCATGGTCTAGGGACTTATGTTGTTATTTAGAAAAAAAACATAAACATAAATTTCTTCCAATATGTAATCATTTATTTCAAAATTCCTCATCACGATATTTTTCCCAAATTTTTTTTCTTTTTTTTTGAAAAATACCAAGGTCACAACAATGCGGCCAAATGTTGAGTAGAGGTAGTGGGGTGATCCCACAATACTGGTTTACAATTTTTGGCCAAACTAGACACTAAATTGATTTTTTCAAACTAAATCTTCACTTTTAGGCACCTATTGTGGCTAAACTGTGAGGAATTTGAAGATGATGCAAACTATTGATTTGTGACATTTTGTCTGTAGATTCTAAATATATATTTTTTTCAAAATTTTTGGAATCAGATTGCACTTCTTTTTCCATCTCCTTCAAAAACTAGTTTTTTTTAGTAAACACCATTTTTAAGGAGCGACACTCACCATATAACACATAAATTTTTTCCATGAAGGATTAAATTCATTTTTTTTTTGAATTTAGATTTGTAACTATGATATCTAGTGCTTCCAATTGTTTTCATAATGTTTTATTGAATATTTTTTCCTTAATCAAGTTTCGAAGTCAAACCAATTACAATTCAAACATAGGCGGACTGTATAACACAATTTTTTTTTTGTACTTATTGAAATTCATTTTTTTTTGTTAGATCAAGGAATTCAATATCTAGTGCACTCATATTTTTCAATTTTTTTTTGATAATCTTCTATTTTTCCACATGTGCAAAATAGAGAGCTTGATTTTTGGTGAAAAACCTACATTCACAAGAAATAAAAAATAAATATAATAATAAAATTAAATCTATTTAAAATTATACTTTTTGGGAAGCTTATAATAAGGAATAAATAATTACAAAAAATAAATTTTAAATGAATTCATTTGATCCCCCAAAAGGTAAACGAAAAGTGGTTTTTTTATCAGCATTTTGATAGGTGTAAAGGAGACTAGGTTATAGGCATGGTTTAAAACTAGTGGGGTTCTATCCAAAGGGGTTTGATATAAGGTAGTTTGATCAAACCCTCTTCAATTGGAATTATTTAAATGAAATTTTTTAAGGCTTAAATTATTATATTTTCTAAAAATATGTGATTTCAACAAAAATCAGAATCTCCCAGAAATTGTAAACCATCTTTGTAGGATCACCTAGTGTATATCATAGTTCAAATCCCTATTATTTTTTAATGATATAATTATATCATAACGTGATGGACAATACATATGATAAGAACATATGGGGTTCATAACATATTAGTGCAATATATTACAATACATATAAATGCACTTAAATGTTCATACATTCACCATATACACATATTAAATTTCATAAATAGTTACATCTCCATTATACTAACTTGTGGTACATATCATTAGTAACCTTTAATACATATTACTCTATTAGATAATATCTTCTCATATATATATATATCTATCTTCTATCATTTTATAGCTACTATATCAATCATATATCTTGTATTTGGACCATACATGTCCATAAGAAATTATAGGGACATGTCCCTCATTATGCTTCATTTTTTGAATTTTATTCTCTAGGTATCATAGGTTTATTTTAATTTTCACACTATCATGTATTTATCACATGGTAACCTAAGCTTGTTTTATATTTCTTGGGATGTCTATATTCTACTAGCCTTTGGCACCCTTATGTGTTTTAATTGTTTTCTTCCATTGGGTTGTCCTTTTAAGTTTACAATGTACTGAGAGTGATCCCACTATATCATAAAAGAACTCATCATTAGGGAATCTAATTAATATCATAACAATATTTTCTTATAAATTCTCAATAACATCAAAAGATTATTTTTCTAGGATGAGAGATTTATTGAGTGACATAACTTTTTTAGTTGTAATATTATTTATTTATAAATTATTAGATCCATAGTAGGATTTGTTTAAATATTTTATTTTAGTAAATTATGAATAAAATATTAACCAATATTGAAGTATTAGTCTACTATAAGAAATATTGCAATAATATATATGAACTTTCATTGATAATTAATCTATTATTGTTCTTTATTCTCTAGGGCTAGGAGGTGCAACATTTGTCAATGGGTTTTCTTTAATTTTATAAATTTAATATCTTTTACAAGGATCAATTATAAGGATATTTTTTAATTATTTTTGACAATATTAAAGTATGGTTGAAGAAATAAATGTTAGAAATATGAAATAGATTGAATAACCCAAAGAAATTTATAATAGAAAATAAAATCTACATAAACTGGAAAAAATAAAGAATGCACACCAAAACTCTAAGAGATTATGCAATATCAATATGATAGAATGCATTAAGAGCTTCCAAGATTTATTGATGCAAATGTACACATGAAGCCTTTCTTATATAGGAAAGGAGTGAGATAGGCTTAGAGAAGATCATGATAAGTGTCTTAATCCTATCACATGTGACCACTAACTAACTACCTATGAAATGATGAAAATGTAAGATAAGTTCTAGATAAGACTTCTAGAAAAATCTTATACACTAAGTAAACATAACATGTGAATGTGTCCCCTAATTACCTAGTGGAATAAATTACTAGGCACAAGACTTTAATGTTCACATTAACACCCCCCTTAAGTGTAACTTAGGGAGAAGGTTATTATGCAAATGATTCAAATATGAAAAGATAGATCCTGGCTACTAGGCCATTTTAGGTACCCATGTTCAAATGCAATGAAAGCTCTCACAAACGGATAAAAGGAGAAAACTTAGTGGGACAAAACTCCCCCCTAAAAGAAGAACCCCCTAGAATATGGAGAGAATAGAAGAGAAGGACTAAGTGGCCCCTGGGAAAATATCCAATGATAGATGCTTGAAGCTAAATGGAGAAGATAGTCCATGATCATCAAAAAATGTTCCTCCCCTTAGGAAGAAACATAACCAAAGGTGTATGCACACTATCTTGCAAGTCCTGAAAGGAATATGTAGGAACAAAGTGTAGAATGTATGAAGTATCTAAAGTTAGCTCAAGTATCCCCATGATGATGTTGAAAGCTATCACAATAAAATTAGGTGTTCTAGGCCACATTGTTGAAGCTAAAAAAATAGAATCTCCTAGAGACTAATTTATAGCATAAGCTAAAGACTCAAATATCTCCTCTAAATAATTCTCCTCTAAATGTTGATTCAAAGTATCCACACTCATGTCAAACTAAAATGAATGACCATGAATGAGAGGGTCAATTTTTTCCCTCACAACAACTAAAGAAGTATCAAATTCATCAA
The DNA here is from genome assembly GCA_007258455.2 of Sequoia sempervirens. NCBI lineage: Eukaryota > Viridiplantae > Streptophyta > Pinopsida > Cupressales > Cupressaceae > Sequoia > Sequoia sempervirens. The sequence continues at coordinate 206,432,806 of VDFB02281492.1, forward strand.
AGAGAAGATGAATACACTCAATAGTGTCTCCCAAATTTGCAATATGTGTCTCTAAAAACAAGTCTAAAATACCTATCAAGAGAACATCCCAAGCTGAGTTAGGAAGACTATAGATATCCTGCTACAAGAAGTCATTGGAAGATTTTGAAGAAGTAACTCTAAACTCTGAAGTAGAAATAGTAGATGCAAGGACAAGAGAGTGGACCTCAAAGAGAATATGTATGTCCTCAACAGTATCATCTAGATTTAAGATGGACTCTACAAACAAACAAGAGATGTTTGGTAGAAATTGTCCCAATGGTCTGAATCTAGAAGACATAATCGGTCCTGCTATAATGAATCAATGGAGGATCTCAAAGAAGTATCGCTGGAATCTAAATCTACAATAGGTGATGTCGATGTAATCTCAACTTGAGGATGAGAAGCAAGACGAGAAGTCTCTATGTCATTTGAACATTCAAGACGTTCATAATACTTAAGCTCCTCTAAAGTATCATCATCATCTGGTATATTATTACATCATCAAGTGGAATGAGGTAATCTACAACATGATCATTTGGGAATGGAGAAAGAAGAGGGTCTCAAAATATCTCCAAAATATTATTCCAAACTGTGTGGGGACATTCAATGCCCACTATAGCTAATAGAATGTCACAATCATTATGAAAACCAATTATTCCTATTACATGATAAATTCTATTATGCCAAACATTCTTCTTATCAGGTGTGTCTGGCTCAGGCATGAGTCCATAAAGGTAAGGAAAAAGTTTTAGCCATCTGAGATGGGTTAGAATTCCTTTCTTCCAAGACTCATAATTATCCTTATCCAAAATTATCATAGAAGGATGAGTAGAAAAACCCATGATACAATCCTCAAATGATTACAAAGAAACATAAAAAAAGAACACTAATACACTCTCACCCTTTTCACTAGTATCAAAGATCACCCCCAAATATTATAAGGTTGGCACTTTATAAATTAATGCATTTACAAAGCCTTTTCCAAGATACAATGCTCAATAGGCGCAAAATAACAAAAAAATACAAATTCTGATACAAAATGAACCCGAGACAAAATTTGGAAAAATTAGCCTTATGGATGTGTAGTGCTCTTCAAGACCTTTCCAAAACCTATTTGTTTCCAAAAATCAAAGCACCAAGGCGAAAGTTATGGCATGTTAAGAAATTAAAACAAGACAACTTCAACCTGAAATATCTGCTACAAAATGGAAAAAAATCTTCTCAATACCTTTGTGGATGAAAAGTGCTCATCTCTAGCTTTTTGACAATATTTTATTTGCTGAAATCCAACACCTATAGAAAAAGTTATGAATTTTCAAAAAATTGGCTGAATTTAGCCTATAGGAAACATGTTTTCTAGTAAAAAATAGTTTTCTTGTTTGATTTCTAAAAGATCTTTTCACAATGAGTAGAAAATAATAGAAACCCAGAAATATTTTTATGAGAAGAAGAAAAACTAGAAATGGATTTTTGATCCAGCAAGTAGAAGATGAGAAAATGAATTCTTTTTGACCTTCAACTATAGAAAAATGACATGCGATGTGTTTTGGGAAGCAATTTTATTTATATCTAGTTAAGATATGAAAAATATAAAAGATACCCAGATGAGATTTTGGTCATGGCTACAAAACCCATAAATTGTTTTTCTTACAAATGAGTGGAAGCTAGAATTTTGAAGCAAAAAAGAAAATGGTTCTAGTGAAAAATGGTTTTCTTCAAATCCCCGCCTGCAACTATGTCAAATGATCTCAAATTTGGAGGAAACAAAAGCCAAATCTAACTTTTTCGAGCCTTTAGATGCATTGGAACATTCAAAAACATTGCCATTATATCCAAAAATGCTACAATCACCCGGATCTCACAAAACACATAAAAAATAAATAGGTTATTAAATCTTTGCAAACCCTTTTTGATTCTCCAGAACGTTCAAGAATGAAAAAGAAGAGCATATGGGAATTTACAAGATTTTTACAAGAAGCTCAATCTCTTAATCACAAATCTAAGAACTTAGATTTCTCAAGACAAAACCTCTAATACCATGTTAGAAATATGAAATAGATTGAATAACCCAAAGAACTTTATAAGAGAAAATCAAAGCTACATAAATTGTGTAGTGTCCCTCCATCTGTGATATCGTCGTATTGTTTTCAATTGTGGGAGATAGGGTATCATTTGATTTTAATTTTTTTTATTGTTATCTCTTTGATTAAATAAATACTACTAATAATTTATTTAGTTTAAATAAATTAAGGTGAAAATATTTTTTAAAATAAATATATTTTATTATAACTAAAAGAAAGATTAAATTATTAAATATTTATTAAATATTTAATAGTTGATCTATTTGGTTCATATATTAAAGAGTCAATTATAAAATAATGAATAGGGGTAGTGGCTGGCTTACAATCGTAACTGATGGAAGTGCAATGATTTGCTGATGGGAGTGTAAAAGACACCATCAAAGAAATTATAATAAGTGATAGAAGTCGAATGGTTCCCGAAGGGGAGTGGAAAAGACACCATGAAACAAATTATAAACAAGAATTATTTTGGAGGATAGGGGGAGGGAAGCTTGGAATCGGGCGGACAGTGTAAACTTGGTGGTCATCATCACTATGAAGTTTGTAACTCATGGGAATTCGATTAAGGTCAGATCTTAACTTTATTCTCTTGCACCTTTTGAAGCCTTCGTAGTATTCTTACCTTTGTCGTGACTTGGAGTAGCCGATTTCCATTGACTGTGATTTCATACATGGAATGATTCTATCTTATATCGATGTCTATATTTTGTTATGTGTCTCAGATGTTCATCAGTAATTTCGTGTTCTTGAAGATTTGTGTGTTAAAAATTGATGAATCTGCCTTGCCCTCGAAATTCTTAACAGTTCGAGTGATGGGTATTTGATTTACTTGTGAAACTATCAACCCTTATTACTGATTTTAGCTTAATGTCCATACATTATTCTTGCCTTAAGGGAAGTTCTTGATTCCAGTTATTACCTTATTAAGTTTCATGCAATTAAAGCTTTGAATTTGTCGACGCTTCGTGAATTTCCTCGCACCTGCTAATCGAATCTTATTTGAAAGTTTTCTAAATTCTTCCATGATATAGCATTTGTACGTATCCTACAGTCATAACATTCGTCTTTGGCATTCTAGAAAATAGATCGCTGTCTAGAATAAGTTTTAAAGTTTGAATAATCTCCTTGATTTTGTTAACAATCCACCACAACTGCAACACTTGAAAACAAAATATTGTCATAGTATAAATAACCTCCCTGAATCCTCAGCAATCTGCTCAGCTGCGCACTTGAACTTAATAAGAAGTTTATAGATTTAAATAAACTGCTTGATTCTGCTGGCAATCTATCACAATTGCAGCACTTGAAAATAAATTTATCTCCCCAAACTGCAAACTGAGCGCGTCTCTGGAAACTTGCTACCAAATAGAAATGCGTCTAGTTCAAAAAGAAAAGGTTGTACATTAATTCTCCTTCTCTTAAGTCACATTTTTTGCACCTTACCTTTCTCCTTCTCTTCTGTCTTATGGATATCATGTGAGAGTTGATAATAATGCAAGTAGATGGCGATATTTCCAAATTCCAATATTCATTTTCTGATATACTTGGCAACCTGTCTCTGTTACGTCATTTAGAGTGGAGGCATTGTACAGAATTAAATAGTCTCCCTGAAACCATTGGCAACCCATCACAGCTATAGCTTTTAGACTAGCAAAGGTGTAGAAACTTAAATAATCTCTTTGATTTCATTATTAGCCGGTCTTAGCCATCGCACCTGATCATGATTGGAAGTTTAAACGTTTAAATAATCTCTGGGGAAATGGATGAGGGTAGTTCTATAATGAAAGACTAAGGCGAACTATGTGAAAGGCATATGAGAAACTCTTGGACTTGCTAAATCCTATCCGCTCCAGATCCATCCTATCTTAAATGCTTTTGAAAGATGATCTATCTCTCTCATTAGAAAAGACAAAATCACGCCTCTTGTCTTGTGATGTTCCGATGACCGAATGCTAGCGATGGTAGAAAATGTGAGTATTGTTGTTTCATTAGATGAGCCACTTCTCGAACCATCAACAACTGTTGCAGATGCTTTAGGTCAAATGGTAAGCCTTAAACACAAATAAAATCTTGGTTATTGAGTGGGGTTCAATCATGCCTTTCCTTGTAAATATATATATACTCATATTACAATTTATACTTCACATAAGTTATCATTGAGTATAATTTACATTATAGTTTACTGTCAAAAAAAGAATTGATTTAAGCGGCTTTGTCAAGGTAGTAATTCTAGCGTGATAGGTAAACTATATTATTAACATTCCCAGGATTTTGGACGTTGAGAATACACTGCTACAAATTTAAATTCTCTTATATAATGGATATAAATAATCTAGATCACATGATAACTGAAAATCAAATAATATTAAGTTTTGATTAGCTGATGTATTTGAAAATGTAACCAATAAAGAGTAGTCGTCATTGCTAGGGTTGTATTAAATGTTAGACAGGCTAGCATTGTTAACATTTCAAAGGCACTGATTATTGGTATTGCACAATTATAAAATAACAGTCATCAATCTGATAACCATTAGAAAGGAAAGGTTTATTTCACATCCATTGATATGTTATCTATAAGCTTTGAAAAGCTTCTATAAATTATTAGTAAATAAATGAATGTAATAAGGAACCTATGAATTCCGAGAAGTGTGTTAGAAAGCTTCTTTAGTTTATGAGATATTTGACAAGTCTGAATTCAGGATTGTATAATTATCTCAAGAGATAATTAAAAATAAAAAAAATAAATAAAAATAAGATGAAATATTCTATGTGTTTATTATGTGAAAATTATTTTAAATTCATATGAGAAAAGAATATTTTTGGCCTTCTTAGATAATTTATTGTGTTTAAGTAATGTTGAAGAAATGGTTTTGAGTGAATGATTTTTCTAAAAGGAAATGTTTCAAAAAATAATTATGTAAGGTGTAGTTAAATTAGGTGCAACAATTAATTTAAATAGAAGAAAGAGAATGATTAAATAGTTTAGATGATTAATTGAGTAATATTAAGGAGGTTCTTGAATTATATCATCGTAAAGTTATTAACTTGTTTTATATAAAGGAATTAAGTAATCTTGAAAAATAAGAGAGTGATAGAATTAGGAATGGAGATTGTTATTTAAGAGTAACAGTATAATGTGTAAATTGGAATATATTTGTTTTAATTTGTGTTTGGAAGAGTATACTTGTGATTAGTGTCTTATGGCTTAAAAACATCATATTATATCTTCACTTCGCAATATTGTGATATCTTTAAATGTTGGAAATGATTGATCTTTAAAATAATGTTCTTTTTAGATTGTTTCAATTTACTTCTTATTGAATGAATGGATATATTGTATTTGAATGTGTGGTTTTATGGATTGTTTTGATAGACCCTTTCAATGTGACTTTTCATGAGTTGATTTTGAGTTGGAGATTTTCTCTCATTTAATTTATGTTGCTATTCATTGGGAACCCATATGTTTTCTTTTGTTCTTTACCCTAAGTGGTATTGACATTGAGCACTGAGAAGAATGGATTAATGACGAATCACACAGGCCCTTGCAATTATTGTTGTCGCCTTTTGATGGGGAAACCCTAGTGTAAAATTTTTGCGATACTCCAGGCTTTAAGATGATTGTCACCGATGTTCTCTTTATGTGCCCTTGATGTGGCAAGTGTGTTTTGGTTTCATGATTTTGAAAGGGTTGTACGAGAATTGTTGATACTTTGATTATGTATTTATAGCAAGATGGGTAATGCCTCACATGCTTCTCTATTGTGATATAATATTCTCGTTATGTTGTACAACCCTTGGTTTCTTGGTTTTGGCGTTGTTGCCCTAGGCGGATCCTCAGGGACCGGGTGCCCCCTCGCTTAAAAGTGGAAGGGCACCGTGATGTTCCACGAAAGTGAGTTAGTAATCAAGTGAAAACCCAATAATTAACTTAGGAGGGTTGGGTAGGGTCTCTAGGGAGAGTGGCTCCTTGTGGGGGTCAGCGCCCCGTTTAAGGGGAAGGGCACAAGATAACCCACGAGTGAGTTAGTAATCAAGTGAAAACCTAATAATTAACTTAGGAGGGTTGGGTAGTAATATCATTATAAGATTAAAAAAAAGGGATGCCTCATTTTCATTAGCACTTTCGTAGGCTAATGGAAGGCTGAGAAGGCCGTGGTTGGCAAGGTTGTGACCTCATCTTCACGAGAGGTCTATGGCTCCGCATGAGTCACCCTATGGACCGATGCCTCCAGTTGGGAGGAAGGGCACATGACAGCCATAGATGGGACCGGGCGCCTCCAGTTGGGAGGAAGAGCACAGGACAGCCCATGGACTATGCGATGACACTCTCCCCTAGTTGCCCAGTGTTTTACTTTATTGTGTTCCTCTGGAAGTATGTTATGGGAGTTGGTTTAGATTGTAGTTGAATGGACTTATATTGATTTATGGATTATTGTTTTGATACATCTTTGGTGTACTTTGTGGTCTTGTATGATCTCATTGATATTTGACTTATGACCTTGTACTCTTTTAGTACTATGATATGATGTTATTGTATTGTTTAATTGTAATTTGGATTTGTATTATGTTTATTAATTCAGTTTGATTTGGAAGTGTTTCATGATCATCCTTTGGTTACTTGTTTACTGGTCATTGCTTTGATTTATGTGATGAGATATATGACTTTAAGTTATTATGTTGATTCTTGGATGTTGTTGATTATGTCATTGTAATCCTTGAGTTTTGTGGTACTTTGGTATGACGTTGAGTCTTGTGGTTCCCTGTTTGGATGTTCCTGAGGTCTCTTCTTGTCAGCTCCTTAGCACGGGGGGTGGGTCTTCGGACCCACGTGGTTGGGTGGAACGTGCTAAGCACCCCATTGGGTCCCCAGTTGAGGATCGAGAGGTGTGGATTGGTGCTGTTGCGGTGACTCCAGAGTTGTATCTGTCTTGGAGCCAGTTATGATATTGAGCATCATGCTATCTTGTGTATGGTTTCCATTTATGTTTGGAAACACTTTTGTATCATTGTACTCCTTGAACATTGTACTGTAATGTAACGTTAAACCTTGTGTGGCTATTGGCCATGGTAGTGTTATTCAATGTGTTGAGTTAATCATGTATATGTTGCATTTGCGTACACAGATGGTTTCTTATCAATGCTTTATCATGTATGTGTTATATTTGTTAATGTTTATTTTGTTATGGACTATATCTTTGACTTTTATTCTTTTTTGTCATTGTGTGGATCTAAGTCTTGTAATGAATCCTCGTGTACCCCAAGGGATGTATGTGCTAATGAATCTACTTAAATGAAATTCATGTCATGACTTAATGTGTATTACATGTATGTTATGCTTACTTTTAAAAAATAAAAATAAAAAAATTGTATAGTGATTATTGTTTATTTGTCCTTTGGGGTTCGCATGACGAGGCGTTACAAATTGGAAAAGCATAAATTTAATGAACATTAGAAATCCAAGAGATTATGCAATTTCAATATGTCAGAATGCATTTAGAGCTTCCAAAATTTCTTGATGAAAATATACACATGAGTCCTTTCTTATATAGGAAAGGAGCGAGATAGGATTAGACAAGATCATGACAAGTGTCTTAATCCTATCACATGTGACAACTAACCAACTATCTAGGAAATGATGGAAATATAAGATAAGTTATAGATAAGACTTCTAGAAGAATCTTATATCCTAAATAAACTTAACATGTGAATGTATCCCCTAATTACATAATGGAATAAATTGTTGGGTACAAGACTTTAATATTCACACTAACAATAAACACTCATCTTAGTAATAATTTCACATTTTTCACATTAAAGGGGTCCTGGCATTATTCTCATGTGATAGCTCATACCATGTAGATTTATCAATTACAAAATGTCAACTTGTAAATAAAAATTTAAGAAATATTCTAGTGATGTTATTCTTATTTTGATGTGACTAGTGGCACCATACAAACTTATTAGGGCCTAATAATTATTCCTATATACACACCCAAATAAATTAAAGAAATTGTAGCTATTATTCAATATAGTGTTGGCCTTGCGAATTTTTTAAGAAATATTTTAATAACAATACATAGTCAATAATTTATTAATATCCCAATGTTATGAATATTAAAAATGATAAGAACATATGTATTTGATTTCATATTAGTGCAATAGACTACAACATACAAAAATAAAATAAAATATTCATAGATTACTATATATGTATATCATATTTCATAAATCATTACATCTCCATTATATTAAAATGTAGTACATACCATCAATATAACAATACATATTCATCTCTTATACAATATCCTCTCATATATTTCTCTCTCTCCTCTCCTATTATAATTTTTTTTTATCTCATTCTTAACCTTTATGTTATCTTTCATATATCTTGCATGCATTCCATAAGTATCTAAAGAAAATTAGAGGGTCTTGTCCCTCATTATGTTAATTCATGGGTATTTCATCCTATAGGTTTTTTAGTTCTATTGCAAGTGTCACACTATCATGTATTTGCCTTATGTTGAATTAATCTTGCTTTATCTTTCTTGGGATGCGTATATATGCTACTGACCTTTAACACCCCCACAAATTCTAATTCTTGGCCTCCATTAGGATTTTGGTTTAAAGTTTTCAACCTAATGGGAGTGTTGTGACTCTATCCTACCAACACACAACAATATGGAATGCAATGACCAACATAAGAATAATTTATTAAGAATACTCGATATAAAAATACAAATATATTATTAAGATGAGAGATTTATTGTATTGTTATAAATTATTTTTAATTGACTAATTTTTTATCTACAAATTCTTAAATCCATATATATTAATCTAATTAAATCATTTTTTTTATTTTAGCAAACCACAAATATAATATTAACCAAGATTTAAGTATGATTTTACTATATTTAATATTGTTATATTATATATTAGTATCTAAATTGACAACTAATCTACTGTTGTTCTTTATGCTCTATGGAAAATAGGTGCATCATTAGTCAATATATTTTTTATAATTTTATAAGCTATTTTTTAATGTACATATCACAAGCACCATCTATAGTGATATGTCTTTATTGTATTCATATAGTTACTTAAGGTAGACTATTTTGACAAATATTAAAGGATAGTTATGGGTATGTGCAGGATCATGATGGGCCAAAAAGTGGTGATATGATGGGTACGTGGCCGATGACTTTTATTTTACCCAAAATTGATGAAACAGAAAGGGTTTTTAAAGGAGATTCTCAACTTTCTACCAATATAAATTATACTTTACTTTGAATTTAATAAATAATTATTATTCATTTTCTATTTGAATTATGACTAAAGTCTTGATTGATAGGTTGATTGAAAAAACATCTATATAACTTTCTTCAAATGGTATCACATTTTTGAATCAAACATGTGTCACATCTCTATGTCACATACTATAGGATTAAAAATAAAAATATGAATTTCATGAAGTTTTTACCAAGTTAAGGTGGTTAGACATAGGATTTTTATATTTTTTAAAATTTGTAATAAAATTTTTTATTTACTTGGAAAAGAATTAAAATCAAATATACACCACATCGGGACATGAGTCCTCTACTTATCTAAAATATTAT
>VDFB02281492.1:206443879-206495268 GCA_007258455.2 Sequoia sempervirens
CAACCTAAATCTATAATCACACATACTATAGAGAAATTTTTTTGGTTTTGGGTGAATGGGGGTTTGATTTAGTCAAACCCCATTTTGGTAATCAAACCTTGAATTGAAATAATGCATGAAAGAGGGAATGAAGAATGGAAGAAGCTATGTTACCACTCAAAAAACCCTTGAATGAAACATTGATAATGGAGATCTTAGGAAATTTGCAACTTGCATGTGGATCTTGATATTTGAATAATGTTTGAAATCCTTGAATTGATCTTGAAACCTACATTACAATGTTAGCTCCAAAAACATGCATGATGCAAGAAGACTTTGACATGATGAATAGATCTTGATTGCTGTTATAAATCTCTATTATATATTCTCTTAAATGCCCTTGATCATAAAATTTTCTATAATTTTTCTCACTTGAATATGCTAGATTGCTTCTTCAAAAATTCTAGGTGAAACTTAGTGAAATAAGCTTGTATTTATAAGTATGTATCCTTAATTTCCAAAAATTCAAATATCACAAGCTGAAATTGAATTATGGATTTAGAAATGATAAAATACCACCAAAAACATAATCTAAATTTATGTCCAAAGGTCTAGGGAAGACCCATTCACCCATGGTCAAATGGGTCCCATGTCCCTATTCTTGGAACACACATTGCTCAAGGTAGAGTGTTATGTGTAGGCATTAATTATTTTTCAGGTTTCCCATTTAGAAAATGTAATTAATTAGGCTTGTAAATGAATTAAAAGGAAGTATTAAGACATAATTAAGCTCAATTTAAATAAGTGTGAAAATGTAAAGGGGTACATTTATCAACACTAAATTAAGACACCATTAAGTCCAATTTAAAGTAGGAGGGAACAAACAAGTGAGAAAATATAAATGATTACATTTTTTGACACTACAAACCCAAAATAGGTTTTGAATAAGGTTCCACCACCTTTTTCTAGCCATTTTTTCCCCAATTTAAATATAGTAGTGTTGAAATTTTAACATTTATAAATTTAAATTCATTTGTAGGCTTTTGATAATTAATTTTGTTAAAAATAAACTAATACATATAAATACAAGAATTTCTATCCATATGAAATGCTAAACATTTTATCAAGAAATTAAGCATCCTAAAAAAATGACAAGAGCAAAATAAGAAAAATTTACAACATTTATTAGTAGTGAAGATTCATGTTGGTAATGCATCAAGTTTTCATGTGAGTTTATTTTTGTTATGTTAATTTGTTTTGTTGGTACTAAGAACCTCAAGACCTTAAATCAAGCAATGAATTCTCCTTGCATGAGATGAGTACAATGAATTCTATTCATCAAGGAAAACAAAGTTGAGTGGTAAGTTGTAACACTTATCACTTTATTATTCTTTTATCCATTTGCTTCTACCCAATCGAGGGTAAGAACTCTTTTATATTATCGTATCCATTGTTGAGGTGAAAACACAAAATTTGACTTAGGAAATCCCCTATATAACACAAACTTTCTATCCTATCTTTTGTGGATGTGATAGATCTAAAGTAGGTTTGGGAAATGATTGAAGACCTAGTTGTAAGATCAAGCATTCAAGCTTCCTATGTCAAAGAATTAGGGATAGTGGAATTAATCATCAATAAATGAAGTTCTAAAGTTGAGTTTGGAAATGAAGAACCTATCAAATGAGGCCATCCGAGATCTAGTTTCTAATTCCCGAGATCTACACTTCTAGGAATAGGGTACTAGCACCCCTATCCAACCAGTTTGAGCGTAAATTTATAAGAATTGGGAAAATCTAGGAGATGAAAAACAAGCACAAATGATAATATACAATATTGTATTTAGATGACCCAAATGATTATGAGTACAAATCCTTACATATATGGGAAAGGATGATGCAATCCACTTATGAGGTGAATTGACAAGTTCCCCATAACGTGGAAAAAATGAGTAGAAAAGTCTCCTATAGGTGTCAACCTTAGGAAAACTTGGAGTGTGAAAACAAAAACCTTTATGACCAAGTCATCAACCTTGTGCGCCAAGTGTTGAGTGACATTTGAGGCAAGATGGAAAGCCTTCCAACCTTAGAAGGTATGTGCATGAGGTAAACCAAATAACTTGGTAACCTATAGAGGTTTAAAAGGTTGCACATTCAGTTAGACAATATGTTTCCTAACCTCATCAACCTAACTACACATAAGTATAGTGAATAGATTAATTATTCACACTAACAACCCCTTAAGTGATACTTGGGTAGATCAAAAAATCACAAATAGATAGAAATGGTCCCAACTAGAGGCCATGTTAGGTACTCATATACAATCCATTCTCATAAATTGGAATAAAGGAGAAAACCCAGTGGGATCAAAACTCCTCTCCAAAAAGAGAAAGAGAAGGATTTAAGAGCTTCCAAAAACATATGTCCCTTGATGATAGGAATATGATGATGAAGAAAATTTGAGGCATGTAGAAGATTTAAACTCTGTCGATAATGAACTCATTGTTGAACAGTCTGAATAACTGAGAGGGAGGGTGAATCAATTATCATAAAATATTTTATTTTATTTTAATTAATCCAGAGTAGGCTTATATCAATCAGATAATAATCAAATAGATATGAACATGAAAGCACATAACAACACCATGCACAATAGACACCAGAATTTATGTGGAAACCCAAGAAGGGAAAAACCATGGAGAATGATAATTCTCAAATATAAAACATTGGTTAAGGTGACATCGGTTAAGGTGATTTTTACAAAGGCTCACTACAGGTAAGGATCACTGCCGGTTGGGCTCACTACCCGACTATTACAACCAAAGATAGAAAAAGACTCACTGCCAAGTTGCTCACTGCAGGTAAGGCTCACTATCAGTGGGATCACTGCCCAATTAAAACATCTAATTACAAATGTGTGAACCCCAATCCCAATACCTGCAAAACAATAAGAACAAACACATTAGATTAGAAATTGCAAGCAAGAACAAGGATTCCCCATGAAATCCATTCACAAAGTTCAAATTAGGAAAAAAAGCAATGAAGAACACAATGAAAATAACAAAATAGATATTGAATCCTAATTAAACTAGCAAACTTATGATCCCATGGGGGAATTGGTGCCAATTTGATGTGAAAATTGGACCTTTCCCAATTCCTATGATGTAAGCTTGATGTGTTGATGATAATTGATCCAATTTGATGAAGGATGGTGAGTGATCCAAGCTAAAAACCTGTATAACCTAGCTAAGATTCAATGATGATGGATGGAATTTGATAGATATTTGAGCATGGTAACTTTGCATAATTTGTGGATCCTCAAATGAGGAATGAAGCCTCTTATTTATAGATGAGATTGAAGGATGAATGTACAAATTTGAGAAATGTGGGACTAACATTCATCCAATGGAAATATGCCACTTGTCAACCTATGAGTGGATGGAGGATGTTCAAGTTTTGAGGATTGTGCCAATAAATGCCTATTTTTGAATTTTGAATTTTGTTGAAATGACTTGCAAGAGGGAAGAAAGAATGCATTAAATGCCACTTGGCTAAAGGAAAAGGACATGTAAGATGGAGTAAATTCCTTGTTGGATGTATATGTCAACTTGGATTTTTGAATTCAAACTTGGAGAATATTCCAAAAAGATGCCTTGTTGAGGAAAATAGAGATTTAATAAATCAATTAAATCTATTTTCATGTGCAAGTGGTAAAAGCTAGAGGATGGGACATGATAGGAGATTAAATTAATCCTTGAGGTTAATTAATTTAATAAAGGGGATTAAGTGATGTGACAAATTTGACTTAGATTTGTGGATTTATTTAAATCAAATATGAGAGGAATGTGATAAGAGATTAATTAAATAAAGATTTTGATTTATTTAATTAAAAGAGACGATGTTAGATTAAATTAAATAAGGTTTTAATTTATTTAATTTAATAGATAGAATTTAGAGATTTAATCAAATAAAATTAATTATTTAATTAAATAGGATAATTAGATCAAGATGATTAATTTAATTATCGAGAAGAGGTGACTTAATTAGATAACTAATTTATTTAATGAAGAGAGGAATATTGATGAATTTAATCAGATAAGGGGATTTGATTAAATGGTTAGACCGAAGGATGATTCAGGATGAAACGATGTTAGTAGTCAGGATTAGATGCACAATGTCAATCGGTACATTTTACGTGTTTACATTTTTCCCCTCTTTGAAGCGATGCACTTGTTGTGTTGGTTCAAAGAATAATCGATCTCGATCAAAGCCAAAAAAAATTGCTTTTTTAAAAAAAATCTTGCCCCACTACTACCTGGTGAGAGAAAAAATGCCAATATATTGCCCCCTCGAGAGATTGGACAAAAATTTCAGTTTTTGGGCGATCTCACGAAAAAAGAGGACAAGGTTCCCGACAGGTCCAAAAAGGCTCCAGCAGGCCAAAAATGTGTTTGAACGCAATAAAACGATGTAAAACAGGCCTCAACTAGACAAAAATAGCTTCAAGGGTCCAAAACCCTGGCAGGATAGCCAATTAGGGTGAAAAAACCCTAATTTTTAAGATTAAAAAGGCTCCGAGGGGTCACTTTCAATTCATTTTCACATATAACCACCTAGCAACTTTGAGATTTGAGCTTTGAACTCCTGACAATATGGTGCAACAATAACTTCTGATGCACATTTCTGACTGAGTCTAGACGTACCAACGGCCACCCGACATTGGGGCACCGGTAAGTGATCCTTACTTGAGCTTTAATTTTTGTTTTTAGCCTTCATTTAATGTTTTCAAAGTCAGTCTTTCTGCAGCGGTGCTATATAGCACCGCTTAGAAATCAAATTGTACCACTCGGTGTCAAATTGCGTTGTGGCGGTGGAGTTTGGAGTTTGAAAATAAACTCCAAACTCTGACACTGAGCTCGTGGCTAGCAGGGTGATTTCTAAAGTGCGTCGTGGTGGTCCTTTATCTTTTCAAACTGCGCCGCTGGGAAGGAAAGTGCACTGCGGTGGTGCGCTTTCGGCCTTTTGTGCCCTAGCATTAGAGTTTGATTAAAAATCAAACTGCGACACCTTCACGGATTGCGACGCTGGAGTGGTTTCTTGGATGCTTGGTAAAATATTTTTCAATTTTTTTTAACATGATGACCCTTCCTGATGCAGGATGCGGCAAGGGAGCTCTACTCCCAAGAGCACAGGTCGCGAGATCTGTTCGGTTACTTGCGGGACCTGAGCGACAGGGATCATGATCAACTTCGGGACATGGGGTTGTGGTATATCGCTTACCCAATGCCCATTCACACTCACCTCGGGATGATATCAACGCTTGCCGAGAGATGGCATAACAAGACCTCCTCATTCCATCTTCCCACTGGCGAGGCCACCGTCACCTTGGAGGATGTTTGGCACATCTTATGATTGCCGATTCATGGTCAGCATGTCATTTTTGACATAGATGAGGGGCGGGATGCCTGCCACAGAGTCCTCACCATGGAGGACATTGTCATTTGCGAGGGGCAGATTGAGCTCGAGCGACACAGGGCCCTGGCACCTCCCTTTCGCTTGGTTGTTGCAGCGGTTATTTCAAGTCTCGTTGCCCCAGATAGATGAGGCTGATATTTCAGTCCTGGTTGGGGACTTTGTTGGGAGTGCATGGTTCATGAAAAACCAGTCCATTTTGCTTCACGAGATCTTCACGAGTACGTCTACCTCGATGGCAGAGCACTCAGAATAGGCATGACCCTTCTTCACGTATGGGCGTGGGAGCACATTGCTGTCCTTTGGCCACAGATTGTTACAGTTCTGATGGGGGTTGATAATCCCCTTGTATGGTGCTACAGAGGTGGTGTGTCCTTCACATACACGGGCGAGCATGGGATCCCCTATTGGAGGAGAGTCCTGGATGAGATGTAGGTATTCATATGGCATCTGTACCTTGGTCAGCCCAGATGGGCCGACGATGCTCATCAGATGTTCTATGCCCGCTAGGACTGCTTCATGTAGGGGCGAGAGCACACCATGATTGAGAGAAATTTTCCCGAGCGCGTGCAGCGTCAGTTCGATGAGCCCCAGGATCGGCCAGACGATGATTATGTGGCCTTATTTTCTCGCACCATGTCATAGGTTTCATGGGGGTGATACATTCCTACCTCAGAGGCCGTGGAAAGTTTTAGACAGTTGGTGGCTTGACCATGGGCTTATGATCAGGGGCCTGTGGATCTAGGCATGACACAGGCATATAGGGATTGGTTCCGACCTCCCCTTCGTTTGACTATTGCAGAAGCAGTCCTCGATCGGTGGAGGGTGAGAGGCAGAGGGGGAAGACGAGGATGGAGGGATGGTGTATGATAGGATCAGCTAGCCGGGCCTCCAGTTTAGCCAGATCAGGTTGACATACAGATGCAGGACCAGCAGTAGGTGCCGATAGGTGCACCACCATAGGTTGGGGGCGAGGATCAACCTTAGGTACAACCTCCACAAGCACAGCCAACAGTGCAGCCAACAGGGCAGTGGATCCTCGAGATACTTTGATTGTAGACTACAAGATCAAGTGCAGACTTTGATAGGGGAGAGAGATCAGGATAGGATCGAGAGGGATCAGATCAATTTAGAGAGGGATCAGGCCATAGTGCAGAGATAGGCTGTAGAGTTACAGGCAGCCACAGAGCTAGGCCGAAGACAATAGTTGGAGAGCATGGCAGCCTCTTCCTCTCAGGTTACAGTGTCCATTCGGTCCAACAGGGATGCCCTCCGAGAGAACAAGTACTACTAGATGCATTATCATGAGACTGTACCAAGAGCAACACGGGTCCCAGAGTACTCGCAGTGGACCAACCATAGACTAGCAGAGGGTCACAGTGACAGAGGTGAGGGCAACATATAGGGGGGTAGACCTTGATCGAGATGATACTTTTTTGTGCCGTATGGGCTCCTTTTTGATAGCCCGATGGGACTTTTTGTACTGATTGACATATATATACAGTGATTCGATTATTTTGTACTATGACAGTTACATTATTGATGATATATATGAGCCGATGATTTTGATATGATGTGATGTGTACCATTTATTTATGCATGTATGGATGATTCTATTTCTATATGTTGTGCAATGATGTATTTATGGATTCATTTATTTCTGATGATATATGCATTATGTAATGATTATGACCTAACAAATCTATATTATGTTGATGAAAATGGTGATGTGATATGTGATATGGAATGTAATATGCAAAATGATATGGTGTATACTATGCTTATAAAATGTTTATGAAATGTATGTACGTTTTGTATGTAATGGATTTTTATGTTCCTATTTATGCTTATAATGATGTGGAATGGTTTATGCAATGAATGATTATGATGCTATTTATGAGATGATATGGATGATTACTGGATGATATAATGCAATGTGAATGCGATGGTCATTTTTTATATGATGATGCAAATGAGATGGTGTTAAGATGCTTAGAATAACAAATATTATCCTAAACATATTAAATGATAATGTATGTATGTGATGCATTTACAGTGATGCAATGCGATATACAAAATGATATGTTAATGCAAAGTGGTATGATGATGCTTTATGCAAAATGAACGTAATGTGTGAAATGACTTTATGATGCTTATGCGAGTATGTATGCAATGGATTATCTATAATGCTTATGTACCTATTATGTATGATTATGTAGTAGGTGGTAATGTGAAATGGTTATGAAATGCAAATGAATGTTATGCAATGATTGATGTGATGAATGCAATGTAATGCAAAGAATGGATGCAATGCAATAAAATGGATGCGCTTATCTATGAAGAATGCCTATAATAACATGTTTATATGATGATGGAAATGCAATGCATGTGTTTCCTATATGATGTGTTTATGCAATATGCTAATGATTTGTGGATGTAGGATTGATGAAGATGATGGTGATGATGATGATCAACTGTCATAGTACCTTGTTAGTGCAGTGAGCAAGAAGAGAAGAAGTCATTTCAACAAGACACAAGATGATGAAAATGAAAAATGATGATGATTTATTGCCGAGGAATTAGAATTTTTAAAGGGCCAATTTCCTTATGTTTGATAACACACATGGTACGATGCATCAAGGTATATAAAACTAGGATGGCGTTGTACCTAGTGTGATGGAGTTTGACTTGACAAACATATAGGAGTATCCTTGTTCACACCTGACATACAAAAACCTTGCTAGGATGCACTTTAGAAGTTTCAAACACCTCGGACCAAAACATAGAAAGGTATAACCTATCAATGCAATAGTCAACAAGCTGCCCAAAACCTCCTCCATACATACCTAACAAAGCAAGTATTCACCAAGGTTATATTACAAGAATGTCCAACAAGCACAACTGACAAAAGATAATGATCATTTCCCCATTCCTATTTCTCTAAATCCTCTTGTTCGGATATCATCGAGAAGTCCTTGGAATGAGTATAATAAGATAAGTCAAAAGATAAAGACAAAGTAAATAAACAAGTTGATGTTCTTCAATACTGCTAACCAAAAGGGGACGCGTTTTTAAGGATAAGAACCAAAACTATTGCCAAAAGATAATGCCCATTGTAGGAAGGATTCATCCTAGGACATGTTAGTGGATGACGGCACGCCTTTTTGTTTATCCTAAGTGTTCTTTCGAATGATTGATATGGGACCAAATGGGTGATAGGTTATCGACACAAAGAGTTGACCAACTTGTTTACGCACTGACTTAGACCTAAGACTTGACGTTTTGAGTTTTCACTTTTAACCTGCTAGACTTATTTATGATTGTCTTACCAAAGATTGAGGATGATGATCGTTTATTATGAGTGATGTTATTGTGGGTGCAAGCGAGATGAGATGGATGGATTTTTTTTTCAAATATTTGGATGTTTTTGATCTTTTTGAGATGTTTTTTTGAGGTTGTTTTTGGTATTTTTTGAGATTTTGCAAATGTTTTGATTTTTGATTTTTGAATGTTTTGGGGTTTTCCAAGATTTTGACCAAGAGACTAGCCTAAAGACCTACCCTAGGGGCTGATCAACAGATTAGCCTTGCCTACGTTATATACGCAAAGACCATGTAGTTCGATTGAAAAGTTGACCGATTTATAGATGACAATATACATGATGAGATGTCAGTTTATTAAGACAAACTTTTAAAGGACTGACCTAAGTGTCTCAGGGGATGATCAAGGATCAACCTTGCCTACGTTCAAGGCTCAGAGACCTGTAGTTTGACAAGATGACTTCATTTTTGACTGTTAACCTATTTTTGGGATTTTGATATGTTTTGATGTTTTTGGATTTTCTAATGTTTTAGGACTTTAAGGATATACACGAATCTGATTCAATGAGAACATGCCTCCAACATGATGCAATAGACTACTCCGATAAAGGCAAGACAAACTGACCTTGAGGATGGGCCAAGTAGTACTAGGAGGGATCATGATACAAAAACAAGACCAAGCTATGATGCAAATGTGGGTGGATGAGTGATGGATGGAGATTTGAATACGATGGATGATGGAAATGTAATGGATGGAGGATGTAGAACAAGCCATAAAGATCTTGGTGGATGGAAAGTGCTTATTTACACAAGGTGCCTGTTTGCCAGGTTTTCACCAAGGTACTTGTCCAAAGTGCCACCGAAGAGGTTTTCACTAGAGGACGATTTTTTCTCTTTACTATTTTTGATCCTTTTTCTGATTTTTTTGGATTTTTTCTTTTTTTCTTTTTTTATTGTCACCAAGATGCCTGTTTTCCAAGTTTTCACCAAAGTAACCATTTTTTTAGGACATTTTTTGATTTTTGATTTTTTTGGTTCTATACCTTGAAATATTTAGGCATAAATTTTTTGAGATGAGAGCTATTCATGGGCTCTTGCAGAGGTTCCCCTTCGGGTGTTGATAACTGATATGCCCCTAACTTATAAGTTGTTGTGATAACGAATGGTCCCAACCAATTGGGTTCAAATTTTCCTTTGCTGCTTGGGTTTGGGACATTCTTCTGATTCTCCTTCAATACTAGTTCTCCGACTTGGAAAGTCCTGCTTCTGATTTTCTTATTATAGCTCCTTTTGAGTCTATTTTGATAGACTTGCAAATGATTCAAAGCATCTATACATTTGCTCATCCAGAGCTCCAGCTCATTTAGTCTTGATACTCGGTACTCTTCATCCATGATGAGGTTTTGCAATGATATCCTGAGTGATGGGAGATCGATCTCAATGGGGAGTACTGCTTCTGATCCATTGACTAGGGAGAAGGGGGTGGCACTGGTAGGTGTGCAGATGCTGGTTCGATAGGCCTAGAGGGTAGGATTAAGCTACAAATTCCAGTCATGACCTACATCATTGACTATTTTCTTGATGATTTTTAGAATGGTTTTGTTTGTAGCTTCTGCTTGGCCATTTCCTTGGGGATAGTATGGGTTGGAGAAGCGATGTTGGATTTTGAATTTTTCACATAAGTCACAAACCTCTTGATTCTTAAATGGTGTCCCATTATCTGAGATAATGGCTTGTGGAACACCATAGTGGCAAAATGAGATAATTCAGGATGAACTTTGAAATCTGCTTCCTAGTTATATACGTCATGGGTATGGCTTCCACCCACTTAGTAAAGTACTCCGTTGTGGTTATGATGAATTTGTGGCTGTTAGATGAAGTGGGTGTGATTTTTCCAATGAGATCAAGTCCCCACTGTGACAAGGGCCATGGTGTGACGATAGGATGAAGCTCTTGAGCTAGAGCATGGATGAGGTCCCCATGCTGCTGACATTGTAGACACCTTTTGGCATATTTATGTGCTTCTCTTTCCATTCTGGGCCAATAATGCCCCATCCTTAGCAGTTTATTGGCTATGGTCATTCCACTCGAGTGTGAACCACATATACCGTTATGTAGTTCAGTTAGAGTAGTTAACACCTCCTCAACATTTAAGCAACACAGTAGGGTTCCTTCTATGCTTCTACGATATAGGGTATCTCCTAGGATGACAAATATGGATTCCTTTTTTACAAAGGTTCATTTTAGGTTTGAGGGTAAGTCGGCGAGTATGACTCCTATTCGAAGGTATGTGTAAATGTTGTGGTACCAAGGGTCACCGAGACCAACGATTTCACACATGAATTCTGATTCTGGTACCTCGAATGCGGGCACGAGA
The DNA here is from genome assembly GCA_007258455.2 of Sequoia sempervirens. Taxonomy (NCBI): domain Eukaryota; kingdom Viridiplantae; phylum Streptophyta; class Pinopsida; order Cupressales; family Cupressaceae; genus Sequoia; species Sequoia sempervirens. The sequence continues at coordinate 206,455,024 of VDFB02281492.1, forward strand.
AGCTGCTCTATCAGGAATTCATATTTTGGAACATTGTGGGGGATATCCAATAAGGATCCAATTGTTGCCATAGCGTCTGCTGCTCTGTTGTTGGTTCTAGGAATTTTCTCAAATGTAATTTCGATGAAGGATTCTTTGAGGGTCTCCACCAATTTCTTGTATGGAGTGAGCTTGTTGTCCTTGGTCTGGTATTCATCATTCACTTGATTTATTATCAATTGAGAGTCTCTGTATACTTTGAGAGCTATAATGTTCCACTGCACTGCTATTCTAAGACCTATGGTTAAAGCCTCGTATTCCGCAATGTTGTTGGTGTAGGGAAATGCCAGTTTGTAGGACCTTGGTATGCAATCCCCTTGTGGGGTGATAAAGAAGACACTGACTCCTAATCCATGCTATGTGTATGAGCCATCAAAGTATAGTTTCTAGTGGTCAGCTACATTGAGATTGAAAATAGATTCATCTGGAAACTCTGAGATGAGAGGATTCTCTGAATAGATTGGTGCTTCTGCAAGCTAGTCTGCGATGACTTGGCCTTTAATTGCTATTTGCTCCACATATTCAATGTTGTATTCTGATAGTATCATCACCCATTTGGCCATTCTTCTTGTGAGCATTTCCTTTGACAGTAAGTACTTGAGAGGGTCGATTTTGGCGATGAGTTTTATTTTGTGTGCCAACATGTAATGTTTGAATTTCTGTGATGCAAACACTATAGTGAGGCATGCTTTCTCGATGAATGAATATTTTAGCTCATGCCCAACCATTGTTTTTCTGATGTAATATATATCCCTTTTTGTTCCATTTTCGTCATGTTGAGCTAGGAGAGCTCCAAGGGCTGTTGCTGTTGCTGACACGTAGAGAATCAATGGTTTTCTTGGGATTGGTGGCATTAAGACTGGTGGTGTTAGTAGATATTCTTTGATTTTATTGAATGCCTCTTCACACTTGGTATCCCATTTGTATGCTACTCCCTTGTGGAGTAGATGAGAAAATGGGTTATGTTTGTCCACTAGTTATGCTATGAATCTTTGAATGGATTGGAGCTTGCCTTGGAGACCTCTCAATTGCTTTAATATTTTTGGTGCCTCCATTTCAAGGATTGCTTTTACCTTTGCTGGATCTACCTCGATACCTCTCATTTACACTATATATCCTAACAATTTTCTTGATTTTACGCCAAAGACACACTTCTTTGGGTTTAATCTGACCTTGTACTCTTCTAGCCTGTCAAAAATGGCACTTAAGGTTGCTATGTGGTATTTTCTCTTTCTGGACTTGGCTAGAATGTCATCAACATAATCTTCAACCATTTTATGGATCATGTTGTGGAATATCAATGTCATGGCCCTTTGATATGTTGCTCCTGTGTTCTTTAAGCCGAATGGCATCATATTCCAGCAGTAGGTCCCCCATGGACAAGTGAAAGCTATTTTATGTTGGTCCTCTTTAGCTATCATGATCTGATTGTACTCTGAGAATCTATCCCTTATTGACAACATTTCATGTCCAGCTATCATGTCTACGATCAGGTCGATGTTTGGAAGTGGGAAGTCATCTTTCAGACATGCTTTATTCAAGTCTTTGAAGTCTATGCAGATTCTGATGTTCTCATCGAGTTTTGAAATAGGTACCAAGTTTGACACCCATTCTAGATAATCTATCAGTCGGATGAATCCTGCATCTAATAGCTTTTTTAGCTCCATTTTGACTAATAAGGTGATCTGAGGGTGCATTTTTCAAAGCTTTTTTTAACAGGCTTTGCTTCTGGATATACTGCTAAGTGGTGAACCACAATCTCTAGATCAAGTCCTGGCATGACAGCATAACTCCATGTGAAGTTTATTTGTCTCTCTCTTAGGAAGGTTGCTAGGAGCTCTTGTTCCTCTGATAGTAATGATTCTGCATAGAATGTGATATGGGGGGTTTCCTCTATTCCTAGGTTGACCGGATTGCATTTTTCTGCCAAGACTATTGATCTTTCTTGATGAAGAGCTCTAAAAGGAAGATTGAATCCCCCATCCTCGGGTGCCTCAGAGAGGTTTTCATTGGATGTGTCCTTTATTTTTACTTTTTTCTAGTCGAAGAGTGCCACAGTGTGGTTTTCACTCAATGACTTGGATATTATTCTTAATTTTTCACTTTTATGACTGAGGGATTCAATCTTTTTCCCATAATAGGCATGTGTATCTAGCTCAATTATGAACTCTGCTTTATGATCCCCATCTGGAATGTTATCCTATAGTCCCATGAATTCTGAGAGTGCCTCATCCTTTTCGAATGTATCAAGAACTGGTTGTCCTTGTTGGTCGTAGTCGATGAGTTGGGGATATACTAGGCGAATTTCATGATTTTGGTGGTCTGATTCAAAAGATAGGATGCTAATCATGCAAAGAGTGGTATCCTCAAATAGCCTAGGTAAGTTGGTCATGGTATCCTTTTCATCACTACTACTACAGACGTTGGTTATGTCAAATGTAAAGTTATCTATGACACAACTTGTAGATACTGGTAAGCGTAGTTCTGCTGCGGTTGGCTAAGGAGGATTATTAACCGTTCTAACTAGAGGACTTTGGCCACATATGGTTATACTCAGAGGGGTACATCCAAGGCCAATATTTGTTTATTGCTCGCTTCTCTGACATGATAGGTATTATAAGCCCATTGTCGTTTCTCCCAAGTCTTTGGTTTCTATCATAGCCCATTGCGAGCATCATTTGTAGACCCTTGCTTCTGCCATCCATTGGTAAATCAGTTACTGGTATTTCATCTTGATATAGCATATGAGATGGATCTGCCTCAATAACTTCTCGATCAAGATCTCCCCAACTTGTAAATTTGGGATAGTCTTCAGGAGACGTTTGAGATGTGGAGGCTTCATTTATTTGCGAACGTCCCTGTGATCTAGGAGATTGTGGTAACTCTCCTACTACAAAAGCATTATTAGGGAGCTTGTAGTTTCCAAAACCATTATCTTGGATGATGACCTTAATGTCAAAGATGGTGGGAATGGTGGGAGTGGCAGGTGTCTCTGTCACAGAAGTGGATGCGAGAGTGGCAGGATCGATGTATGGCATAGATGGGCCTTCATCATTTTTTGGTACTTGGGGGATTTTATAGTATTTTGCTTCAAGGCTTTTGCAATAGGAGAAGGGTTCGAGATGTCCATGGATGGTAACTTCTTGTCCCTCATGTGTGAATTTCACATATTGATGGAAAGTTGATGCTACTTCTTTCATTGCATGAATCCATGGGCATCCTAGGAGGATGTTATACGGCAAGTCGAGGTCCAAGACCTAACAAGTGGTTTCCATGATAGCAGGCCCTACTTGAATAGGGAGTTTTATTGTACCCTAAGACACCCTTTCTTGATCATCATATGCTCTTATTGTGATACCCTTTCCTTTGTTGATAGAATCCTCTGAGATTTTCAATTATTTGATGAGGTTGAGAGAACAAATATTCAAGCCCGCACCTCCATCCACCAAGACTCTTTTGAATTTTCTCTTATGTACTATGGCTTCTAAGTGGAGCGCATGGTTGTGAGATGGTTGAGCAGGGAAATCCTGGTCAGAGAATGTGAGGAGATTTGGCATAATGATATTTTTGACCATAGCTTGGAATTGTTCTGCATCAAGATCTGCGGGGATAGTGGATGAAGCCAGCGCTTCTTCAAGGATTATCCTATGGGAAGATGAGATTTTTAGCAACTCCATGATGGAGATTTGTGTTGACGTTCTTTTGAGCTGATCAAGGATGTTATATCCATTAGGGACATATCTAGATGCCGTGACTCTATTTGGCTGGGATGATCCTGTGATGGTAACTTTGTCGCCTCTTGTGGTGACTCCACAATCGGCATGGGTGCCTTTGATGGTGATGACAATGTAGTTTTCATCTAGGGAGGTGACAAAAGTTTCATACACATGATTCACATTTGTGTGGGTTCCTTTCCCCTTATCATTGTTATTATTATTCCCTTTATTGCCATGATTAGGCATCAGATTCGTGTATATCTTAAGGTCTTGGTTTCCTGTTGGCTATTCCACGTTTATAATTATTTGATCGATGAGATCTTGAATTATGTTTTTTAGCCTCATACAACTGTTTGTGGTATGCCCTTTGATTTTATGGAAGTCACAAAGTTGATTCTCATTGTACCAAGGAGGTTTGACATCTGGTTCTTGGTAATTCTCATATGTGGGGGCTTTGATGAGTTTTTCGTTTATTAGCTTTTTCATGATGACTTCTAGCAGTTATCCTAGAGTGGTGTACTTTTACTTGGGGTAATTCTTGTTCCTTTGGGGTGGTCCCCTTTGATCATTGAGATTATTGATTGTCAGATTATTGTATTGCTTGATGATTATTTTGGTGTTGGATTTGAATTTGTGGTGCGGGTGTGTTTTGGCGAGGGGCACTAATGACTACCTTGGCATCGACAATACCATCATTAGTGAAATTTTTGTTCCTTTCCCATGTGTGAGGTTTATCCTTGTAATTCGAGGGTGGGCGGTTGTTTTGTTTTTTGGGGTATGAAGTTGATCCCGCAGGTTGAGTCATAAGGGCTCATTCGATGTTGAGTGCCTTGGAGATCAACTGGTCATATGTGGTGATCCCTTGTAACTTGAGATGAAATTCCAAGAGGCCTTCAAGGTTGGATATAATGGTGCAAACTTGTTGTTCCTCAGGCATGGTCCACTTGCTCTGATTGGCCTTAGATCGCCATCGTTGTAGGAATGAAGCGAATGATTCACCCTTACCTTGTTTCAGAGCTAAGAGTTCTTCTAGACTGACATCCATGGCAATGTTGCATGCATAAATTTTAATGAATGCATCTATAATTTCTTGGAATGTTCTAACGCCTGTAGGTAGGTGAGAGAACCATTCCATAGCATGGCTAGCCAAACTCCTAGGGAATAGCCGCATCAGATAAGTATCGTCATATGCGACTTCCATGTAATGAACCTGGAATTCCCTGATGTGATCTTTAGGGTTTCCCATCCCTCTATATTTTTCAAACCTGGGGATCTCAAATCCCTTGGGGAATGGTTTCATCACAAAGCTCCTATCAAATGGATAGGGACACAAGTTGCTTGGTGTTTTTGTGGTTTTCCCTGATTGAAGATTGAGCACTTGTTGCGAGAGCAACCTGATTTGTGCCATTACATCATTTTTTGGATCAGGGGGTGGGATGAAGGTGTTCTAGGGTGTTTCGATTGTGGGTTGGATGGGTGGGTTGTTTGGTGTGTTGTTCGATGGTATTTGCACATTCTGTCGGGCTAGGTATGCTTGCACTTGTTGCTGTATAAAAAATGCTTGTTGTTGTTCTTGTTGTTGCTGCACTAGGATTGCTTGCTGTTGTGCTTGTTGTTGTTGTGCTAGGATTTCCTATTGTTGTGCTTGCTATTGTGCTTGTTGTTGTTCTAGCAACTCTTATTGTTGGGCTATCAATTGGGCTGCTTCTTGATACTCTTGATATTGTTGTATTGCTTGCTGATATGCCTATAGTTACGCTACTTTTTTTTGTGCAAGAAGTTGTGCTTGTGCTTATGCTTGTTGTGCTTGATATTGGGTGTGCACTTGAGCTTGAGCTTGTGCTTGCGCTACTTGTGCTTGGGCTTGTGCGACTTGTTGCACTTGTAATGTAGCTTGGGATGCTTGGGTAACTTTCCCAGCTTGAGTGGCTTGCTGAGCAGCTAGTTGCGCGGTTTTTTATTTTTGCACTTGTAGAAATCCCCTTTGAAAAGTAGCTTGCTGAGCTACTTGCAATGCCATGTTGTATTGGCTTGATATGTTGGAAGTTGGTGGTGGTGGGGGTGGTGATAGATTTTGAATGGCATTTGTGGTGGTGGTGAGCGGTGATGTCGTGTTGGTGATTTGAGTGGTGGATGGTGTTGTTGATGTGGTTGGTCCTTGAGAGACCATGCTTTGAGATGTTAGGGGGGTGGTTGATGATGTCTCTATTTCTTATGTAGTTGTCATCTGTTGTTGCAATATTGATGACAAGTTTTGAGAGTTTGGCATGATGTTTTGATTGGCGTTCAGGATGTTGGTTTGATTGATACTTGGTAAAGGGGGAAGCCCTAAGCCAAGGAGTGGTCTGGATGATGATGTAAATGGTGGAAGAGGTGAAAATATGAGGGGTGTGAGTTCTTGAGAAAATTATGTGGTATCGAAAATGCTCCCAGGTCTGAACATGTCACCTTCCTCTTGCGGATTTGTGAGGAGAGAATTTTGAGGTGTTGCGTGGAAGGATGATGATGATGGATCATTATGGAAAGTGAGAGGAACATACTTATGTAATGGATTTTGGGGTATGTTTTGTTCCAAAATGGTATTTTCATCCAAGTCTTGATTATTAACAAGGGGGTGTGTTTGAATAGCATTGAGAAATGCATTTCCCTTATTAACATTGGGTTGGGTTGGAGCAAAAGATGTTGTGATTTGTGGAATATTTTGGGTGATGCTTTGGGATGGGGGTGTGGATGAGATGGGGATGGTGGATGAGATTGGAGGTAAAGATGTCTCCACTATTGAACTCATGTCAAAATTAGAAGGTAATTTGGCCCCTTGTTTTGCTAGTTCAAGCATGTATAGTGAAGGGTTAAGCCTCATCATGATGTTGACGATCTTATGATTTTCTAGATTTTGGAGAATTTTGGTTATTTCTTCATGCGACATCCCAAAGGTAAGATCTTCTCCTTGGATTTCCTCTTGTGGGTTTTGTGATGATAAGATAGTCAAAGGATTGCTTGATTCGACGGGATTCATTTTGACGTTCATTTGGCTTAGATCACTTGAAGCGGGTGTTTCTTTGTTGGCTTCCATGTTCTTCTTGTATTGAGATCTAGTTTGAACCATAAAAAAGAGATCAATTTTTGAGAATATGGGAGATGAGTCTCTTAATTCTTTGGATTGATCTTTACTTTATGCACAAAAGAGAAAACTTTTAGGATATCTTGAAGATCAAAAGGTGATGTGATGATGATGCAAGAGATGGATGATGTGGATGGTTTGATCTTTTGACAACTCTTGAGGGGGATGCTACACTTTTGGGACTTTTGGATATGTTTTGGATTTTGATTTTGATTTTCCTTTTGGGATTGTCCTTGATTTGATTGATTTTGGTTTGCTTTGTTTGAACAAATAGACCCTAAGATGTTGGATGATTATCTAAGGGGTAGATTTGCTCAAAGGATGATAATTTGAATATGTTTAGGGAGAAGGATGCATCTACCCACACCTATTCAAACAAGATGATAGTTTAACCAAGCATATGCAAAAGGATGCATCTACATATACCTAGCTAAACAAGATGGTTTGATAACTTTGACTAAGCATATTAAAAAGGATGCATCTACACATACCTAGCCAAGGATGATTTGATAAAGATTTCAAGGATTTTGTCTCAAGGATTTGATGATTTTGATTTTTGCCAAAAAGTCTAGCATGAAGGATAATTTCAAGGTTTCTCAAAAGGTGATGGTGAGATGGTTTTTGGTTTGATGTTTGAAGGATGGATGAAAAATATTTTGATTTCTTTTGATCCTAAAGATGAACCTAAAAAAATACACTTTGTTTACCTAAACCTCGGTATTGAATAACATGCAATGCTTCTATAGACCTTTATAACCAAGAAGTTGTTCAATTTGAGCATACATTTCCGGATTTTGAAACAAGGAATTTCGTTTTGGGATTTTGATATCTTTGAAAAATCATGAGGTTTCAACACATGTGAGAGTTCATTTTGTTTAGCTTTTCTTAGTGACTTTATTTTACCACAAACACTTTCTTTGATTAGGTTTTTCAAGCTAGATGTCCAATGTCTTAATTTCTTCGAATCCCACAAAGTATGTTATGTGAAAATTTGATGAATTCAAGGCAAGGGTTACCTATTGTTTAACTTTAGTAGAAAAATTGAGATGTAATCCAAATTTTTAGAAACCTTTAAGGATGTAAATCCCAAGAGCAAGAAATAACACATGAATTGAGTCAATTGTATTTGTCTCCTAAAGGGTTTGAAATTTTGAGGATGATGTTTAAGTGTTTTTTTCCAAGATGATTTCGAACAAGCAAAGCATTTTGCAACCAAGAATAAGTACAACCCTATGGATATGGAAGACAATATTTGTTGGATTCCCACTTGGACAAGTCTAGCTATGATTATCTTTAGTGAATGGTTAGATGCTTGACCCCACTGGCTCCCCTCCATGGCTCATTAGCATCATTCAGGGCAGCCAAGCATCAACACCCATGAAAATCCCATGGCATGCTTTCCATTTCTACTAAAAGACCGTAAAAGTGTGGGGTGGCTTCAGAATGACCGTTCTTGCACCAACAAATAGATCAAGGATTTTGGCAATTCTAGAACATGGGTTTTAATTAAGACTTTCTGTTTGTGGAGATTGACCCATACGACGAGAGTCCCCTTTCAGATCCATCTCATCGGAGCCAACCGTGTGATATTGGTGTTTATTCCAATACCCACATATATATGGGTAAACCCACAATAGTGGGTTACAATTTTTTGAATGAAGAATAATTAGAAATTATCATCACAAAATTTAAAATGGTTTACCCCTTCTAATGAAGGGGGTTCAAATGAACCACCCCCCTTCTAATGAACCCCCCTTCTAATGAACCCCCCTCCCTTCTAATGAACCCCCTTTTGCACCATATAAGGGGGGTTCAATGAACCCCTTCATTAGAAGGGGGGTTCTAATGAACCCCCTTTTTTTCACCTTCCCCTCCACCATTTCAAAATTTATGCATTTTTTTGACTATCAAACCTTGGGAAGGAGGTGCAAATGGAGTCAAATTGATAAACCAAGTTGGATGATTGTAGTGATTGAAGCGTGCTTTCTAACAACTATAAATTTAATATATTTTATTTTTATTTTATATTTTATTTTTTAGTTTTACTGTGCATAGGTTTTTCACCGAACATCAAATTCGATGAAAAATCATCGTGGAAAAATAGTAAATTTGAGAAAAAAAAATTTGAAAAATATATATCCAATTGGTATTGATGTCCTCATTCTAACAAAAAAAGAAAAATTGAATTTCAATACATACCAAAAAAGTTATGCGAGCCAAAGTGCACCTATGTCTAAATTATAAATGTTTTGACTTCAAAACTTAATTAAAAGAAAAATATTCAACAAAATGCTATGAAACAAAATGAAAGCCCTAGATACTTGTGTTACCAACCTAAATTCAAAAGAATTAGAGTTTTATCCTTTGTAGAAAAAAGTTATCTGAGCCGAAGTACACACCACTTTTTAAAAATGTTGTTTACTATTAAAAACTAGTTATCAAGGGAGACACAAAAAAATTACAATTTAATTTCAATTTTTTTTTAAAAATACATTTAAAATCTACAAACAAAATCTCACAAATCACTAGTTTACATCATTTTCAAATTCCTAATAGTTTACCTACTATAAGTGTCAGAAAGTGAAGTTTTCTCTGAAAATGTTGATTTCAATGTCAAGTTTGGCCAAAAAGTGTAACCCATTATTGTGGGATGACCCATATCCCGGTTGGAAATACTCTTGGCTTTAGAGTTTTACCGGTTGAGTCGTTCCCTTGGGTGAGTACTTTTTCCCCAAGGCAGGCCCTCTAAGATAACAAAAGCGAGTAAAGACAATATCCATAACTCGATCAATATTTGTTTGTAACACAAAGAAAGAGAATGTACGCAATAACGCTCTACTCACACTCGCACAATGTTTTGTTAAATTTTAAACCCAAAATGAAGTGTGGAGGTGATTGCTTTATCTCAACCTAAAATCACAAAAAAAGGCCTTTTGATTCTCAAGATTGCTATAAAGCACAAGAAAAGCGCATACGTCCTTTTTCAATGAAGTTAGTTTAAGTAATCCCTCACGAAAAAAAAGTTGCACTTGTTCATTTTAGATCCATAAAGCAATTGTGAGTTCTTTTTAAAGCACCAAAGGACAAATGAGAGTTGTTTTGTTAACCAAAAAAACAAACTCTAGTAAGTTGTATTCCTAATGTTCGTTTTAAGCCTTTGCGAAAAATTGAAAAGATTCTTTTTAATGCCCAAACAAAATTAGTGTCATAAGCAAGGAGAGATGACAATTCCTAAGAGTGTTAAACAAACACTAAAGTGTTTAAAAACACTTTGATTTTGTAATCTATACCATCATCATGCTTCTCCCTCAATTGATCCAACCTACAAGAAAGAAAACCAGTCAGATTCTACAAAATATAGAGGTTAAAAATCAGAAAATAGAAAATAAACTCAACATTTGACAAAAAAAACGTGCTAAAATAAATTTTCACTTTTTTTACTCCCTGCCAGCGGCACAACCTATGACTACGTTGCAGTTTGATTTCCTCAGCGGTGCTGTACAATGCCGCTTACCAGTCAACAGTGCTTTGTACATGGACTAGTAAGCTCAAATGCGTCGCCCTTTTTCTCAGCGTCGCTGTTTGATTTTTTTGAATAATCTCGTGGGTCAGATTGGTCAACCGATGAGGTTTGAAATTCAAATTCTTGGGCAGGAAGACTTCAGCGTTGTAGTTTGAATCTCCAGTGGTGCTGTATGGTGACACTGGAGAGTCAGCGGCACTATATGGCAACGCTGAGCTTCCAGCGTTGGAATTTTCCTGTGCACAAACAAAAATGTGGAATTTTTAGAAAAAAGTGGTTAAAAATGAGATGTTGCCCTCCTTCTAGTGCCAAATGTGTGAACCCCAATCCCAATACCTGCAAAACAATAAGAACAAACACATTAGAATAGAAATTGTAAGCAAGAACAAGGATTCCCCATGAAATCCATTCACAAAGTTCAAATTAGGAAAAAAAGCAATGAAGAACACAATGAAAATAACAAAATAGATATTGAATCCTAATTAAACTAGCAAACTTATGATCCCATGGGGGAATTGGTGCCAATTTGATGTGAGAATTGGCCCTTTCCCAATTCCTATGATGCAAGCTTGATGTGTTGATGATAATTGATTCACTTTGATGAAGGATGGTGAGTGCTCCAAGCTAAAAACCTGCATAACCTAGCTAAGATTTAATGATGATGGATGTAATTTGATAGATATTTGAGCATGGTAACTTTGCATAATTTGTGGATCCTCAAATGAGGAATGAAGCCTCTTATTTATAGATGAGATTGAAGGATGAATGTACAAATTTGAGAAATGTGGGACTAAAATTCATCTAATGGCAAGATTCCACTTGTCAACCTATGAATGGATGGAGGATGTGCAAGTTTTGAGGATTGTGCCAATAAATGCCTATTTTTGAATTTTGAATTTTGTTGAAATGACTTGCAAGAGGGAAGAAAGAATGCATTAAATGCCACTTGGCTAAAGGAAAAGGACATGTAAGATGGAGTAAATTCCTTGTTGGATGTACATGTCAACTTGGATTTTTGAATTCAAACTTGGAGAATATTCCAAAAAGATGCCTTGTTGAGGAAAATAGAGATTTAATAAATAAATTAAATCTATTTTCATGTGCAAGTGGTAAAAGCTAGAGGATGGGACATGATAGGAGATTAAATTAATCCAAGGTTAATTAATTTAATAAAGGGGATTAAGTGATGTGACAAATTTGACTTAGATTTGTGGATTTATTTAAATCAAATATGAGAGGAATGCGATAAGAGATTAATTAAATAAAGATTTTGATTTATTTAATTAAAAGAGATGATGTTAGATTAAATTAAATAAGGTTTTAATTTATTTAATTTAATAGATAGACTTTAGAGATTTAATCAAATAAAATTAATTATTTAATTAAATAGGATAATTAGATCAAGATGATTAATTTAATTATCGAGAAGAGGTGACTTAATTAGATAACTGATTTATTTAATTAAGAGAGGAATATTGATGAATTTAATCAGATAAGGGGATTTGATTAAATGGTTAGACCGAAGGATGATTCAGGATGAAACGATGTTAGTAGTCAGGATCAGATGCACAATGTCAATTGGTACATTTTACGTGTCTACAACAAAATAATCTCACTGACAAAAATGAACTGATGAAGTTGCATCTACAAATGCATGAATTTAGTTCTGGTTAAGAGCACAATATTTATTTGCAACAGATCCGGTCAAGAATCTTCTGGACACCTTCCTCACACAACTTCTGCAAAATAGATTGCTTCTTCCTGATAATCCTTCCCATCCTTTTATCTATTCGCACACCCCATATTCCACACTTCTTCTTTCATCAAACAAAAACAACTTTTACTTATACCATTTCATGCTTCCATAAAATACTAAGTCAACCAAACACAATGTCTTCATAATCTTCTAAGTTGACCAAACACAATTTTAATCAGGTCACCAAAAAGCATTTTGGCTTGAAGAACAACCTTTAAATATTCAATAAGGCACACTAGCACCATACTGAAAAGATCGGTCGCACCTAAATATCTTCATACCACGTTACTGAGGGACCCATTAATAGGTCATACATAACATAGGTTCATCACATAACATAATTACCAAAAGATAGAAAACTTTGAGTTACATGAAATATATTCCAGAGTCGATGGGAATGCCACAACCAAGACCAAATCTTGATTATTATCAATTTCAGTATCAAGCAGAGAAACATAATCAGACATACCAAAACTTGTAACATGCTTCATGAATGTCCAGATAGCAAGGATACCCAGAGTAAGCTTTGAGCACAACAACCAGCATTTGGATAAAAAATAATATCCACATTACATACTCGATAGGATAGATTATTTTTGTATATCATCCAGAGCACAACCTTTCGGATCTTAGGTTTTGACATCAATGACAACAATGCTAAGTTATCTCAACAACTTTTGAATGTTGGTGTCTATTGGAATCAACAAATCTCCAAGAAATGTGGATCAATATGTGAGATACAAAACACTACATGAGTGAACCAATGAACACTACTCAACCAATGTACACAAAATTTATCAAACTCTCTAAAGTTGATAATATAAATAGTACTATGATAAGGAGTACTAGAATCTCAAAATGTGATCCACCGAATTAATCTATCATTCTAGGGATCAATATAAAAGGTTCATGATGCCATCCAAAAAGAAGATTCTTCCACTTCATTGAAAAAATCATTATCATAACACATCATAGTCCCTTCTTAAGGCTAAGAGAAATAGGTAGATAATCTAAGATCAAGAGTGTATAACAAATGTAGAGATGCACAAGGTGTGATCCAAGACACACTCACATGAGGTAAGAATAATAAAATTCCATGTTGTGATGGCATAGACCCCCATTAAACTTTATAATTCAGTGTATGTACAATATTTCCAAAATTCCCTCCCTAAGGATGTTCACACATTCAATTTTGTGGCACTTTATTTGAGTGCATTTAAAAATTTATTTTCTATTTGAGTTCTACAATTTTATTGTCATGAGGTTGATTAAGAAGACAAGATTAAGTTATATCTTGAAAAAAAGAAGAAAAAAGCATATAATTACAACCCCCTTATTCAAGGAATGACCCCCTTTACTAAATTCATTGCCAAAAAGAAAATGACTCATCTTTTACCAATTTTTAACTAAGGGAAATAAATTTCACCTCTTCGATTGACTTTCCCTTTGCCACATTCATTGCAAAATAGAAAATTGACTCCTTTATTATTTTTTAACTATGAATTTTTTCTTGTCCCCTTATCACTTGCCCTTTGCCACATTCATTGCAAAAGAAAAAAATGGAATCCTCTTTTGCAAATTTTTAACTATGGAAAAAAACTTCTCTTTGCAAATTGATTGCAAAACAATTGACCCCTCTTCTTCAAAATTTATGATAACCAAGTGGTCAACATAAAATTTATTGTTATAATAATTGTTAATGGACATTTGAAGAAAAAATATAATTACAAATAAATTCTTTAGTTGCAAACATAAATTATAACTATGAGGGCTACATGGGAGGTCATTGATTGAGTCAAATGGAAGATAGGAGGCAATATTCACCTCATGCAAGATGGACCAAAAAAGAAGGGGAGATCAAGAGGGTGCATGGGTGTAGTGGCTAGAGATGTATGGCACTCGATGTTTGACCAAGTCACAGAGAAGAATATTTTATACTCCATATCTCTTGAATAGGAAAATATCCACAATGATAACACAGGTGGGTTCTTTAACAACAAACTAGCACACCTTTCATGAATGTGTTAGGATTTAGAAAAATTAGAGAAATAAACATTAACAATTTGAAACATCAAAAAAGAGGTTCACCATCAATAGGGTATCAATGATGAATCTAATTTTCATTAGGTGTGTGTTTCATTCAATTATGAGGGCCAAAACATGCAAATAACAATTAGAAACTAACCCTAATTGTTATAGCAATGAAAATGAAAGTTTTGAGAGGCTAGAATGATGTGTACCTTGTTTCAAGAAGGCTATTTTTAGGTCACAAAGGACTTATTCTCCTTTAGTGGTGAATGGATCCATATTAGGGTTCTAAAAATTGACTTCTTGGTTTTATTCCTCTTAGTCTGCTCTCCTAGATCCTAGGTTTTAACTGCTTCAAGTCCTACAAAGGACTCATTCACCTTTAGTGGTGAATGGGTCCTTTTAGGGTTTTGGAAAATTGACTTTTCAGTTCTGTACTTCAATGTATGCACTCTCAGTTCCTAGGTACTCATCTCCTAAAATTATAAAACAAAGCTTGTAGCCTTCTTTCTATGTTCTTACACTATGAATGACAACTTTGCAACTTGACAACTTTGACAATTTTGTTTCCAAATTGTTCTCCACTTGATCTTCAACCTATAAATCTAAAAAAATACATTAAAGAGAAGAGAAACTTGTTGATTGTTAGTGAATACGGGTTTTCCTAAATCAAACCCCATTTAGGTAATTAAACCAAATGATGAAATAATGAAATAGAAGCCTAAAACATGAAACATGCAATACCTTGGAAGTTGTCTTGGAGTGTGAATCTAAAAAATAACATGAAGTGGCCATAAAGAATGTAGATCTTGATCTCAAATAGGATGTTAAAAATTTCTTACAATGGATCTTTAATGCTACATCAACAATCTTAGCTCAACAACATGCTTGAATGCACTATTCCTTTGACATGATGAAATGACCTTGAATTGTTGCAATAAACTTCACTAATCTACCTTTCAATGTATTTGAAATGCTTTTGTAATTCTCTTGTAAACTTAAACTCGTTATAATACATGAACACTCAAAGTTGCGAGGAGAAACTATGTGAATTAACCCCATATTTATACTAAATCTAGCTATTAACCATGAAATTCAAATAATTCAAGCCGAAACCAGATCTAGGATTGAAAATCATAATGATCCTTCCATAATTAAATTCAAAAAGAGGTGTCCTATGTGAGGAGGACCCATTTTCCAATAAAGGCAAATGGGTCCTAACACAATTTTCTAGGACCTTGCTTTGGGGGGGGTGAAAATAACATCAAAAATACACCTCAAGTATGCATAGAAAAGGGGAACCTATGTGGAGAGGACCCATTCAACTTTAAAATTCACCACTAAAGGTGAATGGGTCCTAGCACCATTTTCTAGGACCTTGATTTTTCCAAATTTAATGTTATGCAATTTGATTATTGGGTGTCAGGATAGATACTTTGGAAGGTGTCATTAATAAGGATCAAATTTGAATTAAAGTGGCTAATTAAGCTCAATTAACTTAAATTAATTAATGCAACCCTAGATATGTGTGAAAGTGTATTACAAAACTTTACAACACCATAAATAAGGTTCAAATTAAGTATATTTATTAAAAAGGGGCCCTAGATTAATGTGAATGTGTACAACACATTACAACATTAAACCAAGGAACAATTAGGTTAATTCAATGTCAATTATTCTCAAACTAAGGAAAAGGGATACTTTTTTCATTACTACATTTTTCCTCCACTTTAGTGAGATTTTTCCCCCATTAAAAACTCACACTAAAGTAGACATTCAAGACACTTTAGTATGCAGCAATAACAGAGGTACATAGTCATACCATATCAAAGGCCAAGAAAAACAAAGAAAAACAAAGGATCAAGCACAACCATTTCGACATAATGTGGAAAGGGGTTGTTTGTCTATAACATATGTTGGTCACTTTGGGGTAGTGGAGCCTCAGTCTATCCACTAAGTGAGTTATCCAAATCATGTGCACTCACTCGGGGGTAGTGGAACCTCAGTCTTTCCACTAGGTGAGTTGTCCCAATGAGGTGGTTTAGTGAGAAAATCATGCCAGTGTGTTGGCTTCTCATCATACAATGAGAAATTCATGCTAGTGTTTTGGCTTCTCATCATTCTAACCATACCAAAGATATCCTCCTGATAACTTCAATAAGGCACCACAATGTTACGCTTTTGTATGGTTTTGAATATCATATTTGTATTTGTTAAAGTGGATTTTTATTTGTTCATGTAAGGTCTTCTTCTTAGTGAACATCATGCCTAATGTCTCCAAGAGAGGACGATTCAAAGAGTATCATATCACCACTTATGGGATGCCTCTCATTTTGCATCATGCCACTAGGGGAGATCGTATGCTTAGAAATATCACACTCTTGGAGGACATCAAACCCAATGACACCACTAAGAAAAGAAAACTTCACAAGAAGAAAGAAAATCACACCATAAAATATGCTGAAAGATGTCATCAATGTATGCACCCACTTTCAAGCAGTTGCTAACATCAATACTATGACCAATTACTTTAAAGTAGCCAATATTTCTTCCTAAGACATGAGAGCTTTCATTGGAAAACATTATGCAAAGTCATATGTTTCCAAAATAAAGCTATGACATGAAATAGGAAGAAAGGGGTTTCCCCCAAAAATACAATGCTACACCTAGAAATAAAAGTACATCACATGCAAGCGAACTTAAGGCATGCCATCCACATCCCAAGCTTGCTCTTATATATACATGGAAGGCAGTCAACTAGTCAAAAGAAACAATGAAAAGTGAAATACAAAGACAAAGCTACCTAATCCCTTGCCCCCACTTAGTGCAAGAAAAGGGTGAGCCGAGCATGGATGATGGTATGTTGTTCCTTGTGAAAAGGAAATTATTTGCAATGAATTATGTAAAACATGCAATAGTGAGCATCCTATGATCCTTTAACTATTGCATGGCAAGGATCAGCAACTATTGTTATTGACTATAATGAGTAGACAAAGCATCAAGTATATGCATATCTAATGATATATTTCCACATGTAGTATCTATCAGTTCAAGGTGTACCAAAGTTAAACTTGTCTTGGAAATATCTTTTGTAAGGTTTTTAATATTAAGTGAAGGCTTTTTTGATGCTTGTATTTCTATCAAAGGACAATGACCAAGACCATGAGTTTTTTCTTGCATGTTAGGTTCTATAGGGACACAACTACCTTGTTCTATAGCACCACATCCTTTTCCACTATAACCAAGTTGTCTCATAAGTTCATAACCTCTTCTATAAAGGTTTTTAATTTCTTTAGGATTTGGTGATTGTTCATAATCAACTTCGTCAAATTTTGTTGTGTAATTTTCTTCTTCTTCTTTAAAGTGGTTGAAGTGGATGCTTTCAATTTTTGTGTTGAATCTTATGTCATCATTACCACTTTTTCTTTTCCCTTTTCAAATTCTTCATTTACGATCTTGTATTCTCCCATGAATGTAAGTTTGAAATCTAAGGAACTCCAATCATCTTCTAATAACTTCATGACTTTTTCAATATGATTTTATTTTTCTTTCTCTTGCACATGTTCCACTTGTGTAGTTGGTGTCAATGTCTTCAAAGGATTTTCTTTTCCTTTGTCAATGTTCAAACAACTATTTGGTTTAGGGTCAACTTTGATTGTATATAATTTTTTGTTGTAGACATACTTCATTTTACAATGAAGGGTACTAAGGCACACCATTCATTGCATGAATCCATGGTCTTACTAAAAGAAGATTATATGAAAGATAGTGAGGAATAACATGGATAGGAGTTTGCAATGTAACCTTTCCAACTTTAATAGGTAGTGTAATCACACCAAGTGATTATTTTCCTATGTTATCAAACCCATGAATGGATAAAGAATTTGGTTGTATTTGGCTTTTGTTTGCTTCAGTCTTGTCCAAAATATTTTTGCTAAATACGTTAAGGGTTGAACCATTGTCAACAAGAGTTCTTTTTATCCCAATACAATTATGTTGAGTTATTATCATGAAAGCTTCATTTTGTTTTTTCTCTTCTAACGAAGGTAATTCACCTTGGTTGAAAGTGATGTCTAAGTTGGTTGGAGTTATAGCTTGAATTTGGCCCACCACATCATTTGAACTAGTTTTAGGAGGAACCATAACTTGTTGCAAGGCCATCTAAAGCATGATATGATAACTAGGTGATGTTTGAAGAAGTTCCCATAGGAATATCTTAGCGGGAGTATTCTTAAGTTTTTCAACAAGATTGTATTCCTTTCCATTGTTTAGGGGAAAATGAGGAGCACTAGGAAAGATAGAGTTAGGCAAGGGTAATGAGACATGAGTTGTTTGTTGTTTCCTATTTTTCCTTGTGTTGTAGATATGTGTAATGATATTATAACCCATTTTTTGTGAGGCATTACCATTGTCATATGAAGGCTTGTTTTTTGGTGGTTCAAGGAAAAGCACGAGTTTGTTTTGAACTTGTGGTCATTGTGAGGGTGGGTAAATAATTTGAGGATTCTTAGGATGTCTCACAAGGTATGTAGGAGGTTCGATAATTAATGGGGATTTAATGGACACTTGCGCATTCATAACTTGAACGGTTTTGGTTTGAGGTCTTTCTAATGAAGGGGAATCTAGTGTCATCTTTTCACCATCACATAAGGAAACCATATCACTATTGTTAAATGTTGTCATTTTCTTGCACCATGATATCCTCCCTAGGAGGAGTGTTTTTAGGAGAACTACAAACTAGATGTTCATTACATTCAAAGGTTGGTTCTTCTAAGATGACTTCATCATAAGTAAGGGAGTTATCAATGGTTGGATTGTCTTGTTTATCGATGATGGCATTTGTTTGTTCAATAATGTTTTTCCTAGGGGAAGAGAGAAAAATAGGACTTTCATAACTATCATGGATTAGATTTTCTAACATCAAAATATTGTCTTTACCATAGTAGAGACAGTAGGAGAAAATCCAATTTGATGTTATGATTGTCCATGATTTCATCCTTTTTCTCTAAGGTCTCATTCTCTTGTGCCATAATATCTACCATAGTAGGGGAACTTTTAAGATGTTCATCATATTCTAGGGTTAGATTTTGTAAAGTAGCTTCATCACAAATAGGGGAGGCATCAAGAGAAGAATAACTATGAGTTTCATGCTTACTAATGATTGGAATTTTTCATTCAAATAGATCTTCCCAAATGGTAGGAGCATTAGGAAAGGGAGGAAAACAATTCTCATGACTATCAATAAGTGTATCTTCTAACACTATACTATCTTCTTCGCATCTAGGAGGTATAGTAGGAGGAGAACAAGCTTGATTTCCATGGTTATCTACAACTACATCCACATGCCCTATAATTTCTTGCCAAGTAGGAGAGGTAGGATTTTTGTATATCTCAATCATTGGATCTCATAGAACCAAAATATCCTCCACACAAATGTTATTTTCATGATTGTCCACGATTGTTTTCTCTTTCATTAAAGTATTCTCACAAGTAGGGGAGGTGTTGGGAAATTAATGGAGGCTAGGTAAAGTAATGTTAAGGAATGATTTAATGATCTCATATTCTTATTTCATGATATCTTCCCACGGGAGAGGATGAGAGAGACAAACAATACTTTCATGATTCAAAATAATTGTATCTTCTTTCGCCAAGATACCTTCGTCACTAATAGGAGAGTTCTTAGGAGAAGAACAATTATAGTTGTCATGAGTGTCTATGCTTGCATCCTCTTTCACTAAAGTCTTCTCAAAAGTAGGAGGTATGAAGTTTTGCATAACA
Organism: Sequoia sempervirens; assembly: GCA_007258455.2. Classification (NCBI taxonomy): domain Eukaryota; kingdom Viridiplantae; phylum Streptophyta; class Pinopsida; order Cupressales; family Cupressaceae; genus Sequoia; species Sequoia sempervirens. The sequence goes on from VDFB02281492.1 coordinate 206,474,985, forward strand.
TGTTTAGAAAGGTAAGATACTAACATTGTGTGTTTAAAAATGAAAGGTACTTTTATCCATCTTATGCCATGGTTCAAGAATGTAAACAATGTATGCACAAACATGGAAATTACTCTTATCAAACTCATGCAAAGATTCATGAATAGAAACAATATGTATGCAACAATGAAATATTTCAGAAATGTACACATTTTCAAATCTCCAGATTTAAAACATGGTAATTTTCTAATTACACTATGCAATAGATTGAAAATGACTTGTTGTAAATTCCATTTTGAATTTTAACAATGCACTAAATGAAGCAAATTAAGCTACATTCAATGAATTTAATGAAACAAAAAAACAAGAAAAAACTAAAACAAAAATGTAATAGCAGCAAACAAAAGCCTAAAACAAAGATTTCACATCCAAAAAATTGCAGATGAGGACCTATCCTGGACTCATTCACTAATAAGGGAAAATGGGTCATGGATAAGGATTTTTGGAATGTTTTTGCTGATTTCTAAGTGTTTTTCAGTGAGTTTCAAATGCTAGAAAGTTTAGGTCAAGCCTAATTAGGGACTCATTCGCTAGTAAAGGAGAATGGGTTCTAGATTAGGGTTTTAAAAAGGTGAAAACTTCAAATTTTTAGTTTTTTTATGTGTTGCTAGTGCCCAGTTTCAAACTATAACTCTTGTGAAAAAAAATATAGAATTTGATGACCTAATACAAGTGAAATTAAGGGTAAATGATGAGCTATATGACACCTTTTGAAATAAAATTTTGAATCAATTTTTTTTTTATATGAATGATGAAAAGTACACTAATATGCAAACACTATGCAAAATTAATGTAATATGCATGCAATTTTTTGAATTTTTAAGATTTAAAGAATGCAAGGATGAAAATTTAAACCCCTATATGCAATACAAACTAATTTAATTTTAGAGAACCCAAAATGTAATGCAACTAGTGTAAAACTAATGCAAACTATTGAAAAACTAAGATCTAGGGTTTAAATGCACTCCAAATTAGAAGTTAGAATGTTCAAAACTTGGGTTCACCAAAATGAAACATAAAAAAAGAGGTTCACCATCACTAGGGTATCAATTATGAACCTCATTTTCATTAGGTGTGTGCTTCATTCAATTTTGAGTGCCAAAATATGCAAATACCAATAAAAAACTAACCCTAATTGTTATAGCAATGAAAAGGAAAGTTTTGAGAGGCTAGAATGATGTGTACCTTGTTGCAAGAAGGATTTTTTTAGGTCACAAAGGAATCATTCGACTTTAATGGTGAATGGGCCCTTGTTATGGTTCTAAGAAGTGACTTCTAGGTTTTATTCCTCTCAGTCTACACTCCCAGATCCCAAGTTTCCAATACTTCAAGCCCCATAGAGGACTCAAGCCCTATAGTGGTGAATGGGTCCTTTTAGGGTTTTGGAAAAATAACTTCTAGGTTTTGTACTTCAATTTTTGCACTCTCAATTCCTAGGTCTTCAGCTCCTGAAATTTAGAAACAAATTTTGTAGCCTTGTTTTCGTGTTCTTGCACTATGAATGACAACTTTGCAACTTGACAACTTTGATAATTTTGCTTCTAACTTGTTCTCCATTTGATCTTCAACCTATAAATCTACAAGAATAAATTAAGGAGAAAAGAAACTTCTTGATAGTTAGTGAATAAGGGTTTACCTAAGTCAAACCCTGTTTAGGTAATTAAACCAAATGATGAAATAATGAAATAGAAGCATGAAACATGAAACAAGCAATACCTTGGAAGTTGTCTTCAAGTGTAAATATGCAAACTAACATTAAGTGGCCATGAAGAATGTAGATATTTATCTCAAATAGGATGTGAGGCAATGCTTGCAATGTATCTTCAATGCTACATAAACAATCTTAGCTCAACAACATGCTTGAATGCACTATGCCTTTGACATGATGAAATGAACTTGATTTGCTACAACAAACTTCACTAATCTTCCTTTGAATTGCTTTGAAATTCTCTTGTAATGCTCCTGTAAACTTAAACTTGCTATAATACATAATACTCAAAGTTGCTAGGAGAAACTATGTGAATTAATCCCATATTTATACTAAATGTAGAGATTAACCACGAAATCCAAATAATTCAAGCCAACACTAGATTGAGGATTGAAAATAATAATGATCCCACCACAATTAAATTCAAAAAGGGGTTTCCTTTGTGAGGAGGACCCATTCGCCACTAAAGGTGAATGGGTCCTAGCACAAGTTTCTAGGACCTTGCTTTGGGGGAGTGTAAAGAACATCAAAAACCCACCTCAAATATGCATAGAAAGGGGGGTCCTATATGGAGAGGACCCATTCGCCACTAAAGGTGAATGGGTCCTAGCACCATTTTCTAGGACCTTGATTTTGTGAAATTTAATGTTATGCAATTTTATTATTGGGTGTCAGGATAGATCCTTTAGAAGGTGTCATTAATAAGGCTCAAATTTGAATTAAAGGGTCTAATTAAGCTCAATTAACCACAATTAATTAATACAACCCTAGATATGTGTGAAAGTGTATTACAACACTTTATAACACCATAAATAAGGTACAAATTAAGTACATTTTATTAAAAAGGTGCCCTAGGTTATTGTTAATGTGTACAACACATTACAACATTAAATAAAGGTACAATTAGATTAATTAAATGTCAATTATTCCCAAACTAAGAAAAAGGGATAAATTTTTTGTTACTACACAATTATATGTAGATTAAATAAACTAAATATAATGATGAAGAATAACACAAAAGATATCAACACAAAATTTTAACATGGTTCACCCAATATGGGCTACATCCACTGAAACTTAGCCATCTAATGATTTTATTATCTAGTGCAAAAAATATTGCAATCTCATGAATCCACACCCACAACATACATTCCAGCTGCTTATAACAAGATTTTTGGAAGCTTCTAAAATTAGGGTTTTACAAAGTCATTTTTTATTTGTTGATTAACAAAAAATTAACTATTGACCCCTTGACATGCAAAAAAGGGGATTTTTTTTGTGGGGGCTACTCTTGAACCCTTGATGTTGGGGGTTGTTGCCCCAAAACCTTTTCACTGAGGGGCTACCACCCCCGAACCCCCTTATCAGGGGTTTCCACCCTCAAACCCCTACTCAGGGCCGACCCGGTCCTAAACCTCCACAAGGATACGTTACGAGTGTACGATATTTCCATGATCAGTCACAACATACCAACAGAATGGAGGAAGATCCAATGCCACAGAGATTAAAATCCATATTTGATGTGCCAAACTCCATGTGAAGCTCTCACATACTAAGGGAAGAGATGCCAAATGATCCATTATATAGATGTCTAAAGGCACAAAATAGGCTATGATGATGTAATTATAATGGGCACTAAGCAATGAATGTATTTTGGATTGAAACGATGCCTCTCAACCCAATCACGCCTTCAAAAAAATGTCATGACCTTCAAAATAATAGAATTGTGGCTCTTGAAAATGAATCAATACTTGCAGAGTTGAAAGAAATTGCTTGATATAGGGTAAATCTCATGTGGCTGAGGTTGAATGGCATGGGAGAGAGTTGCATCAAAATCCACAAAGGGAACATCTATAGATGATCACACTTAGAGATTTCCTTAATTGATGTGGGTTGTAGTTGAAACACCTCAAGTTTGAGGTTGTCAAGATTCCACATTCTTACCAAATATGCCTCCAAATGTTCAAGTGAATTTTCCACAAACTCAATGACCATGCCTCAAATATATGGAGGCTTGGGTCCCAAATGCAAATGTAGCCTACAAATCCCAACTATGCAGCCTCAAAGGTTGTATTCATGACTTAAATAATGGTAGAGAAAAATTTATGGAAAATGGCTTGGCAAGTAGCTCAGTAGTATGGCGGATGCACAAAAATTTCCACTCTTACACCACAAATTCCAATCACTAGAAAATGCAAACACATCCCACACATTCTAAAAACCAGCATACCTCAAGATCTAGTTTATATGCCATATACAAAGTCTCCTCAAATTACGATTCCCCCAAACGTGTGCATATCCATGATGGAAGACTTGAGGTTACAAAATAATTGCAAATCTCTCCTTTCAACAAGTTAGCCCTAATGCATCTTCACCTAAATTTTTCCCCAAATTATTTAATTCAAGGCATCAAAGGCCATGTGAGGAATTTGTTTCTATAAATTGTACGCACACAATAATAAAATCAAAGTAAATACAAAAAATTCATTGAATTATAGCTTGAAATTATCTCATCTCATTGTGATACCATATAAGAATTAATAAAAATATAGGAGATGAGAAACAAGCACAAATGAATAATATGTAACATTATATATTTAGATGACCCAAATTATTATGTAAAAATCCTTGCATATATGGGAAAGGATGATGCAATCCACCTATGAGGTAAATTGAAAATTGCCTCATAATGTGGCACAAATGAGTAGACAAATGTCTTATAGGTGTCAACCTTAGGAACACTTAGAGTGTACAATCCAACAACCTCTATGACCTAACTGTCATCAACCCTGTGTGCCAAACTTGTTGAGTGACATTTGAAGTGATATGGAAAGTATTCTTACCTCAAAAGGTATGTGCATGAGGTTAACAAAATGACTTGGTAACCTCTAGAGGTCTCAAAGTTTGCACATTCAGTTAGACAAGATGTCTAACCTCATCAATCTAAGTAAACTTAAGTATAGTGAATAGATTAATTATTCACACTAATAGAATTTATATATGTTAGGTTATTTTATATCTGTACTCTACTATTTTGAAACCCTTTTCTATGTTTTAGTTCTATATTTTTTTGTTTTTACATCAGTTTGTTGTAGCTTCATAATTGACCTAGGTACATATTTCCATTATCAAAACAAGTTGATCATTAATCAATCTATCAAAATCAATCTCCCCAAAGAAAGAACCAAAACATAGGAGCTAGTAGTCAAGTGGGTGTTTGTGATAACTTTTGGTTCCTTCCCAAGTGATGTAGGATAAAGTGTAATTTGTACCCTAGATTGATTTTACCACATCACATTTTGGTGAAATTTACACTTGTTACATTTTAAAAAACCTAATAAATATTAAATTTTTCATTTTTAAATGTTGAGTGCAATCTTAGGTTGTTTAAATCTATTGAAAATGTAGGCATATTATAGTCAAAGCATTGAAAAAGTAAATATTTGCATATTGTTTCATTTCAGAAGATCAAAAAGTGTTAATTTTCAACTTTTTCAAAGTAGATTCAATCAATTATTGTATTATAGAATCTGAAAATTATCTATATAACATACTACATTATTTAAAAAATATAAAAATTTATGCATGATTATGTGTTTCATATAGAAAAAATAGGGTTTTATGCATTTCTAGATATTTGTCTATTTCTTGACTTGAACCTCTATAAATTTAGATCCTCAAACATTGTAGGTGATTTCTAAAATTTAAACTTAGTAAATAGTTTCATCTTTGGACTAGGGCACCATTGCCCTTGTCTAGCTAATTTTAGGCCAATTTGGATTACAGTTCTATCTATATGATTTTTGTGTAGATTTGAAATTTATTTCTCGAAACTATGATTCTATCTTTGTCATATGTTTTTCTCTTCATTATATGAGCACTTTACTATTTTGAATATTTGAAATGTAGATTTTTGGCACATTAGGACTTTGTAGCACTTCTAGGGTTTTTCACCTAAAAGGAGAGAGTAGGGCCAAAAATGCTAAAGGGTGCATTCAAATTATATTATGTATGATGTTTAAGCTAAATGAAATGTATTAAGTGCAATTAAGTGATCTATATGACTAATTATGTATGCAAAATCTAAGAATTATGCTATGTTGGAAAACATAATGTGATATGCAAAAAATGATTAAAGAATGAGTAAATGCAAAACAAAAAGAAATAAATTGAATTAGTGTGCACCTGGAGGTCTGATGAAGATTCTAGAATCTTTGGAATGCTATCTAAAATTATAGAAATTCACCAGTGAGACTCATTCACCCAGGGTGGTGAATTAGTCCTGCTACTGATGAAAACTGTCGAGAACTAGTTTCTGAGTGTCGAGATTTGGAATCTGACATAAATTACATTTCCAACCTTAAGGTGGGACTCATTCGCCACTGGTGGTGAATCAATCCTCCCCCAAAATTCAGAGAAATTAGGAGACAAGTCTGTAACACCAGATCTGAGGATGTTTGCTTGTCAGGTTGCCGAAGCCAATTCTGTAGGAAACAAACAAAATACCTTCTCCAAGCTTGAAATATGGATGATTTGACTTGAAACACCTAGTTGACTTGTTGACCAATTTTCAACACGTAAATACTTGTTAAATCTGCACACAAAAGTCTACAAACACAAATGCAAGAGGGGAAAAATGGTTGAGGGTTAGCAAATAGGGGTTTTCCTTGGTCAAACCCCACTTTGATAATCAAACCCTTAATGAAATAATGAGATGAAAGAGAATAATAAACAAATAAAATGAAAATTCTATCAACTTACCAAACCCTTGTTGAACAAAATCTGAAGATATGTCAATGGATGCTTCAAAAATGCTTGATGAATGCTTGATTTGATGTTGTAAAGTGCCTGAATTCTTGAGTGAATGAAAATATTGCTTGGATGTGATGTGTGATTGTAGGAGATGTAAAATGAGATGAAAATCACTTATTTATACAATCTTGTGCATTAGTAACCTGTTAATACCTCATCATAGGCCGACATCAAGTGATTTTGAATAAAAACCTGAAAGGAAATTTAAAATATTTTGAATTTGGAGCCAAGGGGGACTCATTCACCATTCATGGCGAATGGGTCCCACCTAGGACCTGAAAATGGGTGTCAAAAAATAAGTCACATTTAATATTATTTGTTGGGTTTACATTCAAAAATACACTTAATTAGAGCTTATAAGGGCATAGAGGGGTCAAATAAAGCATACGAAGATGTAAATAGTGAAGTTATGCCTAGAAAAGTGTGAAATCTTGTTACAAGACTTTACAACACTTCAAAATAGGGCTTGTTTAGTGATGGAAAGGTGATTTTTAGGTGAATTGTAATGAATAGAGTCTAGAAGAGTGTAGAAATGTTTTACAACACTTCACAACACCTTCACAAGATGTCATAATTTGAATTTTAGTACATAGATATGCATGTTCAAGCCACATTAAAATATAAAATAAGAGAAAAATTGACCAAACATCACGAAACAAGACCTAAAAGGCCATGAAAATGACAAGGGGCTATTTTTCTATGACACATTTAGCCCCCACTTTAGTGAGAGGATGAACCTACTTCAAACTCACACTAAAGTAGCCATGAACATCAAGAGGAGGGTTCAAATGCACTTATGTTAGCAAGATGGAATGACAATGATTCAGGAGGGATGATCAAGCCGCTAGGATGAAGATCCCATGGAAAACTAAGAATAAGAACAAAGGAACATCCAAGTGTTGAAAAAGAGAGTGCATACTCACTCTGGGGTGATAGAACTCATGGTGGTCCACCAGGTGAGAAGGCCCATAAGGTGAAATACATATGCTAGTTGGTATACACTCACAAACAAAAAGGTGGCTATAGGGAAAGTTGTGTCATTGAGTGGGCTTCCCACTCAACCATATCAAAGTTATACCTCCTGATAACTTTAACAACATGCCACAAAGGAAAATGTTAGTTCGTGCTTCATGAGACAAGAAAAGCTTTGTATGCTTAGAAATCATGACATAAAAAGGTACCATAGGCATGCAAGTTGTGTTATGCAAGGTGGCAAAAATGTAAAATGCAAAATACAAAATGTAAAATGTAAAAATGTAAGATGTAAAATGTAAAAGATGTTTAAAGGAGTCTTGTTATGTTCATGCAAGGTCAGTCACTTAGGGAACATTGTGTCTAATGTCTCCAAGAGAGGACCAATAAAAGAATAAAATATTCACAAATTAGGGGATGCAGTGCATCGCATCAAGCCACCGAGAGGAATGTAATATGCTAAGATAGATCACACTTATGAAGGAAATCATCCCCAATGTCATCCACAAAGTGGTGAATACATCGTATGAAATGACAAGGCTGCACTAAGAACTGAAAATGCAAATGAAATATGGTAATGTATGCCCCCCACTTTAAAGGAATTGCTACACATCGTTCTGTGAGAAATTACTTTAAAGTAGCGAAGGAAAGAAGATGTAAGAGAAAAAAAGACATGAGAGCCAACTTGGAAAGCCCTACGCCAAGTCATATGTTTCGAAGTTAGGTTGCGTCATGTCAACGATAAAGAAAACAAAAGAAAAGGAGGTTTCCCCCTAGAAAAGAACACACCAAATAGATAAGGGATCTATGGATTTGGGGTCAGTATGTTTGTTGCTGCAATGTTTTGTAAGGAGCTCAAAACTGTCATCATTCCCTAAAGCACATAGAACTAGAAGAATGACACAAAAGAGAGTGAAAAGAAAAGAACAATAAAGTCTATTTTGGGTCAACATGGAAGAGACATAGGGCATCTCAACTCTTTGCATTGTCCCCAAAAGGAAAAAGAAAAAGAAAAAGGAAAATGAAAAGAAAAAGATTTTGGGTCAGCATGAAGGAGACATTGTGATCTCGATGCCTTGTGTCATCCCCAAAAGGAAAACATAAGAAAAAAAACAAAAAGAAAAAGGGACCGATTGGGTCAACATGGAAGAGACATGGGGGGTCTCAACGCTTTGCGTCATCCCCAAAAGGAAAACACAAATAAAAAGTGAAAAAGATAAGAACCTTTTGGGTCAACATGGAAGAGACATAGGGCATCTCAATTCTTTGCGTCATCCCCAAAAGGAAAACACAAAATGAAAAAGATAATGTACAACATATAGAAGAAGAGAGGTACAAATAGAAGTGTACAATGAGAGAGAAAACATAAAAAGCATGATACAGGGGAACACAATATGCACATAAAAGAAAATAAAAGGAAAAAGGAAAAATAAAATAAAATACTAGTAAGGCGAATGCAAGTCAACCATCTAACAAGTCATCCGCATCCCAATCATGCTTAGTGTATTGTGAGGGCGGTTAATTGTCCAAAATAAGAATTGCAAGTGCCAAACTAGGAGATGTACCAGGTTCCTCTCTTGGTTGAGAAGATTTATCATTTAAGCTCATGGTAGATGAAAATAAAGAGTTTAAATCATTATGCACTTCTTCATATATTTTTGTGATCTCCACATCATCACCATCATCATCAAGATTGATGACAATGAGAGGACAAAGAGTGATTTCCAAGGAAGGGTGTATCAAAAGTTGTGGTTGTTGGATTGGTTCATTTTGTTGTGAAGGTTGAATTGGACTATCATGTGGCAGGTTAGGAGAAGGAGGGTGATCATCTATTACTTTTGTCAAAGGCGGAGGTTGGGTTTCTTTATTTTCTTCCATTTAAGACTGACGAGCAAGGAGATGACGACAACACCTACGTTCTCTAGCACGACAGTTGCATTTAATTTTATTTTGAATTTGTTGAGGTGTAAGAGTAGATTGATCCATCATAGGTTCCTTTGCTTCCGAAGTGGGAAGAATGGAAGAAACTGAAGAGGATGGGTCAACCACTTTCTCTTTAGCTTTATACATTTGTTTAACGTGGGGAGGTATGACATGATTGGTTTTACTTTCTCTTGGTTGTTTAAATGATGGTGGGAAAGTGTCTAAGGGTGGTTGTTCATGAGGTTGTATGGTTTGTTCAATGTTGGACTTAGGTTGAAGCATGGTTTCATCTAGGATAGGTGGGGTGGGAGTTGATGGGGACATGCTACAAAGAGACAACTCAGCTATCCATTTGGCTTTGAACTTTTGATAGGTTATTAAAAAGAAATCTTTACGGGGGGTGATGGGTTCCATAGGTGCAGGCCAAAAGGCTTCTAAGGAAAAATTATCTTTAGGCGATAATGGATGAAAGCCACTATGGTGTATGGTAAATATTTCATTACCATGTGAAAAATTCAAATTTTTTTGAACAACTGAAGGGACTTCTTTCATCGAGTGAAGCCATGGATGGCCTAGCTATATATGAAATTGGTCTGACTGTGGAATAATAGAAAATGTTACATACAAAGTTTTGGGTCCTATTTGTGAGGGGAGTACCAATGATCTGATCATAGGGCATGAAAAACTAGTATGTGTTTTAATCCATGCAGTTGGTTTATTATAGTCATCTTGATACAACTCATGTAATACTAGAATCTCTTCCGTGATCACATTTTCAACACAGGTGGGATCTATTAATATCCCATTGGTGGGCTTATCATAGATTCTGCCGACTATGTAAAGAGGACCATTAGGAAGTTTTTGAAGTATACCTTTAGAAGAAAAAGTGATATCAATATTTTTTTGGGTTGGGCCCTTTCGAGGGATAACATCTATCACACCCACAAGTTCATCCATAGGATTAACTTGGGTAACATTCAGAGTTATATCATGTTGTTAACTATTTGTATCAACGTTCATGACTTGAGGATTTGAAGGTTCACTAGCCTTGAAAAGTGAAATATTGTGTTTAGGCATGGGATTGGTAAAGATTTGTAAATTCTAGTTAGGTCGTGCAACATACTTATTACCTTGATCATTAACACCCACAATGGACAAACAACTTGAATCAATGAGGTCTTGAACTAAGTGTTTGACATGCTTACATTGTTCAGTGTCATGGCCATTTTGGCGATGAAAATGGCAATAAGCATTAGGTTTAAAGGTGGGTGGTAAGGGCTTGGTGGTATCAAGCGATTTGACGGTAGGAAAGGTGATCATTTTTTGCTGAAGCAATTGGTTCATTGTATTATGAAGGGTATCAGATAAGGGAGTAAATTGTCTCTTCGGGTCCCCATAGGTATAAGGCACCGTTGCTTTAAAAATTGCCACTTGACTTGGAACAGGTGGGTTTGGTTGTGGTTGAGGAGGCAGATTGAATTGCAAAAAGACTCTATTTGGTTTGCAAAAGTTTTGATTGTTGGTTTGATTGTTGTGCTCAGGCTTTTCAGCTTGGTTAGAAGTGGACTTCGAATCATGACTTGAAATTGAGTTATGGTATTCACACAAGGTTGTGCATAAGTGCATGAACGAAGGGAATTTCATCATAGTTAACTTATCTTGAAGGTTTGTGTGTAAGTTTTTGATAAACATCTTCTGTAGATGTGAATCAGGAATTTTGACATCCACTTGAGCATACAATGACTAATAACGTGAAATAAAATATGTGACTTTCTCATCAAAATTTTGTCTACAATGCATTAGGTTAGCCATTGTTTTTTAGGGGTCATATAAACTTGGAAGTGACATATGAAGGCATCCAAAAGCTCATTAAATGATCAAATGGAATGATTAGGCAGGTTTGAAAACCACTCTAATGCAGTGTCTTTCAGGGTCCTAGGAAAAATTTTGGCTAAGAATTTATCATCAAGGACAAAATCACTGCATAAAGTTGTATAAGCATTGATATGGTTAATAGGGTCTCCTTTACCTCCATATTTCTCAAACCTATGAATTTCTATCCCTTTTGGCATTTGAGTGCGTAATATTTCTAAGGATAAGGGGCTACTATAGACATGATATGTGGGTGGAGTGGTTTGACCTTGGCTAATGGTGAATTTTTTTTGTTTAATGGATGAAACAATATTAAGGAGTTGTGTAATGATGGGATCGGGGTAGGTGGTTTGAGGTGGAAGAGAAAAGGGTGATGGAGTGCATGTAATGTGAGGGGAAGTGAAAGGAACACTAAGAGGGGTGAAGGTAGTGGAGGGGAGTTGTGATGCCACAAGAAAACTAGGAATGCTAGTTGTAATTGTGAAAGAAGGAGACACATGACTAACTTGTTGCATAGTTATTGTAACATGAGGAGTGGTATAAGTTGGCATGGATGCTATGGTTGAAGGGGGAGGAACATGAGGTCCTCCTTGGCTTACAAAAATGTTTGCAGATGGGGAAGTGGAGGAGGCATGTTTATTGTAAATCTCAACAATTTTCTTCATAACTTGTAATTCATCATCACTTTCAATCAAACGATGAAGGTTTTCTATCGCGGGTATGGTAGTGGTGGAAATGTTTTCAAGTGACAAGTCTTGTTGTAAGTGTGCAAAATCCTCATCAATACTAATGACCTTTTCTTGTGGGATGGAATTGTTTTGTGTCAACATTCATTGGATGGAAAGGTGAAGGAATAAAAGTGGTATTGTCCATGCCTAATGCACCATTTTCGATACTAGGAGTAGGAGCTCTTGAGATCTCAAGGTCCACAACGAAAGTGTTATCGTGGGAGGCCATGATTCTAGAACTTCGTCTCACTATAGTATTATCAATGGGGCACCAAACACTCATACAAGTACCACAAGAGATCTAGGGTGAATGAAAATGCAAGGTAATCTAGGAGTGCTAAATGCAAATAACAAAAATTCTACTAAATTTAATAGAGAAGTAACTAAAAAAAAAAAAATGTAGTAAAATGCTAGAAAAATGCCAGAAAAATGCTAGAAATGTTGTTTAAAAAGTGCAGGTGGACTGATTCACCCAGGGTGGGAAATGAGTCCCAGTATGAGTTTTTTTTGTGTTTTTTAGAAAATTTAATGTGATTTTAATGTTTTTCAAATTCCAATGAAGGATGCAGATGTAGATTTTCAACTTTTTCAATGATATGCAATGCGGAAATGAAATCTAAACAAAACTTTCACTAATGCAATATGAGAAGTCCTAGAATGCAAAAACAAAACAATGCCCTAATTGAATGTTGATGGAAATGTAATATAGGATGCAAGATGCAAATGGAATCAGAAATGTAAAGTGTTCAAAATGTAGGTTCACCAAAATGAACCACAAATTTTTGGCACCTTAGGACTTTCTAGCACTTCTAGGGTTTTTCACCTAAAAGGAGAGAGTAGGGCCAAAAATGCTAGAGGGTTCATTCAAATTATGTTCTATATGATGTTTTTTAAGCTAAATGAAATGTATTAAGTGCTATTAAGTGATCTATATGAATGATTATGTATGAAAAATCCAAGAATTATGCTATGTTGGAAAACACAATGTGATATGAAAACAATGATTAAAGAATGAGTAAATGCAGAACATAAAGAAATAAGTTGAACTAGTGTGCACTTGGAGGTCTGATGAAGATTTTGGAATCTTTGGAATACTATCTAAAATTACAAAAATTCACCAGTGGGACTCATTTTCCCAAGGTGGTGAATTATTCCTACTTCTAATGAAAACTGTCGGGAACTAGTTTCTGAGTGTTAGGATTCAAAATCTGATAGAACTTAGATTTCCAGCCTTAAGGTGGGGCTCATTCACCACTAGTGGTGAATTAGTTTTCTTCCAAAATTTTGAGAAACCAAGAGACAACTCTATAACGCCAGATCTGAGGATGTCTGCTTATTGGGTTGTCGAAGTTAATTCTACAGGAAACAAACATAATACCTTCTCTAAGCTTGAAATATGGTTGATTTGACTTGAAACACCTAGTTGACTTGTTGACCACTTTTCAACACCTAAATACATGTTAAATCTGCACACAAAAGTTTGCAAACACACATGCAAGAGGGGAAAAATGGTTGAGGGTTAGCAAATAGGGGTTTTCCTTAGTCAAACCCCACTTTTATAATCAAACCCTTAATGAAATAATGAGATGAAAGAGAATGATAAACAAATAACATGCAAATGCTATCAACTTACCAAACCCTTGTTGAACAAAATCATAATGAAAAGATTTCTTGGATGTGATGTGTGATTGTAGGAGATGTAAAACGAGGTGAAAATCACTTATTTATACAATCTTGTGCCTTAGTAACCCATTAATACCTCATCACAGGCCGACATCAAGTGATTTTGAATAAAAACCTGAAAGGAAATTTAAAATATTTTGAATTTGGAGCCAAGGGGAACGCATTTGCCACCCATGGTGAATGGGTCCCACCTAGGACCTAAAAATGGGTGTTAGAAATTAAGTCACATTTAATATTATTTGTCGGGTTTATGTTAAAAAATATACTTAATTAAAGCTTTGAAGGGCATAAAGGGGTCAAATAAAGCATAAGAAATATCTACATAGTGAAGTTATGCCTATAAAAGTGTGAAATCTTGTTACAAATCTTTACAACACTTCAAAATATGACTTTTTTAGTGATGAAAAGGTGATTTTTAGGTGAATTATAATGAATAGAGTCTAGAAGAGTGTAGAAATGTTTTACAACACTTCACAACACCTTTACAAGATGTCATTATTTTAATTTTAGTACATAAATATGAATGTTCAAGCCACACTACAATATAAAATCATAGTAAAATGGACCAAACATCATGAAACAAGACCTAAAAGGCCATGAAAATGACAAGGGTCCATTTTTCTATGGAATAATATTGTAATAAATTTATGAACTTCATGGCCTAGTGTCCTATAGTTATTACCCTTTTCAGATGTAGTTTCAAACTTATGCTTTCCTATGCCAAAATCACACTTGCTGTTGAGCCCGAGTCTTACAACTCTTTCACACAAGGAGTTATATATACTAAATATATATTTGATTCTCTTCCTAATGATACATTGCCTATGTCTTCATCATAAACTAACATTTATGTGGACTTGAAGGTTGTTGTTGCCCATGTCCTTGAAGATAAACATAAATAATTAGAAAAAGACCTAGAAGAGCTTCAAAAATACTTAATTATTGAGTCTTTGGCTAGAGAAAGGGTTCCTATTGTGGATAACCTTAGGAAGCTAATCAATGACTTGCAAGGGAAAAAAGTGTTGCATAGCCTAGCCCATATGGTGGATGCGAACATTTCTAAAATAACTAGTTGCACTCAAGCCTTTACTAGTGCTCAAAATCAAATGGGAAAATATATTTCCTCTCCTACAACCAAGTGTTCTATTACTGCTTTTTCCACTCCAATCATAGCATCAACCATATAATATAGTAATGGTCTAAACTCAAATTTAGGGCTATCTTGTGGGAATCCTTATAGATTTATCCCTTCCCCTACAATACCTCTATGTTCTTCACCTATTATAAACATACAAAAAAATAATCCACCAGTCATTCATAATAGTTCACCATATTTAATACATTCTCAAAAAATATCATCAAATGATCCTATAATAAACAAAATTTTACAAAATCTATCATCATTACAACAAAAAATTTCAAACATGAACCAAATTCAATCCAATTTTAATCTTCTAACATACCTCACAGGTAGTCCATTGTCATTTTTTATCCTTAAGAAACCCATACTACAAACCATTAAGACAACTTGCCTTGAGAAGTATGCTAGCAATAGAGATCCCACTAATCATATATCATCTTTCTCCACTCTATTTAGTGATTTATTTTATGAATATGCTCTCTTAGCTATTTTTTTTTGTGATTTTTAAAATATAGTGCCTTAGAATGGTTTTTTCATTGTCGAATAACTCAATAGTGTTCTTTACACAAGTTTTTAATGAATTAATTCAACACTTTCAACAAACATTGGACCTCAAGTTGCATTAACAAATTTATTCCATTGTAAATAAGAACCTAAAGAGAAGTTGATTGATTTTATAGGATAATACCAAGCCCTTTATTCACAAGTCTCATATTCTCTCTTGGATGCCAATATTCAAGGAGTTTTTATTGAAAATTTATAACCTAACATTAGAGGCAAGATATTGTTGATGAAATATCCCTCATTTACACATTTACATATGATCATGAATATCAGATATCAATTAGTCAATATGAAGGTACACCTTCACTGAATTCTACTAGTAAATTTGAAGTCATGCCTCATAACAACTATCAATCATTTAAGAATATATTTTTTTATAAAGATAAACAATCCTCAATCATCTGCAAATACTCAAATGAAATTTTCCACAACATCTGTAACACAATATCAATTTAAGCCAAGAGATTGAAACTTTTCCTAATTTCCCAACTCTTGCCATGCTAATATGTTGTAATTGTTAAGTAAGAATATGATTCAACTTCATCCAATTAGATATTTTGACACAACTAAACCACTACCATCAAAATTTAATATAAAATACTTTTGTCAATATCATCATACACCTAGAAATGATACATATAGATGTATGTGTCTTAATCACCAACCACAACATGTCATTGATTCTGATATCATCCACTTGGTTGGTGTATACGAAAAAGGAAACAAATTGATTTCACCACATAATAAAAAATTATAAATATTTATAAAAAAATTAACAGATCATTCAAATAACTTTGTCAAACAAAGAGATAATGAAGAAGATGATAATGTTCTATCCAAATTTATAAAAGTGATTGAAGTCCAACATTGTATAAAACAAACCAACATATTACCTGATATTACTTTCACACATATTGATTCTTCTATAACTTCACCCAATGGTCCTCTTTATATCACTAGTGGAATTGATGATAAAACCACAAGAGGAATACTCATTGATCTCACATGTGTATCTTGTGAATGTGATCATCAAAGAATTCTTACATATGGATGAACTTTATAGTGATAATTATGAACAATTTAAAGAACAATCAAAGGATCATGATGGTTCTATTTTCCCTACGATTGGTTCTATAAATCTTCTAGTAAAGCTTAGACCCAGACAACTAGATATTTCATTTACCATAATCTCGATGTCAAATTAGTTTTGTGTGAAGTTAGGTCATCAATGGAAAAACTCCATGAATTTAGTACCATCAATTATTCATAAATGTCTTAAATTCCCATTTGAAGAAAATATACATAACATATACCATAGTGGATTTAAGTCTTTGGCCTCTAATAATTTTTTTTATTAGATTATTTTTGGCCTCAACCATAGCCTCCTGAAGATTATTTATTTGTGTCATAAAAAAATTTAAGTCTAAGCATATAGCCCAATTATCCCTTACTAATGTTCCACCCAAGTCTCCTTGGTCTCCAGTGGCTATGATTGTTGTTCATCCTACCTCATAGGTAGTGAACTAACTTTGGTCCAAATCGGGTATTCTTTCTCACTATTTTGGCATATGTGTTGTAATTCTCCCTCCACCATCCTATAAATTACCATGAGATAATCATTTGGTGAAGCCTCCAGAAATTAAATTTGTGCCTCCTAAGGAAAATAATTTTTTTGTGCAAAATTCTAAAAAACTTATGGTTTCTCAACCTTTGACAATTCCTTTGATTCCTTCTACAAAGGAAGAAATGGGGCCAATATTGGGAAATTATTTAATTATTTCTTCACAAGGTAAAGATCATGCAAGACATGTTGAAAATATGAGTAGTTTGTGTTTTGATTGATGCCAATAGGCTTATGTTTGTGTTCTCATTGATGTCAACTAGTAATAGTTGAGAAGTTGTGTTGATTCTTTGATTAGTTTCATTATGTTATCATTAGTAAGTGCTACTGGTGTCAACCTCTAGTGTTTCTTTAACAACATTATGTTTTTGGTTTAGTGATGATAAGGAAGTGTTGAAGATGATGAGTATGTGTCTCTTGTGCTTATTTTGAATGTTCTTTTGAGAAAATTTGAATAAAAGATGAAATAATGTGTTATAGAGGTGTTCTAGTGTATAATGTGGTGTTTTTGTGTTGCTTCACATTTCTTCTATCCTAAATATCTTCTTGTGTGGTTTGGATATTGAAAGGTTGATTTTTTTTGCTTCTATGCTTGGGAGATAGAATAAAAATCTTCACACTCTCTCATTCAATGAAAACCCTAGAGATCTCAATCTAAAATATGCAAAGGAGAAAGAGATCTTGCAATAGGGAGGTCATAGAGTCTAATTATAAACTAAAGAGGGGTTCACCACCAAGCTAGGGCTTGGAAATACTAGTGAAATGCAAGACCTAATTATGAAACTTAATGATATGCAAGACCTAGTTGACTGACCTAAAAATGCAAGTAAACCAGAATAGAAAATTGTAAAATCAGAAGTGTACACCTAGAAAATTGTGGAGGATTGAATGAGGACTGGAAATGCTAGAAATACTAATTTTGATGCTAACTGGGACTCATACACCAATCTGGGTTTTTCACACCAAAATTGGAATATGAAAGTGCTTATTCTAAATATCTCAAAACCCTAAAAATTGGTTGTACTAGGACTCATATTCCCAAGGTGGCATATTTGTACTAGTGTTCTTTTTTTAGAGGATTAAGATCTAATTCTTCTCTCCAATCTCTTCTCTTTCTACCACACTTTGTTTCTAAATCTGAAACCTTGATTTTAGACCTATAGAAGAATTTTTCATGACCTTGCAAGTGAGGAGACAACTCCAACAACTTCATTCAAGCTTGTAACCTAATCTTCAAAGATCCTTCATGCTCCAAGACACCTAGATCTGCAATCACACATGTAAATAGGAGAAAAAATTATTGATTCTTAGTGAATAGGGGTTTTCCTTGGTCAAATCCCTTTGAGGTAATTAAGCCAAATGATGAGATAATGAAATAAGGACATGAAACATGAAATAAGGAACATGAAACATGGATAATGATACCTTGAATGGTGTCTTGTAAATTATGTCTTGTCATTCTGCAATTTAACATGAAGTGGCCATGAAGGATGTAGATCTAGACATTGAAATAAGTGTAGAACAATGCTTAATATTGGATCTTCAATGCTACATTACAACACTAGCTCAACAACATGCTTGATGCTTGATAATATTGACATGATTATGGATCTTGAATTTTTGCAACAATTGATGAAGAGTTTTGACCTTGAATGCTTTAGAAATGATCTTGGATGCTCTCTTGATGCTCTTGTGAAGTCTTGGAATGCTTAACTCTTGAGTGCTTGACTTGATATCATGAAGGCTTAATGAAATAATGATTTGAGACCTTGTTTATATAGGAAATCCATCCAAGTTACCATTTATTAGATCCCAAAGGCCAACATTCATAAAATTTGAACTTAAAAGCCTATTTTACCACTCAAAACCCTAAGAAAGGGCCAAATGGGACTCATACGCCATATATGGCATATGAGTCCCACAGGGTCTTTTTAGAGAGAGAAAGGGTCAGGGAGTTGAGAAATTAAGTCTATTTGTTGATCTTGTCAAGATTTTAGTTGAAATAAGCCTCAAGATGCACAATATAGGGTCTTAGGGGCATATTAATGATGATATAAAGGTCATAAATGTAAAAGAGCTCAAAAATTGATGTGAAAGTGTAAATAAATATACTTGAGAACATCAAATTAAGGAAAAATAAGGTCTATTTAGCTTAAAAGGTCCTTAAATCTAATGTGAATTTGTACAACACATTACAACACTAGATTAAGGCACCATTAGGTCAAAGGGCCCTAAATTTAATGTCAAGGTATAAATGAATGCAATTTACAACACCAAATTAGGGAAGAGTTAGGTTTATTTAACTTAAAAAGGGCCCAAGATCTAATGTGAATGTGTAAAACACATCACAACATTAGATGAAGGAAAAATTATGTTTATTTTGACATTAATCATTCCTATATTAAGTGTGAAAATGTGAGAAATGATATTTTTTGACACTACAGATATGTTGGTCAGAGGTGTTCATAGGTGTTACATATAGAATTTCTTGTTCTGGATCATTATGCAGATAGAGTTTTTAACACCAGTGTGTGAACTATGTTATAGTGCTATTAGGGACAAATGGGCTTTCTCTACATTTCTTCGCATTATGGTTTTTTTTTATCCTACGGTTGTATAAGTGTGTCAAATGATAATGATCATATCTACCTACAATAAAATTTGTTCATGGTTTGGTGCTTAAAAAATTAGTTTCTTGAGTTATAGTGTATGGAAGGTTGTTTGAGTGTATTGGGTGTGTACATTCTTTAGGTGAACATTGTTGTGAAGGATTTTTATTTTATTTTAGGGTGTCTATGGAATATTCCAGATTGTGTTCAAG
The DNA here is from genome assembly GCA_007258455.2 of Sequoia sempervirens. Classification (NCBI taxonomy): domain Eukaryota; kingdom Viridiplantae; phylum Streptophyta; class Pinopsida; order Cupressales; family Cupressaceae; genus Sequoia; species Sequoia sempervirens. The sequence continues at coordinate 206,494,869 of VDFB02281492.1, forward strand.
TGTTGTGTGTGGTCTGCGAGTCATCTTTGGATTTGAGGAAGTGTATACTTAAATTTTAATGGTGTTTATAATAATTATGGACTGGGCTTGGTGATTGTGGAAGTGTGGTGTATTGTCTATGCATGTTTTAGGTCTGAGTTAAGAAGTGTGGTCTGCTTTCATTCCTTTCCATTGTAGGAATGCTTATTACCAACCTAATTTGAATTTGCATAGTTCAAGTGCATATCCGATCTTGGAGAATGTTTTCAAGGTTGAAGAAGGTATCAATAACTGTTGTGTTGATGGAAAATTGGAGTAGAGAGTGCGTGATGCAAATTTCTGAGTTGTGAAGTGTAAATTTTTGAAGTGCAGTGCAAGCTTAATAAGTTAGACTACTAGAAGTAGTGAGCAGAAGGTTTCT
>VDFB02281492.1:206495368-206704353 GCA_007258455.2 Sequoia sempervirens
CTAAAAATATGTGATTTCAACAAAAATCAGAATCTCCCAGAAATTGTAAACCATCTTTGTAGGATCACCTAGTGTATATCATAGTTCAAATCCCTATTATTTTTTAATGATATAATTATATCATAACGTGATGGACAATACATATGATAAGAACATATGGGGTTCATAACATATTAGTGCAATATATTACAATACATATAAATGCACTTAAATGTTCATACATTCACCATATACACATATTAAATTTGATAAATAGTTACATCTCCATTATACTAACTTGTGGTACATATCATTAGTAACCTTTAATACATATTACTCTATTAGATAATATCTTCTCATATATATATATCTATCTTCTATCATTTTATAGCTACTATATCAATCATATATCTTGTATTTGGACCATACATGTCCATAAGAAATTATAGGGACATGTCCCTCATTATGCTTCATTTTTTGAATTTTATTCTCTAGGTATCATAGGTTTATTTTAATTTTCACACTATCATGTATTTATCACATGGTAACCTAAGCTTGTTTTATATTTCTTGGGATGTCTATATTCTACTAGCCTTTGGCACCCTTATGTGTTTTAATTGTTTTCTTCCATTGGGTTGTCCTTTTAAGTTTACAATGTACTGAGAGTGATCCCACTATATCATAAAAGAACTCATCATTAGGGAATCTAATTAATATCATAACAATAATTTCTTATAAATTCTCAATAACATCAAAAGATTATTTTTCTAGGATGAGAGATTTATTGAGTGACATAACTTTTTTTAGTTGTAATATTATTTATTTATAAATTATTAGATCCATAGTAGGATTTGTTTAAATATTTTATTTTAGTAAACTATGAATAAAATATTAACCAATATTGAAGTATTAGTCTACTATAAGAAATATTGCAATAATATATATGAACTTTCATTGATAATTAATCTATTATTGTTCTTTATTCTCTAGGGCTAGGAGGTGCAACATTTGTCAATGGGTTTTCTTTAATTTTATAAATTTAATATCTTTTACAAGGATCAATTATAAGGATATTTTTTAATTATTTTTGACAATATTAAAGTATGGTTGAAGAAATAAATGTTAGAAATATGAAATAGATTGAATAACCCAAAGAAATTTATAATAGAAAATAAAATCTACATAAACTGGAAAAAATAAAGAATGCACACCAGAACTCTAAGAGATTATGCAATATCAATATGATAGAATGCATTAAGAGCTTCCAAGATTTATTGATGCAAATGTACACATGAAGCCTTTATTATATAGGAAAGGAGTGAGATAGGCTTAGAGAAGATCATGATAAGTGTCTTAATCCTATCACATGTGACCACTAACTAACTACCTATGAAATGATGAAAATGTAAGATAAGTTCTAGATAAGACTTCTAGAAAAATCTTATACACTAAGTAAACATAACATGTGAATGTGTCCCCTAATTACCTAGTGGAATAAATTACTAGGCACAAGACTTTAATGTTCACATTAACACCCCCCTTAAGTGTAACTTAGGGAGAAGGTTATTATGCAAATGATTCAAATATGAAAAGATAGATCCTGGCTACTAGGCCATTTTAGGTACCCATGTTCAAATGCAATGAAAGCTCTCACAAACGGATAAAAGGAGAAAACTTAGTGGGACAAAACTCCCCCCTAAAAGAAGAACCCCCTAGAATATGGAGAGAATAGAAGAGAAGGACTAAGTGGCCCCTGGGAAAATATCCAATGATAGATGCTTGAAGCTAAATGGAGAAGATAGTCCATGATCATCAAAAAATGTTCCTCCCCTTAGGAAGAAACATAACCAAAGGTGTATGCACACTATCTTGCAAGTCCTGAAAGGAATATGTAGGAACAAAGTGTAGAATGTATGAAGTATCTAAAGTTAGCTCAAGTATCCCCATGATGATGTTGAAAGCTATCACAATAAAATTAGGTGTTCTAGGCCACATTGTTGAAGCTAAAAAAATAGAATCTCCTAGAGACTAATTTATAGCATAAGCTAAAGACTCAAATATCTCCTCTAAATAATTCTCCTCTAAATGTTGATTCAAAGTATCCACACTCATGTCAAACTAAAATGAATGAACATGAATGAGAGGGTCAATTTTTTCCCTCACAACAACTAAAGAAGTATCAAATTCATCAAAGAGAAGATGAATACACTCAATAGTGTCTCCCAAATTTGCAATATGTGTCTCTAAAAACAAGTCTAAAATACCTATCAAGAGAACATCCCAAGCTGAGTTAGGAAGACTATAGATATCCTGCTACAAGAAGTCATTGGAAGATTTTGAAGAAGTAACTCTAAACTCTGAAGTAGCAATAGTAGATGCAAGGACAAGAGAGTGGACCTCAAAGAGAATATGTATGTCCTCAACAGTATCATCTAGATTTAAGATGGACTCTACAAACAAACAAGAGATGTTTGGTAGAAATTTGTCCCAATGGTCTGAATCTAGAAGACATAATCGGTCCTGCTATAATGAATCAATGGAGGATCTCAAAGAAGTATCGCTGGAATCTGAATCTACAATAGGTGATGTCGATGTAATCTCAACTTGAGGATGAGAAGAAAGACGAGAAGTCTCTATGTCATTTGAACATTCAAGACGTTCATAATACTTAAGCTCCTCTAAAGTATCATCATCATCGGGTATATTATTACATCATCAAGTGGAATGAGGTAATCTACAACATGATCATTTGGGAATGGAGAAAGAAGAGGGTCTCAAAATATCTCCAAAATATTATTCCAAACTGTGTGGGGACATTCAATGCCCACTATAGCTAATAGAATGTCACAATCATTATGAAAACCAATTATTCCTATTACATGATAAATTCTATTACGCCAAACATTCTTCTTATCAGATGTGTCTGGCTCAGGCATGAGTCCATAAAGGTAAGGAAAAAGTTTTAGCCATCTGAGATGGGTTAGAATTCCTTTCTTCCAAGACTCATAATTATCCTTATCCAAAATTATCATAGAAGGATGAGTAGAAAAACCCATGATACAATCCTCAAATGATTACAAAGAAACATAAAAAAAGAACACTAATACACTCTCACCCTTTTCACTAGTATCAAAGATCACCCCCAAATACTATAAGGTTGGCACTTTATAAATTAATGCATTTACAAAGCCTTTTCCAAGATACAATGCTCAATAGGCGCAAAATAACAAAAAAATACAAATTCTGATACAAAATGAACCCGAGACAAAATTTGGAAAAATTAGCCTTATGGATGTGTAGTGCTCTTCAAGACCTTTCCAAAACCTATTTGTTTCCAAAAATCAGAGCACCAAGGCGAAAGTTATGGCATGTTAAGAAATTAAAACAAGACAACTTCAACCTGAAATATCTGCTACAAAATGGAAAAAAATCTTCTCAATACCTTTGTGGATGGAAAGTGCTCATCTCTAGCTTTTTGACAATATTTTATTTGCTGAAATCCAACACCTATAGAAAAAGTTATGAATTTTCAAAAAATTGGCTGAATTTAGCCTATAGGAAACATGTTTTCTAGTAAAAAATAGTTTTCTTGTTTGATTTCTAAAAGATCTTTTCACAATGAGTAGAAAATAATAGAAACCCAGAAATATTTTTATGAGAAGAAGAAAAACTAGAAATGGATTTTTGATCCAGCAAGTAGAAGATGAGAAAATGAATTCTTTTTGACCTTCAACTATAGAAAAATGACATGCGATGTGTTTTGGGAAGCAATTTTATTTATATCTAGTTAAGATATGAAAAATATAAAAGATACCCATATGAGATTTTGGTCATGGCTACAAAACCCATAAATTGTTTTTCTTACAAATGAGTGGAAGCTAGAATTTTGAAGAAAAAAAGAAAATGGTTCTAGTGAAAAATGGTTTTCTTCAAATCCCCGCCTGCAACTATGTCAAATGATCTCAAATTTGGAGGAAACAAAAGCCAAATCTAACTTTTTCGAGCCTTTTAGATGCATTGGAACATTCAAAAACATTGCCATTATATCCAAAAATGCTACAATCACCTGGATCTCACAAAACACATAAAAAATAAAGAGGTTATTAAATCTTTGCAAACCCTTTTTGATTCTCCAGAACGTTCAAGAATGAAAAAGAAGAGCATATGGGAATTTACAAGATTTTTACAAGAAGCTCAATCTCTTAATCACAAATCTAAGAACTTAGATTTCTCAAGACAAAACCTCTAATACCATGTTAGAAATATGAAATAGATTGAATAACCCAAAGAACTTTATAAGAGAAAATCAAAGCTACATAAATTGTGTAGTGTCCCTCCGTCTGTGATATCGTCGTATTGTTTTCAATTGTGGGAGATAGGGTATCATTTGATTTTAATTTTTTTTATTGTTATCTCTTTGATTAAATAAATACTACTAATAATTTATTTAGTTTAAATAAATTAAGGTGAAAATATTTTTTAAAATAAATATATTTTATTATAACTAAAAGAAAGATTAAATTATTAAATATTTAATAGTTGATCTATTTGGTTCATATATTAAAGAGTCAATTATAAAATAATGAATAGGGGTAGTGGCTGGCTTACAATCGTAACTGATGGAAGTGCAACGGTCTGCTGATGGGAGTGTAAAAGACACCATCAAATAAATTATAATAAGTGATAGAAGTCAAATGGTTCCCCAAGGGGAGTGGAAAAGACACCATGAAACAAATTATAAACAAGAATTATTTTGGAGGATAGGGGGAGGGAAGCTTGGAATCAGGCGGACAGTGTAAACTTGGCGGTCATCATCACTATGAAGTTTGTAACTCATGGGAATTCGATTAAGGTAAGATCTTAACTTTATTCTCTTGCACCTTTTGAAGCCTTCGTAGTATTCTTACCTTTGTCGTGACTTGGAGTAGCCGATTTCCATTGACTGTGATTTCATACATGGAATGATTCTATCTTATATCAATGTCTATATTTTGTTATGTGTCTCAGATGTTCATCAGTAATTTCGTGTTCTTGAAGATTTGTGTGTTAAAAATTGATGAATCTGCCTTGCCCTCGAAATTCTTAACAGTTCGAGTGATGGGTATTTGATTTACTTGTGAAACTATCAACCCTTATTACTGATTTTAGCTTAATGTCCATACATTATTCTTGCCTTAAGGGAAGTTCTTGATTCCAGTTATTACCTTATTAAGTTTCATGCAATTAAAGCTTTGAATTTGTCGACGCTTCATGAATTTCCTCGCACCTGCTAATCGAATCTTATTTGAAAGTTTTCTAAATTCTTCCATGATATAGCATTTGTACGTATCATGTAGTCATAAGATTTGTCTCTGGCATTCTAGAAAATAGATCGCTGTCTAGAATAAGTTTTAAAGTTTGAATAATCTCCTTGATTTTGTTAACAATCCACCACAACTGCAACACTTGAAAACAAAATATTGTCATAGTATAAATAACCTCCCTGAATCCTCAGCAATCTGCTCAGCCGCACACTTGAACTTAATAGGAAGTTTATAGATTTAAATAAACTGCTTGATTCTGCTGGCAATCTATCACAGTTGCAACACTTGAAAATAAATTTATCTCCCCAAACTGCAAACTGAGCGCGTCTCTGGAAACTTGCTGCCAAATAGAAATGCGTCTGGTTCAAAAAGAAAAGGTTGTACATTAATTCTCCTTCTCTTAAGTTACATTTTTTGCACCTCACCTTTCTCCTTCTCTTCCATCTTATGGATATAATAATGCAAGTAGATGGCGATATTTCCAAATTCCAATATTCATTTTCTGATATACTTGGCAACCTATCTCTGTTACGTCATTTAGAGTGGAGGCATTGTACAGAATTAAATAGTCTCCCTGAAACCATTGGCAACCCATCACAGCTATAGCTTTTAGACTAGCAAAGGTGTAGAAACTTAAATAATCTCTTTGATTTCATTATCAGCCGGTCTCAGCCGCCACACCTGATCATGATTGAAAGTTTAAATGTTTAAATAATCTCTGGGGAAATGGACGAGGGTAGTGCTATAATGAAAGACTAAGGCGAACTATGTGAAAGGCATATGAGAAACTCTTGGACTTGCTAAATCCTATCCGCTCCAGATCCATCCTATCTTAAATGCTTTTGAAAGATGATCTATCTCTCTCATTAGAAAAGACAAAATCACACCTCTTGTCTTGTGATGTTCCGATGATCGAATGCTAGCGATGGTAGAAAATGTGAGTATTGTTGTTTCATTAGATGAGCCACTTCTCGAACCATCAACAACTGTTGCAAATGCTTTAGGTCAAATGGTAAGCCTTCAACACAAATAAAATCTTGGTTATTCAGTGGGGTTCAATCATGCCTTTCCTTGTAAATATATATATACTCATATTACAATTTATACTTCACATAAGTTATCATTGAGTATAATTTACATTATAGTTTACTGTCAAAAAAAGAATTGATTTAAGCGGCTTTGTCAAGGTAGTAATTCTAGCGTGATAGGTAAACTATATTATTAACATTCCCAGGATTTTGGACGTTGAGAATATGCTGCTACAAATTTAAATTCTCTTATATAATGGATATAAATAATCTAGATCACATGATAACTAAAAATCCAATAATATTAAGTTTTGATTAGCTGATGTATTTGAAAATGTAACCAATAAAGAGTAGTTGTCATTGCTAGGGTTGTATTAAATGTTAGACAAGCTAGCATTGTTAATATTTCAAAGGCACTGATTATTGGTATTGCACAATTATAAAATAACAGTCATCAATCTGATAACCATTAGAAAGGAAAGGTTTATTTCACATCCATTGATATGTTATCTATAAGCTTTGAAAAGCTTCTATAAATTATTAGTAAATAAATGAATGTAATAAGGAACCTATGAATTCTGAGAAGTGTGTTAGAAAGCTTCTTTAGTTTATGAGATATTTGACAAGTCTGAATTCAGGATTGTATAATTATCTCAAGAGATAATTAAAAATAAAAAAAATAAATAAAAATAAGATGAAATATTCTATGTGTTTATTATGTGAAAATTATTTTAAATTCATATGAGAAAAGAATATTTTTGGCCTTCTTAGATAATTTATTGTGTTTAAGTAATGTTGAAGAAATGGTTTTGAGTGAATGATTTTTCTAAAAGGAAATGTTTCAAAAAATAATTATGTAAGGTGTAGTTAAATTAGGTGCAACAATTAATTTAAATAGAAGAAAGAGAATGATTAAATAGTTTAGATGATTAATTGAGTAATATTAAGGAGGTTCTTGAATTATATCATTGTAAAGTTATTAACTTGTTTTATATAAAGGAATTAAGTAATCTTGACAAATAAGAGAGTGATAGAATTAGGAATGGAGATTGTTATTTAAGAGTAATAGTATAATGTGTAAATTGGAATATAGTTGTTTTAATTTGTGTTTGGAAGAGTATACTTGTGATTAGTGTCTTATGGCTTAAAAACATCAGATTATATCTTCACTTCGCAATATTGTGATATCCTTAAATGTTGGAAATGATTGATCTTTAAAATAATGTTCTTTTTAGATTGTTTCAAGTTACTTCTTATTGAATGAATGGATATATTGTATTTGAATGTGTGGTTTTATGGATTGTTTTGATAGACCCTTTCAATGTGACTTTTCGTGAGTTGATTTTGAGTTGGAGATTTTCTCCTCATTTACCTATGCTGCCATTCGAACCCATATGTTTTCTTTTTTGTTCTTAATCTTGGCGGTAAATTGGTTAATGTTAATACTGTTATGATCGATGGTTCTCGCTTTGAGCTGTTAAATGAGTCAAATCTGAAAAGTTCTTTTGAGTTATGGGTATTCTGAGAGGAGAAAATAGAGGTTTCCCTTGGATTTCCGATTTAGTTTGTATCGAAGTTGTTGATGTTGTTTGAATGGAGTTGTTGATCTTATTTTGGTATATTCACTCATTATATTTAAATTGAAAATAGTTCTTGTGGCATTGCAATTATTGTTGTCTATTCTTTGATGGGGAAACCCTAGTGTAAAATTTTTGGTGAGTCTTCCAGAGGCTTGAGATGATTGGTCGGGGCTGGATGTTCTTCTCTTTATGCTATTCCTCGATGTAAGGTGTGTTTTGTCTTTCCATGATTTTAAAAAGGGCTGTACCTGGAATCAGTTAGACTTGATTTATGTATTTATAGTAGATGGGTAATGCCCCTGGGCTTACTGCTTCCTCAGCCAGGATCTACCACCTTTGTTATAAGCCAAACCTTGGTTTCTTTGGTTTTTATGTTGTTGGGTCTCTTAGGGAGAGTGTCTCAGAGGCCTACCTCGCTTAAGGAAGGGCAATGGTGGATAAATTCCATGAGTGAGTTAGTAAACAAGTGAAAACCTAATAATTAACTTAGGAGGGCTGGGTAGTAATATCATTACAAGATTTAAAAAATGGATGCCTCATCTTCATTAGTGCTTTCGTAGACTAATGGAAGGCTGAGAAGGCCATGGTTGGCAAGGTCGTGACCTCGTCTTCATGAGAGGTCTACGGCTCTGCATGAGTCACCCTATGGACTGGTGCCTCCAATTGGGAGGAAGGGCAGAGGATAGCCATAGATGGGACCGACGCCTCCAGTTGGGAGGAAGAGCACAGGACAACCCATGTAGGACTATGCGATGACACTCTCCCCTAGTTGCCCAGGTGTCTTACTTTATTGTGTTCCTCTGGAAGTATGTTATGGGAGTTGGTTTAGATTGTAGTTGAATGGACTTATATTGATTTATGGATTATTGTTTTGATACATCTTTGGTGTACTTTGTGGTCTTGTATGATCTCATTGATATTTGACTTATGACCTTGTACTCTTTTAGTACTATGATATGATGTTATTGTATTGTTTAATTGTAATTTGGATTTGTATTATGTTTATTAATTCAGTTTGATTTGGAAGTGTTTCATGATCATCCTTTGGTTACTTGTTTACTGGTCATTGCTTTGATTTATGTGATGAGATATATGACTTTAAGTTATTATGTTGATTCTTGGATGTTGTTGATTATGTCATTGTAATCCTTGAGTTTTGTGGTACTTTGGTATGACGTTGAGTCTTGTGGTTCCCTGTTTGGATGTTCCTGAGGTCTCTTCTTGTCAGCTCCTTAGCACGGGGGGTGGGTCTTCGGACCCACGTGGTTGGGTGGAACGTGCTAAGCACCCCATTGGGTCCCCAGTTGAGGATCGAGAGGTGTGGATTGGTGCTGTTGCGGTGACTCCAGAGTTGTATCTGTCTTGGAGCCAGTTATGATATTGAGCATCATGCTATCTTGTGTATGGTTTCCATTTATGTTTGGAAACACTTTTGTATCATTGTACTCCTTGAACATTGTACTGTAATGTAACGTTAAACCTTGTGTGGCTATTGGCCATGGTAGTGTTATTCAATGTGTTGAGTTAATCATGTATATGTTGCATTTGCGTACACAGATGGTTTCTTATCAATGCTTTATCATGTATGTGTTATATTTGTTAATGTTTATTTTGTTATGGACTATATCTTTGACTTTTATTCTTTTTTGTCATTGTGTGGATCTAAGTCTTGTAATGAATCCTCGTGTACCCCAAGGGATGTATGTGCTAATGAATCTACTTAAATGAAATTCATGTCATGACTTAATGTGTATTACATGTATGTTATGCTTACTTTTAAAAAATAAAAATAAAAAAATTGTATAGTGATTATTGTTTATTTGTCCTTTGGGGTTCGCATGACGAGGCGTTACAAATTGGAAAAGCATAAATTTAATGAACATTAGAAATCCAAGAGATTATGCAATTTCAATATGTCAGAATGCATTTAGAGCTTCCAAAATTTCTTGATGAAAATATACACATGAGTCCTTTCTTATATAGGAAAGGAGCGAGATAGGATTAGACAAGATCATGACAAGTGTCTTAATCCTATCACATGTGACAACTAACCAACTATCTAGGAAATGATGGAAATATAAGATAAGTTATAGATAAGACTTCTAGAAGAATCTTATATCCTAAATAAACTTAACATGTGAATGTATCCCCTAATTACATAATGGAATAAATTGTTGGGTACAAGACTTTAATATTCACACTAACAATAAACACTCATCTTAGTAATAATTTCACATTTTTCACATTAAAGGGGTCCTGGCATTATTCTCATGTGATAGCTCATACCATGTAGATTTATCAATTACAAAATGTCAACTTGTAAATAAAAATTTAAGAAATATTCTAGTGATGTTATTCTTATTTTGATGTGACTAGTGGCACCATACAAACTTATTAGGGCCTAATAATTATTCCTATATACACACCCAAATAAATTAAAGAAATTGTAGCTATTATTCAATATAGTGTTGGCCTTGCGAATTTTTTAAGAAATATTTTAATAACAATACATAGTCAATAATTTATTAATATCCCAATGTTATGAATATTAAAAATGATAAGAACATATGTATTTGATTTCATATTAGTGCAATAGATTACAACATACAAAAATAAAATAAAATATTCATAGATTACTATATATGTATATCATATTTCATAAATCATTACATCTCCATTATATTAAAATGTAGTACATACCATCAATATAACAATACATATTCATCTCTTATACAATATCCTCTCATATATTTCTCTCTCTCCTCTCCTATTATAATTTTTTTTTATCTCATTCTTAACCTTTATGTTATCTTTCATATATCTTGCATGCATTCCATAAGTATCTAAAGAAAATTAGAGGGTCTTGTCCCTCATTATGTTAATTCATGGGTATTTCATCCTATAGGTTGTTTAGTTCTATTGCAAGTGTCACACTATCATGTATTTGCCTTATGTTGAATTAATCTTGCTTTATCTTTCTTGGGATGCGTATATATGCTACTGACCTTTAACACCCCCACAAATTCTAATTCTTGGCCTCCATTAGGATTTTGGTTTAAAGTTTTCAACCTAATGGGAGTGTTGTGACTCTATCCTACCAACACACAACAATATGGAATGCAATGACCAACATAAGAATAATTTATTAAGAATACTCGATATAAAAATACAAATATATTATTAAGATGAGAGATTTATTGTATTGTTATAAATTATTTTTAATTGACTAATTTTTTATCTACAAATTCTTAAATCCATATATATTAATCTAATTAAATCATTTTTTTTATTTTAGCAAACCACAAATATAATATTAACCAAGATTTAAGTATGATTTTACTATATTTAATATTGTTATATTATATATTAGTATCTAAATTGACAACTAATCTACTGTTGTTCTTTATGCTCTATGGAAAATAGGTGCATCATTAGTCAATATATTTTTTATAATTTTATAAGCTATTTTTTAATGTACATATCACAAGCACCATCTATAGTGATATGTCTTTATTGTATTCATATAGTTACTTAAGGTAGACTATTTTGACAAAGATTAAAGGATAGTTATGGGTATGTGCAGGATCATGATGGGCCAAAAAGTGGCGATATGATGGGTATGTGGCCGATGGCTTTTATTTTACCCAAAATTGATGAAACAGAAAGGGTTTTTAAAGGAGATTCTCAACTTTCTACCAATATAAATTATACTTTACTTTGAATTTAATAAATAATTATTATTCATTTTCTATTTGAATTATGACTAAAGTCCTGATTGATAGGTTGATTGAAAAACATCTATAACTTTCAAATGGTATCACATTTTTTGAATCTGAAACATGTGTCACATTCTATGCTTCACATACTATAGGATTAAAAATAAAATATGAATTTCATGAAGTTTTTACCAAGTTAAAGGTGGTTAGACATAGGAGTTTTTATATTTTTTAAAAGTTGTAATAAAAATTCAAAATTAATTATTTACTTGGAAAAATTACAAAAAAATATGCATCACATTAGGACATGAGTCTTCTACTTATATCTAAAATATTATTAAAATATATTATCATTTTATTATGGTTAAGGTAGTTAGACAAACACCTACTTATTTTTTCCCTGAAATTTAAGTACTACTGCATTGAAATTTCAAATTTTCACCAAATAGATTTTTTCTTTAAAAAAAAATAAAATAAACCTAGTAGTTTAGAAACTACATTCAAATTTCTACAAATTCTATTCTTACATATTTTTGAAATAATATAAATAGCTTATTCAAATTTTTATGTCAAGTTTCCTAACTCTGATTTTTCTAAATTTTTCACCACTTAAGGGCCTATTTTTTCCATGATGATCCTACACATACCCTTATAGAAACAAATATTAACCTTAGAAATAGTTTCACATAGTTCACATTAAAGTGATGTTGGTCTTATTCTCATGTGGTTTCTCATACCATGTATATTTCTTAATTGTAAAATCTAAAATTGTAACTAAAAGTTTAAGAAATCATCTAGTGATATTATTCTTATTCTAATGTGACTAGTGACACCATGCAAATATATTAGCCTTGCCTAGGAATTATTGCTCTATGTACAACCTTAAAATATAGAAGGTTACATAGAATAGATTAAGGAAAGTTTAAAGTAATCCTATTTTAAATGGGTTGAATTTAGAAAACATATGAATTTTTTTTGTCACACAACTAGGATTTGATGCTATTAGTTATTGAACCTCATTGAATTGGGGTATTATTTTCATTTTGTTTAATTACCCTTAAATTGAAAAACTAACTGTAGTATTGTAAATTATCACCCTTGACTATTTCACACTAGGTTTAGCTCCCCCTATGTGATTGGACCTAATTACACTCTTAAATTTCTTATATTATGGTTATCTCTAGGAAAAAATAAATAAAATGGGAATTACTATTTAATATTTAAGGATAATGAAACACCTTGAAACAATGAAAAATATAGGTGGGGGAAAATGAAATCAAAATATGTGGGGTGAGGGACTTATTTTCCTTTATTTCATTAGGAAATACTTGATCCCCATAAAGAATTGACTAACAACCCTTAGGTGAACCAAGTCAATGTGAGAATCTTTAAATTTCCTTATGACTGAAGGACGGGGGTCAAGGTCAAATAGCACTTTGGGGAGAAAAAATAAAAATAGAAAATCAACTCCAAAATGTAATCTAACACATGAAACTTGAAGATTAAACTCAATATTTATAGAACCAAAAAATAGAATGCAGATTGGAGAAGAGTAGAAACATATGTATTAGTCACCAAAAGTGCTTTCTGGAAGCTGTTCAGAGACTCATTCACCCACAGGTGAATGGGTCCAAGTACAAGGGCTTCAACAATCTTTCGGGAGCCTCTAGTGTAGATTTGTAGCTTCTGATTTGTCTAGGTTTTAGCGTTGGAAGGTTGAAAATCCAATCTATAGGTTAGATTCTGTGATTCGACAACAATTTTGACAACTTTGACAACTTTGTAAATATTTCACTTCAAAAGGTCTTGAAGTCTTCTTCAACCTAAATCTATAATCACACATACTATAGAGAAATTTTTTTGGTTTTGGGTGAATGGGGGTTTGATTTAGTCAAACCCCATTTTGGTAATCAAACCTTGAATTGAAATAATGCATGAAAGAGGGAATGAAGAATGGAAGAAGCTATGTTACCACTCAAAAAACCCTTGAATGAAACATTGATAATGGAGATCTTAGGAAATTTGCAACTTGCATGTGGATCTTGATATTTGAATAATGTTTGAAATCCTTGAATTGATCTTGAAACCTACATTACAATGTTAGCTCCAAAAACATGCATGATGCAAGAAGACTTTGACATGATGAATAGATCTTGATTGCTGTTATAAATCTCTATTATATATTCTCTTAAATGCCCTTGATCATAAAATTTTCTATAATTTTTCTCACTTGAATATGCTAGATTGCTTCTTCAAAAATTCTAGGTGAAACTTAGTGAAATAAGCTTGTATTTATAAGTATGTATCCTTAATTTCCAAAAATTCAAATATCACAAGCTGAAATTGAATTATGGATTTAGAAATGATAAAATACCACCAAAAACATAATCTAAATTTATGTCCAAAGGTCTAGGGAAGACCCATTCACCCATGGTCAAATGGGTCCCATGTCCCTATTCTTGGAACACACATTGCTCAAGGTAGAGTGTTATGTGTAGGCATTAATTATTTTTCAGGTTTCCCATTTAGAAAATGTAATTAATTAGGCTTGTAAATGAATTAAAAGGAAGTATTAAGACATAATTAAGCTCAATTTAAATAAGTGTGAAAATGTAAAGGGGTACATTTATCAACACTAAATTAAGACACTATTAAGTCCAATTTAAACTAGGAGGGAACAAACAAGTGAGAAAATATAAATGATTACATTTTTTGACACTACAAACCCAAAATAGGTTTTGAATAAGGTTCCACCACCTTTTTCTAGCCATTTTTTCCCCAATTTAAATATAGTAGTGTTGAAATTTTAACATTTATAAATTTAAATTCATTTGTAGGCTTTTGATAATTAATTTTGTTAAAAATAAACTAATACATATAAATACAAGAATTTCTATCCATATGAAATGCTAAACATTTTATCAAGAAATTAAGCATCCTAAAAAAATGACAAGAGCAAAATAAGAAAAATTTACAACATTTATTAGTAGTGAAGATTCATGTTGGTAATGCATCAAGTTTTCATGTGAGTTTATTTTTGTTATGTTAATTTGTTTTGTTGGTACTAAGAACCTCAAGACCTTAAATCAAGCAATGAATTCTCCTTGCATGAGATGAGTACAATGAATTCTATTCATCAAGGAAAACAAAGTTGAGTGGTAAGTTGTAACACTTATCACTTTATTATTCTTTTATCCATTTGCCTCTACCCAATCAAGGGTAAGAACTATTTTATATTATCATATCCATTGTTGAGGTGAAAACACAAAATTTGACTTAGGAAATCCCCTATATAACACAAACTTTCTATCCTATCTTTTGTGGATGTGATAGATCTAAAGTAGGTTTGGGAAATGATTGAAGACCTAGTTGTAAGATCAAGCATTCAAGCTTCCTATGTCAAAGAATTAGGGATAGTGGAATTAATCATCAATAAATGAAGTTCTAAAGTTGAGTTTGGAAATGAAGAACCTATCAAATGAGGCCATCCGAGATCTAGTTTCTAATTCCTGAGATCTACACTTCTAGGAATAGGGTACTAGCACCCCTATCCAACCAGTTTGAGCGTAAATTTATAAGAATTGGGAAAATCTAGGAGATGACAAACAAGCACAAATGATAATATACAATATTGTATTTAGATGACCCAAATGATTATGAGTACAAATCCTTACATATATGGGCAAGGATGATGCAATCCACTTATGAGGTGAATTGACAAGTTCCCCATAACGTGGAAAAAATGAGTAGAAAAGTCTCCTATAGGTGTCAACCTTAGGAAAACTTGGAGTGTGAAAACAAAAACCTTTATGACCAAGTCATCAACCTTGTGCGCCAAGTGTTGAGTGACATTTGAGGCAAGATGGAAAGCCTTCCAACCTTAGAAGGTATGTGCATGAGGTAAACCAAATAACTTGGTAACCTATAGAGGTTTAAAAGGTTGCACATTCAGTTAGACAATATGTTTCCTAACCTCATCAACCTAACTACACATAAGTATAGTGAATAGATTAATTATTCACACTAACAACCCCTTAAGTGATACTTGGGTAGATCAAAAAATCACAAATAGATAGAAATGGTCCCAACTAGAGGCCATGTTAGGTACTCATATACAATCCATTCTCATAAATTGGAATAAAGGAGAAAACCCAGTGGGATCAAAACTCCTCTCCAAAAAGAGAAAGAGAAGGATTTAAGAGCTTCCAAAAACATATGTCCCTTGATGATAGGAATATGATGATGAAGAAAATTTGAGGCATGTAGAAGATTTAAACTCTGTCGATAATGAACTCATTGTTGAACAGTCTGAATAACTGAGAGGGAGGGTGAATCAATTATCATAAAATATTTTATTTTATTTTAATTAATCCAGAGTAGGCTTATATCAATCAGATAATAATCAAATAGATATGAACATGAAAGCACATAACAACACCATGCACAATAGACACCAGAATTTATGTGGAAACCCAAGAAGGGAAAAACCATGGAGAATGATAATTCTCAAATATAAAACATTGGTTAAGGTGACATCGGTTAAGGTGATTTTTACAAAGGCTCACTACAGGTAAGGATCACTGCCGGTTGGGCTCACTACCCGACTATTACAACCAAAGATAGAAAAAGGCTCACTGCCAAGTTGCTCACTGCAGGTAAGGCTCACTATCAGTGGGATCACTGCCCAATTAAAACATCTAATTACAAATGTGTGAACCCCAATCCCAATACCTGCAAAACAATAAGAACAAACACATTAGATTAGAAATTGCAAGCAAGAACAAGGATTCCCCATGAAATCCATTCACAAAGTTCAAATTAGGAAAAAAAGCAATGAAGAACACAATGAAAATAACAAAATAGATATTGAATCCTAATTAAACTAGCAAACTTATGATCCCATGGGGGAATTGGTGCCAATTTGATGTGAAAATTGGACCTTTCCCAATTCCTATGATGTAAGCTTGATGTGTTGATGATAATTGATCCAATTTGATGAAGGATGGTGAGTGATCCAAGCTAAAAACCTGTATAACCTAGCTAAGATTCAATGATGATGGATGGAATTTGATAGATATTTGAGCATGGTAACTTTGCATAATTTGTGGATCCTCAAATGAGGAATGAAGCCTCTTATTTATAGATGAGATTGAAGGATGAATGTACAAATTTGAGAAATGTGGGACTAACATTCATCCAATGGAAATATGCCACTTGTCAACCTATGAGTGGATGGAGGATGTTCAAGTTTTGAGGATTGTGCCAATAAATGCCTATTTTTGAATTTTGAATTTTGTTGAAATGACTTGCAAGAGGGAAGAAAGAATGCATTAAATGCCACTTGGCTAAAGGAAAAGGACATGTAAGATGGAGTAAATTCCTTGTTGGATGTATATGTCAACTTGGATTTTTGAATTCAAACTTGGAGAATATTCCAAAAAGATGCCTTGTTGAGGAAAATAGAGATTTAATAAATCAATTAAATCTATTTTCATGTGCAAGTGGTAAAAGCTAGAGGATGGGACATGATAGGAGATTAAATTAATCCTTGAGGTTAATTAATTTAATAAAGGGGATTAAGTGATGTGACAAATTTGACTTAGATTTGTGGATTTATTTAAATCAAATATGAGAGGAATGTGATAAGAGATTAATTAAATAAAGATTTTGATTTATTTAATTAAAAGAGATGATGTTAGATTAAATTAAATAAGGTTTTAATTTATTTAATTTAATAGATAGAATTTAGAGATTTAATCAAATAAAATTAATTATTTAATTAAATAGGATAATTAGATCAAGATGATTAATTTAATTATCGAGAAGAGGTGACTTAATTAGATAACTAATTTATTTAATGAAGAGAGGAATATTGATGAATTTAATCAGATAAGGGGATTTGATTAAATGGTTAGACCGAAGGATGATTCAGGATGAAACGATGTTAGTAGTCAGGATTATATGCACAATGTCAATCGGTACATTTTACGTGTTTACATTTTTCCCCTCTTTGAAGCGATGCACTTGTTGTGTTGGTTCAAAGAATAATCGATCTCGATCAAAGCCAAAAAAAATTGCTTTTTTAAAAAAAATCTTGCCCCACTACTACCTGGTGAGAGAAAAAATGCCAATATATTGCCCCCTCGAGAGATTGGACAAAAATTTCAGTTTTTGGGCGATCTCACGAAAAAAGAGGACAAGGTTCCTGACAGGTCCAAAAAGGCTCCAACAGGCCAAAAATGTGTTTGAACGCAATAAAACGATGTAAAAAAGGCCTCAACTAGACAAAAACAGCTTCAAGGGTCCAAAACCCTGGCAGGATAGCCAATTAGGGTAAAAAAACCCTAATTTTTAAGATTAAAAAGGCTCCGAGGGGTCACTTTCAATTCATTTTCACATATAACCACCTAGCAACTTTGAGATTTGAGCTTTGAACTCCTGACAATATGGTGCAACAATAACTTCTGATGCACATTTCTGACTGAGTCTAGATGTACCAACGGCCACCCGACATTGGGGCACCGGTAAGTGATCCTTACTTGAGCTTTAATTTTTGTTTTTAGCCTTCATTTAATGTTTTCAAAGTCAGTCTTTCTGCAACGGTGCTATATAGCACCGCTTAGAAATCAAATTGTACCGCTCGGTGTCAAATTGCGTTGTGGCGGTGGAGTTTAGAGTTTGAAAATAAACTCCAAACTCTAACACTGAGCTCATGGCTAGCAGGGTGATTTCTAAAGTGCGTCGTGGTGGTCCTTTATCTTTTCAAACTGCGCCGCTGGGAAGGAAAGTGCACTGCGGTGGTGCGCTTTCGGCCTTTTGTGCCCTAGCATTAGAGTTTGATTAAAAATCAAACTGCGACACCTTCACGGATTGTGACACTGGAGTGGTTTCTTGGATGCTTGATAAAATATTTTTCAATTTTTTTTAACATGATGACCCTTCCTGATGCAGGATGCGGCAAGGGAGCTCTACTCCCAAGAGCACAGGTCGCGAGATCTGTTCGGTTACTTGCGGGACCTGAGCGACAGGGATCATGATCAACTTCGGGACATGGGGTTGTGGTATATTGCTTACCCAATGCCCATTCACACTCACCTTGGGATGATATCAATGCTTGCCGAGAGATGGCATAACAAGACCTCATTCCATCTTCCCACTGGCGAGGCCACCGTCACCTTGGAGGATGTTTGGAACATCTTATGATTGCCAATTCATGGTCAGCATGTCATTTTTGACATAGATGAGGGGCAAGATGCCTGCCACAGAGTCCTCACCATGGAGGACATTGTCATTTGCGAGGGGCAGATTGAGCTCGAGCGACACAGGGCCCTGGCACCTCCCTTCCACTTGGTTGTTGCAGCGGTTATTTCAAGTCTCGTTGCCCCAGATAGACGAGGCTGATATTTCAGTCCTGGTTGGGGACTTTGTTGGGAGTGCATGGTTCACAACAAACCAGTCCGTTTTGCTTCACGAGATCTTCACGAGTACGTCTACCTCGATGGCAGAGCACTTAGAGTAGGCATGACCCTTCTTCACGTATGGGCGTGGGAGCACATTGCTGTCCTTTGGCCACAGATTGTTACAGTTCCGATGGGGGTTGATGATCCCCTCATATGGTGCTACATAGGTGGTGTGACCTTCACATACACGGGCGAGCATGGGATCCCTTATTGGAGGAGAGTCCTGGATGAGATGTAGGTATTCATATGGCATCCGTACCTTGGTCAGCCCAGATGGGCCGACGATGCTCATCAGATGTTCTATGCCTGCCAGGACTGCTTCATGTAGGGGCGAGAGCACACCATGATTGAGAGAAATTTTCCCGGGCGCATGCAACGTTAGTTCGATGAGCCCCAGGATCGGCCAGATGATGATTATGTGGCTGTATTTTCTCGCACCATGTCATAGGTTTCATGGGGGCGATACATTCCTACCTTGGAGGCCGTGGAAAGTTTCAGACAGTTGGTGGCTTGACCATGGGCTTATGATCAGGGGCCTATGGATCTAGGCATGACATAGGCATATAGGGATTGGTTCCGACCTCCCCTTCATTTGAATATTGCAGAAGCAGTCCCCGATCGGTGGAGGGTGAGAGGCAGAGGTGGAGGATGGGGATGGAGGGATGGTGTATGACAGGATCAGCTAGCCAGGCCTCCAGTTTAGCTAGATCAGGTTGACATACAGATGCAGGACCAGCAGTAGGTGCCGATAGGTGCACCACCATAGGTTGGGGGCGAGGATCAACCTCAGGTACAACCTCCACAAGCACAACCAATAGTGCAGCCAGTAGGGCAGGTGGATCCTCGAGATACTTTGATTGCACACTGCAGGCTCAGGTGCAGAATTTGATAGGGGAGAGAGATCAGGCTAGGACCGAGAGGGATCAGATCAATTTTGAGAGGGATCAGGCCATAGTGCAGAGACAGGCTATAGAGTTACAGGCAGCCACAGAGCTAGGCCAAAGACAATAGTTGGAGAGCATGGCAGCCTCTTCCTCTCAGGTTACAGTGTCCATTCGGTCCTACAGGGATGCCCTCCGAGAGAACAAGTACTACTAGATGCATTATCATGAGGCTATACCCAGAGCAACACAGGTCCTAGAGTACTCGCAATGGACCAACCATAGACTAGCAGAGGGTCACGGTGACAGGGGTGAGGGAAACATATAGGGGGGTAGACCTTGATCGAGATGATACTTTTTTGTGCCATATGGGCTCCTTTTTGATAGCCCGATGGGCCTTTTTGTACTGATTGACATATATGTACAGTGATTCGATTATTTTGTACTATGACAGTTACATTATTGATGATATATATGAGCCGATGATTTTGATATGATGTGATGTGTACCATTTATTTATGCATGTATGGATGATTCTATTTCTATATGTTGTGCAATGATGTATTTATGGATTCATTTATTTCTGATGATATATGCATTATGTAATGATTATGACCTAACAAATCTATATTATGTTGATGAAAATGGTGATGTGATATGTGATATGGAATGTAATATGCAAAATGATATGGTGTATACTATGCTTATAAAATGTTTATGAAATGTATGTACGTTTTGTATGTAATGGATTTTTATGTTCCTATTTATGCTTATAATGATGTGGAATGGTTTATGCAATGAATGATTATGATGCTATTTATGAGATGATATGGATGATTACTGGACGATATAATGCAATGTGAATGCGATGGTCATGTTTTATATGATGATGCAAATGAGATGGTGTTAAGATGCTTAGAATAACAAATATTATCCTAAACATATTAAATGATAATGTATGTATGTGATGCATTTACAGTGATGCAATGCGATATACAAAATGATATGTTAATGCAAAGTGGTATGATGATGCTTTATGCAAAATGAACGTAATGTGTGAAATGACTTTATGATGCTTATGCGAGTATGTATGCAATGGATTATCTATAATGCTTATGTACCTATTATGTATGATTATGTAGTAGGTGGTAATGTGAAATGGTTATGAAATGCAAATGAATGTTATGCAATGATTGATGTGATGAATGCAATGTAATGCAAAGAATGGATGCAATGTAATAAAATGGATGCACTTATCTATGAAGAATGCCTATAATAACATGTTTATATGATGATGGAAATGCAATGCATGTGTTTCCTATATGATGTGTTTATGCAATATGCTAATGATTTGTGGATGTAGGATTGATGAAGATGATGGTGATGATGATGATCAACTGTCATAGTACCTTGTTAGTGCAGTGAGCAAGAAGAGAAGAAGTCATTTCAACAAGACACAAGATGATGAAAATGAAAAATGATGATGATTTATTGCCGAGGAATTAGAATTTTTAAAGGGCCAATTTCCTTATGTTTGATAACACACATGGTACGATGCATCAAGGTATATAAAAATAGGATGGCGTTGTACCTAGTGTGATGGAGTTTGACTTGACAAACATATAGGAGTATCCTTGTTCACACCTGACATACAAAAACCTTGCTAGGATGCACTTTAGAAGTTTCAAACACCTCGGACCAAAACATAGAAAGGTATAACCTATCAATGCAATAGTCAACAAGCTGCCCAAAACCTCCTCCATACATACCTAACAAAGCAAGTATTCACCAAGGTTATATTACAAGAATGTCCAACAAGCACAACCGACAAAAGATAATGATCATTTCCCCATTCCTATTTCTCTAAATCCTCTTGTTCGGATATCATCGAGAAGTCCTTAGAATGAGTATAATAAGATAAGTCAAAAGATAAAGACAAAGTAAACAAACAAGTTGATGTTCTTCAATACTGCTAACCAAAAGGGGACGCGTTTTTAAGGATAAGAACCAAAACTATTGCCAAAAGATAATGCCCATTGTAGGAAGGATTCATCCTAGGACATGTTAGTGGATGACGGCACGTCATTTTGTTTATCCTAAGCGTTCTTTTGAATGATTGATATGGGACCAAATGGGTGATAGGTTATCGACACAAAGAGTTGACCAACTTGTTTACGCACTGACTTAGACCTAAGACTTGACGTTTTGAGTTTTCACTTTTAACCTGCTAGACTTATTTATGATTGTCTTACCAAAGATTGAGGATGACGATCGTTTATTATGAGTGATGTTATTGTGGGTGCAAGCGAGATGAGATGGATGGATTTTTTTTTCAAATATTTGGATGTTTTTGATCTTTTTGAGATGTTTTTTTGAGGTTGTTTTTGGTATTTTTTGAGATTTTGCAAATGTTTTGATTTTTGATTTTTGAATGTTTTGGGGTTTTCCAAGATTTTGACCAAGAGACTAGCCTAAAGACCTACCCTAGGGGCTGATCAACAGATTAGCCTTGCCTACGTTATATACGCAAAGACCATGTAGTTCGATTGAAAAGTTGACCGATTTATAGATGACAATATACATGATGAGATGTCAGTTTATTAAGACAAACTTTTAAAGGACTGACCTAAGTGTCTCAGGGGATGATCAAGGATCAACCTTGCCTACGTTCAAGGCTCAGAGACCTGTAGTTTGACAAGATGACTTCATTTTTGACTATTAACCTATTTTTGGGATTTTGATATGTTTTGATGTTTTTGGATTTTCTAATGTTTTAGGACTTTAAGGATATACACGAATCTGATTCAATGAGAACATGCCTCCAACATGATGCAATAGACTACTCCGATAAAGGCAAGACAAACTGACCTTGAGGATGGGCCAAGTAGTACTAGGAGGGATCATGATACAAAAACAAGACCAAGCTATGATGCAAATGTGGGTGGATGAGTGATGGATGGAGATTTGAATACGATGGATGATGGAAATGTAATGGATGGAGGATGTAGAACAAGCCATAAAGATCTTGGTGGATGGAAAGTGCTTATTTACACAAGGTGCCTGTTTGCCAGGTTTTCACCAAGGTACTTGTCCAAAGTGCCACCGAAGTGGTTTTCACTAGAGGACGATTTTTTCTCTTTACTATTTTTGATCCTTTTTCTGATTTTTTTGGATTTTTTCTTTTTTTCTTTTTTTATTGTCACCAAGATGCCTGTTTTCCAAGTTTTCACCAAAGTAACCATTTTTTTAGGACATTTTTTGATTTTTGATTTTTGGTTCTATACCTTGAAAGATTTAGGCATAATTTTTTTTGAGATGAGAGCTATTCATGGGCTCTTGCAGAGGTTCCCCTTCAGGTGTTGATAATTGATATGCCCCTGACTTATAAGTTGTTGTGATAACGAATGGTCCCAACCAATTGGGTTCAAATTTTCCTTTGCTGCTTGGGTTTGGGACATTCTTCTGATTCTCCTTCAATACTAGTTCTCCGACTTGGAAAGTCCTGCTTCTGATTTTCTTATTATAGCTCCTTTTGAGTCTATTTTGATAGACTTGCAAATGATTCAAAGCATCTATACGCTGCTCATCCAGTAGCTCCATCTCATTTAGTCTTGATACTTGGTACTCTTCATCCATGATGAGGTTTTGCAATGATATCCTGAGTGATGGGAGATTGATCTCAATGGGGAGTACTGCTTCTGATCCATTGACTAGGGAGAAGGGGGTGGCACCGGTAGGTGTGCGGATGCTAGTTCGATAGGCCTAGAGGGTGGGATTAAGCTACAAATGCCAGTCACACCTACATCATTGACTGTTTTCTTGATGATTTTTAGAATGGTTTTGTTTGTAGCTTCTGCTTGGCCATTTCCTTGGGGATAGTATGGGTTGGAGAAGCGATGTTGGATTTTGAATTTTTCACATAAGTCGCAAACCTCTTGATTCTTAAATGGTGTCCCATTATCTGAGATAATGGCTTGTGGAACACCATAGCAGCAAATGAGATAGTTCAGGATGAACTTTGAAATCTGCTTCCTAGTTATATACGTCATGGGTATGGCTTCCACCCACTTAGTAAAGTACTCCGTTGCGGTTATGATGAATTTGTGGCCGTTAGATGAAGTGGGTGTGATTTTTCCAATGAGATCAAGTCCCCACTGTGAAAAGGGCCATGGTGTGACGATAGGATGAAGCTCTTGAGCTAGAGCATGGATGAGGTCCCCATGCTGCTGACATTGTAGACACCTTTTGGCATATTTATGTGCTTCTCTTTCCATTCTGGGCCAATAATGCCCCATCCTTAGCAGTTTATTGGCTATGGTCATTCCACTCGAGTGTGAACCACATATACCGTTATGTAGTTCAGTTAGAGTAGTTAACACCTCCTCAACATTTAAGCAACACAGTAGGGTTCCTTCTATGCTTCTACGATATAGGGTATCTCCTAGGATGACAAATATGGATTCCTTTTTTACAAAGGTTCATTTTAGGTTTGAGGGTAAGTCGGCGAGTATGACTCCTATTCGAAGGTATGTGTAAATGTTGTGGTACCAAGGGTCACCGAGACCAACGATTTCACACATGAATTCTGATTCTGGTACCTCGAATGCGGGCACGAGAAGCTGCTCTATCAGGAATTCATATTTTGGAACATTGTGGGGGATATCCAATAAGGATCCAATTGTTGCCATAGCGTCTGCTGCTCTGTTGTTGGTTCTAGGAATTTTCTCAAATGTAATTTCGATGAAGGATTCTTTGAGGGTCTCCACCAATTTCTTGTATGGAGTGAGCTTGTTGTCCTTGGTCTGGTATTCATCATTCACTTGATTTATTATCAATTGAGAGTCTCTGTATACTTTGAGAGCTATAATGTTCCACTGCACTGCTATTCTAAGACCTATGGTTAAAGCCTCGTATTCCGCAATGTTGTTGGTGTAGGGAAATGCCAGTTTGTAGGACCTTGGTATGCAATCCCCTTGTGGGGTGATAAAGAAGACACCGACTCCTGATCCATGCTATGTGTATGAGCCATCAAAGTATAGTTTCTAGTGGTCAGCTACATTGAGATTGAAAATAGATTCATCTGGAAACTCTGAGACGAGAGGATTCTCTGAATAGATTGGTGCTTCTGCAAGCTAGTCTGCGATGACTTGGCCTTTAATTGCTATTTGCTCCACATATTCAATGTTGTATTTTGATAGTATCATCACCCATTTGGCCATTCTTCTTGTGAGCATTTCCTTTGACAGTAAGTACTTGAGAGGGTCGATTTTGGCGATGAGTTTTATTTTGTGTGCCAACATGTAATGTCTGAATTTCTGTGATGCAAACACTATAGTGAGGCATGCTTTCTCGATGAATGAATATTTTAGCTCATGCCCAACCATTGTTTTTCTGATGTAATATATATCCCTTTTTGTTCCATTTTCGTCATGTTGAGCTAGGAGAGCTCCAAGGGCTGTTGCTGTTGCTGACACGTAGAGAATCAATGGTTTTCTTGGGATTGGTGGCATTAAGACTGGTGGTGTTAGTAGATATTCTTTGATTTTATTGAATGCCTCTTCACACTTGGTATCCCATTTGTATGCTACTCCCTTGTGGAGTAGATGAGAAAATGGGTTATGTTTGTCCACTAGTTGTGCTATGAATCTTTGAATGGATTGGAGCCTGCCTTGGAGACCTCTCAATTGCTTTAATATTTTTGGTGCCTCCATTTCAAGGATTGCTTTTACCTTTGCTGGATCTACCTCGATACCTCTCATTTACACTATATATCCTAACAATTTTCTTGATTTTACGCCAAAGACACACTTCTTTGGGTTTAATCTGACCTTGTACTCTTCTAGCCTGTCAAAAATGGCACTTAAGGTTGCTATGTGGTATTTTCTCTTTCTGGACTTGGCTAGAATGTCATCAACATAATCTTCAACCATTTTATGGATCATGTTGTGGAATATCAATGTCATGGCCCTTTGATATGTTGCTCCTATGTTCTTTAAGCCGAATGGCATCATATTCCAGCAGTAGGTCCCCCATGGACAAGTGAAAGCTATTTTATGTTGGTCCTCTTTAGCTATCATGATCTGATTGTACTCTGAGAATCTATCCATTAGTGACAACATTTCATGTCCAGCTGTCATGTCTACGATCATGTCGATGTTTGGAAGTGGGAAGTCATCTTTCAGACATGCTTTATTCAAGTCTTTGAAGTCTATGCAGATTCTGATGTTCTCATCGAGTTTTGAAATAGGTACCAAGTTTGACACCCATTCTAGATAATCTATCAGTCGGATGAATCCTGCATCTAATAGCTTTTTTAGCTCCATTTTGACTAATAAGGTGATCTGAGGGTGCATTTTTCAAAGCTTTTTTTAACAGGCTTTGCTTCTGGATATACTGCTAAGTGGTGAACCACAATCTCTAGATCAAGTCCTGGCATGACAGCATAACTCCATGTGAAGTTTATTTGTCTCTCTCTTAGGAAGGTTGCTAGGAGCTCTTGTTCCTCTGATAGTAATGATTCTGCATAGAATGTGATATGGGGGGTTTCCTCTATTCCTAGGTTGACCGGATTGCATTTTTCTGCCAAGACTATTGATCTTTCTTGATGAAGAGCTCTAAAAGGAAGATTGAATCCCCCATCCTCGGGTGCCTCAGAGAGGTTTTCATTGGATGTGTCCTTTCTTTTTACTTTTTTCTAGTCGAAGAGTGCCACAGTGTGGTTTTCACTCAATGACTTGGATATTATTCTTAATTTTTCACTTTTATGACTGAGGGATTCAATCTTTTTCCCATAATAGGCATGTGTATCTAGCTCAATTATGAACTCTGCTTTATGATCCCCATCTGGAATGTTATCCTACAGTCCCATGAATTCTGAGAGTGCCTCATCCTTTTCGAATGTATCAAGAACTGGTTGTCCTTGTTGGTCGTAGTCGATGAGTTGGGGATATACTAGGCGAATTTCATGATTTTGGTGGTCTGATTCAAAAGATAGGGTGCTAATCATGCAAAGAGTGGTATCCTCAAATAGCCTAGGTAAGTTGGTCATGGTATCCTTTTCATCACTACTACTACAGACGTTGGTTATGTCAAATGTAAAGTTATCTATGACACAACTTGTAGATACCGGTAAGCGTAGTTCTGCTGTGGTTGGCTAAGGAGGATTATTAACCGTTCTAACTAGAGGACTTTGGCCACATATGGTTATACTCAGAGGGGTACATCCAAGGCCAATATTTGTTATTGCTCGCTTCTCTGACATGATAGGTATTATAAGCCCATTGTCGTTTCTCCCAAGTCTTTGGTTTCTATCATAGCCCATTGCGAGCATCATTTGTAGACCCTTGCTTCTGCCATCCATTGGTAAATCAGTTACTGGTCTTTCATCTTGATATAGCATATGAGATGGATCTGCCTCAATAACTTCTCGATCAAGATCTCCCCAACTTTGTAAATTTGGGATAGTCTTCAGGAGACGTTTGAGATGTGGAGGCTTCATTTATTTGCGAACGTCCCTGTGATCTAGGAGATTGTGGTAACTCTCCTACTACAAAAGCATTATTAGGGAGCTTGTAGTTTCCAAAACCATTATCTTGGATGATGACCTTAATGTCAAAGATGGTGGGAATGGTGGGAGTGGCAGGTGTCTCTGTCACAGTGGATGCGAGAGTGGCAGGATCGATGTATGGCATAGATGGGCCTTCATCATTTTTTGGTACTTGGGGGATTTTATAGTATTTTGCTTCAAGGATTTTGCAATAGGAGAAGGGTTCGAGATGTCCATGGATGGTAACTTCTTGTCCCTCATGTGTGAATTTCACATATTGATGGAAAGTTGATGCTACTTCTTTCATTGCATGAATCCATGGGCATCCTAGGAGGATGTTATACGGCAAGTGGAGGTCCAAGACCTAACAAGTGGTTTCCATGATAGCAGGCCCTACTTGAATAGGGAGTTTGATTGTGCCCTAAGACACCCTTTCTTGATCATCATATGCTCTTATTGTGATACCCTTTCCTTTGTTAATAGAATCCTCTGAGATTTTCAATTATTTGATGAGGTTGAGAGAACAAATATTCAAGCCCGCACCTCCATCCACCAAGACTCTTTTGAATTTTCTCTTATGTACTATGGCTTCTAAGTGGAGCACATGGTTGTGAGATGGTTGAGCAGGGAAATCCTAGTCAGAGAATGTGAAGGAGATTTGGTGTAATGATATTTTTGACCATAGCTTGGAATTGTTCTGCATCAAGATCTGCGGGGATAGTGGATGAAGCCAGCGCTTCTTCAAGGATTATCCTATGGGAAGATGAGATTTTTAGCAACTCCATGATGGAGATTTGTGTTGACGTTCTTTTGAGCTGATCAAGGATGTTATATCCATTAGGGACATATCTAGATGCCGTGACTCTATTTGGCTGGGATGATCCTGTGATGGTAACTTTGTCGCCTCTTGTGGTGACTCCACAATCGGCATGGGTGCCTTTGATGGTGATGACAATGTAGTTTTCATCTAGGGAGGTGACAAAAGTTTCATACACATGATTCACATTTGTGTGGGTTCCTTTCCCCTTATCATTGTTATTATTATTCCCTTTATTGCCATGATTAGGCATCAGATTCGTGTATATCTTAAGGTCTTGGTTTCCTGTTGGCTATTCCACGTTTATAATTATTTGATCGATGAGATCTTGAATTATGTTTTTTAGCCTCATACAACTGTTTGTGGTATGCCCTTTGATTTTATGGAAGTCACAAAGTTGATTCTCATTGTACCAAGGAGGTTTGACATCTGGTTCTTGGTAATTCTCATATGTGGGGGCTTTGATGAGTTTTTCGTTTATTAGCTTTTTCATGATGACTTCTAGCAGTTCTCCTAGAGCGGTGTACTTTTACTTGGGGTAATTCTTGTTCCTTTGGGGTGGTCCCCTTTGATCATTGAGATTATTGATTGTCAGATTATTGTATTGCTTGATGATTATTTTGGTGTTGGATTTGAATTTGTGGTGCGGGTGTGTTTTGGCGAGGGGCACTAATGACTACCTTGGCATCGACAATACCATCATTAGTGAAATTTTTGTTCCTTTCCCATGTGTGAGGTTTATCCTTGTAATTCGAGGGTGGGCGGTTGTTTTGTTTTTTGGGGTATGAAGTTGATCCCGCAGGTTGAGTCATAAGGGCTCATTCGATGTTGAGTGCCTTGGAGATCAACTGGTCATATGTGGTGATCCCTTGTAACTTGAGATGAAATTCCAAGAGGCCTTCAAGGTTGGATATAATGGTGCAAACTTGTTGTTCCTCAGGCATGGTCCACTTGCTCTGATTGGCCTTAGATCGCCATCGTTGTAGGAATGAAGCGAATGATTCACCCTTACCTTGTTTCAGAGCTAAGAGTTCTTCTAGACTGACATCCATGGCAATGTTGCATGCATAAATTTTAATGAATGCATCTATAATTTCTTGGAATGTTCTACGCCTGTAGGTAGGTGAGAGAACCATTCCATAGCATGGCTAGCCAAACTCCTAGGGAATAGCCACATCAGATAAGTATCGTCATATGCGACTTCCATGCAATGAACCTGGAATTCCCTGATGTGATCTTTAGGGTTTCCCATCCCTCTATATTTTTCAAACCTGGGGATCTCAAATCCCTTGGGGAATGGTTTCATCACAAAGCTCCTATCAAATGGATAGGGACACAAGTTGCTTGGTGTTTTTGTGGTTTTCCCTGATTGAAGACTGAGCACTTGTTGCGAGAGCAACCTGATTTGTGCCATTACATCATTTTTTGGATCAGGGGGTGGGATGAAGGTGTTCTAGGGTGTTTCGATTGTGGGTTGGATGGGTGGGTTGTTTGGTGTGTTGTTCGATGGTATTTGCAGATTCTGTCGGGCTAGGTATACTTGTTGCTGTATAAAAAATGCTTGTTGTTGCTGCGCTAGGATTGCTTGCTGTTGTGCTTGTTGTTGTTGTGCTAGGATTTCCTGTTGTTGTGCTTGCTATTGTGCTTGTTGTTGTTCTAGCAACTCTTATTGTTGGGCTATCAATTGGGCTGCTTCTTGATACTCTTGATATTGTTGTATTGCTTGCTGATATGCCTATAGTTGCGCTACTTTTTTTTGTGCAAGAAGTTGTGCTTGTGCTTATGCTTGTTGTGCTTGATATTGGGTGTGCACTTGAGCTTGAGCTTGTGCTTGCACTACTTGTGCTTGGGCTTGTGCGGCTTGTTGCACTTGTAATGTGGCTTGGGATGCTTGGGTAGCTTTCCCAGCTTGAGTGGCTTGCTGAGCAGCTAGTTGCACGATTTTTTATTTTTGCACTTGTAGAAATCCCCTTTGAAAAGTAGCTTGTTGAGCTACTTGCAATGCCATGTTGTATTGGCTTGATATGTTGGAAGTTGGTGGTGGTGGGGGTGGTGATGGATTTTGAATGGCATTTGTGGTGGTGGTGAGCGGTGATGTCGTGTTGGTGATTTGAGTGGTGGATGGTGTTGTTGATGTGGTTGGTCCTTGAGAGACCATGCTTTGAGATGTTAGGGGGGTGGTTGATAATGTATCTATTTCTTATGTAGTTGTCATCTGTTGTTGTGATATTGATGACAAGTTTTGAGAGTTTGGCATGATGTTTTGATTGGCGTTCAGGATGTTGGTTTGATTGATACTTGGTAAAGGGGGAAGCCCTAAGCCAAGGAGTGGTCTGGATGATGATGTAAATGGTGGAAGAGGTAAAAATGTGAGGGGTGTGAGTTCTTGAGAAAATGATGTGGTATCGAAAATGCTCCCAGGTCTGAACATGTCACCTTCCTCTTGCGGATTTGTGAGGAGAGAATTTTGAGGTGTTGCGTGGAAGGATGATGATGATGGATCATTATGGAAAGTGAGAGGAACATACTTATGTAATGGATTTTGGGGTATGTTTTGTTCCAAAATGGTATTTGCATCCAAGTCTTGATTATTAACAAGGGGGTGTGTTTGAATAGCATTGAGAAATGCATTTCCCTTATTAACATTGGGTTGGGTTGGAGCAAAAGATGTTGTGATTTGTGGAATATTTTGGGTGATGCTTTGGGATGGGGGTGTGGATGAGATGGGGATGGTGGATGAGATTGGAGGTAAAGATGTCTACACTATTGAACTCGTGTTGAAATCAGAAGGTAATTTGGCCCCTTGTTTTGCTAGTTCAAGCATGTATAGTGAAGGGTTAAGCCTCATCATGATGTTGATGATCTTATGATTTTCTAGATTTTGGAGAATTTCAATTATTTCTTCATGCGACATCCCAAAGGTAAGATCTTCTCCTTGGATTTCCTCTTGTGGGTTTTGTGATGATAAGATAGTCAAAGGATTGCTTGATTCGACGGGATTCATTTTGACGTTAAACTGGCTTAGATCACTTGAAGCGGGTGTTTCTTTGTCGGCTTCCATGTTCTTCTTGTATTGAGATCTAGTTTGAACCATAAAACAAGGATCAATTTTTGAGAATATGGGAGATGAGTCTTTTAATTCTTTGGATTGATCTTTACTTTATGCACAAAAGAGAAAACTTTTAGGATATCTTGAAGATCAAAAGGTGATGTGATGATGATGCAAGAGATGGATGATGTGGATGGTTTGATCTTTTGATAACTCTTGAGGGGGATGCTACACTTTTGGGACTTTTGGATATGTTTTGGATTTTGATTTTGATTTTCCTTTTGGGATTGTCCTTGATTTGATTGATTTTGGTTTGCTTTGTTTGAACAAATAGACCCTAAGATGTTGGATGATTATCTAAGGGGTAGATTTGCTCAAAGGATGATAATTTGAATATGTTTAGGGAGAAGGATGCATCTACCCACACCTATTCAAACAAGATGATAGTTTAACCAAGCATATGCAAAAGGATGCATCTACATATACCTAGCTAAACAAGATGGTTTGATAACTTTGACCTAGCATATTAAAAAGGATGCATCTACACATACCTAGCCAAGGATGATTTGATAAAGATTTCAAGGATTTTGTCTCAAGGATTTGATGATTTTGATTTTTGCCAAAAAGTCTAGCATGAAGGATAATTTCAAGGTTTCTCAAAAGGTGATGGTGAGATGGTTTTTGGTTTGATGTTTGAAGGATGGATGAAAAATATTTTGATTTCTTTTGATCCTAAAGATGAACCTAAAAAAAGACACTTTGTTTACCTAAACCTTGGTATTGAATAACATGCAATGCTTCTATAGACCTTTATAACCAAGAAGTTGTTCAATTTGAGCATACATTTCCAGATTTTGAAACAAGGAATTTCATTTTGGGATTTTGATTTCTTTCAAAAATTATGAGGTTTCAACACATGTGAGAGTTCATTTTGTTTATCTTTTCTTAGTGACTTTATTTTACCACAAACACTTTCTTTGATTAGGTTTTTCAAGCTAGATGTCCAATGTCTTAATTTCTTCGAATCCCACAAAGTATGTTATGTGAAAATTTGATGAATTCAAGGCAAGGGTTACCTATTGTTTAACTTTAGTAGAAAAATTGAGATGTAATCCAAATTTTTAGAAACCTTTAAGGATGTAAATCCCAAGAGCAAGCAATAACACATGAATTGAGTCAATTGTATTTGTCTCCTAAAGGGTTTGAAATTTTGAGGATGATGTTTAAGTGTTTTTTTCCAAGATGTTTTCGAACAAGCAAAGCATTTTGCAACCAAGAATAAGTACAACCCTATGGATATGGAAGACAATATTTGTTGGATTCCCACTTGGACAAGTCTAGCTATGATTATCTTTAGTGAATGGTTAGATGCTTGACCCCACTGGCTCCCCTCCATGGCTCATTAGCATCATTCAGGGCAGCCAAGCATCAACACCCATGAAAATCCCATGGCATGCTTCCATTTCTACTAAAAGATCGTAAAAGTGTGGGGTGGCTTCAGAATGACCGTTCTTGCGCCAACAAATAGATCAAGGATTTTGGCAATTCTAGAACATGAGTTTTAATTAAGACTTTCTGTTTGTGGAGATTGACCCATACGGCGAGAGTCCCCTTTCAGATCCATCTCATTGGAGCCAACTGCGTGATATTGGTGTTTATTCCAATACCCACATATATATGGGTAAACCCACAATAGTGGGTTACAATTTTTTGAATGAAGAATAATTAGAAATTATCATCACAAAATTTAAAATGGTTTACCCCTTCTAATGAAGGGGGTTCGAATGAACCACCCCCCTTCTAATGAACCCACCCTTCTAATGAACCCCCCTCCCTTCTAATGAACCCCATTTTGCACCATATAAGGGGGGTTCGAATGAACCCCCTTTTTTTCACCTTCCCCTCCACCATTTCAAAATTTATGCATTTTTTTGAATCAATCCTTGGGAAGGAGGTGCAAATGGAGTCAACTTGCTTTCTAACAACTATAAATTTAATATATTTTGTTTTTATTTTATATTTTATTTTTTAGTTTTACTGTGCATAGGTTTTTCACCGAACATCAAATTCGATGAAAAATCATCGTGGAAAAATAGTAAATTTGAGGAAAAAAATTTGAAAAATATATATCCAATTGGTATTGATGTCCTCATTCTAACAAAAAAAGAAAAATTGAATTTCAATACATACCAAAAAAGTTATGCGAGCCAAAGTGCACCTATGTCTAAATTATAAATGTTTTGACTTCAAAACTTAATTAAAAGAAAAATATTCAACAAAATGCTATGAAACAAAATGAAAGCCCTAGATACTTGTGTTACCAACCTAAATTCAAAAGAATTAGAGTTTTATCCTTTGTAGAAAAAAGTTATCCGAGCCGAAGTACACACCACTTTTTAAAAATGTTGTTTACTATTAAAAACTAGTTATCAAGGGAGACACAAAAAAATTACAATTTAATTTCAATTTTTTTTTTTAAAAATACATTTAAAATATACAAACAAAATCTCACAAATCACTAGTTTACATCATTTCCAAATTCCTAATAGTTTACCTACTATAAGTGTCAGAAAGTGAAGTTTTCTCTGAAAATGTTGATTTCAATGTCAAGTTTGGCCAAAAAGTGTAACCCATTATTGTAGGATGACCCATATCCCGGTTGGAAATACTCTTGGCTTTAGAGTTTTACTGGTTGAGTCATTCCCTTGGGTGAGTACTTTTTCCCCAAGGCAGGCCCTCTAAAATAACAAAAGCGAGTAAAGACAATATCCATAACTCGATCAATATTTGTTTGTAACACAAAGAAAGAGAATGTACGCAATAACGCTCTACTCACACTCGCACAATGTTTTGTTAAATTTTAAACCCAAAATGAAGTGTGGAGGTGATTGCTTTATCTCAACCTAAAATCACAAAAAAAGGCCTTTTGATTCTCAAGATTGCTATAAAGCACAAGAGAAGTGCATACGTCATTTTTCAATGAAGTTAGTTTAAGTAATCCCTCACGAAAAAAAAGTTGCACTTGTTCATTTTAGATCCATAAAGCAATTGTGAGTTATTTTTAAAGCACCAAAGGACAAATGAGAGTTGTTTTGTTCAATTGTTAACCAAAAAAACAAACTCTAGTAAGTTGTATTCCTAATGTTCGTTTTAAGCCTTTGCAAAAAATTGAAAAGATTCTTTTTAATGCCCAAACAAAATTAGTGTCATAAGAAAGGAGAGATGACAGTTCCTAAGAGTGTTAAACAAACACTAAAGTGTTTAAAAACACTTTGATTTTGTAATCTATACCATCATCATGCTTCTCCCTCAATTGATCCAACCTACAAGAAAGAAAACCAGTCAGATTCTACAAAATACAGAGGTTAAAAATCAGAAAATAGAAAATAAACTCAACATTTGACAAAAAAAATGTGCTAAAATAAAATTTCAACTTTTTTACTCCCTGCCAGTGGTGCAACCTGTGATTGCGTCGCAGTTTGATTTCCTCAGCGGTGCTGTACAATGCCGCTTACTAGTCAACAGTGCTTTGTACCTGGACTAGTGAGCTCAAATGCATCGCCCTTTTTCTCAGCGTCACTGTTTGATTTTTTTGAATAATCTCATGGGTCAGATTGGTCAACCGATGAGGTTTGAAATTCAAATTCTTGGGCAGGAAGACTTCAGCGTCATAGTTTGAATCTCCAGCGGTGTTGTATGGTGACGCTGGAGAGTTAGTGGCGCTATATGGCAACGCTGAGCTTCCAGCATTGGAATTTTCCTGTGCACAAACAAAAATGTGGAATTTTTAGAAAAAAGTGGTTAAAAATGAGATGTTTCCCTCCTTCTAGCGCCAAATGTGTGAACCCCAATCCCAATACCTGCAAAACAATAAGAACAAACACATTAGAATAGAAATTGTAAGCAAGAACAAGGATTCCCCATGAAATCCATTCACAAAGTTCAAATTAGGAAAAAAAGCAATGAAGAACACAATGAAAATAACAAAATAGATATTGAATCCTAATTAAACTAGCAAACTTATGATCCCATGGGGGAATTGGTGCCAATTTGATGTGAGAATTGGCCCTTTCCCAATTCCTATGATGCAAGCTTGATGTGTTGATGATAATTGATTCACTTTGATGAAGGATGGTGAGTGCTCCAAGCTAAAAACCTGCATAACCTAGCTAAGATTTAATGATGATGGATGTAATTTGATAGATATTTGAGCATGGTAACTTTGCATAATTTGTGGATCCTCAAATGAGGAATGAAGCCTCTTATTTATAGATGAGATTGAAGGATGAATGTACAAATTTGAGAAATGTGGGACTAAAATTCATCTAATGGCAAGATTCCACTTGTCAACCTATGAATGGATGGAGGATGTGCAAGTTTTGAGGATTGTGCCAATAAATGCCTATTTTTGAATTTTGAATTTTGTTGAAATGACTTGCAAGAGGGAAGAAAGAATGCATTAAATGCCACTTGGCTAAAGGAAAAGGACATGTAAGATGGAGTAAATTCCTTGTTGGATGTACATGTCAACTTGGATTTTTGAATTCAAACTTGGAGAATATTCCAAAAAGATGCCTTGTTGAGGAAAATAGAGATTTAATAAATCAATTAAATCTATTTTCATGTGCAAGTGGTAAAAAGCTAGAGGATGGGACATGATAGGAGATTAAATTAATCCAAGGTTAATTAATTTAATAAAGGGGATTAAGTGATGTGACAAATTTGACTTAGATTTGTGGATTTATTTAAATCAAATATGAGAGGAATGTGATAAGAGATTAATTAAATAAAGATTTTGATTTATTTAATTAAAAGAGATGATGTTAGATTAAATTAAATAAGGTTTTAATTTATTTAATTTAATAGATAGACTTTAGAGATTTAATCAAATAAAATTAATTATTTAATTAAATAGGATAATTAGATCAAGATGATTAATTTAATTATCGAGAAGAGGTGACTTAATTAGATAACTGATTTATTTAATTAAGAGAGGAATATTGATGAATTTAATCAGATAAGGGGATTTGATTAAATGGTTAGACCGAAGGATGATTCAGGATGAAACGATGTTAGTAGTCAGGATCAGATGCACAATGTCAATTGGTACATTTTACGTGTCTACAACAAAATAATCTCACTGACAAAAATGAACTGATGAAGTTGCATCTACAAATGCATGAATTTAGTTCTGGTTAAGAGCACAATATTTATTTGCAACAGATCCGGTCAAGAATCTTCTGGACACCTTCCTCACACAACTTCTGCAAAATAGATTGCTTCTTCCTGATAATCCTTCCCATCCTTTTATCTATTCGCACACCCCATATTCCACACTTCTTCTTTCATCGAACAAAAACAAACTTTTACTTATACCATTTCATGCTTCCATAAAATACTAAGTCAACCAAACACAATGTCTTCATAATCTTCTAAGTTGACCAAACACAATTTTAATCAGGTCACCAAAAAGCATTTTGGCTTGAAGAACAACCTTTAAATATTCAATAAGGCACACTAGCACCATACTGAAAAGATCGGTCGCACCTAAATATCTTCATACCACGTTACTGAGGGACCCATTAATAGGTCATACATAACATAGGTTCATCACATAACATAATTACCAAAAGATAGAAAACTTTGAGTTACATGAAATATATTCCAGAGTCGATGGGAATGCCACAACCAAGACCAAATCTTGATTATTATCAATTTCAGTATCAAGCAGAGAAACATAATCAGACATACCAAAACTTGTAACATGCTTCATGAATGTCCAGATAGCAAGGATACCCAGAGTAAGCTTTGAGCACAACAACCAACATTTGGATAAAAAATAATATCCACATTACATACTCAATAGGATAGATTATTTTTGTATATCATCCAGAGCACAACCTTTCGGATCTTAGGTTTTGACATCAATGACAACAATGCTAAGTTATCTCAACAACTTTTGAATGTTGGTGTCTATTGGAATCAACAAATCTCCAAGAAATGTGGATCAAGATGTGAGATACAAAACACTACATGAGTGAACCGATGAACACTACTCAACCAATGTACACAAAATTTATCAAACTCTCTAAAGTTGATAATATAAATAGTACTACGATAAGGAGTACTAGAATCTCAAAATGTGATCCACCGAATTAATCTATCATTCTAGGGATCAATATAAAAGGTTCATGATGCCATCCAAAAAGAAGATTCTTCCACTTCATTGAAAAAATCATTATCATAACACATCATAGTCCCTTCTTAAGGCTAAGAGAAATAGGTAGATAATCTAAGATCAAGAGTGTATAACAAATGTAGAGATGCACAAGGTGTGATCCAAGACACACTCACATGAGGTAAGAATAATAAAATTCCATGTTGTGATGGCATAGACCCCCATTAAACTTTATAATTCAGTGTATGTACAATATTTCCAAAATTCCCTCCCTAAGGATGTTCACACATTCAATTTTGTGGCACTTTATTTGAGTGCATTTAAAAATTTATTTTCTATTTGAGTTCTACAATTTTATTGTCATGAGGTTGATTAAGAAGACAAGATTAAGTTATATCTTGAAAAAAAGAAGAAAAAAGCATATAATTACAACCCCCTTATTCAAGGAATGACCCCCTTTACTAAATTCATTGCCAAAAAGAAAATGACTCATCTTTTACCAATTTTTAACTAAGGGAAATAAATTTCACCTCTTCGATTGACTTTCCCTTTGCCACATTCATTGCAAAATAGAAAATTGACTCCTTTATTATTTTTTAACTATGAATTTTTTCTTGTCCCCTTATCACTTGCCCTTTGCCACATTCATTGCAAAAGAAAAAAATGGAATCCTCTTTTGCAAATTTTTAACTATGGAAAAAAACTTCTCTTTGCAAATTGATTGCAAAACAATTGACCCCTCTTCTTCAAAATTTATGATAACCAAGTGGTCAACATAAAATTGATTGTTATAATAATTGTTAATGCACATTTGAAGAAAAAATATAATTACAAATAAATTCTTTAGTTGCAAACATAAATTATAACTATGAGGGCTACATGGGAGGTCATTGACTGAGTCAAATGGAAGATAGGAGGCAATATTCACCTCATGCAAGATGGACCAAAAAATAAGGGGAGATTGAGGGTGCATGGGTGTAGTGGCTAGAGATGTATGGCACTCGATGTTTGACCAAGTCACAAAGAAGAATATTTTATACTCCATATCTCTTGAATAGGAAAATATCCACAACGATAACACAGGTGGGTTCTTTAACAACAAACTAGCACACCTTTCATGAATGTGTTAGGATTTAGAAAAATTAGAGAAATAAACATTAACAATTTGAAACATCAAAAAAGAGGTTCACCATCAATAGGGTATCAATGATGAATCTAATTTTCATTAGGTGTGTGTTTCATTCAATTATGAGGGCCAAAACATGCAAATAACAATTAGAAACTAACCCTAATTGTTATAGCAATGAAAATGAAAGTTTTGAGAGGCTAGAATGATGTGTACCTTGTTTCAAGAAGGCTGTTTTT
Source organism: Sequoia sempervirens (assembly GCA_007258455.2). Taxonomy (NCBI): domain Eukaryota; kingdom Viridiplantae; phylum Streptophyta; class Pinopsida; order Cupressales; family Cupressaceae; genus Sequoia; species Sequoia sempervirens. The sequence goes on from VDFB02281492.1 coordinate 206,534,271, forward strand.
AGGTCACAAAGGACTTATTCTCCTTTAGTGGTGAATGGATCCATATTAGGGTTCTAAAAATTGACTTCTTGGTTTTATTCCTCTTAGTCTGCTCTCCTAGATCCTAGGTTTTAACTGCTTCAAGTCCTACAAAGGACTCATTCACCTTTAGTGGTGAATGGGTCCTTTTAGGGTTTTGGAAAATTGACTTTTCAGTTCTGTACTTCAATGTATGCACTCTCAGTTCCTAGGTACTCATCTCCTAAAATTATAAAACAAAGCTTGTAGCCTTCTTTCTATGTTCTTACACTATGAATGACAACTTTGCAACTTGACAACTTTGACAATTTTGTTTCCAAATTGTTCTCCACTTGATCTTCAACCTATAAATCTAAAAAAATACATTAAAGAGAAGAGAAACTTGTTGATTGTTAGTGAATACGGGTTTTCCTAAATCAAACCCCATTTAGGTAATTAAACCAAATGATGAAATAATGAAATAGAAGCCTAAAACATGAAACATGCAATACCTTGGAAGTTGTCTTGGAGTGTGAATCTAAAAAATAACATGAAGTGGCCATAAAGAATGTAGATCTTGATCTCAAATAGGATGTTAAAAATTTCTTACAATGGATCTTTAATGCTACATCAACAATCTTAGCTCAACAACATGCTTGAATGCACTATTCCTTTGACATGATGAAATGACCTTGAATTGTTGCAATAAACTTCACTAATCTACCTTTCAATGTATTTGAAATGCTTTTGTAATTCTCTTGTAAACTTAAACTCGTTATAATACATGAACACTCAAAGTTGCGAGGAGAAACTATGTGAATTAACCCCATATTTATACTAAATCTAGCTATTAACCATGAAATTCAAATAATTCAAGCCGAAACCAGATCTAGGATTGAAAATCATAATGATCCTTCCATAATTAAATTCAAAAAGAGGTGTCCTATGTGAGGAGGACCCATTTTCCAATAAAGGCAAATGGGTCCTAACACAATTTTCTAGGACCTTGCTTTGGGGGGGGTGAAAATAACATCAAAAATACACCTCAAGTATGCATAGAAAGGGGGAACCTATGTGGAGAGGACCCATTCAACTTTAAAATTCACCACTAAAGGTGAATGGGTCCTAGCACCATTTTCTAGGACCTTGATTTTTCCAAATTTAATGTTATGCAATTTGATTATTGGGTGTCAGGATAGATACTTTGGAAGGTGTCATTAATAAGGCTCAAATTTGAATTAAAGTGGCTAATTAAGCTCAATTAACTTAAATTAATTAATGCAACCCTAGATATGTGTGAAAGTGTATTAAAAAACTTTACAACACCATAAATAAGGTTCAAATTAAGTATATTTATTAAAAAGGGGCCCTAGATTAATGTGAATGTGTACAACACATTACAACATTAAACCAAGGAACAATTAGGTTAATTCAATGTCAATTATTCTCAAACTAAGGAAAAGGGATACTTTTTTCATTACTACATTTTTCCTCCACTTTAGTGAGATTTTTCCCCCATTAAAAACTCACACTAAAGTAGACATTCAAGACACTTTAGTATGCAGCAATAACAGAGGTACATAGTCATACCATATCAAAGGCCAAGAAAAACAAAGAAAAACAAAGGATCAAGCACAACCATTTCGACATAATGTGGAAAGGGGTTGTTTGTCTATAACATATGTTGGTCACTTTGGGGTAGTGGAGCCTCAGTCTATCCACTAAGTGAGTTATCCAAATCATGTGCACTCACTCGGGGGTAGTGGAACCTCAGTCTTTCCACTAGGTGAGTTGTCCCAATGAGGTGGTTTAGTGAGAAAATCATGCCAGTGTGTTGGCTTCTCATCATACAATGAGAAATTCATGCTAGTGTTTTGGCTTCTCATCATTCTAACCATACCAAAGATATCCTCCTGATAACTTCAATAAGGCACCACAATGTTACGCTTTTGTATGGTTTTGAATATCATATTTGTATTTGTTAAAGTGGATTTTTATTTTTTCATGTAAGGTCTTCTTCTTAGTGAACATCATGCCTAATGTCTCCAAGAGAGGACGATTCAAAGAGTATCATATCACCACTTATGGGATGCCTCTCATTTTGCATCATGCCACTAGGGGAGATCGTATGCTTAGAAATATCACACTCTTGGAGGACATCAAACCCAATGACACCACTAAGAAAAGAAAACTTCACAAGAAGAAAGAAAATCACACCATAAAATATGCTGAAAGATGTCATCAATGTATGCACCCACTTTCAAGCAGTTGCTAACATCAATACTATGACCAATTACTTTAAAGTAGCCAATGTTTCTTCCTAAGACATGAGAGCTTTCATTGGAAAACATTATGCCAAGTCATATGTTTCCAAAATAAAGCTATGACATGAAATAGGAAGAAAGGGGTTTCCCCCAAAAATACAATGCTACACCTAGAAATAAAAGTACATCACATGCAAGCGAACTTAAGGCATGCCATCCACATCCCAAGCTTGCTCTTATATATACATGGAAGGCAGTCAACTAGTCAAAAGAAACAATGAAAAGTGAAATACAAAGACAAAGCTACCTAATCCCTTGCCCCCACTTAGTGCAAGAAAAGGGTGAGCCGAGCATGGATGATGGTATGTTGTTCCTTGTGAAAAGGAAATTATTTGCAATGAATTATGTAAAACATGCAATAGTGAGCATCCTATGATCCTTTAACTATTGCATGGCAAGGATCAGCAACTATTGTTATTGACTATAATGAGTAGACAAAGCATCAAGTATATGCGTATCTAATGATATATTTCCACATGTAGTATCTATCAGTTCAAGGTGTACCAAAGTTAAACTTGTCTTGGAAATATCTTTTGTAAGGTTTTTAATATTAAGTGAAGGCTTTTTTGATGCTTGTATTTCTATCAAAGGACAATGACCAAGACCATGAGTTTTTTCTTGCATGTTAGGTTCTATAGGGACACAACTACCTTGTTCTATAGCACCACATCCTTTTCCACTATAACCAAGTTGTCTCATAAGTTCATAACCTCTTCTATAAAGGTTTTTAATTTCTTTAGGATTTGGTGATTGTTCATAATCAACTTCGTCAAATTTTGTTGTGTAATTTTCTTCTTCTTCTTTAAAGTGGTTGAAGTGGATGCTTTCAATTTTTGTGTTGAATCTTATGTCATCATTACCACTTTTTCTTTTCCCTTTTCAAATTCTTCATTTACGATCTTGTATTCTCCCATGAATGTAAGTTTGAAATCTAAGGAACTCCAATCATCTTCTAATAACTTCATGACTTTTTCAATATGATTTTATTTTTCTTTCTCTTGCACATGTTCCACTTGTGTAGTTGGTGTCAATGTCTTCAAAGGATTTTCTTTTCCTTTGTCAATGTTCAAACAACTATTTGGTTTAGGGTCAACTTTGATTGTATATAATTTTTTGTTGTAGACATACTTCATTTTACAATGAAGGGTACTAAGGCACACCATTCATTGCATGAATCCATGGTCTTACTAAAAGAAGATTATATGAAAGATAGTGAGGAATAACATGGATAGGAGTTTGCAATGTAACCTTTCCAACTTTAATAGGTAGTGTAATCACACCAAGTGATTATTTTCCTATGTTATCAAACCCATGAATGGATAAAGAATTTGGTTGTATTTGGCTTTTGTTTGCTTCAGTCTTGTCCAAAATATTTTTGCTAAATACGTTAAGGGTTGAACCATTGTCAACAAGAGTTCTTTTTATCCCAATACAATTATGTTGAGTTATTATCATGAAAGCTTCATTTTGTTTTTTCTCTTCTAACGAAGGTAATTCACCTTGGTTGAAAGTGATGTCTAAGTTGGTTGGAGTTATAGCTTGAATTTGGCCCACCACATCATTTGAACTAGTTTTAGGAGGAACCATAACTTGTTGCAAGGCCATCTAAAGCATGATATGATAAATAGGTGATGTTTGAAGAAGTTCCCATAGGAATATCTTAGCGGGAGTATTCTTAAGTTTTTCAACAAGATTGTATTCCTTTCCATTGTTTAGGGGAAAATGAGGAGCACTAGGAAAGATAGAGTTAGGCAAGGGTAATGAGACATGAGTTGTTTGTTGTTTCCTATTTTTCCTTGTGTTGTAGATATGTGTAATGATATTATAACCCATTTTTTGTGAGGCATTACCATTGTCATATGAAGGCTTGTTTTTTGGTGGTTCAAGGAAAAGCACGAGTTTGTTTTGAACTTGTGGTCATTGTGAGGGTGGGTAAATAATTTGAGGATTCTTAGGATGTCTCACAAGGTATGTAGGAGGTTCGATAATTAATGGGGATTTAATGGACACTTGCGCATTCATAACTTGAACGGTTTTGGTTTGAGGTCTTTCTAATGAAGGGGAATCTAGTGTCATCTTTTCACCATCACATAAGGAAACCATATCACTATTGTTAAATGTTGTCATTTTCTTGCACCATGATATCCTCCCTAGGAGGAGTGTTTTTAGGAGAACTACAAACTAGATGTTCATTACATTCAAAGGTTGGTTCTTCTAAGATGACTTCATCATAAGTAAGGGAGTTATCAATGGTTGGATTGTCTTGTTTATCGATGATGGCATTCGTTTGTTCAATAATGTTTTTCCTAGGGGAAGAGAGAAAAATAGGACTTTCATAACTATCATCGATTAGATTTTCTAACATCAAAATATTGTCTTTACCATAGTAGAGATAGTAGGAGAAAATCCAATTTGATGTTATGATTGTCCATGATTTCATCCTTTTTCTCTAAGTCCTCATTCTCTTGTGCCATAATAGCTACCCTAGTAGGGGAGCTTTTAAGATGTTCATCATATTCTAGGGTTAGATTTTGTAAAGTAGCTTCATCACAAATAGGGGAGGCATCAAGAGAAGAATAACTATGAGTTTCATGCTTACTAATGATTGGAATTTTTCATTCAAATAGATCTTCCCAAATGGTAGGAGCATTAGGAAAGGGAGGAAAACAATTCTCATGACTATCAATAAGTGTATCTTCTAACACTATACTATCTTCTTCGCATCTAGGAGGTATAGTAGGAGGAGAACAAGATTGATTTCCATGGTTATCTACAACTACATCCACATGCCCTATAATTTCTTGCCAAGTAGGAGAGTTAGGATTTTTGTATATCTCAATCATTGGATCTCATAGAACCAAAATATCCTCCTCACAAATGTTATTTTCATGATTGTCCACGATTGTTTTCTCTTTCATTAAAGTATTCTCACAAGTAGGGGAGGTGTTGGGAAATTAATGGAGACTAGGTAAAGTAATGTTAAGGAATGATTTAATGATCTCATATTCTTATTTCATGATATCTTCCCACGGGAGAGGATGAGAGGGACAAACAATACTTTCATGATTCAAAATAATTGTATCTTCTTTCGCCAAGATACCTTCATCACTAATAGGAGAGTTCTTAGGAGAAGAACAATTATAGTTGTCATGAGTGTCTATGCTTGCATCCTCTTTCACTAAAGTCTTCTCAAAAGTAGGAGGTATGAAGTTTTGCATAACATGTTTAGAAAGGTAAGATACTAACATTGTGTGTTTAAAAATGAAAGGTACTTTTATCCATCTTATGCCATGGTTCAAGAATGTAAACAATGTATGCACAAACATGGAAATTACTCTTATCAAACTCATGCAAAGATTCATGAATAGAAACAATATGTATGCAACAATGAAATATTTCAGAAATGTACACATTTTCAAATCTCCAGATTTAAAACATGGTAATTTTCTAATTACACTATGCAATAGATTGAAAATGACTTGTTGTAAATTCCATTTTGAATTTTAACAATGCACTAAATGAAGCAAATTAAGCTACATTCAATGAATTTAATGAAACAAAAAAACAAGAAAAAACTAAAACAAAAATGTAATAGCAGCAAACAAAAGCCTAAAACAAAGATTTCACATCCAAAAAATTGCAGATGAGGACCTATCCTGGACTCATTCACTAATAAGGGAAAATGGGTCATGGATAAGGATTTTTGGAATGTTTTTGCTGATTTCTAAGTGTTTTTCAGTGAGTTTCAAATGCTAGAAAGTTTAGGTCAAGCCTAATTAGGGACTCATTCGCTAGTAAAGGAGAATGGGTTCTAGATTAGGGTTTTAAAAAGGTGAAAACTTCAAATTTTTAGTTTTTTTATGTGTTGCTAGTGCCCAGTTTCAAACTATAACTCTTGTGAAAAAAAATATAGAATTTGATGACCTAATACAAGTGAAATTAAGGGTAAATGATGAGCTATATGACACCTTTTGAAATAAAATTTTGAATCAATTTTTTTTTTATATGAATGATGAAAAGTACACTAATATGCAAACACTATGCAAAATTAATGTAATATGCATGCAATTTTTTGAATTTTTAAGATTTAAAGAATGCAAGGATGAAAATTTAAACCCCTATATGCAATACAAACTAATTTAATTTTAGAGAACCCAAAATGTAATGCAACTAGTGTAAAACTAATGCAAACTATTGAAAAACTAAGATCTAGGGTTTAAATGCACTCCAAATTAGAAGTTAGAATGTTCAAAACTTGGGTTCACCAAAATGAAACATAAAAAAAGAGGTTCACCATCACTAGGGTATCAATTATGAACCTCATTTTCATTAGGTGTGTGCTTCATTCAATTTTGAGTGCCAAAATATGCAAATACCAATAAAAAACTAACCCTAATTGTTATAGCAATGAAAAGGAAAGTTTTGAGAGGCTAGAATGATGTGTACCTTGTTGCAAGAAGGATTTTTTTAGGTCACAAAGGAATCATTCGACTTTAATGGTGAATGGGCCCTTGTTATGGTTCTAAGAAGTGACTTCTAGGTTTTATTCCTCTCAGTCTACACTCCCAGATCCCAAGTTTCCAATACTTCAAGCCCCATAGAGGACTCAAGCCCTATAGTGGTGAATGGGTCCTTTTAGGGTTTTGGAAAAATAACTTCTAGGTTTTGTACTTCAATTTTTGCACTCTCAATTCCTAGGTCTTCAGCTCCTGAAATTTAGAAACAAATTTTGTAGCCTTGTTTTCGTGTTCTTGCACTATGAATGACAACTTTGCAACTTGACAACTTTGATAATTTTGCTTCTAACTTGTTCTCCATTTGATCTTCAACCTATAAATCTACAAGAATAAATTAAGGAGAAAAGAAACTTCTTGATAGTTAGTGAATAAGGGTTTACCTAAGTCAAACCCTGTTTAGGTAATTAAACCAAATGATGAAATAATGAAATAGAAGCATGAAACATGAAACAAGCAATACCTTGGAAGTTGTCTTCAAGTGTAAATATGCAAACTAACATTAAGTGGCCATGAAGAATGTAGATATTTATCTCAAATAGGATGTGAGGCAATGCTTGCAATGTATCTTCAATGCTACATAAACAATCTTAGCTCAACAACATGCTTGAATGCACTATGCCTTTGACATGATGAAATGAACTTGATTTGCTACAACAAACTTCACTAATCTTCCTTTGAATTGCTTTGAAATTCTCTTGTAATGCTCCTGTAAACTTAAACTTGCTATAATACATAATACTCAAAGTTGCTAGGAGAAACTATGTGAATTAATCCCATATTTATACTAAATGTAGAGATTAACCACGAAATCCAAATAATTCAAGCCAACACTAGATTGAGGATTGAAAATAATAATGATCCCACCACAATTAAATTCAAAAAGGGGTTTCCTTTGTGAGGAGGACCCATTCGCCACTAAAGGTGAATGGGTCTTAGTACAAGTTTCTAGGACCTTGCTTTGGGGGAGTGTAAAGAACATCAAAACCCACCTCAAATATGCATAGAAAGGGGGGTCCTATATGGAGAGGACCCATTCGCCACTAAAGGTGAATGGGTCCTAACACCATTTTCTAGGACCTTGATTTTGTGAAATTTAATGTTATGCAATTTTATTATTGGGTGTCAGGATAGATCCTTTAGAAGGTGTCATTAATAAGGCTCAAATTTGAATTAAAGGGTCTAATTAAGCTCAATTAACCACAATTAATTAATACAACCCTAGATATGTGTGAAAGTGTATTACAACACTTTATAACACCATAAATAAGGTACAAATTAAGTACATTTTATTAAAAAGGTGCCCTAGGTTATTGTTAATGTGTACAACACATTACAACATTAAACAAAGGTACAATTAGATTAATTAAATGTCAATTATTCCCAAACTAAGAAAAAGGGATAAATTTTTTGTTACTACACAATTATATGTAGATTAAATAAACTAAATATAATGATGAAGAATAACACAAAAGATATCAACACAAAATTTTAACATGGTTCACCCAATATGGGCTACATCCACTGAAACTTAGCCATCTAATGATTTTATTATCTAGTGCAAAAAATATTGCAATCTCATGAATCCACACCCACAACATACATTCCAGCTGCTTATAACAAGATTTTTGGAAGCTTCTAAAATTAGGGTTTTACAAAGTCATTTTTTATTTGTTGATTAACAAAAAATTAACTATTGACCCCTTGACATGCAAAAAAGGGGATTTTTTTTGTGGGGGGGGGCTATGCTCTTGAACCCTTGATGTTGGGGGTTGTTGCCCCAAAACCTTTTCACTGAGGGGCTACCACCCCCGAACCCCCTTATCAGGGGTTTCCACCCTCAAACCCCTACTCAGGGCCGACCCGGTCCTAAACCTCCACAAGGATACGTTACGAGTGTACGATATTTCCATGATCAGTCACAACATACCAACAGAATGGAGGAAGATCCAATGCCACAGAGATTAAAATCCATATTTGATGTGCCAAACTCCATGTGAAGCTCTCACATACTAAGGGAAGAGATGCCAAATGATCCATTATATAGATGTCTAAAGGCACAAAATAGGCTATGATGATGTAATTATAATGGGACTAAGCAATGAATGTATTTTGGATTGAAACGATGCCTCTCAACCCAATCACGCCTTCAAAAAAATGTCATGACCTTCAAAATAATAGAATTGTGGCTCTTGAAAATGAATCAATACTTGCAGAGTTGAAAGAAATTGCTTGATAGAGGGTAAATCTCATGTGGCTGAGGTTGAATGGCATGGGAGAGAGTTGCATCAAAATCCACAAAGGGAACATCTATAGATGATCACACTTAGAGATTTCCTTAATTGATGTGGGTTGTAGTTGAAACACCTCAAGTCTGAGGTTGTCAAGATTCCACATTCTTACCAAATATGCCTCCAAATGTTCAAGTGAATTTTCCACAAACTCAATGACCATGCCTCAAATATATGGAGGCTTGGGTCCCAAATGCAAATGTAGCCTACAAATCCCAACTATGCAGCCTCAAAGGTTGTATTCATGACTTAAATAATGGTAGAGCTTGGCAAGTAGCTTAGTATGGCGGATGCAGAAAATGGCATACCTCAAGATCTACGCCGTCTCCTCCTGAGCGTGGCATGGGAGACTTGCCCGCAAATCTTCCAGAGAGTTTAGAGATCCTTCCACCGTAAACGATATTTCCATGATCAGGGGAGGAAGATCCAATGCCACAGAGATTAAAATCCATATTTGATGTGCCAAACTCCATGTGAAGCTCTCACATACTAAGGGAAGAGATGCCAAATGATCCATTATATAGATGTCTAAAGGCACAAAATAGGCTATGATGATGTAATTATAATGGGCACTAAGCAATGAATGTATTTTGGATTGAAACGATGCCTCTCAACCCAATCACGCCTTCAAAAAAATGTCATGACCTTCAAAATAATAGAATTGTGGCTCTTGAAAATGAATCAATACTTGCAGAGTTGAAAGAAATTGCTTGATAAGGGTAAATCTCATGTGGCTGAGGTTGAATGGCATGGGAGAGAGTTGCATCAAAATCCACAAAGGGAACATCTATAGATGATCACACTTAGAGATTTCCTTAATTGATGTGGGTTGTAGTTGAAACACCTCAAGTCTGAGGTTGTCAAGATTCCACATTCTTACCAAATATGCCTCCAAATGTTCAAGTGAATTTTCCACAAACTCAATGACCATGCCTCAAATATATGGAGGCTTGGGTCCCAAATGCAAATGTAGCCTACAAATCCCAACTATGCAGCCTCAAAGGTTGTATTCATGACTTAAATAATGGTAGAGAAAAAATTATGGAAAATGGCTTGGCAAGTAGCTCAGTAGTATGGCGGATGCACAAAAATTTTCACTCTTACACCACAAATTCCAATCACTAGAAAATGCAAACACATCCCACACATTCTAAAAACCAGCATACCTCAAGATCTAGTTTATATGCCATATACAAAGCCTCCTCAAATTACGATTCCCCCAAACATGTGCATATCCATGATGGAAGACTTGAGGTTACAAAATAATTGCAAATCTCTCCTTTCAACAAGTTAGCCCTAATGCATCTTCACCTAATTTTTCCCCAAATTATTTAATTCAAGGCATCAAAGGCCATGTGAGAAATTTGTTTCTATAAATTGTACGCACACAATAATAAAATCAAAGTAAATGCAAAAAATTCATTGAATTATAGCTTGAAATTATCTCATCTCATTGTGATACCATATAAGAATTAATAAAAATATAGGAGATGAGAAACAAGCACAAATGAATAATATGTAACATTATATATTTAGATGACCCAAATTATTATGTAAAAATCCTTGCATATATGGGAAAGGATGATGCAATCCACCTATGAGGTAAATTGAAAATTGCCTCATAATGTGGCACAAATGAGTAGACAAATGTCTTATAGGTGTCAACCTTAGGAACACTTAGAGTGTACAATTCAACAACCTCTATGACCAAACTGTCATCAACCCTGTGTGCCAAACTTGTTGAGTGACATTTGAAGTGATATGGAAAGTATTCTAACCTCAAAAGGTATGTGCATGAGGTTAACAAAATGACTTGGTAACCTCTAGAGGTCTCAAAGTTTGCACATTCAGTTAGACAAGATGTCTAACCTCATCAATCTAAGTAAACTTAAGTATAGTGAATAGATTAATTATTCACACTAATAGAATTTATATATGTTAGGTTCTTTTATATCTGTACTCTACTATTTTGAAACCCTTTTCTATGTTTTAGTTCTATATTTTTTTGTTTTTACATCAGTTTGTTGTAGCTTCATAATTGACCTAGGTACATATTTCCATTATCAAAACAAGTTGATCATTAATCAATCTATCAAAATCAATCTCCCCAAAGAAAGAACCAAAACATAGGAGCTAGTAGTCAAGTGGGTGTTTGTGATAACTTTTGGTTCCTTCCCAAGTGATGTAGGATAAAGTGTAATTTGTACCCTAGATTGATTTTACCACATCACATTTTGGTGAAATTTACACTTGTTACATTTTAAAAAACCTAATAAATATTAAATTTTTCATTTTTAAATGTTGAGTGCAATCTTAGGTTGTTTAAATCTATTGAAAATGTAGGCATATTATAGTCAAAGCATTGAAAAAGTAAATATTTGCATATTGTTTCATTTCAGAAGATCAAAAAGTGTTAATTTTCAACTTTTTCAAAGTAGATTCAATCAATTATTGTATTATAGAATCTGAAAATTATCTATATAACATACTACATTATTTAAAAAATATAAAAATTTATGCATGATTATGTGTTTCATATAGAAAAAATAGGGTTTTATGCATTTCTAGATATTTGTCTATTTCTTGACTTGAACCTCTATAAATTTAGATCCTCAAACATTGTAGGTGATTTCTAAAATTTAAACTTAGTAAATAGTTTCATCTTTGGACTAGGGCACCATTGCCCTTGTCTAGCTAATTTTAGGCCAATTTGGATAACAGTTCTATCTATATGATTTTTGTGTAGATTTGTAATTTATTTCTGGAAACTATGATTCTATCTTTGTCATATGTTTTTCTCTTCATTATATGAGCACTTTACTATTTTGAATCTTTGAAATGTAGATTTTTGGCACCTTAGGACTTTGTAGCACTTCTAGGGTTTTTCACCTAAAAGGAGAGAGTAGGGCCAAAAATGCTAAAGGGTGCATTCAAATTATATTATGTATGATGTTTAAGCTAAATGAAATGTATTAAGTGCAATTAAGTGATCTATATGACTAATTATGTATGCAAAATCTAAGAATTATGCTATGTTGGAAAACATAATGTGATATGCAAAAAATGATTAAAGAATGAGTAAATGCAAAACAAAAAGAAATAAATTGAATTAGTGTGCACCTGGAGGTCTAATGAAGATTCTGGAATCTTTGGAATGCTGTCTAAAATTATAGAAATTCACCAGTGGGACTCATTCGCCCAGGGTGGCGAATTAGTCCTGCTATTGATGAAAACTGTCAAGAACTAGTTTCTGAGTGTCGAGATTTGGAATCTGACATAAATTATATTTCCAACCTTAAGGTGGGACTCATTCACCACTGGTGGTGAATCAATCCTCCCCCAAAATTCAGAGAAATTAGGAGACAAGTCTGTAACACCAGATCTGAGGATGTTTACTTGTCGGGTTGCCGAAGCCAATTCTGTAGGAAACAAACAAAATACCTTCTCCAAGCTTGAAATATGGATGATTTGACTTGAAACACCTAGTTGACTTGTTGACCAATTTTCAACACGTAAATACTTGTTAAATCTGCACACAAAAGTCTACAAACACACATGCAAGAGGGGAAAAATGGTTGAGGGTTAGCAAATAGGGGTTTTCCTTGGTCAAACCCCACTTTGATAATCAAACCCTTAATGAAATAATGAGATGAAAGAGAATAATAAACAAATAAAATGAAAATTCTATCAACTTACCAAACCCTTGTTGAACAAAATCTGAAGATATGTCAATGGATGCTTCAAAAATGCTTGATGAATGCTTGATTTGATGTTGTAAAGTGCCTGAATTCTTGAGTGAATGAAAATATTGCTTGGATGTGATGTGTGATTGTAGGAGATGTAAAATGAGATGAAAATCACTTATTTATACAATCTTGTGCATTAGTAACCTGTTAATACCTCATCATAGGCCGACATCAAGTGATTTTGAATAAAAACCTGAAAGGAAATTTAAAATATTTTGAATTTGGAGCCAAGGGGGACTCATTCACCATTCATGGCGAATGGGTCCCACCTAGGACCTGAAAATGGGTGTCAAAAATTAAGTCACATTTAATATTATTTGTTGGGTTTACATTCAAAAATACACTTAATTAGAGCTTATAAGGGCATAAAGGGGTCAAATAAAGCATACAAAAGATGTAAATAGTGAAGTTATGCCTAGAAAAGTGTGAAATCTTGTTACAAGACTTTACAACACTTCAAAATAGGGCTTGTTTAGTGATGGAAAGGTGATTTTTAGGTGAATTGTAATGAATAGAGTCTAGAAGAGTGTAGAAATATTTTACAACACTTCACAACACCTTCACAAGATGTCATAATTTGAATTTTAGTACATAGATATGCATGTTCAAGCCACATTAAAATATAAAATAAGAGAAAAATTGACCAAACATCATGAAACAAGACCTAAAAGGCCATGAAAATGACAAGGGGCTATTTTTCTATGACACATTTAGCCCCCACTTTAGTGAGAGGATGAACCTACTTCAAACTCACACTAAAGTAGCCATGAACATCAAGAGGAGGGTTCAAATGCACTTATGTTAGCAAGATGGAATGACAACGATTCAGGAGGGATGATCAAGCCGCTAGGATGAAGATTCCCATGGAAACTAAGAATAAGAACAAAGGAACATGCAAGTGTTGAAATGATAGAATCAAATGAAGCTTTGATCATTTGTCTAACTAGTTGTTGATTAGATCTAGGCCGATTGTTTGAAAAAGAGAATGCATACTCACTCTGGGGTGATAGAACTCATGGTGGTCCACCAGGTGAGAAGGCCCATAAGGTGAAATACATATGCTAGTTGGTATACACTCACAAACACAAAGGTGGCTATAGGGAAAGTTGTGTCATTGAGTGGGCTTCCCACTCAACCATATCAAAGTTATACCTCCTGATAACTTTAACAACATGCCACAAAGGAAAATGTTAGTTCGTGCTTCATGAGACAAGAAAAGCTTTGTATGCTTAGAAATCATGACATAAAAAGGTACCATAGGCATGCAAGTTGTGTTATGCAAGGTGGCAAAAATGTAAAATGCAAAATACAAAATGTAAAATGTAAAAATGTAAGATGTAAAATGTAAAAGATGTTTAAAGGAGTCTTGTTATGTTCATGCAAGGTCAGTCACTTAGGGAACATTGTGTCTAATGTCTCCAAGAGAGGACCAATAAAAGAATAAAATATTCACAAATTAGGGGATGCAGTGCATCGCATCAAGCCACCGAGAGGAATGTAATATGCTAAGATAGATCACACTTATGAAGGAAATCATCCCCAATGTCATCCACAAAGTGGTGAATACATCGTATGAAATGACAAGGCTGCACTAAGAACTGAAAATGCAAATGAAATATGGTAATGTATGCCCCCCACTTTAAAGGAATTGCTACACATCGTTCTGTGAGAAATTACTTTAAAGTAGCGAAGGAAAGAAGATGTAAGAGAAAAAAAGACATGAGAGCCAACTTGGAAAGCCCTACGCCAAGTCATATGTTTCGAAGTTAGGTTGCGTCATGTCAACGATAAAGAAAACAAAAGAAAAGGAGGTTTCCCCCTAGAAAAGAACACACCAAATAGATAAGGGATCTATGGATTTGGGGTCAGTATGTTTGTTGCTGCAATGTTTTGTAAGGAGCTCAAAACTGTCATCATTCCCTAAAGCACATAGAACTAGAAGAATGACACAAAAGAGAGTGAAAAGAAAAGAACAATAAAGTCTATTTTGGGTCAACATGGAAGAGACATAGGGCATCTCAACTCTTTGCATTGTCCCCAAAAGGAAAAAGAAAAAGAAAAAGGAAAATGAAAAGAAAAAGATTTTGGGTCAGCATGAAGGAGACATTGTGATCTCGATGCCTTGTGTCATCCCCAAAAGGAAAACATAAGAAAAAAAACAAAAAGAAAAAGGGACCGATTGGGTCAACATGGAAGAGACATGGGGGGTCTCAACGCTTTGCGTCATCCCCAAAAGGAAAACACAAATAAAAAGTGAAAAAGATAAGAACCTTTTGGGTCAACATGGAAGAGACATAGGGCATCTCAATTCTTTGCGTCATCCCCAAAAGGAAAACACAAAATGAAAAAGATAATGTACAACATATAGAAGAAGAGAGGTACAAATAGAAGTGTACAATGAGAGAGAAAACATAAAAAGCATGATACAGGGGAACACAATATGCACATAAAAGAAAATAAAAGGAAAAAGGAAAAATAAAATAAAATACTAGTAAGGCGAATGCAAGTCAACCATCTAACAAGTCATCCGCATCCCAATCATGCTTAGTGTATTGTGAGGGCGGTTAATTGTCCAAAATAAGAATTGCAAGTGCCAAACTAGGAGATGTACCAGGTTCCTCTCTTGGTTGAGAAGATTTATCATTTAAGCTCATGGTAGATGAAAATAAAGAGTTTAAATCATTATGCACTTCTTCATATATTTTTGTGATCTCCACATCATCACCATCATCATCAAGATTGATGACAATGAGAGGACAAAGAGTGATTTCCAAGGAAGGGTGTATCAAAAGTTGTGGTTGTTGGATTGGTTCATTTTGTTGTGAAGGTTGAATTGGACTATCATGTGGCAGGTTAGGAGAAGGAGGGTGATCATCTATTACTTTTGTCAAAGGCGGAGGTTGGGTTTCTTTATTTTCTTCCATTTAAGACTGACGAGCAAGGAGATGACGACAACACCTACGTTCTCTAGCACGACAGTTGCATTTAATTTTATTTTGAATTTGTTGAGGTGTAAGAGTAGATTGATCCATCATAGGTTCCTTTGCTTCCGAAGTGGGAAGAATGGAAGAAACTGAAGAGGATGGGTCAACCACTTTCTCTTTAGCTTTATACATTTGTTTAACGTGGGGAGGTATGACATGATTGGTTTTACTTTCTCTTGGTTGTTTAAATGATGGTGGGAAAGTGTCTAAGGGTGGTTGTTCATGAGGTTGTATGGTTTGTTCAATGTTGGACTTAGGTTGAAGCATGGTTTCATCTAGGATAGGTGGGGTGGGAGTTGATGGGGACATGCTACAAAGAGACAACTCAGCTATCCATTTGGCTTTGAACTTTTGATAGGTTATTAAAAAGAAATCTTTACGGGGGGTGATGGGTTCCATAGGTGCAGGCCAAAAGGCTTCTAAGGAAAAATTATCTTTAGGCGATAATGGATGAAAGCCACTATGGTGTATGGTAAATATTTCATTACCATGTGAAAAATTCAAATTTTTTTGAACAACTGAAGGGACTTCTTTCATCGAGTGAAGCCATGGATGGCCTAGCTATATATGAAATTGGTCTGACTGTGGAATAATAGAAAATGTTACATACAAAGTTTTGGGTCCTATTTGTGAGGGGAGTACCAATGATCTGATCATAGGGCATGAAAAACTAGTATGTGTTTTAATCCATGCAGTTGGTTTATTATAGTCATCTTGATACAACTCATGTAATACTAGAATCTCTTCCGTGATCACATTTTCAACACAGGTGGGATCTATTAATATCCCATTGGTGGGCTTATCATAGATTCTGCCGACTATGTAAAGAGGACCATTAGGAAGTTTTTGAAGTATACCTTTAGAAGAAAAAGTGATATCAATATTTTTTTGGGTTGGGCCCTTACGAGGGATAACATCTATCACACCCACAAGTTCATCCATAGGATTAACTTGGGTAACATTCAGAGTTATATCATGTTGTTAACTATTTGTATCAATGTTCATGACTTGAGGATTTGAAGGTTCACTAGCCTTGAAAAGTGAAATATTGTGTTTAGGCATGGGATTGGTAAAGATTTGTAAATTCTAGTTAGGTCGTGCAACATACTTATTACCTTGATCATTAACACCCACAATGGACAAACAACTTGAATCAATGAGGTCTTGAACTAAGTGTTTGACATGCTTACATTGTTCAGTGTCATGGCCATTTTGGCGATGAAAATGGCAATAAGCATTAGGTTTAAAGGTGGGTGGTAAGGGCTTGGTGGTATCAAGCGGTTTGACGGTAGGAAAGGTGATCATTTTTTGCTGAAGCAATTGGTTCATTGTATTATGAAGGGTATCAGATAAGGGAGTAAATTGTCTCTTCGGGTCCCCATAGGTATAAGGCACCGTTGCTTTAAAAATTGCCACTTGACTTGGAACAGGTGGGTTTGGTTGTGGTTGAGGAGGCAGATTGAATTGCAAAAAGACTCTATTTGGTTTGCAAAAGTTTTGATTGTTGGTTTGATTGTTGTGCTCAGGCTTTTCAGCTTGGTTAGAAGTGGACTTCGAATCACGACTTGAAATTGAGTTATGGTATTCACACAAGGTTGTGCATAAGTGCATGAACGAAGGGAATTTCATCATAGTTAACTTATCTGAAGGTTTGTGTGTAAGTTTTTGATAAACATCTTCTGTAGATGTGAATCAGGAATTTTGACATCCACTTGAGCATACAATGACTAATAACGTGAAATAAAATATGTGACTTTCTCATCAAAATTTTGTCTACAATGCATTAGGTTAGCCATTGTTTTTTTAAGCTAAATGAAATGTATTAAGTGCTATTAAGTGATCTATATGAATGTATTATGTATGAAAAATCCAAGAATTATGCTATGTTGGAAAACACAATGTGATATGAAAACAATGATTAAAGAATGAGTAAATGCAGAACATAAAGAAATAAGTTGAACCAGTGTGCACTTGGAGGTCTGATGAAGATTTTGGAATCTTTGGAATACTATCTGAAATTACAAAAATTCACCAGTGGGACTCATTTTCCCAAGGTGGTGAATTATTCCTACTTCTAATGAAAACTGTCGGGAACTAGTTTCTGAGTGTTAGGATTCAAAATCTGATAGAACTTAGATTTCCAGCCTTAAGGTGGGGCTCATTCACCACTAGTGGTGAATTAGTTTTCTTCCAAAATTTTGAGAAACCAAGAGACAACTCTATAACGCCAGATCTGAGGATGTTGCTTATTGGGTTGTCGAAGTTAATTCTATAGGAAACAAACATAATACCTTCTCTAAGCTTGAAATATGGTTGATTTGACTTGAAACACCTAGTTGACTTGTTGACCACTTTTCAACACCTAAATACATGTTAAATCTGCACACAAAAGTTTGCAAACACACATGCAAGAGGGGAAAAATGGTTGAGGGTTAGCAAATAGGGGTTTTCCTTAGTCAAACCCCACTTTTATAATCAAACCCTTAATGAAATAATGAGATGAAAGAGAATGATAAACAAATAACATGCAAATGCTATCAACTTACCAAACCCTTGTTGAACAAAATCATAATGAAAAGATTTCTTGGATGTGATGTGTGATTGTAGGAGATGTAAAACGAGGTGAAAATCACTTATTTATACAATCTTGTGCCTTAGTAACCCATTAATACCTCATCACAGGCCGACATCAAGTGATTTTGAATAAAAACCTGAAAGGAAATTTAAAATATTTTGAATTTGGAGCCAAGGGGAACGCATTTGCCACCCATGGTGAATGGGTCCCACCTAGGACCTAAAAATGGGTGTTAGAAATTAAGTCACATTTAATATTATTTGTCGGGTTTATGTTAAAAAATATACTTAATTAAAGCTTTGAAGGGCATAAAGGGGTCAAATAAAGCATAAGAAATATCTACATAGTGAAGTTATGCCTATAAAAGTGTAAAATCTTGTTACAAAACTTTACAACACTTCAAAATATGACTTTTTTAGTGATGAAAAGGTGATTTTTAGGTGAATTATAATGAACAGAGTCTAGAAGAGTGTAGAAATGTTTTACAACACTTCACAACACCTTTACAAGATGTCATTATTTTAATTTTAGTACATAAATATGAATGTTCAAGCCACACTATAATATAAAATCATAGTAAAATGGACCAAACATCATGAAACAAGACCTAAAAGGCCATGAAAATGACAAGGGTCCATTTTTCTATGGAATAATATTGTAATAAATTTATGAACTTCATGGCCTAGTGTCCTATAGTTAATACCCTTTTCAGATGTAGTTTCAAACTTATGCTTTCCTATGCCAAAATCACACTTGCTGTTGAGCCCGAGTCTTACAACTCTTTCACACAAGGAGTTATATATACTAAATATATATTTGATTCTCTTCCTAATGATACATTTCCTATGTCTTCATCATAAACTAACATTTATGTGGACTTGAAGGTTGTTGTTGCCCATGTCCTTGAAGATAAACATAAATAATTAGAAAAAGACCTAGAAGAACTTCAACAATACTTAATTATTGAGTCTTTGGCTAGAGAAAGGGTTCCTATTGTGGATAACCTTAGGAAGCTAATCAATGACTTGCAAGGGAAAAAAGTGTTGCATAGCCTAGCCCATATGGTGGATGCAAACATTTCTAAAATAACTAGTTGCACTCAAGCCTTTACTAGTGCTCAAAATCAAATGGGAAAATATATTTCCTCTCCTACAACCAAGTGTTCTATTACTGCTTTTTCCACTCCAGTCATAGCATCAACCATATAATATAGTAATGGTCTAAACTCAAATTTAGGGCTATCTTGTGGGAATCCTTATAGATTTATCCCTTCCCCTACAATACCTCTATGTTCTTCACCTATTATAAACATACAAAAAAATAATCCACCAGTCATTCATAATAGTTCACCATATTTAACACATTCTCAAAAAATATCATCAAATGATCCTATAATAAACAAAATTTTACAAAATCTATCATCATTACAACAACAAATTTCAAACATGAACCAAATTCAATCCAATTTTAATCTTCTAACATACCTCACAGGTAGTCCATTGTCATTTTTTATCCTTAAGAAACCCATACTACAAACCATTAAGACAACTTGCCTTGAGAAGTATGCTAGCAATAGAGATCCCACTAATCATATATCATCTTTCTCCACTCTATTTAGTGATTTATTTTATGAATATGCTCTCTTAGCTATTTTTTTTTGTGATTTTTAAAATATAGTGCCTTAGAATGGTTTTTTCATTGTCGAATAACTCAATAGTGTTCTTTACACAAGTTTTTAATGAATTAATTCAACACTTTCAACAAACATTGGACCTCAAGTTGCATTAACAAATTTATTCCATTGTAAATAAGAACCTAAAGAGAAGTTGATTGATTTTATAGGATAATACCAAGCCCTTTATTCACAAGTCTCATATTCTCTCTTGGATGCCAATATTCAAGGAGTTTTTATTGAAAATTTATAACCTAACATTAGAGGCAAGATATTGTTGATGAAATATCCCTCATTTACACATTTACATATGATCATGAATATCAGATATCAATTAGTCAATATGAAGGTACACCTTCACTGAATTCTACTAGTAAATTTGAAGTCATGCCTCATAACAACTATCAATCATTTAAGAATATATTTTTTTATAAAGATAAACAATCCTCAATCATCTGCAAATACTCAAATGAAATTTTCCACAACATCTGTAACACAATATCAATTTAAGCCAAGAGATTGAAACTTTTCCTAATTTCCCAACTCTTGCCATGCTAATATGTTGTAATTGTTAAGTAAGAATATGATTCAACTTCATCCAATTAGATATTTTGACACAACTAAACCACTACCATCAAAATTTAATATAAAATCCTTTTGTCAATATCATCATACACCTAGAAATGATACATATAGATGTATGTGTCTTAAGCACCAACCACAACATGTCATTGATTCTGATATCATCCACTTGGTTGGTGTATACGAAAAAGGAAACAAATTGATTTCACCACATAATAAAAAATTATAAATATTTATAAAACAATTAACAGATCATTCAAATAACTTTGTCAAACAAAGAGATAATGAAGAAGATGATAATGTTCTATCCAAATTTGTAAAAGTGATTGAAGTCCAACATTGTATAAAACAAACCAACATATTACCTGATATTACTTTCACACATATTGATTCTTCTATAACTTCACCCAATGGTCCTCTTTATATCACTAGTGGAATTGATGATAAAACCACAAGAGGAATACTCATTGATCTCACATGTGTATCTTGTGAATGTGATCATCAAAGAATTCTTACATATGGATGAACTTTATAGTGATAATTATGAACAATTTAAAGAACAATCAAAGGATCATGATGGTTCTATTTTCCCTACGATTGGTTCTATAAATCTTCTAGTAAAGCTTAGACCCAGACAACTAGATATTTCATTTACCATAATCTCGATGTCAAATTAGTTTTGTGTGAAGTTAGGTCATCAATGGAAAAACTCCATGAATTTAGTACCATCAATTATTCATAAATGTCTTAAATTCCCATTTGAAGAAAATATACATAACATATACCATAGTGGATTTAAGTCTTTGGCCTCTAATAATTTTTTTTATTAGATTATTTTTGGCCTCAACCATAGCCTCCTGAAGATTATTTATTTGTGTCATAAAAAAATTTAAGTCTAAGCATATAGCCCAATTATCCCTTACTAATGTTCCACCCAAGTCTCCTTGGTCTCCAGTGGCTATGATTGTTGTTCATCCTACCTCATAGGTAGTGAACTAACTTTGGTCCAAATCGGGTATTCTTCCTCACTATTTTGGCATATGTGTTGTAATTCTCCCTCCACCATCCTATAAATTACCATGAGATAATCATTTGGTGAAGCCTCCAGAAATTAAATTTGTGCCTCCTAAGGAAAATAATTTTTTTGTGCAAAATTCTAAAAAACTTATGGTTTCTCAACCTTTGACAATTCCTTCGATTCCTTCTACAAAGGAAGAAATGGGGCCAATATTGGGAAATTATTTAATTATTTCTTCACAAGGTAAAGATCATGCAAGACATGTTGAAAATATGAGTAGTTTGTGTTTTGATTGATGCCAATAGGCTTATGTTTGTGTTCTCATTGATGTCAACTAGTAATAGTTGAGAAGTTGTGTTGATTCTTTGATTAGTTTCATTATGTTATCATTAGTAAGTGCTACTGGTGTCAACCTCTAGTGTTTCTTTAACAACATTATGTTTTTGGTTTAGTGATGATAAGGAAGTGTTGAAGATGATGAGTATGTGTCTCTTGTGCTTATTTTGCATGTTCTTTTGAGAAAATTTGAATAAAAGATGAAATAATGTGTTATAGAGGTGTTCTAGTGTATAATGTGGTGTTTTTGTGTTGCTTCACATTTCTTCTATCCTAAATATCTTCTTGTGTGGTTTGGATATTGAAAGGTTGATTTTTTTTGCTTCTATGCTTGGGAGATAGAATAAAAATCTTCACACTCTCTCATTCAATGAAAACCCTAGAGATCTCAATCTAAAATATGCAAAGGAGAAAGAGATCTTGCAATAGGGAGGTCATAGAGTCTAATTATAAACTAAAGAGGGGTTCACCACCAAGCTAGGGCTTGGAAATACTAGTGAAATGCAAGACCTAATTATGAAACTTAATGATATGCAAGACCTAGTTGAATGACCTAAAAATGCAAGTAAACCAGAATAGAAAATTGTAAAATCAGAAGTGTACACCTAGAAAATTGTGGAGGATTGAATGAGGACTGGAAATGCTAGAAATACTAATTTTGATGCTAACTGGGACTCATACACCAATCTGGGTTTTTCACACCAAAATTGGAATATGAAAGTGCTTATTCTAAATATCTCAAAACCCTAAAAATTGGTTGTACTAGGACTCATATTCCCAAGGTGGCATATTTGTACTAGTGTTCTTTTTTCAGAGGATTAAGATCTAATTCTTCTCTCCAATCTCTTCTCTTTCTACCACACTTTGTTTCTAAATCTGAAACCTTGATTTTAGACCTATAGAAGAATTTTTCATGACCTTGCAAGTGAGGAGACAACTCCAACAACTTCATTCAAGCTTGTAACCTAATCTTCAAAGATCCTTCATGCTCCAAGACACCTAGATCTGCAATCACACATGTAAATAGGAGAAAAAATTATTGATTCTTAGTGAATAGGGATTTTCCTTGGTCAAACCCCTTTGAGGTAATTAAGCCAAATGATGAGATAATGAAATAAGGACATGAAACATGAAATAAGGAACATGAAACATGGATAATGATACCTTGAATGGTGTCTTGTAAATGATGTCTTGTCATTCTGCAATTTAACATGAAGTGGCCATGAAGGATGTAGATCTAGACATTGAAATAAGTGTAGAACAATGCTTAATATTGGATCTTCAATGCTACATTACAACACTAGCTCAACAACATGCTTGATGCTTGATAATATTGACATGATTATGGATCTTGAATTTTTGCAACAATTGATGAAGAGTTTTGACCTTGAATGCTTTAGAAATGATCTTGGATGCTCTCTTGATGCTCTTGTGAAGTCTTGGAATGCTTAACTCTTGAGTGCTTGACTTGATATCATGAAGGCTTAATGAAATAATGATTTGAGACCTTGTTTATATAGGAAATCCATCCAAGTTACCATTTATTAGATCCCAAAGGCCAACATTCATAAAATTTGAACTTAAAAGCCTATTTTACCACTCAAAACCCTAAGAAAGGGCCAAATGGGACTCATACGCCATATATGGCATATGAGTCCCACAGGGTCTTTTTAGAGAGAGAAAGGGTCAGGGAGTTGAGAAATTAAGTCTATTTGTTGATCTTGTCAAGATTTTAGTTGAAATAAGCCTCAAGATGCACAATATAGGGTCTTAGGGGCATATTAATGATGATATAAAGGTCATAAATGTAAAAGAGCTCAAAAATTGATGTGAAAGTGTAAATAAATATACTTGAGAACATCAAATTAAGGAAAAATAAGGTCTATTTAGCTTAAAAGGTCCTTAAATCTAATGTGAATTTGTACAACACATTACAACACTAGATTAAGGCACCATTAGGTCAAAGGGCCCTAAATTTAATGTCAAGGTATAAATGAATGCAATTTACAACACCAAATTAGGGAAGAGTTAGGTTTATTTAACTTAAAAAGGGCCCAAGATCTAATGTGAATGTGTAAAACACATCACAACATTAGATGAAGGAAAAATTATGTTTATTTTGACATTAATCATTCCTATATTAAGTGTGAAAATGTGAACAATGATATTTTTTGACACTACAGATATGTTGGTCAGAGGTGTTCATAGGTGTTACATATAGAATTTCTTGTTCTGGATCATTATGCAGATAGAGTTTTTAACACCAGTGTGTGAACTATGTTATAGTGCTATTAGGGACAAATGGGCTTTCTCTACATTTCTTCGCATTATGGTTTTTTTTTATCCTACGGTTGTATAAGTGTGTCAAATGATAATGATCATATCTACCTACAATAAAATTTGTTCATGGTTTGGTGCTTAAAAAATTAGTTTCTTGAGTTATAGTGTATGGAAGGTTGTTTGAGTGTATTGGGTGTGTACATTCTTTAGGTGAACATTGTTGTGAAGGATTTTTATTTTATTTTAGGGTGTCTATGGAATATTCCAGATTGTGTTCAAGTGTTGTGTGTGGTCTGCGAGTCATCTTTGGATTTGAGGAAGTGTATACTTAAATTTTAATGGTGTTTATAATAATTATGGACTGGGCTTGGTGATTGTGGAAGTGTGGTGTATTGTCTATGCATGTTTTAGGTCTGAGTTAAGAAGTGTGGTCTGCTTTCATTCCTTTCCATTGTAGGAATGCTTATTACCAACCTAATTTGAATTTGCATAGTTCAAGTGCATATCCGACCTTGGAGAATGTTTTCAAGGTTGAAGAAGGTATCAATAACTATTGTGTTGATGGAGGATTGGAGTAGAGAGTGCGTGATGCAAATTTCTGAGTTGTGAAGTGTAAATTTTTGAAGTGCAGTGCAAGCTTAATGAGTTAGACTACTAGAAGTAGTGAGCAGAAGGTTTCTACAATGTTTAGAGGGGTTGGGAATTTTTTGGTGATATTGTGGTGGACTTTTCTGTTACATTGAGATGGATTTATCACTGTATCATTCTTCTTTCCTCTTTTCTATAATCTGGCAGTGAGCCTTGGGTAGCGAGCCCTTCTTTCTTTTGGGTAGTGAGCCCTTCGAAAGTGAGCCTTTTGTATTCAATGTTGCAATTAATTTATATTGTGAGCTAATCCTCACTGTGTTTTTTCCCTTCTTTGGCTTTCCATGTAAATCTGGTGTTTTATTATGCATAATATTGATGTGCTTCAAGTTTTTTTTAAATTTTCTTTCATGATAAATCTTTCTAACAGATTAAGGGTTAATTAAGTTGATGTGAATCTTAATGTTTATGAGGTTTTTGGATGTTTTAATGTACAACCGATTCACCCCCCTCTTAGTTGTCTTATGTGCATTCAATAATTGGTATCAGAGCAAGGTTCCTTTGAAGAAAGCTTAATAGCTTGAGGTAGATATAGGATGGCACACAAGAGGGATGCTCCATTGTTTGATGGATAATAATATGGTTTCTAGAAGATAAGGATGGAAGGTTTCTTGATATCTCTTGGATTTGGAGTTTAGAAGTTTGTTGAGATTATATATACTATGCCTACTGGTGGTCCAAATACTGATGATGAGATCAAGGCATATGAGAACAATGGTAAAGTAAGGTATACTCTTTTAAGTGGTATTTCTAACACTGAACTTGTGAAAGTTATGAGTTTGAAATCTACTAGAGAGATCTATACAAAGTTGGAAAGTATTTATGAAAGAGATGATAAGGTCAAGCAAGCTAAGATGCAGAACCTAAAGATCACATTTGAGAACCTGTGGATGCTTGAAGATGAAGATATTACAAGTTACATGTAGAAGGTGGATGAAGTTGTTAATTCCATTAGAGGTCTTAGTTGAAATCTTGAAGAAGAAGAAGTGGTAAAGATGGTACTAAGAACTCTTCCTAAATCTTATAGTCACAAAGTTTATGCTATTAAGTTCAAGATTTAAGAAAATATTATAGAGATTAGTTGTATGGTGCTTTATCTACTTTTAGAATGAGATAATTTCATAGAAGTAATGAAAACATTGAAAATATTTTTAAGGCTAGCAAATTAGAAAAGACTAAGGAATCAGATCAAGAGGATCTTGATGATGTAGAAGAAAATTTTATGAGGAAGATAAAAAGGATACGGGTAAATACATAAGTAAGTTTCCTTTCAAATGTTTCAATTGTGGTAAGATAGGTCATTATTCTTCAATATGTCCAAACAAAGTTTTAAATGACAAAAACAAGGAAAATAATGGTAAAGTAACTAAGGCTATTATGGTAGAGAAGATGTTAGTATATCTGATAATGAATTTGACTATGGAGATGATGAAGATAGTGAATGTTTTTTTTTATGCCCAATAAATATTAAACTAATTCTACTAACTTGAAGAGATGTGTGAATGAAAGTGCTCCAAAAATAGGTTGCAATGCTATGGTGACTACTCTTCATGCTAGAAAAGAGAAGAACTACTCAATTATTGACAATGGATGCCCAAATCATATGAGTGGTGACAAGAGTAAGTTTCTTAAAGTTGAGAAATATGAAGGAGGTCTAGTTAAGTTTGTTGATGAAACATCTACTAAGATATGTGGAAAAGGTTCTATCAGTTTTGATGGCAAGCATTCAATATAGATGTTCTTTATGTTAAGGGTTTGAGACATAACCTCTTGAGTGTTGGAAAAATGTGTAGCAAAGAATATGATCTTATGTTTTAGGATGATGGATGTGAGATCAAAAAGTATCCAAAACTATTGTTGTTGCTAGGAGGATAGATGTAAATTTTTATCAACTTAAAGGTATTGATGGTCATTGCTTTATGACTCAAAGTAATGAAAGTCGGCTATGACATGAAAGGATGTGTCATATTAATTTTGATTTCCTAGTGAGGATTAGTTCAGTTCAAGCTATGAGAGATCTACCAAGGATTAAAAATCCCATTAATGTTGTTTGCAAGCAACGTCAAATTAGGAAGCAATCAAGAAGAAGTTTCAAAGTCAAAGATCAATCTACTACTGAACTATTGGAGGTAATACATACAGACCTTTGTGGTCCTACTAGAGTAAGAATTACTCAATATGACAATTATTTCATGCTATTGATTGATGATTATTCTAGAATGAAATGGGTTACTTTTGTCAAAGAAAAATATGAAGCTCTAGATAAGTTTAAACCATTCAAAGTTATGGCTGATAATGAAATGGATATGAAAATTAAGTGTTTGAGGTCTGATAGAGGTGGAGGGTTCACCTCAAATGAGTTTAATAGTTTGTGTGAGAATCATGGGATAAAGAGGCATTTATTTGCCCCTAGGAATCCTCAGTAGAATGGAGTGGTTGAAAGAAAGAATAAGACTGTTCATGAAGTTGCAAGAATAATGTTGAAAGAGGGAAACCTATCAAAAGTACATTAGAGAAAAGTAATTCATACTTCTATCTATATTTTTAACAAATTTCAAGCAAGAGAAAATAGTTTAAAGTCTCCCTATGAGTTGTGGTATGGAAAGATTCCTACTGTCAAATTTTTTAGAGTGTTTGGAAGCAAGTGCTATATCAAAAGAGATGAAGAAAACTTAGGAAAGTTTGATAGAAGATATGATGAAGGTATCTTCCTTGGATATTATACAATAAGAAAAGCTTACCAATGCGACACCAAGAGGCTAAAGACGATTGTGGAGAGGGAAAGTGCCAAAGTGGATGAAGACTTATAGAAGAATTTTGTGGTGACAAATGGATATGAATCAGATGAGTCCTCTTGTAGAGTAAATGACATAGATGAAGGTAGGTAGAAAGCAGTTTAGATTGAAGAGGAAGAAGCTCCATAAAGGATCCCTAAGACTCCTAAGTATGTGTAAAAGAATCATTTTGAAGACCAAATAAATGGTGACAAAAGAAATGGTATTTTGACAAGGAGAAAAGATACTATAGCTGATAAATAGGTAATTCTATGCTTACTTTTTAAGTTGAACCTAAAATAGTGATTGAAGTATGCAAGGATGAGCATTGAAACAAGGATATAGAAGAAGAAATAATGCATATGGAGAAGAATTATACTTTGGAACTTTTACCAAGACCAACAAACAAGAATTTGATTAGAACTAAGTTGGTATTTTGAAATAAATTGAATGAGAATGGAGAAGTGGTAAGAAACAAGGCAAGGATTTTGTGTAAGGACTACTCACAAGTAGAAGGAATAGGTTTTGAGGAGACATTTTCTCTGGTAGAAAGAATGGAATCTATCAGGATGTTTTTGGATTTTGCAGCATATAAGGATTTCAAGGTTTATCAAATGGACGTGAAGTCTACATTCTTGAATGGTGAGTTGTAAGAAGAAGTATACATTGAACAACCAAAAGGATTTCAGTTATCAAACAAACTGGATATAGTTTTCATATTCAAGAAGGCACATTATGGATTGAAGCAAGCTCCTAGAGTTTGGTATGCAAGGTTGGATAGGTACATAATACAACAAGGATTCAATAAGGGTATTGTAGATAGTAATCTCTATTTCAAAGTTGAAAAAGATAAAATATTGATTATATCTGTGTATGTTGATGATATAATTTTTGGAGGAAATGAAGCTATGTGTAAGAGATTTGTATAAGAGATGTAGAAAGAGTTTGAGATGTCTAAATTTGGGGAGATGAATTTCTTCCTTGGGCTGCAAATATTCCAGACAAAGAAAGTTATATTCATTTCACAATCAAAGTATGTCAAAGAATTGTTGTAGAAGTTTGGAATGGAAGATTATAAATCAGTATGTACTCCTATGGTTACTGGTTGTATGATAAGCAAGAATGATGAATCTCATAAAGCTGATCAGAGAAAGTATAGATCAATGATTGGAGGACTGCTATATCTAACTATTACTGGATCGTATATCATGCATGCAATTTTTCTTGTGGCTAGATTTTAAGAAGATCCTAGAGAGTCACATATTGCAGTAGTAAAGAGGATGTTCAAATACTTGAAGGGCACTCTGGAACATCGCTTGTGCTATCAAAAGGATACTAATTTTTCTCTAAGTGCTTATACAAATGCTAATTGGGTAGGTTGTGTGGATGACATAAAAAGTATAAGTGGCGGTGCATTCTTTCTTGGATGACATAAATAGTATAAGTGGTGGTGCATTCTTTATTGGTGTCTTTGTTGAGCAAGAAGCAAGATTTAGTATCTTTATCTACTATAGAGGTAGAATATACTACAACAACATCTTGTTGCACACAGGTGTTGTGGATGAGGAAAACCTTGAAGGATATCAACGTTGTATACGATGAACCAATCTCTATCTTTTGTGATAATACAAGTGTTATTAACATTTCAAAGAATCTGATGATGCACTAAAGGAAAAAACATATCTCAATTTGGAATCACTTTTTAAGAGAGAAGGTTGTAGAGAATAAAGTGAAGCTTGTCTATTTTCCTACAAAGGATCACGTCTTTGATATATTCACTAAGGATCTTCCTAAGGATACTTTTGAGTGTCTCTGGGAGAAATAAGGTGTTATTAGCCCTCCTTTGAACTAGATGCATAAGTATATGCATTATTCCAGTGGATTTAAAGTTTCATTCCTTATTCTGGACTAACGTTGGAGGCTACCTCTCAGGGGGAGTAGGTAGTTCTTTGTTGATTGTTGCAATTAGGGGGAGTTGGTGTTGGTACAGTTTGGTGTTGTCCTTTGTTGCTATATTTGGTACAGTTTTTTGTGTTCTCTTGAGGGGGAGTATGCAAAGTAGTAAAGAGAGAAAGTATGTATGTCAAAGGGGGAAAGAGATGCATATGTGTTGTCCTTTTCCATTGATGTCAAAGGGGGAGAGAAGAAGCAATGTGAAAAATTTTCAGTGGAGAGAATAAAGGAGAGTATGATGTAAGAGAAAGAGAATGAGTTGATATGGAGCAACATGTTGGTTGTTGGTGGTTTTTCACATCATGTGTTGTCATCAATGACAAAGGGAGAGGTTGTTGCAAGTATGAGTAGTTAGTGTTGTCATTGATGCAAAAAGGCTTATGTTTGTGTTTTTATTGATGTCAACTGGTAATGGTTGAGAAGTTGTGTTGATGCTTTGATTAGATTTATTATGTTGTCATTAGTAAGTGTTACTAGTGTCAAACTCTAGTGTTTCTTTTATATGATTTCATTGTTGGTTTAGTGATGATGAGAAAGTACTGAAGATGCTGAGTATGTGCCTTTGGTGCTTGGTTTCCAAGTTATTTTGAGAAAATTTGAATAAAAGAGGAAACAATGTGTTACATAGGTGTTTTGGTGTACAGTGTGGTGTTTTGGTTTTGCTCCATGCATTTCTTTTGTATTGAAGATCTTCTTGTGTTGTTCGAATATGTTGGTCAAAGGTGTTCATAGGTGTTACATCCAAAATTTCTTGGTCTAAATCATTGTGCAGAGAGAGTTGTGTTCACTAGTGTGTGAACCGTGTTGTAGTGTTGTCAGGGATAAATGGTTTTGCATCACATTTCTCTAGAGTATGGTTTTTGGTCTTGTGGTTTTGTAAGTGTGTTGATAATGATAATATCTACTTACAATCAAATTTGTTCATGGTTTGGTGCTTCAAGAGTTGTTTTGTTGAGTTACAGTATATTAGAGGTTGTCTCAGTGTATTGGGTGTGTACATTCTTGAAGTGAAAATTATTGCAAAGGAATTTGTTGGATTTCAGGGTGTCTATGGAATATTCTAGATCATGTTCAAGAGCTATGTGTGGCCCATGAGTCACCTTTGTATTTGATGAATCATGTACTTAAGTGGCGCAACCATGGTAGGAGGGTCCTCAAAGAGAACAATCCAGATCATGCAGCAAGAGTAACACAACGAAAACAACACAAATTATGGAGGAAAATGAAGATGCAAATAATATCATTAACAAAAACCTCAATTACATTTGGATGGCAACATCTAGGCTTACAATTTGACTCATAGGCCTGATAAAACATCCTAAAAAATACAAGTTCTAACATGCTCCTATATGCGAGCTGAATATTACAATCGAATCAATATTATTCTTCTAGATTGAATTCTACTTGATTACTTCCCATCTCCTAATGATCTATTACAAGCTTTATATCATATCCAAAATTCTAGAAACATCCATGTCAGCCAAGGATCATCACATTATCCAAGGAAAGAAAATGTAACGTGCACATGAATAGGTCAGCCTCAAATTCAAATTAATCTTCAACAAGTACATAAGATGAAGTGTGGACCTATAATGAAGGTCGGGGAAAATCCACGAAACATTTAAAATCACACCATTAAGATTTGCAAGTCATGGGAATGATCCACAATGATTGAACTAGCCAAAAAGTTTGAAATTATTTCGGTGCTGGTTCAAGAAACTGCCATGAAATTTTGGAAGCGATAACTTGCCGAAAAATGATCCAATCACGCCCAAATATTGGAACAAGGAAAATGAACATGTTGATGATGTACACAAAGATCCATAGGGTCTAGTGAGAAAAGATGATGAATCCACCAACTTGAACTAAGCAAGAATAAAACAAGAACAAAGAACTGAAAGCAAAAATGTTTTTAGTTGATGCAAGATTGCCAAGAACCAAGGATGCTCCTGCATCAGACATCCAAGGTTATTGAAAAGTGATTCCCTCACTTAGTCGGGGCTAAAGGAAAACCAAGATGGTCTAAATCAGCCTGAGAAATCCAAGAAGAATCCTCAACTAGTCTACCTTTCCACTTCAAAAGATATTCTTTGTACTGTCTTCCATGAGTCTTCCGAGCCCATCTCTGACATCCAAAATCTCTTCAATCTCATCTGACTATTGTTTAGGAAATTGATTCTCCAATTTTTCTTCATTGTCTTCACTAAACTCTACTTCATGGTACTAATATAGATCTACAAATGTTGAATATAGGTGATATTCCCATACCTTCCAGTAACTCTACTTCGTAGGAATTTCCTGAATCAAATTTCTTCAAGATATTACAAGGTCCAAACTTCCTCATCTTTAGCTTGTTGTAGGTGCCAACTAGAAATATTTCCTTCCTCAAGTAAACCAACACTTCATCTCCAACTTCATATTCCTTATGTCTCCTCTTTTCATCTTCTTTCTCCTTATACTTCTGGTTCATATCTTCCAGTTGCTGTTTCACTTGAGTATGCACTTTCTTCACGTGCTCTACAAATTCTTCTGCTTTTGCACTCCTCTTATCTTCCATATTGATGTCTCTCAATTCTGATATACCTCTAGGATGAACTCCAGTAACAATCTCAAAAGGTGTCTTTCCTGTACTCCTATTCACTGAATTATTGTAAGAAAACTCCACTTGTGCAAGGACTAAATCCCAGCTTCCAATCTTCTCTCCAACCAAACATCTTAGAAAATTCCCTAAACTCTTGTTTACTACCTTTTTCTATCCATTAGTCTATGGGTGAAAAGTATAATTGAACTTAAAATCTGTCTTCAACTTGTTCCAAAGGGTCTTCCAAAAGTAACCAACAAACTTTGTATCTTTGTCTGAAACAATACTCCTAGGTAATCCATGCAATCTGACCACTTCTCTGAAAAAAAATCTGCTACATGTACTACATCTATTGTCTTCTTACAAGGTATGAAATGTGCCATTTTAGAAAATCTATCTACCACCACAAATATAGAATCATTACCTCTTTGTGTCTTCAGAAAACCAAGTGTGAAATCCATACTTATATCTTCCTGAGGTCTCTCTAGAACTGTTAAAGGCTTATACAATCCAACATTCTGACTACTTCCTTTAGCAACTTGACAAACTCTGCAGCTCCACACAAATCTCCTAACATCCTTATGAATTTGTGGCCAAAAGTAATTCTCACTCACCAATGCCATTGTCTTATCAACTCCAAAGTGTCCTGACATCCCTCCACTATGTTTCTCCCTCACCAAGTTATCCCTCATTGAACTATGGGGTATACACAATTTATTAGCTCTGAACAACATATCCTCCTGAATGAAATAATCCAACCACTGACTTCTATCCTCCGAAATAGGTTCTTTACAAGCTCTCCAAGGTTCTGCAAAATTTGGGTCTTCCTCATACAAGTTCTTCAATTCATCAAAGCCTAATACCTCCACTCTCATCTCTATCAGTAAATTCCTTCTCCTACTCAAAGCATCAACCACTCTATTTGACTTTCCACTCCTATGCTTCAAAACAAAAGTATAGCTGTGCAAGAATTCTACCCATCTCATGTGTCTCTAATTCAACTTACCTTGACTATTCAATTATTACAATGCTTGATGATCCGTATACAACAAAAACTCCTTAGGCAACAAATAATGTCTCCACTTCTTAAAGGCTTGAATTATAGCATAAAACTCCTGATCATACATTGAATATCTTCTTCTAGCATCATTCAAATTTTCACTGAAATAAGCTGTAGGTCTCCCTTCTTGACTCAATACTACTCCAATTGCATTTCCACTTGCATCACAGTCTACTTGAAATACCTTATTAAAATATGGTAAAGCCAACACAGGCTGCTTAGTCACCTTCTTCTTCAACACCTCAAAACTATGATCTGCTCTAGATGTCCATCTAAAATCCTTCTTATCTACGCTCATTTTTTCTATCATAGGGCTACAAATAGAACTGAAATTCCTAATGAACTTTTGGTAGAAACTAGCCAATCCATGAAATGATCTTACCTCTCCAATACTATCTGGTGTAGGCCACTCAACAATTGCTCTGACCTTCTCAGGATCCATCTTCAATCCATCTACAGAGATCATAAATCCCAGATATACCAATTCTTCCTTCATGAAGCTACACTTCTTAAGGTTTATCAACAACTGCTCTTCTCTCAGCCTTTGCAAAACTTGTCTTCTATGAATTTTTTTTTCTTTTCTACTCTTACTGAAAATCAAAATTTCTTCCAAATACACAATCACAAACTTACCCAAGAATTTCTTCAATACCTCATTCATCAACCTCATGAAAGTACTCGGTGCATTTTTCAATCCAAAAGGAATCACCAACCACTCATACAATCCTTCATTTATCTTGAATGTTGTTTTCCACTCACCCCCTTCTCTGATTCTGATCTGATGATATACATTCTTCAAATCTATAATGTCATCCATAATGTCATCCATCTGGGGAAAAGGAAATCTATACTTCACTGTGATCTTGTTTATGGATCTAGAATTTGTGCACATTCCCCATTCTCCATCTTTCTTAGGTGCTAGCACAATAGGTACTGCACAGGTACTTAAGCTTTCTCTGATCAAACCCTTCCTTAGTGATTCTTGC
Source organism: Sequoia sempervirens (assembly GCA_007258455.2). Taxonomy (NCBI): domain Eukaryota; kingdom Viridiplantae; phylum Streptophyta; class Pinopsida; order Cupressales; family Cupressaceae; genus Sequoia; species Sequoia sempervirens. The sequence goes on from VDFB02281492.1 coordinate 206,568,589, forward strand.
ACTTGTCTATTCAACTCCTCATTCTCTATCGGTGTCATCCAGTGTGCTACTTTATTAGGAAAAATAGCTCTAGGAATTAGATCCATACATTGATTAATACTCCTTACAGGTGGTAATCCATTAGGTTCATTATCTGAAATAATCTCTTCATATTTTGTCAGTATCTCCTTTATCTTTTCTAGGTGTTCTAAATGCTTCAAGTCTTTAGGCTTCCTAGGCACCAAGGCATAATACACATTCTCATGTCTCAATCCCATCAAGGAACCTCCTTCCATCAACCAGGAAAACCCTAGCATTCGTACAAACCTTAACTTTAGGAACATCTTCCAATGGCAACAAAGTTTTCTTCATCCCATTAGCAACAATGGTGTATATATTCTTTCTTTCCATTATGAATATATTGTCTATCATACTGCCAAAGCCTTCCCAAAAAAACATGGCATATATCCATAGGCATGATATCACATAAAACTTCATCATGGTAATTTCCTAACTTTAATTTCACCATACATTGTTCACTTACTAGGATCTTATGCTCATCTTGAATCCAAGCAATCTGATAGGGCTTCGGGTGTTTCAACCTTTGCAACTTCAATTTAGTCACCATCTCTTCAAAAAATAGGTTCTCAGAGCTTCCACTATCAACAATCACTTTGCAACGTTTACCATTCACCTTGCATCTTTTCCGAAACAAGTTCTTTCTCTACAATGGCTTCTTTTCCAACTCACTTTGACACAATACTCTTCTATTCACCAACACTTCTCCATCTTCTGGTTTGTTAGATGATCCAACATGTTCTTCCTCAACAAAGGCTGTCCTTCTATTGTTCTCTGTCTTCCTGCTTGTCTCCCCCTAATTACATTCAAATTCTTTATGTCCTTCTCCACCACATTTATAACAAGTTCCCTTGAATATTCTTTTCTCCTTTCCTCTATCATCTCTTTTGTAACCTTCATTTTGGTAACCACCATAACCTCCTCTTTTGTAAGAGTTTCCATCACCTCTTTGATATGAATTTTCATTCTTACTAACCACCTTATCCTTGTTCTGATCTGGAAAAGATCCTCTTCCTCCTCTAGTAAAATTTCTTCCTCTTTGAAATCTTCCACCTCTTCCTCTCTGTCTCTACTAATGTCTTTTATTCAACTTATCTTATGCCTTTAGGTCACACTGATATGCCTCTTCCACACTCACCAATTTGATCAAACTAATTTCATCCTGTATAGACGACCTCAAACCATTCACATATCTAGCTACTTGCTCAATCTCATCCTCTGAATGTCCATATCTGATATTCAACTTATAGAATTACAGGTATGTGGAGGATCATCATGGAAAAAACATGCCCTTAAGTGGCAAAAAATTCATAAAAACCAGAGTTAGGCAACTTGACGTAAAAAATTGAATAAGTTATCTATATTATTTAAAAAATATGTAAGAATAGAATTTGTAGCAAATTGAATGTAGTTTTTAAACTACTAGGTTTATTTAAAAAAAAAAATCTATTTGGTGAAAACTTGAAATTTCAATGCAGTAGTACTTAAATTTCAGGGAAAAAATAAGATGTAGGTGTTTGTCTGACCACCCTAACCACAATAAAATGATAATATATTTTTATAAGATTTTAGATATAAGTAGAGGACTCATGTCTAGATGTGATGCATATTTTTTTGTAATTTTTTTCCAAGTAAATAATTAATTATGAATTTTTTATTACAACTTTTAAAAATATAAAAACTTGTATGTTTGACCACCTTAACTTGGTCAAAACTTCAAGAAATTCATTTTTTTTAATCCTATAGTATGCAAAGCATAGAATGTGATAGTGCATGTTTTAGATTCAAAAAATGTGATACTGTTTGAAAGCTATAGATGTATTTCAATCAGCCTATCAATTAGGACTTTAGTCGTAATTCAAATAGAAAATGAATAATAATAATTTATTAAATTCAAAGTAAAGCATAATTTAAATATTGGTGGAAAGTTGAGAATCTCCTTTAAAAACCCTTTTCATTTCATCAATTTTGGGTAAAAAATAGTTTACCAACCACATACCCTACACATACCCATCATATCGCCACTTTTTGGCCCATCATGATCCTGCACATACCCTTCCTCAGTATACTCTGTCACACTAGATTATTTCTGCTTCAAATTTTGCAACTTTCAAAACAAACTTATTTGATAATTTGCAAGTATAAAATTTGTTTTCAACTTGTTCACCATCCGATCCCAAGATTTTATCTTTTCTTTTCCTCTTCTTTTCCTATCTATCTGCAAATGTTCCCACCAAAGGGATGTATGTCCTCTCAACTTTGTACAACCATATTTCACCTTCTTATCTTCAGTGGTACCTTCAAATTCAAAATATTTTTCCATCTCTGTAGTCCAATCAAGCAATTCTTCTGAATCCAACTTACCATTATAATCCAGTGGATTGAAATGTGGTCTTGTAGTCACTTTAGTTAGGGCTCTTACGAACCTCTCTTCTCCCTAATCAAGGCCAGGTTGCTCTTCTCTTCCTCTTTCTTCCTATACTTCTACTTCTTCATCACTCACATCATCAACTGGTCGACCTCTCCTTTGGGCCATTTCAACTGCATCTAATATGGCATCAATTCCTCTTAACATCTCCATCATAGATTGGTTTACATTTCCACATGCTCCATTTCCTCTACCATTTATTATTCCCACCATCTTTACACAAGTCCTTTGCAGCTGTAGGTTAGATCCTCAATCTTCCACCCCACAACAAATCTTCAATAGGCCTCCACAAATTCTGACGATCGCACAAGGAATGAATCTCACTTTGATACCAATCTAGCGCAACCATGGTAGGAGGGTCCTCAAAGAGAACAGTTTGGACTGTGCAACAAGAGTAACACAACGAAAAAAAAAAGAATATGGAGGAAAATGCAGATGCAAATAATCTCATTAACAAAAACCCCAGTTGCATTTGGCCGACAACATCCGGGCTTACAGATTCAACTCACATGCCTGATAAAACATGCTAAAAAATACAACACTCTAACATGCTCCTATATGTGAACTGAGTATTACAATCATTTGAATTAATATTATTCTTATGGATTGAATTCTACTTGATTACTTCCCCTCTCCTAATGATCTATTACAAGCTTTATATCATATCCGCAATTCTAGAAACATCCACGTTGGCCAAAGATCATCACATTATCCAAGGAAAGAAAATGTAACGTGTGCATGAATAGGTCAGCCTCAAATTTGAATTAATCTTCAATAGGTGTGTAAGATGAAGTGTTGACCTATAATGAAGGTCAGGGACACTCCACTAAACATTTAAAATCACACCGTTAAGATCCACAAGTCACGGGAACGATCCACAATGATCGAACTAGCTGAAAAGTTTGAAATTATTCCAGTGCCAGTTCAAGAAATTGCCATGAAATTATGGAAGTGATAACTTGCCAAAAAGAGATCAAATCACACCCAAATCTTGGAACAATGAAAATGAACATGTCGATGATGTACACAAAGATCCACAAGGTCTGGTGAGCAAAGATGACGAATCCACCAACATGGATTGAGCAAGAATAGAACAAGAACAAAGAATTGAAAGAAAAAATGTTTTTGATTGATGCAAGATTTCCAAGAACCAAGGATGCTCCTGCATCATTAAATGTTAATGGTGTTTACACTAATTATGGATTTTCTTTGGTGATTATGGAAGTGTGGTGTGGTGTCTATGTATGTTTTGGACCTAAGTTAAGAAGTGGTTTGGTCTGCTTTCATTCCTTTCCACTACGGAAATGCTTAGTGCTGACCTAATTTGAATTTGAAGAGTTGAGGTGCATAGTCGACCTTGGATAATGTCTTAAAGGTTGAAGAAGGTATAGGTAAGTGTTGTGTTGGAGTAATGGAGTAGAGAGTGTGTGATGTGAATTGCAGAGTTGTGAAGTGCAAATTTATGAATTTTAGTGTGAGCTTAATGAGTTAGACTAATGGAAGCAGTGAGTAGAAGGTGCTCAAAATATTTAGAGAGGCTGCAAATGTGTTGGTGATGTTTCAGTGGAATTTTCTATTGAATTGAGATAGATTTGCCACTGTGACATTCTTCTTTCTTCTTTTCTACAATTTGGCAGTGAGCCCTTGGTAGTGAGCCTTCTAATAGTGAGACTTTTGTATTTGATGTTGCAATTACTTTATATTTTGAGTTAATCCTCATTGTGGTTTTTCCCTTCTTGGGTTTTCCACATAAATTTGGTGTTCTATTGTGTATAATGTTGATGTGTTTTAGTTTTAGTTAGTTGGTTTCATGCCAAATCTTTCTAACAGATTAAGGGTTAATTAAGTTGATGTGGATCTAATGTTTATGAGGGTTTCAAATGTTTTAATGTAACACTAATTCACCCCCCCTCTAAGTTGTCTTGTGTGCATAAAATAAGATGAAATAGAAGTGTAAAATAACATAAACAAAGATTTCGATCTATGGATATTTAGCTTCCTAAAGATCACAAAACCTTACCTAATGACCACCCACCCATCCAAATAATTCACAATGAAATACCTCCCACCCATCCATCTTAATCATTTCTTGAATCCACTCCTCCACCCTTGCCAAACCATGAGGCAAAAAATATTTATCCCAACCAAAATAAAAATTGAAAATATCACTAACTACAAATATGGATGTTAATGCTTGCAATCATGTCGATAGAACTAACATGTAGCCTATCATGATACACCCCAATAGTGAGTCATAAGATAATTTAACAAAAAATAAATAATAAGATAATAATGAGTTATCAAGTATGCTTACAAAATTAGTGAATAAGATGGGGATGACCATGATGATCCTCCTAATCCTAGTGACTCACCACCTGTTGAACCTAATACTTCTAGTTGCACCACACTTGTTGTAGTTCCTATAGCGTATTGTTTAGCTTCCATTTAATATGATGAACAAGATCAAGGGATGTAGACAATTTACTATATATTAGCTCTCATATGTAGTACACTCTTGTGTCTTTTTGTTTTTTCTTTCACATAATATGATCTCCTCGTAATGTGCTACTTGGTATGTTTTTGTTTTGTTTTTTTTTCTAGTTTTCTATGGATGACCCTTATAGTTTTTGTTGGTGAAAGGATACAAATAAAATGAATCTTTCATGACATTAATCTATTTTTATCCTCATTTATCTTTATGTTGTGAATGTTCCTTGTTATATTGTGTTTCCTTTTGGTAATGATACAAAGTGTTCAGATATTTAGCTCTCTTCCATGTTGACCCAAAAGCTTTTATGTTGTTTTAATGTGTCATTCCCCCCTTTTGTTTGTAGTTCCTCAAGTATTTGGGGAATGATGTCAAATTTGAGCATGATCATATTATACATTATCTCTTTTCTCTACTGACCCCAGATCTATGGATCCCTTATGTGCTATTCTTGTCTTGCTAATTGTGTGGATTTGTATTTGGATAAACCCCTTGTCATAAAATTATTTTTTGTTACAAACATATAATTGGCATAGGGTTTTCAAACAATCTCTCAAGGCCTATCATGTTTCAAATATAATTTTATTCTACCTTAAGGAATTTTCTCCATGTTAGATTCAATAATTATTTTATGGTGGGGGCATCCATTCCATTATGTGCTTCACTTTCTTCACACAAATTAAACTTTGTGATGCATATTTAACATATTGATCATATTTTATAGCACCTTATTAGAATTATTGGGACTATAATTCTTGGTATGGTTGAAATGGAAACTCACCTAGTGAATATCAAACTTCACTAGCCCTTGTGCGCATTTATTTTCTACTATTGTATAAACTAAACTATTGAATATTAGAATTCACTATCCTATGTTGTTTCTTATCATGCTCACCTAGTGAATATCGAGCTTCATTAGCTTGTGATGCTTTCATTCATGAATCATCTAGCAAATACCAGAATTTTCTAGCCTCACGATTTATGGATACCTTGTGCAGGGATTCTATTAGTAATTCTATAGAGTTTGCTAGTCTATGATTTCCATATCCTCATTGTATGTTTGCATCATGTTTGCATTATGTTTGCATTGTGTTTGTATTATGTTTATTTTTTAGTATGTTAGTTTTGTGTCTTCATTGCGTATGCTTCGTGTTTTTCATGCTACATTGTACACCTCATGTGTGTGTGTCCCTTTGTCATTACATTGTTTTTTCATAGGACTTTGAGCTTGGGGGCTAGCACATCCCTTAGATTCAATGTTATCCTATCACCCTAAAGTTTGGATAAAAGAACCCTTTTTGGCCTATCATTTAGTGTGAGAATGAGCATAAGTTCATACTCTCACTAAAGTGGGGGCTAAATGTAGAGTCAATTTTTTTTACCCTTGATAATTTAACACTAGGTTTAGATCCCCCTATGTGATTGGACCTAATTGAGCTCTTAAATTGCTAATTTTATGGTCATCTTCAAGAAATCAAAATTAAATTGTGAATTTATTATTTAATATTTATTTGATAATCAAAGACCCAAAATAGGCTAGACAAGAGTAGTTCTTACAACCTATTTTGGCGTCAATTTAAATATATTATTATTGGTATTTTATATTTATAAATTTAAATTTATTTGTTGACTTTTGATAATCAATTTTTCCAGAAAATGAATTAATTGATATAAATACAAGTCTTTTTCATCATTTGAAACCTTGGACATTTTATTGAGCAATTGAGCATCCTAAAAAGTAATGAAGAGAAAAATAAGAAAAATTTGCAATAGTTATTATCAGTCAAGATTCATGTTGGGAATGTATCAAGCTTTCATGTGAGTTTATTTATGTTATATGTCCATTTGTTCAATGAGTTCTATCACTTTCAGGACCTTCAATCAATAAACCAATTCTCCTTGCATAAGATGAGTACAATGACTTAAGCTCATCAAAGAAAATAGATTTGAGTGGTATGTTGTAACACTTGTCACTTTATCATTCTTTTATCCATTTTCCTCTACCCGACTGAGGGTAGCACTCTTTTACATTATGTTGTCATTATTGAGGTGAAAACACCAAAACAGGGATTGACTTAGGTAATCCCCTATACAACACAACCCTTTCTCTGCTCTCTTGTATGCAAGTGACAAATTTGAAGTGGATTTGGGAGAGGATTGAAGGCTTAATCATAATATCAAGCATTCAATCCTCCTATGTCAACAAATTAGGGCAAGTGGAATTAATCATCAATAGATGGAGTTATAATGCTAGGTCTAGAAAGGAAGAACATATAAAATGAGGCCATATGAGATCTAACTTATGATTATTGAGATCTATACTTCTAGGACTAGGGCACTAGCACCCCCGTCCAACCAGTTTGAGCCCAAATTCATATGCTAGGATCATTTGTATATGTCCTTTGATATTTTGAAATCCTTTTTTGTGTTTTAGTTCTATATATTTTTGTAATTACATCATTTTTTTAGCTTCATAATTTACATAGGTACATATTTGCATTATAAAATCAAGTTGATCATTAATCAATATATTAAAATAAATCTCCCCAAAGAAAGAACCAAAACCCTGATCCACCATTTTGGCTCTTCCATTGAGGTTAGTAGCCAAGTGGGTGTTTGTGATGATTTGTGGTTCTTTTCAAAATGATGTAGGAGAAAGTGTGATTTAGACTCTAGATCTCCTCTTCTCACATCACACTAACATAATCATTTGGCATAAAAAATTATAGGATTTTATGAATGTTATTCAAAATTTCCTAGTGTTTATGCATACTAAATTAGGTCATTGGAAAGAAATCGCTATAATAAAATGAAATATAAAGGGTTTTAAATACAAATGAAAAGACATGAATAGCCATTAGTATTATCTCTACTACATGATTACTTTAACAAAAAGTTGAGGGACTTGAATAGACATGTCTAGGTACATGCATTAATATTCTTACCTTATTAATATAGTAAAATTTTCTCTTGCATGATTTCCATGCATGAGGGAAACTAGATGTGAGTCTTTGTATTGGTGTTGGTGGTAAATAAATAGGTTTTAAATTTTTAGTTTATGACATTACATTTCATTTTGACCTACATGTGTGACCTAACTAAGATTGCATGGGGAATTATTTTATTTTCTTGTGGTCACATTGATCATGCTAGGAGATTGAGTGGGTTAGTCAAGTTAGCAACATGGTCAAATTATACAACTATATTTTTTTAATAATTTAGTTATATATAGTACAATGTTAGACTAATCGAAAGCCCATGCTAAAGGGACCCACCTACCACCAAATTAGGTCAAAGATTAGTTTGCGTGAGATAAGGGGAGCCTAGAGGGAGTGAAGGAGAAGATGAAACAAAAATGGAAGGTGTTTCAATTTCTAATAATTTTTGTGGGCTTACTTACAAAGTAGACTTGATCTTATCATTAAGCACTCCATCCATGAGTAAGTGTGTTAAATAATTGTCTTATTTTTATTAGTATAAAAATGTTTTTGATTCTTAATCCACTTGATGTTTAAAAATAGTTGTTGAGAAGGACATAATGTATGGTATTATAAAGTCATGAAAAAGAGAACATGCTTTGTAGTGAAAATGTATGGTCATTTAAGGGTGATATTTGATCTTTTAACATGTAGGACTAAGGGGATGATATAAGCATTTGGGGTTTTCATCAAACAATGAGTTGTGCATTCCATTAAACTTGTCAATAATGGATTCATCCTAACTAATAAATGATCAAGTTGTAGATGAGGTGCAGTATCGTCAAGACTATTATGATTCTCATTAGTTGAAAAATTCAAAGCTATAAATCAAAATAAATCAAATCCTCTCTCAACAACTACACCTATAGTCTATGGATATTTGTATCACACATTCCTTGGAATTATATGCTTCCTCTATGACTTTAAGAACAACATAATAAGACTAAAAACTCTCTCGCACCTACTTTACTTATAGTTTGAATAAATCTCTAATAGACCTATCAACACACTTACTACACATTTAAATATAATTATTAATTATATGAATATACAATATGAATTATTTTATATAAATATATCACCAAATATATTTTAAAGTAAAATACAACTCAGTATTCCATTTATAGAAAGGGAAGAAATTCCATACATATTCCCCCAAATCTAATGCTCCCCATTATTAAAACAATAACTAATCATGAAAATGCTTTTAAGGTCACTATCGTGTGAGGTTAAATGATGGCCACTTTCCATTTTAATATTATTTAAATAGAAATGGTTAATAATTTAATGATTTTATTACAGAAAAATCAACATGGATATCACTAGTTATCTTAAAGTATTATGTGGTTTAATAGTCAAAAATATTTTGGATAAAAAATAAAATATTTATTTATATATTTTTTAATATAGATGAGATATCAAATTTTATTTATTAATTATTTATTAAACTAAATAATATTTTATGGAAGAAAGTATATTATTTCATTTACTAATTATTTAATGTTTATATAAGATTAAAAAAGTCCAACTTTTTATTTTATTGAGAACTTAATTATTTAAATATTAAAATTACTTTTTTATTAAAAATATCTTTTGTAAGAACAGTTCAAATTAGCACGCGTATATCAGTAAACACTGTACGCTTCATGTTGGAGTCATACATGCCATAATTTCAATTATCAAAGAATACAGCAGCGTAACTGTCAATGAATGCCGCAAGATTTTCCTTTGTAGAGCCTAAATTATTGTAAAAATCATGCCTGAATTGGGAGTAAACAAAAGGCCTGTAACGCCGTGGATGACAGTCGTCGACGAGCTCCTCTGGAGCCCATATTTCCTTATCATATGGGAAGTGTACAAACCATGGCACAGATAGCCGATCCGTCCATCCTTTATAAACAACCCGATGCTCTGCGCTGCGGTATCTGTTGTTGCTCCATGCCTGCACACAACATAAAATTCTTTTAGTAACCAAGGTAAATAAATTAAAACAAATGGGTTTCGTCTCATAGATTCAGACCTTAAGACAGTCGCCTACGTTGACAACGAAGGAAGAAGACATGGGTCTGATATTCAACCACTTCCCTTCGCTGGATCGAATCTGAAGGCCCCCTTCAACTTGGTAAAGGATTGTAAAGCAAGACAAATCACAATGCGCAAACAGAGCCTCTTCCTCCTCTGTTGATTTTCCATTAGAGAAATAGTGGATTAAACCCATGTAAGCTAAACAATCTTGGAAATCGGAATCATAGAAAGCTTTCACGTCCAATCCGAGGCTCGCAAGAATGAGTTTGCTGATCTTCCGTTGGAGATCTGCCATGGCAAACGCATATGTACCAATTGTATCGCTGCCATATTAAACATTACAGCTCTATTAATTCTAACAAAAGGATGTAAATAAAGCAGGTGTAGTAGATAACCTAGCAGAACTTTTATTTTAATGAATTAGTATCTAAGTCATCATTTATAAAAAGGTAAGTTGATATAAAATCACATCTTTAAAGTTTATATGGATTAAAGTTCCCAGTGTAAAACATAAAAAAAAATACAAAATTGTTGCACTGCTAAAATCTTAAAGGAGATTTTGACTTAAACAACGCTTTAAGTTTTGATTTGTTTCAATTGCTGATTTGAAATTAGACTAGTTTTCTGAGTAGAGTCCATCTATTAGTATGATTTATGAGTCATCTATACAAATCAAAACTTAGAGTAGAGTCCATCTATTAGTATGATTTAAATGAGTCGCCTATACAAATCAAAACTTAGAATGTGCTGTTTAAACAAGCTCGAAGAAAAAATAAGAATAGAAGGACCCCTACCAGAACTCTTGATTTCCTTTGTCTGGCCATATTTTGTAAGACAGTTCCTTGATAGAATCTGAATGAGGCAGTTTCAGGATGCAGAAGCTCTCTTTTAACGACGATCGACTGTAGCTCTCAGAAGGGCTGGATGTGGTGGCTCTTTCTTTAGCCTCTGCAGGCATCCCAAATAGTTCTTGGCTTATATTCTCTACACTCTGGAGAAGGTCTGTTGGAATTCCAGAGTTGACAACACGAAAGAATCCCCATTCTTCGCATGCTTCTCTCACAGTGGCCACCATGGAATGATTTTGTAGCTTGTTCAGTCCTTCTCCTCCTTCCTCACAGTCCGATGGAAACTGTGACATGTCAATCACAGGGATATCAACTTCATCTTGCAGGGAAGAAGGCATGGCGAAATAACGGGATCGATAAAAAAAACTCGAAGAGCTATTGCCTGGAATTTCTAATAGACCATACACCTAATCTTAAATAATGCGTTCAACGGACGCAGCACGTTGTAGTGAAGGGCCAGCTATGAGCTATGAATGTATGTTCTCTCGAAAACTCCAAACCCACGTGATAACACGGATTTAAAATGGTTTTCCCACCAATAACCTGATTCCATTCATACATAGAATCTGGTTAGATTGTCACCCAAAGAAAAAAAATATTGGGAATTTGCTATTACATGAAGACCTTGGGAGAATGAAAAGATTAAAAAGCTTTGATGTTGACCCCATTAGCATAATTGGTGGTACTTCCATAAGTCGTTTGAGGCGGATGAATTTTTCGTGGAGATGACATCTTGATGACCGTAGCTTATTTAATTAGGCTAATTCAATAAAGAATTGCCTGAAGCTCTACAATTTCCAGTCAAAAATATTGTGCCAGAAGTGGTAGATGCAGTCCGAGCTCTACGGAATCCAATCAGAGCTCTAGAATCTGCAGCTTTTCTGTTTGGAAATTTATCTAATTTTAGTGAATAGTATTAGATTTTTAAGAGAGGCATCCAATTTTTTATTTATTTATTGAGTCAAAATATCATATAGAATTAAAAAAGGAGCAACAATCTTCTTGTTTATAATTATTTTTCTTATTTATCCATTTTTCTATCGGTTTATGTTGGGATCAGTCAATAAAATTAGTATTTAGATCTTATCACATGTGATAAAATGTCAACTATATCAATAACAAAAGTCCTATTCAGATATTAATTTGAGGCTGAAATTTCAACTCCCTTAAAGTTTTGTTGATGACTGATTGATATTGAATAGTATTATAATCATCATAATAATCCCTATGTATTGTAAGGTGGGAGGGTAAATTAACAAAAAAAAAAATCTGCCATCAATGAAATTTTCTTCTATAAAATCATATTTTTGGCATTTATATTGTTTGGTCTACTTGAATGACATTTCTAGTGTCACTCAAAATTATAAATTTAAACATGGAAAAAATAAAATTTAATATCCATATTAATATGAAAACACATATACAATCTTTTAGAAAAATCTTGGAGAAAATCTTACCAACTAATTATAGGCACCCAAATGATAAAGTATTTGCCTACCTATAGACCTACATAATTAAAAGAGGTTGTTGTCACTAGTGGTGTTGAATGGTTGTGAAGATGGCACATTGAGTTTTACTAGATAAAGAGATAAAGTAGAGTTAAAATAGGTGGCTTTATATTGTAACATATATTTTAATTTGCTTCTATTTTGGTGCAATTGGTAGTGGTTGTGAAGTTTAATAGAAAAACATTGAATCTCAAGAAAGAGCATAGAGGGATATTTTTATTTATTTATTATCATATGTTGCAATAGAGTAGATTTTCATAAAGACATGATATTTATGAAAATGATGAGAGGATAGGGGTATTTATATATTTTTCAAAAAGATCAAATGGATGGATGAGGATAAGATTGAAGACTTGAATTAATTTGATTGAGTATGACTTCATACTCAATAGAAAAATAAAATAATTTATTTGAAACACATAAGAGGATAGTAGTGAAATATTTAATATAATAAATGGATAAAGGAGAAGGAAAGGTTTCTAATTCAAAGATGAAGTTAACTTGTGAGAAGATAATACAAATTTATCGATTTATTTAATATATTTTTTATGAGGAATATAATAATTTAAAAATGGAGTTAACTATTGAGGTGAAAAAATATATTTATTTATTTATTAAAAATAAATAATTAGCTCTCATAAATTAAATTAAAAATATTATTTAATAAATTTTTAAATGAGTAATGAAAAATAGTAATGTTTAATTATAAAAATTAATAATTTAAATGGTAAATGATACAATAAATGAGAATAGTTAATTGATGATAAAAACATGATATGTGATGATAAATTAATGTGACGAATGATTAAATGGTTAATGGTAAATGAATAATAAGTGGAAGATAATTAATTAATGATTAATTAATAGTTGATGAATGATTGTCAATGTTTAGAAAAATAATTTTTAGTGTCTATATTTTGCTCCTTTTTGAGACAATGTTCAAAGTGGCATTGTTTCAAATTAAAAACTACTAAGACGAAATAATCATAAGAGATGAATAAAATGATGATGTGTTGCAATCAAGTAAGAAATGACAATTTAGAAAAATGAGATGATTGGTGATACCCCCTCAAGAGGTTAAATGCGCATAAACTACATGGGTGAGCTCTCAAAAGAAGAGATCTATGAAGAAAATATGAAATGAAAGATGGAAAATGATGAAATAATATGCAATAAATATAATAATAGATAAAATGATGATGAACTTATTATGATAATGTGTTATGTTGACTTTGAATTTAAAAACCTTTATTTTATATTGTAATGGATATTATATGCTATGGTATATAAGACCAAGGTGATAATGTATCTAATACATAGACTAACTCTTAAGAAAATAATAGAATATAGTATGACCCAAAAATCACAAGTCATCTTATGCTCTTGGAAGATCTATGGTGAGGAAACCTATGAACATTAGAATTTTCCTACACATAATAAGGTATATGATCTTGGTGGGTTTGGTGAGAGAACAACCATCAAATATTGTACATAGAAAAAGTAGGCCTTGCCCCAATATATATTGTTCAAAACACACCATGATATGAAATTATCATGGTGACTTTGAGTAGACATAATATGGGTCAAAAGATAAATCAAGATATCAAACAAGATAAACCAAAGAAAAAGACAAATAGCTATCAATTGACACACATTAATAATATTTCATGCCAAGGTGTGGAAAAGAATAAACAATGTATTTGAATTATTTCTATTTTAGGGAAAGAATCTTCCAATTTAAGATAAGTGATGAGTGATATGAAAATTTTCATTATGGTAAAAGATTGGATAAAATTATGTTATCAAGGTTGATGCATATTTATGAGGTTTTGTATTAAAAACACATGTTTCAAGTGTGTTGTTTGAATGTTTAAAATAACATCTAATGGCCATTGTTAGAATTTTTTTAGGTGAATCTTTGTCAATTGGTGAATAGTTCATATCTATAAATTTGAATTTTGTGAATATATTGCAACCAATGGGGGGTAAAATCGCCTGAATTTTATGAATGATCAGTGAAATTCTTTTCATATTTTCATCGATATATTTTATGAGGAATTGGTAATTAATATATTTTCATGCTAAACTATATATTTCTAAGGGTGATTCACCTAGAATTTTTGATGCATGTATTAGTTTACCCACATATCCGCCAATACCATTAAAATTTCACCATGTATAAGACCCATTTTCCAATAGCATTAAATGTTCACAATGTATGAGGATCCATTTTGTGAATACCATTATAGTTCTATTTTAATCCAAGGTCCATAATCACTTTAAAAATTACAATATATGTGTTTTATCAAGATTTGATTGTGTGAAGCTCAACTTTGATGGCTTTTCCAAACCTACCCAAGTCGGGCAAGTGGGGGTGGTGTCATCCATGACCACAAGGGGAAATTAATTCTGGCTTACGCAGTCAACTTGGGAATCCAATTGTCTAGCTTTGTTGAGGTGGTAGTGACCTTCCACAACATACATATTGCCACATAAGTTGGGATTTCAAATTTGGTTATAGAAGGAGAATCTAGAAACATGATTCTATTGCTAATGGGGAAAGCCTTTCCCTACTGGACCTTTTACCAAATCTTGGAGCCTTTACTCCAAATTTAATAATATGGGATCTAATATCCTTCATATCAAAGGTCAGGTGCTCAAATTAATTCAACATGATGCTAAAGTACTGTAAAAAATGTGATGCAAGAGGGTAGTACTCCCCTATGCCCACTAACTCAAAGTAGAAAACAAATTCATAGGAAAAAAATTTCCTCAACAATAAAACACCAATTGCAAACAAACTTGATTTTTATTGAATCAATTACAAATAAAAAAAAATTGGCCTTCCATTGCCTCTCTCAACATACACACAATCTACTCCCACTCTTACACAGGCACTCCAATTCCTACTCAGTCGTTGATAATTCACCATTCTTGTTCCATTGAGTTCTCTCTCTCTCTCTTGTTCCTTCGAGATCTCAGCTCGTTCTCAGATCTCCCTTGTCCATCCCTCTTCCTCCTCTCTATTCTCTCCACCAAATTCAGACTTATACAACCGCTGGCATTCGGTTATTACATTTGAATTCTTACCCTTGATCTTGGAGAAGATCTATGGCTAGGATATCATATATTGAATTCCCACCACACCTCTTGGAAATGACTGTGGGGTAACGGTTTCCTTTAACTGCCATACCAAACATGAAACTGCAAAACCACTAATCATTGGCATTTTGTCTGCTAGGTGGTAGTCAACCCACAACACCGCAAATGGTTAATTCCTTGACTATGGGGTAGTGGTATCCTTGCACTACCACAACCAGTGACATAGCCCATTGTGAGGTAGCGGTGTCCCCACATAACTGCATGTAATTTATATTCTAACTGCGAGGTAGTGGTTAAGGGATGAATGAACACAATACACATTTCAAGCCTGTGAAGGACAAAGTAGGCACCTGTGGGGGTACGATAAGTCATCTTTTGACTTGAGATGAAAATAAATTGTCACCATTGCTGACAAAGGTTGATCCTTTCCATTTTGGTCAATGTATGTGTTGAGAGAGGAAAAAATAGAGCCAAAGAAAACTAAAATTAAGGCAACCAATTGAAAATATTTTTGGGTGATGAGGATTGCCTACTTTCCTAGGATGCTCCTACATTAGACATGCTAGGTAGAAAGATTTTGAGCATAGGCTCACAATAGTGGAGTTGAGTAGTTGCATTACTCTTTTAGGTTGTCATCAACTTGCAACAAACTCCTTCGTTGTCCAAGTGCTGAAAATCAATCTTTCTTTCACCTTTTCTAGCATCGTGCTGGAACACACATCACCTTTCTCCAACAATGTTGCACCTTCTTCCTTCTTCCCCTCCTCATGGACTCATGCCCACCAAAGCCCAACATCCTCCACAAAATGATTTCCACACTTCCCTCTTCTTTTGTGGGTTCAAACCCACCTCTAACCATGCACCTCCACCAAAATCCTTCAACATCTTCAACCATTTATCTACACAACACAACATCTACTATGGGCTCTTGTCCTCTACCAATTTCACTTCTTACTAACGCATTTGAAAATAAAATAATATCACATAACTTATTTACCTCATCCGCATTCACAACTACAACATCGAACTTCACTGCGATCTCATCCACATCCTCGTCAGCTACAACTTCTTGTTCTTCTCTCGTCATGCCTTCCTCATAGAATTTCTCTACTATAACTTCTTCCATAGGGGTTGCTCTCTCATCTTTCTCCATCCAACTCAGGCCGTAATATTCTTTTTCATTTTCATCTTTCTTTGTCTCAATCTTCGTCACCACTTTTCTCCCACTCTTTCTAACACGCTTTCCCACTTCTTCTTGAACCATCTTTCCCACTTCTTCACAAACTATTTTTCCAAACTTCTCTAACATTTCGTCCTCCACTTTTTCCCAATACTACTCCCAAAATAGTATCCGTATAGGTCTTCTCATGACCCAACCCATCTTTTCCTACTGCAATATTCCACAACTCACATTCTTTGCATCTCCATGGTTTGTCCCTCTCAGTTCTCAACTATTAGAATTAACACTCACTACCTCAACAGGTCCCCTTGCAACAAACTCTCACTAGTATCCTCTACCCAATAGGATTCTGGAAGATGCACCCTCACGATGTCTTCTACCCACTTCCTCTCAGTGGAAGATATTTGCACACCTTCTACCCAGCCTCATCTCTATTGGAGGACATTGAACATGATTTCCATGGAACCAATGGCCTCTCAAGGCTTCTTCACTCTTCAAAAAATCATCACCCACTATTCTGGTGGATACTCTCAATGATCATGATTACCTGCTCTAATACCAATTGATGCAAGAGGGTAGTAATCCAATCTACCCACTAACTCGAAACAAAAAATAGATTCATAGGAAAAATCTACCTCAACAATAAAACACCGATTGCAAACAAACTTGATTTTTATTGACTCAATTAAAAATTACAAACAGATGGCCTTCCATGGCCTCTCTCAACATACACACAATATAATCCCATTCTTACATAGGAACTCTAATTCCTACTCAGTCCTTGCTAATTCGCCATTGTTGTTCCATCAAGCTCTCCTTCTCTCTATTCCCTTGAGCTCTCAGCTCATTCTTGGATCTCCCTCATCCATCCCTCTTCCTCCTCTCTATTCTCTCCTCCAAATTTAGACTTATACAACCATTGAAATTTTGTTATTCTATTTGAATTCTCACCCTTGATCTTGGAGAAGATCTACGACTAACATATCATACCATAGTCTTTCCAGACCTCCTAGTAATGGCCATGGGGTAGCGGTTTCATTTAACTATCATGCCAAAAATTAAATTGCAAAATCGCTAATCACTAGCATTCTGTCTACGGGGTGGCGGTCAACCCACAACACCACAAATGGTTCATTCCTTGATAGTGGGGTAGTAGTATCCATGCACTACTATAGTCGGTGACATAGCCCATCACAGGGTAGTGGTGTCTTTACATAACCACAGGTAATTGATATTCTAACCGTGAGGTAGCGTCTAAGGGTTGAATGAACACATTACACTCTACCAAACCACTAAGGATAAACTAGGAACCTGTGAGGGTGTGGTAAGTCACCTTTTGACTCGAGATGAAAATCAATTGTCACCTTTACTGAAGAAGGTTGATCCTTTCCATTCTAGTCAACGTCTGTGTTGAGAGAGACCAAAATAGAGCTAAAGCATACCAAAACTGAAGCAACCAACTAAAAATATTTTTAGGTGATGAGGATTGTCTATTCGCCCGAGATGCTCCTACATCAAAATGAGATCAAGCTAGATATGATGTCATCTCTTATTGATAGTTTCCACACTCCTCAATTATGGTAAATTAAGCCTACTAAACCATCTTTTCATATATACACTTACTTGTAGCTCTAGTTTTCATATAGCCATTTCTACAATTGTATTACCTTGCTCTGAAATTTGTGATTTTAGTGATAGGGGTGATCTGGTTCAAGATGAACCCACTAGTTGCGAGGGATGGAAATAGGACAAGTAGTTCTTGCCCATTTTGGAATGGAGCAAGCTAGATTCATTTTTGGAGGGTATGCAGGGGTATGACCTCAAGATTTCTATGGATTTCGCTAATTCATGGGTGAATGGCACTATTATTATTGAAGGGATTTCCTTGATGGTGACTATTGAGCTCATTGTGGATGTGACAAGGCTTTCTCTGGAAGGCATGCACATTCTTCATAAGTCAAAAATCCATTACTAGAAAGACATGGAACAATTTTTGAAAGAGGGTGAGAGGGTGAATAGATTGTCTAATGGCTTTAATCGTGCGAACCTACCTAACATTTGGAGAAAAATTATTGAAGTCCTCATGAGGTATGTTACGCTTAAGGGGCAGTTCCACCACTTTCATGCTCATATTTTCCATATGCTTAATCATCTTAGGTAAAATATTAAAGTGAACTTTTCCTTTTGGATTGTATCCTTGCTTGAGCAATTAGTTAGAATTTTCCAAGCTAAATGCAAGAAATTACCCATCCACTAGGGCCTTATTTATCGTCTCTGCAAGTTTCATTTTTTGCTATTACCCTCCCCTTCCTCTATTCAAAAGAACACTCTAACCATTCACGACCCCACCAATCCATCTGTGGACCCCAATCCCTTTATTACCTTAGATGAAACCCCTCCTTCCATTCACCATAGCATCTAGGCTTGGGATAAAGCCCCTATTAATGAAAAAATCCCTCTTGACCCCATCAAATGCACCCCTTGTTAGAACGCATGCCTATTTATACTTTTGGGTTTGAGGAGTTCAAAAACTCAAACGATGATGAGCCATGGAATCCCACCTTGGCCAACTCTCCTAAACACTCTTCTGCTCATGCGGATGTCTCTGATGTCCCCAACACCCCCTGTTTCTAACCCTAACCTTGAAATTCTCCCAATATGTGAATCAATCTGAACAAAACTAAAATTGAACGTAGGCCAGTTCATGCCTCTAGCGACCCCCTCTGTAAAATATCAATGAAATATCAACGATAATGAATGTCCAAAATGATATCATGAATTGAATCTTGGGCCAATTGGTAATGACTAAAGAAAGAATCCAAATTCTAGAAGGCAAGTTTCTAGAGCAGCAAGTTCCACGACTGGGGGAGGTGGAGTACAAGGGGAACTAAGACATGATTTCCTCTTTGTCCAAGTCATTCGAGAGGTGGGCGATTTGGGAGGAGCTGGAATATTTTCATGTCATTGCGAGTACTGATGAAGATAAAAATAATTTACTAAGATTGATGCTTTCCATCAAAACTAGGAGAAAGCCATGCAATGCCTTAGGTTCATCACCTATTACAGTAAATAAATCATGAAGAACACTACCCTCACTCTTCATGTTTTTCAGGATGAATTAAGGAAGTGCTAGGGGAAATGGGTTGTAGATGATGGATGAGAGGATGGTCATATGTAGAGGAAGAAAATTATAATGGTGGATAACTCAGCTTGTGATGCCATGATGGATACTTAGGCCATTCGGCATGGGCCTCTGAATTTCAAAAAGAAACTCCAATTTTTGTCCCAAGTATGGAATGTGATCACTAGTCTCAAGTTGTTGGGCCACCTATAGGTGTCATGTGGTCTTGTTCTTGTCTTGGTTCTGTATGCTTTATTTTTTGTTTATTATTGGTTGACCTATTTAAGTTTATGCTTTAGTTTTTGGGTTTCTCACTTCTTGTGAGTTCCTCATTTTCCTCTATGGAAATTTTGTAATGGGTACTAGCCCTTCTGGTTTTAATATAATCAAAACATCTGATTGTCTCACTAACGAGTGGTAGGAAATTAGTGATCTCAGGCTTCTGGGAGACTAGTAGTAGTTTTGGTCCCCTATTAGTTTTGCTTTGTGTGTTATTTTTGTTTCTCTTGTTGGTTGGTTAGTTGTTTTTCTTTTTCTTTCTGGGAAATTCACTTCTCATGAGCCCCTCATTTGGCCTCTATAACCATTTTTAATAGGTACAAGCCCTTCCTATTTTAATCTAATAACAACATCTGATTTTCCTAACATTTATATGTACCATTTTATAATTATGCAATATTCACCAAATTATTACTATACCATTTAAAATCCCATGGAATTCACCAAATATAGACTGGTATAACTATAATAAAAATCTAATTTTAAATCTTTTGCATATTTTTTCTATTCTAAGCTCTTGATTTGGATCATAAGCAAGTTAAAACTATAAGAATTGTCACATTAGTGAGTCAGTAAAAACCTAAAGGTAAGTGTTGATTTTTTTATAGTCTTATAATATTATTTATCTCTTTATCATTTTTACTTAATTTAAAGAAATGATATTGAGTAGGGAGACATATTGAGTCCAGGGATCTATATTTTATGGTTTTCTCTTAATTTTTTGTTTTTTTTTTTGGTATCATTTATTTCATTAGAGATATCGAGTAGGAACAATTTTCTTGAAAGTTGTGAAGGAAGGTCATTGAAAGAAAAAACCAAAATGTTGTACTTTGGTAATGTTTATGTTCCATCAAATCAAGATGGATCTATAACATCAACACTTGCATCAGTTGTTAACAAACATTGCAATACCTCAAAAGATTATTGGAATGAGTTAATTGACTTGGATTATAATGTCACACTCAAAGATGGTGATCTAGGGGATAACTAGGGTAGTTGTAATAAATCAACCTTAACAAGTGATAAGAAACATGTAGATCATACATAGAAGGGGGATATAATTTAGCCAAAGAAAGGGTGTGAGTGGGATATGACAAGGAATTTTTACATTGATTGAGTGTTAAAGTACCCATTCATTGAACCAGTGGAGAATGCAAATAAAGATGAACCTCCAATAGAATGCAAGATTAAGATTTGATATTGGAAATATGGTAGGGACAAGAAGTTGCAACTAAAAATTGATACGATAGAAAAAATATTGGTAAGGTTTATGGAAAATAAAGGAAAAAAAGTATTAGTGATAAGATGGAAAACAAAGGAATAATGTATTCATGTTAATAATGCACTTGAATATGATGCACATATGAAAATAAAGGAAAAAATTGTTGCATGTGGAGGTACAATTGAATCTCAATTTGGAAAGATGACGGGAGAATCACAAATGAAAATAAAATGTTCAATCAGGTGTTATTTTTCAAATTTTTACCAAAGGGTGACCTATGAAACACTAACCATAATATAATAGTTTATTATATTTTATGGGTGTTCCTTAATTTCCTAACATACATTGGTCAATAAATAGAGGATGGAAATGGGAAAGCTATCTTGTTGAGGTGGAAAAATAAGATTTACATAAAAAATAAGAGTCAATCTTTATTGCATTATCTTCAAATAAAGTTGTAGTGGTAGATAATACTTATTAAGTATGTATGCATGTGTATATTATAGAAAAAACATGTCCACCAACCTAATCTACTCTATGTTTATAAAATAAAGGGGAACATGGCATCGTAAAATATATTTGAACTAAAACTAGAGGTATGGATGACTATATAATTTTCAAAATATTAGTGTGTAGGGGTTAATAGAGCTTCAATAATGCAAGGTAAAAGGAATATTCTCTATGTAAAACTACAAACTAATTCTTCACCATGCATGATTTCCATTCGCTACATGGCCTACATAATGGATTTAGTATTTAAAATTGTGAGAAAATTTTCTATAGTATCAAAATTTGAAGATATAATCTATGAGCTCTATTCATACTTCTACCAAAATCTCAAATATTTTATCACATTTCAACATTTTATTGAGGGAATAAATATAGGAAATATTTTTTTAAAGAATTTTGATACTAGTTGGGTCTTCTTTTGTGAGCCAAGATAATGATTTTTTTCAAAAGATCAATCCTTGATTGGAGTAATGTATGAACATCACCACATAGTAGACATAGCTCCTAACCTCTTAAATAGGTTAAGTAATGTAGAGAAACTCTTTAACATTATCTAGTATTCTCCCCATGCTAGAGGAAATGAACATTCTTGTGAAAAAAACCCAAGAATGAACTATGTATATTTTAAAATATAGTAAACTATATAAGATGATATACATCACCCTTGTTACTCTATATATATCAAATCAATAATTTTTAAGTTCAAAATTAGTAGTTGGACTTTAATGAAAATTTTAAATAATCTTCCTAATTGTTTATAATTTAATACATGTGGGGAGTTATGTGTCTCTATATGAGGATATGAGATACCAATTGACTATTAAACCATGGTTAAGAATACTATCAGAGAAGTAACTATTACAACAAAAGACTTTGGCAACAATGTTAATTATGTAAGTACTACTTTAAATAGTATTGCAACATCTCAATCCTTAGAGAGTAGAGAATGATTCCCTCAAAATTAACTACTTGAATATATTTCTATTTTGTATCCTAAATTTTGTCTCAATTATCAACCAACTAATTTTCATAACAAGATAAAGACCTTGGTAATTCATTTTTCCAAAATTTTAGAATTGAATGGACAAAAAATAAAAGGAAATATAAATAAATCAAATATTACATAGAAATCAACCCATTTCACAACAACAATTCTATAATGATTTAAACTCATAGAGAATCCCTTCCAAGATGGATGAATAATTTTTTTTGGGAAACCACAATTTAGACAAGATATTGTGTGATTCAATATTGAGATATTTCAAACTAGATAATTTATGTCAAAAAATGATATTAGGGTTAGTCGAGGATGAGAGAGTTTTAAGTGCATTGTGGTTCTTTAAATCAAAGATCATAAAAAAATTAGACTAGAATTTTGAAAATTTCATGAGGGTTTATACAAGTAGGTATGATACTAGAAAATTTTATTTTAAAAGGGTACTCATAATCTAGAGGTCAATTGTGAAAGAAGGGTTTTGTTCGACACTTCAAACCATAGTGTCACAAATGATAGTGGCTCAATGAATACAAAATTTACTAGTAGTGATGAGATGCAGTTAAGTGGGTGTATGTAAACTAAGAGTGAAGAAAATAAAGACTAGAATCATGACACTTTCAATATCAACACTAGAGTGAGAAGATGATTTGAAAAATGAAAGATATTTAGTAGTTACTAGGTATTTATACTAGATTCACAAATTATATTCCAAAAAATCAATGATATTGGTTCTTTAACTCTCCCAATTGAATTTATACCTAAAAATTTGGATGTTTTCTATTTACCATAATCTCAACATCAGATCCATTTCATGTGAAGTTAGGTCACCCATGTCTTACCTCCATGAATGGGTGCCCTTTGTTATCATAAATGTACATTAAATTCCTATTTGAATGATAAATACATACTATTTATCATAGTGGATTTAAACCATTCACCCTTCATGGAAATTTTTCACTTGATTACTTTTGGCCTCAATAAACCCAACCCCCTCAACCTCATGAATATTTTCTACTCTTATCATATCTAAAGTTCAAATCTAAGCACATATTTTAAATTTTCCCTTGCCTATATTCCACCCGAGGCTCATTGGTCTCCATTGGATATGATGGTTTTTCCTCCTACTCCTCGAGTAGTGAATGAACCTCAACTCGAACCGAGTATTCTTCTTTAGCCTCAAAGATCTAGAATCCATGCCACATTTCCCCCTTCTCCATCCTATCGAGGACCATGAGAAAATTGTTTAATGAAGGCCTTAAGGATTACCTTCGTGTAAAAACCTAAAACCCATATGGTCTCCCAACCTTCGATAGTTCCTTTAGTTCCTCATGCAAAGGAATAAAATGAACCAATGATGAAAAAACCAAAATCCCCTCTTCATATGTTGAAGCTCATGCAAGATGAAATCAAAGTGTAATGTTGTGCTATGGATTGTGAGCTTACTAAAGGTAAAAAATCCCCACTCAATGAACTCCCATACATATAACAAAATTCCAATTAGATACCTCACATTCATCAATCCTTGACATCACTCAACTCTAGTCCACCTCCACTAAATCATGAAGTCGAACCTTATCTTTCTCAACCAAGTAAGAGACTAAAATCTCACCTCTCTTCCTACCAACTAGTCCAATGTATAGTCACATGGATGATAGTGATCGAAATCATTCTTGATAGAACTAAAATCCAACCTATCATAATATACACTGATATCAATTTAGAAAATAAAATAAAATAACAAAAAGAAGATGATAATGAATTATCTGTTATGTTTACACAATCAATGAATTTAGATAGGGGTGACCATGATGATCATCCTTGATGAAGTGACCCACCACATGTTGATTTAGGTACATCTCCTTTTAGTACACTTGATGTAGCTCCTTTAGCTTATTGTCCTATTTATGATGAAAAAGATTGGGAAGTACACAATTTTCTATAGATTGTCTCACATGTGTAGTACTCTTCTATGTGTGTGTGGGAAATGTTAGTATCAAAATAAGATAACAAAAACACACCAATGCAACATTAAACTAAAGAAAGCTAAATAAAATGAAATCAAAGAAATCAAACAGAGCTTCTTCAGAATCGTTCCATTGTCCTCTATCTCCAGTGATTTGCTTGAAGCTGCTGCTCTCAGATTGTGTAAGCAAAGCTTCTCAGAATGGCAACCTGCAGAATGAGTATGCAAAGGGAGATTACTTCTCTATCCTATATGCTGGTGGAGTGAAATGTTAGTTTGTGGATATGCACAGGGGCTGTGGATTATGAATACTTTTGAAGCTATGATATGAGGATGATAGGCCATGATATGGATTGCTAATATGCTAAGTTATGCTATGCTATGATTCTAGAGGCTATGGATGTTGGAAGACTGATTGACTATAGTTTTTCCATACAAAAGCTTCCTCTTTTTCAAAGACCCGACAATCCCTTTTATAGATTTTTACAGGCAAGAGCCTGGCTAGCAAAGATCAATGGCTATGAGATTGTCTGGTAATTATGAATGGTGAGAGATGGAGAGGTTGAGAGGAAGATGGAAGATGTTGGGAGGTTGGAGAGAAGAATGAAGGTTTTTCTTCAACCCACGGGAACAACTTTGCTCAAAAACAGAGAAATTTGTTTGATTTTCTGTTTTGAAGTTATTTCACGGTTGTTGTAGATAATCCAAATTAAATAAATAAATTTATTTAATTTTATGTATTATGTGGGTTTAAAACATTTTTGAAATATTTGATGTGAATGGACATTAGAAGATTTAATTAAATATTTGGAATATTTAATTGTGAATAGACTTTTAGAAGAATTAATTAAATATTTAGAATATTTAATTGTGAATGGAATTTAGAGGAATTTTAGAAGAGAAGAATATTTAATCTTTATTTGAATAAAATATTCAAGCCAAGATTATATGATAATTAATATAAATAAATCATAATGTTTATTTAATTAATTAAGAAATGGATAAGAAAAGTGATTAAATAAATTTATTTATTTAATCGAAATGAAAGAATGAACAATATAAATAAATTATTTAGATTTATTTATACGCAGATTGAATTCAGAGATTTAATTAAATATTAAAAATATTTAATTAATTACCAGACTATTGTGATGTGACCATTTTTAGGTGTATACATTTTGCCCCTCTTTGAAGTGATGTGTTTTACGCATTGCTTCAAAGAATTTTGAAATTTTCCCTAGATACTGATTGTTGAATGTTGATAGGTATATGCCCCCTCGGACGATGAATCGATAAGATTTTGATTTTTGTGATTTTTTTTGAATTTTTAGATTTGGTGGAATTTTTTGATTTTTATGATTTTTAAAATGTCGATTCATCGTTTGAAAATGATGATGTGAAGAAATTTACATGGAAAGACGTGAGATGAAAAATTGATGACTTAAATTGCCCCTGTAATGATAGAATGTGATAAAATGCCGCAATTTTTCCTTTAAATAGGTTAAAAATGTCATTTTCCCATTTTAACCTAGTAAAAATTGAAATTTTTGAGCTCTGGAGTGAGAAAGATGGCACTTCCTACCCACCAGCACCATTTTGAGCCCATCCAATGACATCAGCAGCCGACACACTATGGACCCACGGTATGTACCCCGTTTAAACTTTCAGTCTTTGAAAATTTTCCGTTTAGGGCACATTTTCCAACCTTTTTGTATCTTCATGCTTCTTTTAGTGCCCATTATGTTTTCCATAGCACCCTTCATTCTGTAGCGCCCTTTAAAGTTTTTGTAGCGCCCATTAAGTTTTTTGTAGCACCCTTTATTTCTCAGCGCCCATGATGATTTTGATAGCAATGACAATGCATGACCTTGTATTGATTGTTTGCGTATTGCGTTGTCCTGATTTGATGATGTTTTGTGTGATTAATTTGTTCCCAAGGTTGTTGTAAACAAATAATAGCTGATAAATTTTCTTTTAAAGTTGTTAAAAAAAAATAGTTGTTGATAGGTTTTCTTCTAAGGTTGTTAAAAACAACCAAGATTTTGATAAATTTGTTTTCATGAAAATGAAAAAAAAAAAGGTTTGGTTGATAAGTTTGCTTCTAAAGTTGTTAAAAACAAACAGGATTTTGATAAATTTGTTTTCATGAAAATGAAAAACAAATATGTTGTTGATATTCAGATTTGATTGATTTGTCTTGATGATTTGATATTGATTTTGCTTTGACTTGATGATTCTTTCTATTCAACAGGAGAGATTGAGCATCTTGCAGTTACAAGAGAAATTCCGAAGACATGGAGATTGATTCCACAGCTTGTACAGGCAGATAGAGATGTGATCGAGGCATGCAAACTGACCTCGTTACTTGAGATGCTTGAGGTGCGTCTCAACAAAGCCTTATTGACAGCACTTGCAGAGAGGTGGCACAGTGACATGAACACCTTTCATTTGCCGACAGGAGAGATTACCGTGACTCTTGAGGATGTGTATTGCATCCTGAAGATTCTAGTGATGGGTGAGATAGTGATATTTGATGGCCGGGAGGCAGGAGGTACTGATGCTTTGAGACAGATATTCAGAGATGATCATATTGCAGGATATTATATCTCATGGGCGGAGATGACGGATTTGTATGCGCCCTTACCCTCTGTACTTGTAGGCTTCATTGGAGGTGTTTTGTGCCCCGACCATAGGTCGAAGGGTTTTGCAGTTAGGTGGGGTCGTGTACTTGAGAGTATGGTGATGCAGGGTACATGATATGCTTGGGGATCGTGCATGCTTGCACATTTATATGATGAGATACACCATGTTGTGTATGGTCGAGGCCAAAGTTTAGCTGTTGGTTGTTCGCTTTTACAGATATGGGCATGGGAGCATTTTTCCATTATGCAACCATTGACTCGTGGATGACGGCCTGTCGGTCGACCGTATAGATTCAGATATACCAATGCCATTGCTCAGCCAAGGCTAGGCAAATTGGATCATTGGCAGCGTCTTCTGGATGATCTTGATACAGTATGTTGGTGGCCCTATGTAGATTGTGAGGCATGGCCAGAGGATGCTAGGGAGATGCCCTATGTCTTTACCACCAGATATCTGATTGGTCGTACTCCTGGGATTATTGAGAGGTTTCTTCTTGGTCGAGTGTGGTGACAGTATGGTCGGCCTCAGGGTATGCCCCAGGGTTCTTCTATTTATGCACATCGGAGTAGGAGGTTATAGTGTGGGGTCCTCGGATTGCATATGATGCAGTAGTGGCAGAGTTCACTAGTTTGGGAGTACAGATGTGGGACTACAGAGCTGATATTCTAGTGGCCCTATGTAGATTGTGAGGCATGGCCAAAGGATTCTAGGGAGATTCCCTATGTCTTTACCGCCAGATATCTGATTGGTCATACTCCTAGGATTATTGAGAGGTTTCTTATTGGTCAAGTGTGGTGACAGTATGGTCGGCCTCAGGGTATGCCCTAGGGTTCTTCTATTTATGCACGTCGACAGCAAGAGGTTACAGTGTGGGGTCCGCAGATTGCATATGATGCAGCAGTGGAAGAGTTCACCAGTTTGGGAGTACAGATGTGGGACTACAGAGCTGATATTCTTGATGGGGGGATGACTCTAGAGTATGGTCAGTATGTGTTGGAAC
Organism: Sequoia sempervirens; assembly: GCA_007258455.2. NCBI lineage: Eukaryota > Viridiplantae > Streptophyta > Pinopsida > Cupressales > Cupressaceae > Sequoia > Sequoia sempervirens. Next base: position 206,596,938 of record VDFB02281492.1, read on the forward strand.
ATCCTATGCCATGATTATTTGATCCTGATGAGCTTGCCGCTCTAGTTGCAGAGCATAGACCACATATAGGGGGACATAGGCGATAGCGAGAGGCGGCTTCAGAGGGTGATGACTCCGAGGAGGATGATGATGATGAGTCAGATGGGGATGGAGATAGCAGTGATGAGGAGAGTGGAGGTGATAGTGGTGGAGGAGGTGGCAGAGGTGGTAGAGGTAGTGGCAAAGGTGGTGACAGAGGTGGTGGCAGAGGTGGACCGCAGATGAGACATTCAACTCCATCATCTTTAGTAGATCCAGTGGTGTCGAGTCAGATAGCTACCTTGTAGAGTAGAGTGTAGAGCTTATAGGGTCAGTTAGCACAGGCACAGGCCTTGGTTACACAGCTACAGGGATAGTTGACGACAGTGACAACCGAGAGAGATACATCCAGACGACAAGGTGAGCAGGCCATGGCCCTAGCTGATAGTCCGTAGAGAGCAGCAACAGGTACCTCAATTGGTGACATGATGAGAGAGGTGACCAAGGCCACCCGGGAGGCAGAGTTCTATAGGACCAGGTATCATGATGCAGTGCCACCCGAGCAGAGAATGAGTTATACATAGTCTCGATCTACACATAGTCGCTCTCGGGCTACCAGTAGGGGTGTATCTCAGCCATTACCTCCAGGAGGGTCATCAGGAGCAGGTGGAGCAGGTCCATCAGGTACAGGTGGGGCAGGTCCCAGACCAGCAGCATCAGAGGATAGCACTTCATAGTGCTTTTTGCATGATGTCTTATATGTCTTAATGATACTCTATTGAGACATCTGTATACACACTGATATGATCCCATTTTTGATGATGTTATGTCATGCATAGTTGACATCTTTTGTACATTTGACATTCATTTATGAGATATATGATATGCAACGACTGATTCCCTATGTGATGAATGTGTCTATTTTCTATATGCATGATGTTTTATGATATGATTTATAATGTGATGTATGATGTATGGAAACAAATGAAATGATATGTTGTGAAAATGAAAATGCAATGAAAGTGATGTGAAGATTATGATGTATGCGTTATTTTTTTCTGATGCAAATATGTATGAAAAATGTATGTGATGATGTTTTTGTGAATGTCAAATATACTGTGTCATTTATTCGAAAGATATGAAACTTTGATACTTTTCCAGCTTTTGGAAAATCTATAAATGCCAAATGCAAATTCTAAAATGAATGTAATCTATACTAACTATGCAGGATATCTATACAATATTGCCATTCTGAGAGCTTATTTGTGCTTTTTGTGTCATCATAGAGCATTGAAATGTTGAAAGTTAATACAAGCATCAAAGGGTATGTTAGCACCAGTGATGACCTGAGTATTGCTTTCATGATTTTTGATATAGAAAGATAATACAAGCATCTAGGTATAATTGAACCGAGATGACCTAAGTATCACTTGCATAAATAGACAAGAGTTAACCCGTTTCCCATGCAAATTCCAAAATGTCATCAATGATACTTAGTAGAGCATGTCTCGTGACCAATTTGCATAGTACTAATGATTCACTCACAAACAACAGACACAGAAAAATCATACTCCTTCCTTGCTTTTCTAGTTCAGTACATCATCAAATTGCTCCAGAGATATGATAAAAAAATCAACCAACAATTCAAAATTTTCCTAAAGTATTTCAAACATTATTCAGATTAAGATCATCCAACTTGGTTATCAACATTGATGTTTGTGTTTTGATTAACATTGTTTTTGACCATGTTGTTTGATTTCATTGGAATTGAGTGATTGTGTTGGTGTTGTGGTTGATTTGATGCGTCAATGTATGTTGCATTTTGTCAAACCATCATTTGTCCGTTTGTGATGTTCTAAAAGCTTGTTGCCCCTTTCTTGTTTAGTCTGTGTTTTTGCCCCCAGTGTAAACACAACCTGAATATTATGGATATGTACAAATTTCATCAAGCCATGATGAAACACAAGGATTCTCGTTGCATGATATGGATATGATAGATATGGATAGATGATGTCGTAAAGTGAATGGAAGACATAAGCTAATAGATAGAGGAGCCCATTTTGATCACAAGTAGCGCCTGTTTGCCAGGTTTTCACCACTTGTTTTTATTGCACTTTTTTAGATCATGTGAATTTTTTTGTTTTTTTGTTTTTGTTTTTTTTTGCTTTTCTGATTTTTATGTATTTTTTTAAGGACTTTTTCTGATGTTTATGTATTTTTTCAGGACTTTTTCTGATTTTTATGTATTTTTTCAGGACTTTTTCTGATTTTTATATATTTTTTTAGAACTTTTTCTGATTTTTATGTATTTTTTTAGAACTTTTCTGATGTTTATGTATTTTTTCAGGACTTTTTCTATTTTGATGATTCAGACATAGAACTTCTTCAAATGAATGTATTGATCAGCTCTTCAAATAGGTCCCCTTATGATGTAGATAACTGATATGCTCCAGAACTATATGCTGCAATGATAACAAATGGACCAAGCCAATTTGGTTCAAATTTTCCTTTCTTTTCTCTGTCTTGCTGATTGCGTGGATTTTATTTCAAGACTAAGTCACCTACTTGAAATGTCCGTGGTTTAACTCTTTGATTGTAGCTACGGGACATAACTTGTTGATAACCCTTCAAATGATTAGCTGCATGTTGACGTCTTTCATCTAATAATTCTAGCTCTTGTAGACGAGATACTCGGTAATCTTCATCATTTATCAATCCTTTCAATGAGACCCTAAGCGAAGGTATTTCAACCTCTAATGGTAAGATTTCTTCTGCTCCATATACCAAAGCATATGGGGTAGCCCCTGTTGGTGTGTGAATGCTAGTTCTGTATGCCCACAAAGCTAGGATTTAACTAGACATGCCAATCACGATCGACATCATTTACCGTCTTCTTCAAGATCTTCAAGATTGTTTTGTTTGAAGCTTCTGCTTGACCATTTCCTTGTGGATATTAAGGTGTAGAGAACCTGTGTTGGATGTGAAATCTTTCACAAAGTTCATCAACATCTTGATTCTTGAAAGGTCTCCCATTATCAGTGATGATAGAATTAGGAATTCCATATCGGCAGATGATGTAATTCAGGATAAATGAACAGATTTGTTTACCAGTCATGGTTGTCAAAGGAACAACTTCGATCCATTTTGTAAAATACTCTGTAGCCGTGAAGATGAATTTATGCCCATTTGATGATGAAGGATGAATTTTTCCAACAAGATCTAGTCCCGACTGAGAAAAAGGCCATGTTGAAGTGAAAGGCTGTAGTTCCTGTGCAGGTGCATGAATAAGATTCCCATGGATTTGGCATTTAGAACACTTCTTGACAAAAGTAAAAGATTCTCTCTCCATGGTAGGCCAATAATATCCCATTCTAACAAGTTTCTTGGCTAAGGTTAAACCGCTTGAATGAGTTCCACAAATACCACCACATGAACCTCTTGTAAGGCTTGTTCAGATTCGTCACGTTCAAGACATCGAAGAAGCATACCATCAAGACCATGTTGGTAAAGGATATCGCGATCAAGGTATAACGGATGATTGGCGTATGAAATTCCTTTTTTGGTTTCAGGATAAGTTCAGAGGTAAGATGTTATTTTTCAGGTAGGTATAGATCTTGCCATATAAAGGTGAATTAGAACCGGTTAAATGGCATATGACTTGGGTCTCTGGATTATCATAGGCGAGAGAAAACAATTGTTCCACCAAGAATTCGTACCATTTTTGATTTTTTGATAATTGTAACAAGGAAGCAATTGTAGCCATTGCATCTACAGCTTTATTATCAATCCTTGGGATTTGTGAAAATTTGATTGCCACAAAATAATTTTTAAAATCATCCACCATGTTCTTGTAAGGTAGTAGCTTATCATCTTTAGTCTGATAATCATCATTGATTTGATTAATGACAAGTTGTGAATCACCGTAGACTTGCAACTCTGTAATTCGTCAGTCCAATGCTATCTTCATTCCTGTGAGCAATGCTTCATATTCAGCTATGTTATTTGTGCAGGGAAACATCAACCGATATGATTTTGGGATGGTATGTCCTTCAGGTGTAACAAAAAGAATCCCTGCCCCCAAGCCATGTTGCGTGTAAGATCCATCAAAGTACAATGTCCATGATTTCTTAATTGTTGCTGTGAAGACGTCTGCATCAGGAAATTCAATGTGCATTGGGTTTTCTTCTTGTAAAGGTGCTTCGGCCAACTGATCTGTGATGACCTATCCTTTTATAGCTCTTTGATCGACATAGTGAATGTCAAACTCACTTAAGATCATTACCCGTTTTGCAAGTCTTCCTGTTAAGGTAGCTTTGCTTAAGAGGTATTTTAGTGGATTGATTTTGGTTATCAGCTTAACTGTATGAGCCAACATATAGTGGCACAACTTTTGGGAAGCAAACACTACTGCTAGGCAAGCTTTTTCAATGAAAGTGTAGTTTAATTCATGACTTGTTAAAGTTCTGCTGATATAGTATATGGCCCTTTCTTTGCCTGTAGAATCCTCCTGTGCTAGTAATGCTCCCAAAGATACTTTTGTTGCTGAAATATAAAGTATGAGCGGCTTTCTTGGAACTGGTGGAATTAGGACTGGTGTATTCATGAGATATTTCTTGATTTGATTAAATGCTGCTTCACACTTTTCCTCCCATTTGAATGGGACATTTTTATGCAATAGATGTGTAAATGGTAAGCTTTTGTTGCCAGTTGAGCTATAAACCTCCTGATGGATTGTAGTTGTCCTTGTAGTGATCAGAGCTGACTGATATTTCATGGTGGCGGCATGTCCATTATAGCTTGTACTTTTCTTGGATCAACCTCTATGTCCCTTTTCTAAAACAATGTATCCCAGGAGTTTTCCAGATTTAACGCTGAAGACACATTTCTTTGGATTGAGTCAAACATTGAACTTCTCCATTCTGATAAAGATCTTTGACAAGATTTCTAGATGTCCTTTCTTGTGTTGGATTTGGCCAATAAGTCATCCACATAGTCTTCCATGAAGGTGTGCATCATGTCATGGAAAATGGTGGTCATTTCTCTTTGATAAGTCACTCCTGCATTTTTAAGCCCAAATGGCATGACATTCCAACAATAGGTACCCCAAGGGCACGTGAACACTATTTTATCTTGATCCTCTGGTGCAATCTTTATCTGGTTATATCCTGAAAATCCATCCATTAATGAATACATTGCATGGCTAGCAGTTAAATCAACAATCATATCTATGTTTGGTAAAGGGAAGTCATCTTTGGGACATGCTTTGTTCAAATATCTGAAATCTGTAAAAATTCTAATCCTTCCATCCAGCTTTGAAACAGGTACGATATTGGAGATCCATTCTGCATAGTCAATAGACTGAATGAATCCAACATCTAAAAGCTTCTTTAACTCTTCTTTAACCAATAATGCAACATGTGGATGCATTTTTCTGAGTTTTTGCTTCACAGTTTTGCCCCTATGTTTATATATAAATGATGCATTATCAGATTAGGATCTAACCCTGGCATATCGGCATATGACCAAGTGAAATTGATTTGATTCTCCTTCAAGAACTGTATGAATTTTAGTACTTCTTCCACTGTTAATGATGCTGCAAGTTGCAATATTTTTGGCTGCTCTGCTATAATTATGTTGATTGATTCTGTGGGCTCAATCAAAATAGAAGATCTTTCTTGATAATGTTTGGGAAGAGTGTCAAGTTTCTCATCCTTCAGTTCCTCAAAAAGGTTTTCACCATCGGATTTGCTCTTTATTTTTCTCTTGTTGTGATCTACCACTGCCATTTTTTGATTTTCACCGATAGATCCACCTTTAATTTCATTTATTTTGTAGCTAAGATACTTGACACCCTCCCTATCAAAATCTTGAATATGAGATTCTTCGATGGAACATTTGTTTTCTTGATTAGATGAACAAAGGAAATTTACAATATCCTCATCATCATGAAATGTAAGGATATTGATAGGTGCATCGTTGTCCCAATCAATAAGTTCTGGATAGACTAAAGGTATGGGATCATTAGGTTGGGTAAGGTCTTGAGCTGTTAAAGTCATGACATGGTTGTCATTTTCATGATGGACAAGGTCTATAATGGTATTCTCCATCGATTATCAATCTCGTTAAAATTTGAATCGTCCTCATTTGAGTCATGATTGCTTTGTAAAACATAATCAAGTGGAGGCCTTGAGCCCTCCCCTTGTAAGAACGTGGGTGAAAATTTGTGTATGACATCCACCCTTTTCTCTGTTAAGAATGTATCATTAGAGACATCATCCCATTCGTATTCATTGGAATCAGTGTCTGAACTGTTCTACAATTGGAAAACTGATCCATAAATTTTTTGTAGAGTGACATCTTCATGGGGTTTATCTGAAATTGATTCTCCTTCATGAGTTTGTTGTTCTTGCTGTGAAGTTGACTCTTCTGTATCCTTACCATATCCAAGTCCTGTTTTATCTTTTGGATGTATTGAAATAGGTTGAATTGGCTCAATGATTCCTTCTTTTCTTTTTCCTATAGGACCATTTCCTTCATAGCCCATTCTTTGCATGATAATATACCCTTTGCCATATTAGTCGGTAGGTAACTTGATGTGCAAGATAGATTCATCTTCATCTTTGTATAGCCAGCTTAGGATGTCCCTATCTTTGGCTTCTTCCTCGGTGGTGTTAGCTTTAATGAATTGTCCATCAAACTTTGTGATTGGCACAAAAGCTTGGGATGTAGAGGCTGTTGCGATCTTTTGATTTGATAGGGTCGGCTGACCATGTGACCTCGGAGAAGGAGGTAAGCTAGAAAGGGATAGCGAATATTCACCTACTCCTTTGTCTTTTAAATGTAGCTTGGTGTCAAGATTCTTTGTCAATTCTTGCAATTGGCCTTGTAGATTGGAAGAAGAGGCAGTAAGAGCCTCCCTATTGTGTGGCACAAAGGTGTCTTGAGTTGCTTGAAGATTTGAACAAGTTTGGGTGCTATTGTAATCAGCTTGTATAGTTATTTCCTGTCCATCATACAAAAACTTGAGGCATTGATGATACATTGATGGTACTGCCTGCATATCATGAATCCATGGGCGACCCAAAAGTATGTTATAGGAAAGATCACGATCTAGAACCTGACAAAAGGTATTTTTCACAACAGGTCCCACTCTGATAGGTAGCATTATTAGTCCTTTAGAAGCTCTTTCTTCATCATCATATGCCTTGATAGTTATTTTTCTTCGTGGATCAATGGAATTTTCTGATATTCCTAAGGCATGTATTAGCTTTAAGGTACAAATGTTTAAACCAGCTCCTCCATCTATCAAGACACATCTGATTTGGTGTTTATGGATCATGACTTCAAGATAAAGTGATGAATTATGTGGATGTGTCATGGAGGCATCATCTTTTTCAGAGAATGAAAGAAAAGTTGGGGAAGACAAATGTCCCACCATGGCTTGAAATTTGTTTACATCTAGATCAGTGTCTATGGTTGTGTTTACAAGAGCTTCTTCTAAAATATTCTTGTGTACGGGAGATATTTTGAGAAGTTCAAGGATGGAGATTTGAGCTGATGTTTTTCTCAATTGATCAACTAGATTATAATGACTTGGAGGAGGAATAGCTGCCTTAGATGAACTTCCTTTTAGGACAAATTTTGCTTGTCCTCGCGTAGTCACATTAATCTGTTGATATTCTTGTTTTTCCTTGATTTTAATAACATTAACCCGTTGATCATCTGCATAAATGTGGCGGATTATGTTGTCTTCAACATTATTTATTCTTTTCGCTTTGGTATCTAATATTTCCCCCTTTTGATAGTTTGGTAAAGGATCTTTGAATGCTTGATGATCACCGTTGGTATGATGTCCTTCAATTGTGATGGTGCCATTGTTTATTAAATCTTGTACTAGATTTCGCAAGGCTTGATAGTTATTTGTTCTATGACCTTTACATTGATGATAATTGCAATAATACGAGTCATTCCATGATGGTGGTTTGACTCGTGGCTCATAATATCTTTGTGGTGGTAAGGTGACAACCTTACTATCGAGAAGCTCCTTGAGATCAGACTCAAGAGATTGACCCAAAGTGGTAAAATTCCGTTGATTTGAAAAGAATGGAGGTCTTGGTAGATTTGATGTTTGGGTATTGCCAAAATTGTTATTGAAATTACCATGATTATCCTTGTTGTTTTGATTGGTCATGCTTTCTTGATTGGAGTTTTGTCCTTGTTGATTGTTGTTTCCTTGTTGGTTGGTATTTCCTTGTTGGTTGTTTCGTGGAGCACTTAATAGGTTGAAGATAGATGGTCTTGTTCATAGATTGTTTGCATCTAGTATACCATCATTGATGACATTTTTATTTTTGTTCCAAAACCTTGTTTTATCATTGTTGTTATGGTTTGAACTTGGATTATCAAGTTTTATTACTTCTCTTTTGACCAAGGCCCCTTCAATGGTGATTGCGTTTTCAATCAATTTTTCAAAGTTATGAGGACAATGAAGATTAAGCCTATAGCTTAATTCTTGATTTAGGCTATCTATGAAGATATCCATCTTTTCTTTTTCAGGAACTGGATGGGAATATCGTGCAAACAATATTCTCCATCTTTGCAAAAACATAGTGAAAGATTCCCCTACTTTTTGTTTCACTTTACAAAGATCAAGCATGGTTATCTGGTGTTGGATGTTGTAGGTGTATTGTTATATAAACTGATTTATTAACTCCTCAAAGGTTTTGATGGGGGGAGTGATCATGGAAAGCCACTCCATGGATTGTCCACCCAAGCTTCGTGGAAACAATTGCATTAAGTAGAAATCTTCATAAGCGCATTCTAGACTCATATTTTAGAAATCTCTCACATGTTCAATGGGATCAATTTTTCCATTGTACCTATCAAATTTAGGGATTTCACAATGTTTTGGAAAAGGGATCATTTGAAGACTCTATCAAATGGATAAGGAGATATGTCATCCAAAACATACTTCTTTGTGGCACCCCCTTGCATTTCCTTTATTTTCCCTTGTAATTCTTTTATCTGTTGAGTAAGGGCACTAAAATCATTAGGAGGAGTTTCAGGATTCTCTTTAATCCCTTCTATATCAAAATCGAAAGGTAACTTAGCTCCTTGACTAGCTAATGAAAGAAAATATCTTTCTTTGTTTCGTTCTAAAATTCTTTCCATAAGAGTATGGAATTGGGGATCCTGCTCTACTTCTTGAAGCTTTTCTTCTGTTAACTCTTCAGTATGAAATGGATTCTCTTCTTTCTCACTATTATCACCCATTTTGCTTGTGGTACTTTCTCTTTCATCTTTTTCTATGTGCTTTCGAGATCTCGTGACAACAGGCATAAGCTTTGCCCCAAATTCTACTAACTTTTGATCAAAAGAATGAAATAGTGCAATTTTTGATGGTTACAAAAGTCAGGATAGAATGAAGATTCTATGACTTAAAAGATTTCTAGTCTTTAGATCGTGTGTTTCCCTGATTGAAAGGATGAAAATCCTGTTGGCGGGAATTTTAAGGAAAAGATCAAGAAAAAATGATTTTGCACTTTATAAAGTTTGATCGTAGCTTCGTAAAAAGATGGATTTGTGATGAATGCCTAATGTGATTGAGTTCTCTATTGCAGAAATTGATTCAGACGAGTAGAATATTCAATTGTAGGTTGGGGAATATAAGAAGAACGAATACGCTGACTGTGGTTGTGCCTTTGAGAAAGGGCTCTTCTTTGAAAGAAAAGCTTGTGAGTATAATGGTTCTACAGCATAATCATCAGTGAAACCTCTAACACAATCATGATATCGATGGATAAAGGTTCTATGTTTAAGTAAAACCTTTTGACTTTGGTACAAGAATCGTCTTTTCTTCAATAGTTTCTTGTAGCTAAGTGGTTTCTTTGGCTTTTTGATTCATTTAAGAATGGATTTCTTAACAAAGGTTGTGGATTTCCAATCTCTTAACATGAGAGTAATCAATGTAATTGTGAGTTTTGGATGATCTTTACTGAATTAATGTTTTGAAGACACATCAAGCAAGTTGTAGAATAGTTGTTTCAAGAACCAATGATAAAATAAAGTAAACAGACTCACTCTTATTACTCAGGTAGGTCACCATAATAATCAACAACCCACATCTTAGAACTGCGTCGACTCACACAGCCGTGTCACCTCCAAAGGGGTGCCCGTGTTTTTTTCTTTTCCAGGCACGTACTCAGAGTGATGGAAGTGGATACCGGATCCCCTGACCAAATGGTCCTTGGAAGTTATATGGTGAGTATCTTGGGGGTAGATTCTTCCCTCCCCTGCACTATGATTATTATGATGTTTGAAAACTGACTTCGGCTGGATACTACACTAAGTTCGTAGTAAGGGTTTCTATTTAGTGCGGCAATAATAAACTCCCTCAGGAGACCTCCCAACCTTTAGAACAAAGGCTTTGGAGATGGTTATCTTGCACACTACCATTGAATGGGATTTTCATCAACCATCCGCATTTGATTAAAGTGGGCTGGAAAACTTGGCTTTAGTTGTTCCCACTTAGGTCATTCCCGTAGGGTGAGTACTTTTTCCCACTACGGCAGGCCTTCTAAAAGGTTTTAAAAAAACTTAAAATTGCATGAAATAGAATAGATGAGTCTGGCATTTTGATCACCCAGTTAAGGGGAGAGCATAGGCCTATCACCGTTTAATCATAGCAAGCAAGAGTTCAATTTTAAGCCCAAATAAACAGTTTTCTATGCTAGGTGAAGATATTGCTTCACAAAGACATGGAGTTCTTTTTAGTCCAAAATAGAAAATGAGGTGACTATCCTAGGATTGCTTAATTTTGAATTAAGTGACTATCCTAGGATTGATTCATTCCAATTAAGTGACTATCCTAGGATTGGTCATTTTTTTTAAAGCTCTTACTAGCCGCGGTCACGTCAGATCCAGTCAAATCCTACTTAAGTTACATATTACAATTGCAGACTTCCAAATTCTATGCTAAAATAGAAAAATGCACTAAAACAATATCAAGAGCGCTAAAATAGAAATTCTCTATGAAAATAGTAAAGAGCGCTACAAAATCAGTAAAGGGCGCTACAGGATCATTAAAGGGCGCTACAGAATCATTAATGGGTGCTGTAGAATCTTTAATGGGCACTGTAGAATCCTTAAAGGGCGCTGTAATAGAGTTAAAGAGTGCTAAACTAGGTGTGATCTGCACTGAAACGTGTTTGATGCACTAATACGCTCTTTTAGCTGTAACCTGTCAGAAAAATCTGCGAAAAGATGTTAAAATTGGGGCAAGAGCCCCACGGTGGGTGCCAAAAATGTGTGTGGGAAATGTTAGTATCAAAATAAGATAACAAAAACACACCAATGCAACATTAAACTAAAGAAAGCTAAATAAAATGAAATCAAAGAAATCAAACAGAGCTTCTTCAGAATCGTTCCATTGTCCTCTATCTCCAGTGATTTGCTTGAAGCTGCTGCTCTTAGATTGTGTAAGCAAAGCTTCTCAGAATGGCAACCTGCAGAACGCGTATGCAAAGGGAGAGTACTTCTCTATCCTATATGCTGGTGGAGTGAAATGTTAGTTTGTGGATATGCACAGGGGCTGTAGATTATGCACAGGGGCTGTGGATTATGAATGCTTTTGAAGCTATGATATGAGGATGATAGGCCATGATATGGATTGCTAATATGCTAAGTTATGCTATGCTATGATTCTAGAGGCTATGGATGCTGGAAGGCTAATTGATTATAGTTTTTCCATACAAAAGCTTCCTCTTTTTCAAAGACCTGGCAGTCCCTTTTATAGATTTTTATAGGCAAGAGCCTGGCTGGCAAAGATCAATGGCTATGAGATTGTCTGGTAATTTTGAATGGTGAGAGATGGAGAGGTTGAGAGGAAGATGGAAGATGTTGGGAGGTTGGAGAGAAGAATGGAGGTTTGTCTTCAACCCATGGGAACAACTTTGCTCAGAAATAGAGAAATTTGTTTGATTTTCTGTTTTGAAGTTATTTCACGGTTGTTGTAGATAATCCAAATTAAATAAATAAATTTATTTAATTTTATGTATTATGTGGGTTTAAAACATTTTTGAAATATTTGATGTGAATGGACATTAGAAGATTTAATTAAATATTTGGAATATTTAATTGCGAATAGACTTTTAGAAGAATTAATTAAATATTTGGAATATTTAATTGTGAATGGAATTTAGAGGAATTTTAGAAGAGAAGAATATTTAATCTTTATTTGAATAAAATATTCAAGCCAAGATTATATGATAATTAATATAAATAAATCATAATGTTTATTTAATTAATTAAGAAATGGATAAGAAAAGTGATTAAATAAACTTATTTATTTAATCGAAATAAAAGAATGAACAATATAAATAAATTATTTAGATTTATTTATACGTAGATTGAATTCAGAGATTTAATTAACTATTAAAAATATTTAATTAATTACCAGACTATTGTGATGTGACCATTTTTAGGTGTATACACTATGTATTTACGTTTTTCTTGCACATAATGTGATCTTACCTTATTGTGTTGCTTGGAGTACCTTTATGTTTGTTATTTTCTTTGGGTTACCCTTGATGAATATTCTTGTTGGAACAAAGATACAAATAGAAATAATCTTTCATGGTGTTCCTCTATTTGTATCTCTATTCCTAGTTTTGTGGTAATAATCTTTCTTGTGTTCCTTTTTGGAATGATGCAAAGTGTTGATACATTTAGGCCTCTTCCATCTTGACCCAAAATCCTTTTTATCTTGTCTTCATATTCAGTTCCTCCCTTGTGCTTGTTTCCACAAGTATTTCGAGAATGATGTCAATTTAGAGCATGATCATACTATATACATTATATATTTTCTATGCTGACCCCATGCATGTGGATACCTAATGTGTTTTTTATCTTTTTAATTATATATGGCATTTCTTTGGCGAAAACCCCTTGTCATGATTTGAATTTTTTGGAACATATCATTTGGCATAGGGTTTCCCTACAAGATATCATGGCCTATCCTCTTACAAATATCATTTTTATTCTACCTTAAATTCATTTCCACCTAGTTGGTGAATTAGTAACTACATTCAAGTGGGGGAATACATTCTATTATTTTACTCAAGTTGTTCGCATAATAGGAATTTGGTGATTCTTTTATGACGTATTGATCATATTTATAACACATTATCATAATTATCTAGCTTATAACTCTTGGTACAATTAACATGAGAACTCACCTAGTGAATATTAGAATCCACTAGCTTGTGTTTTTTCATATCAAGATCACCTAGTACATATCGAACTTCACTAGATTGTGATTCCTTTATCTATTCATTGATCACCTAGAAAATATCAAATTTTTATAGCTTGTGATTTATGGATATATTTAGTATGGATCCTAGTAGGAAACTATTGATATTTCTAGTCCTTGATGTCATACCCATTTTTCATGGTTTCTTTATGTTTGCATTGTGTTTGCATAATTGTTTTGTATTATATTTGTTACATGTTTTCTTTGTGTGTTTAGAGTGCATATTTCATATTTTTAATGTATTGTTTGTTGCACTATATCTTATGTGTGTGTGTTCCTTTTTCTTCTCACTTTTATTTAGTACGATCTTGGGCCTAGGGGCTAGCACATTACATAGATTTAGTGCCATCTTATTTCTCCACTTTTTTGATGAAATAACATGTTCTTGGATTCTCGTTACTTTGGTGTGATAATGAGTGTAATTTTATACTCTCACCAAAGTGGGGTCTATATGTAGCATCATAAATTGTAACCCGTGACAATTTTTCACTATGTTTAGCTCCCTCTTATGTGCTTGGACCTATTTATGCTTTTTTTTTTCCAATTTTATTACCATTTATAGAAAATTAGGATAAAGTTCATAATCAAATTTAATTATTTATTTTTAACAAGCACTTAAAATTCAAAATAAGCCTATTCAAGGGTGCCCTCACCCTTGACTAGCCCATTTTGGCCTAATTTTTAATATTTAATTGTCGACAAGAATTCATTTCTCAAATTTTAAGATACTTTTGTGAGAAATGAAGAAATGTATGTAAATATAAGTATTTTTTAATATTTCAACATCTAAGAAACCTAAAAATAAAAACATGTCTAAGAAACCTAAAAACAATTTGAATACCATTTTAGCATCTTAAAAAGGTAATTCCAAATTAGAATAAGTTTTATTTTTACATCACTTTCATTAGTAAAGATTATATTTATAATGCATCATCAAGTTCATGTAAAATTATAAGTAGGATTGTTTCATATTTTATGTTCACTATTATTATGAGTACTAACACTTCCAATATACTCAATCAACTATCAAGTTCTCTTTGTATGAGATGTGCATCATGAATTTAGTCCATCAAGTAATACATATTTGAATGGTAAGTTGTAGCTTTGTGATTTATCAATTTTTTTAGCCATTTGCCTCTATTTGACCTAGGGTAAGCACTCTTCATCTAACATCATCATAGTTGTTGTAGAGGTGAAAACACAAAAATGGGATTTGATTTAGGAGAACCCCCATACAACAAACCATTTCCCTCCTCTCTTTCTTGTAGATTGTAGATTGTAGATCTAAAGTTGATTTGGAGAATATTGAATACCTAACATCAAGATCAAACATACAAGCACATGTTCCTTCATCAAATTAGGGAAAGATAAATTGTTCACTAACATATGAAGTTTCGAAGATGATTCCAAAAGGGAATCACCTACAAAATGTAACATACTGTAAGGGGAAAATATGGTATCAATTGAATGAAAGAAAAAACACAAATGATAAAACCTACTTACAAATGAAATTCAATTGTGAAAAGCTACAAATTCACAACCAAAATTAAATGATCAAATCAGGAATAATAAATTCAAAACAAAAACAACCTTACCATTCCATCGTTGAGTAACCTTAGATGAAAAGTATGTTAGATTGCTTCAACTCAAAGCCTCCATGATAATGCACAAAAAATTTAATACGTGATGACCTAGATGTTATGATAAAAAAAATTCAATTACTCAAGAATCAAAAGATGATGGCTTCACTATAAAAATTCTAGGTTATGAATGGGAAGGATGAAGGGTTATTTTATAGATTTTTAGAAATAAGATAATGGTTTGGATTAGGACATGTTAATTTGAGATCAAAGGTTGAGAATAAATTAGAGGAATTGATTTCCTAGTTATCTGACTGCAACTGGTTGTAGGATTCAAGTTAATTGGTTGCATGCGATATTGATTGAAGTGTTAAGAGAAGTGATTGATTAGAAAAGTGGTCAATCAATATCAGTTCACTGAAAAAGAGTTTTAGTTAAGATTTGAGGGGAAAATGCTGATATAATTAATGAAATATTTAATTAATTATTGGAGGAACATTCAAGATAAGACTGAGAAAGAAGATGAGTTTTCTTTTTGCATGATAATATAGTTAATTAAAGTAATTAATTAATTAACGAACGTGCAAAGATAAGATTGATTAATAAATTAAATGTTTATTTATTAATAGATGATGTTTTAGATAAGTTAAATTAAGATATTTCAAAGGAAATTAGGATAAATAAATAATTAAAGATAATTATTTAATTTATACATGATGGTAAAGGTGAATTAAATAATTATTTAATATTAGAAGGGGGTTTGATATTTAATTAAATAATTAATTCATAACTTTTTAATTAAAAATAGAAGAATAAGCTATGTTAGTGACATACTTAAATAATTAATGTTTATTTAATTAATCAGGAGGAATATAAGGTTAAATTAATGATAAAATAGTGAATTAATTAAACAATTCAAGATTACTTAATTAATAGAGGGGAATAGGGTTAAATTATAGAAGTGATATTAAAAGGGGATTAATGATGCTAATGATGCCAATAAATGGAAAAATGAAGTTTCGAGATGTGCGATATGTGCTAGGAATTTTTATATTTCTACACATACCTATACTTATTTTGAGATTCTAGAGACAATAATTTAGTGTAGGGCACCCACACCCTTGACCAATTAGTTTGATCCCAAATTTGAATGCTAGGTTCCTCATTTTCTACTCTTAGCTCCTTTTCTTTCAATTTATGTCATTTAGTTTTGTATTATTATGAATTAGCAACAATTTTTTGTACTTGCATAGTTGACCTAGTTTATAATCACAAACATCACATTAATTCAAAAATCAAAACCCTAATGAATTTATAAAAAACCTAAGGGGACCAAAATATTGATCAACTATTCTATCTCTTCCTTAAGAG
This sequence comes from Sequoia sempervirens, assembly GCA_007258455.2. Taxonomy (NCBI): domain Eukaryota; kingdom Viridiplantae; phylum Streptophyta; class Pinopsida; order Cupressales; family Cupressaceae; genus Sequoia; species Sequoia sempervirens. Next base: position 206,613,216 of record VDFB02281492.1, read on the forward strand.
GAATAGCCAAGTGGTCTTTTGTGATCATTTTTGTGTCCCCCAAATGTTAAAATGATGGAAAGTGTGATGTAGGTTAACACTAGCCTTAGTTCCATTTTTCAACATCATATTTATCACCTCAAAAATATCCTTTTTTTCTATTTAAACTAAGATTTGATTGGTTTATGTTTAAACTTTTCAAATTTTAGGGTATCAACTTAATATTATGTTTCAAATCGTTTACTATTATGTTTGGCCTACTAGAGAAGAAACGTAGCAATGCAAAACATTGTTTTTGCCTATCTATTTGGTTTATGGATTAAAAATGTTAATATTCTTTTTGAAAATAATAACTTTTAGGTTAGAGAGTTATTAATATAGGTGATTGTTCTATAAGTCTCATAGATTTAAGTAAATAAATGTACATGTTTGAAATAACTCAACCTCTCAGGCCATAGCTTATAATGGTTTGGCTACCAAGTCATAGTTAAAATGATTATATTGGTGTAAAATGGTTCAAAATTATTAATTTGGTCAATTAAGTCATCATTATGGTTTCTTTCTTTGATAATCATTGAGGTTTGATAATTCATTACTATTACCAATATTTTTTGGAATGAATTAAGCTTGATTAGTTCATTATGTGAAATCATCCATTAAAAATATTTTTAAAATGATTAAGGTTTTTTTATTTACAGAATGATATAAGTAATTAAAAATGATGAGGGTTACATTTCTGAATCCCTCAAGTAACTTTGAGATAGTGAAAGGAAATGTGAATATGTGTTTATGAAGTATTAATTCCTTGAGAATTTTAAATTGTAGAAAATGGTAACAATAGAGAAAGTTATTATCTTTTAAATTTATGTATACGGGTATGTGCAGGATCATGATGGGCCAAAAAGTGGCAATATGATGGGTATGTGGTTGACGACTTTTTTTTACCTAAAATTGATGAAACAAAAAGGGTTTTTAAAGGAGATTCTCAGATTTCCATCGATATAAATTATGCTTTATTTTCAATTTAATAAGTAATTATTATTCAATTTCTATTCAAATTATGACTAAAGTCTGATTGATAGGCGATTGAAAAACATCTATAGCTTTCAAATGGTATCACATTTTTGAATCCAAAATGTGTACATTCTATGCTTCGTATACTATAGGATTAAAAAGAAAAATGAATTTCATGAAGTTTTGACCAAGTTAAGGTGGTCAGACATACAAGTTTTTATATTTTTTAAAAGTTGTAATAAAAATTCATAATTAATTATTTACTTGGAAAAAAATTACCAAAAAATTGCATCACATCGGGACATGAGTCCTCTTCTTATATATAAAATATTATACAAAAATATTATTATTTTATTGTGGTTAGGTGGTTAGACAAACACCTACTTCTTATTTTTTCCCTAAAATTTATGTACTACTACATTGAAATTTCAAATTTTCACCAAATAAATTTATTTTATTTTTAAACAAACCTAGTAGTTTAGAAATTACATTCAATTTTCTATAGATTCTATTCTTACATATTTTTAAAATAATATAGATAAATTACTCAAATTTTTATATCAAGTTGCCTAACTCTGATTTTTCTAAAAATTTTGCCACTTAAGGGCCTGTTTTTTCCATGATGATCCTGCACATACCCATACAATAAATTTTGTAGAGGAAATATTTACTGTTCAATCATGATTGATATTCTTTATAAATATTCATTAGTATTATGTGATCCAAAGGAATAAATTCAATACCTTAATGTTGTGTGTTAATCGCTATGTATACTCTTTAGAAATTATTGTCAATTGATGAACATATGTAGGATCCATAGTACTATAGATTTGGTTCTTCTAGAAGAATTGGAGTGTTTCTAACTATATATTATTGTTTCAAGTAAATTTTATTAAAGTCAGTAGGAAGAAAATATTACTTATGTAGTCATATGAGAAATTTTTTATATCGAATGTTAAATTTTTATCCTTATATGAGTGACACTATTAATGCTATTATTATTTTTTATATTTAAGATCAAGAAAAAGTAGAGTTTTCCACTAGAGGAGCATAGGTTCCATAGATATCAGAACCAGTCCATGCGTACTACAAATATTAACCAAACATACAATTACCTAGCCATAATTATCAAAAAGAGGAGATGAGTCATGTTTACACCATCTATTCCCACTAGCATCTAACATTGTTGCTAGTCACATTTATCATAATAATAAGTTCCTATTGTAGGCTCTATTAAATATAGCTCTACATCTCTAACTACTTGCTAGAATTTGTCCCTTAGGTGTCCTTTTGGTTTATCCTTCTATATTGGTTTTTGAATATTCTTATTGTCCATATATTCCTCGAGCAAGTCTAACTCCTCCTTGTTCAAATTATTCCTTCCCTATGGAAAGAAATGAGAAGATGTAATTTGTATTTCATATACAATGGTTAGTCCCTCTTTTAGTAGGATCATAAATCTATCTTTAGGGATCTCTAATACCACTGGTACCCACAACATAAATATCAAAATGATGAGCTCACTATGAAACTCAGTAAGATATCTTCTTTTTACATGAACAACCTCTTTGTTCCTCTTTTTCTACAAAAACCAAAGAATTTGATTTGTAAGAATAAGCCCAAACACGTTCAATTCAAAATTAAAAAAATCCACTTACCAAACAATAATTTTAGACCAATAAAATTTATTCTTTTCATTCCAACCATTCAAATTACCCAAAAATAAAGACTAAAGTGAAGAGCAAAAGGGAAATAAAAAATGTTGAACAGGCATACCATATGACTAAAATATACTAAACAACAAGGTTTTTTTGCATGCGAATCTATTTAAAGAATGTTTTTTTGGTTCCCCTAATTTAGTCCATAGGTGCATAAAACTTTTAGTCCATTTTTTATCATCCTAGTTTAGGCCCCATGCCTTGTTTAACCAACTAAATATTTCCAATGTACTAGCTATCATAGAATAAATCTTCTTAGTAGATATTTTCTGAAACAAAATACCATCCTTCCATCTTAACTTTGCATAATATTCAATTTCCTCAATATCACATTCAAAAGGATTTTTAAGTTTTAGATCTTGTTTCACCATCAAACTTGTCCTTTTTTGAGACATATGTGTTATGCACTCCATAACCACCACATTTTATTTTTGGCCAAAATGGCTCCTCGGGCTCTTTTTTGTGTGTTATTTATCCTTGGTTTTCCTTGGTTTTTTTTGCTCAGTTTTTATTTTCTTTTGGTCCTAGAAATTATTTCTCTCTTGGAATTTGTTTTGCTCTTTGTTCCTATCAAATTTTAGGACTTGAACTAGACCTTGGACCTTTCATAGAATGGTCCTAGTCTAGTTTTGTCTCCTACCCTTGATTTTTCTTGTTCTCCTTAGGATTTGGACCCCAAAGTGGACCTTGGAGCATTTGTTAAAAGCTCCAATTTTATTTTTCATCACCAACCCCACTACTTTTCTCTTGTCAGGATTGGAAGTAAAACCTGCAATTAGACTTTGTTTCGTAGGGTCCAAATCCATTTTTGAATCTCAACCCCATGTGTTTTTTTGCACCATTTTTCTTGTTAGATTTAGAGGTTGAGATTGGAAACATAATTTTTGTTTTGTGTGATTTCATCTCTCATTCTTGACACTATGTTCTCTTTTGTGCTTGACCTACCTATGATCCACTAGGAGATGGAAGTCCTTATTAGACTCTTCGTACCTAGTCCTAATCCTTGTGTCCACCCTGACCCTAAAATTCCAATCACCAACCACATTAATGGAAGATTAGTTTGCATGAGTTGGCCTGATTTATAATAGGATCTCTCACCTAAATTTGGTCATTATTACATTTAACTATTGTGAATTAAAGCTATGAAGTTTTTCTAGTTCGTTTGGGGCATCAAAGTGTTTGTGTGGTTGATTTATTCACTTTGGTCATGTTTAGAGGTTGGTATTTTGTTTATTTCTATTTTTTTTCTTCCCTTTGTTGTTTTCTTGGTTTCATGTTTTTCTTGTTTCATTATTTTTTTCTTAATTTTCCTTTTCTTGTTGTGGTGTTTTTTCACTCGGTTGGGATTTTGTTTTGGCTCTCATTTGAGGGTGAATTTTTGGGGTGGTGGATTTGGGTTCCTTCTCATGGTCTGGTGAAAATTATTGTTCTCCACGAGTCTTACCTAGGGTTTATATGCCAATAAACCTTGCTTAAATTTGATTACAAGTTAAAATTATCCTATAGACCTCATGGGATATGCAACCCCACACTTCCATTTGCATGATGATCCATGTCTGGAATCTATTCTTGACCTGGATCTTCAAACTTCAAGATGCCATGCGTCAACAACAATAGAATCTCCTTTACTCCATTCAGGATATTGAGTCTTGATTGGATGCCTTGCTAAAATTCCAACTCTGAGATTCATTCCCAAACCTAAATTTCAATCCTTAAAAATTGTAAAGTCACTTGTTTATTTTCTACACCTTTGATCCTCACAAGACCATGTTCTGATCATACACTTCATCTAAGAGTTTGATTTGGGATCCATTCTCGACCCTCATAACTGAACCAAAGGAACTTATCAATATGCTTGTAGGTTTAGCAACCTCGAACATCCCCTTTGTAACTAATCCCAAATCCAATATGTACCTCTGATCTTGGTTTCTAATCAATAGAGTATTATTGAGTCAACTAGTAGAAAATAATTTTGGGTCCTCATGGGGTGTCGAGTTCCAAGGAGACACTCAATAATGAGGTCTTGGTCCAAAGCCCAAACCTACTCTTTATTTATGATGAATGTATTGACATAGTTTTTCAAGTTTCCATAAAATTGAAGGTACTTCTTGAGGTTGGTATGTTTGGGAAATCTAGTCCTGATCAAACCCAAGGGTTAATGGTCTAGGTCTAGAGTTTATGTCCACCCTTGACTTTCAGCAAGCATAATGTAACAGTCCTTCGGGTCCACAAGAACTCGAAGGAACTTCCTATGGTTGGTCCATGTAGTACTTCTAATCCCGATCAGGCCCAAAAGATAAAATTCTAAGTGTGGAGTCTATTTCTAACTCTAATGCCTAATAGTTTAAAATGGAGTCCCATCAAACTTTCAAGTTCCAACCAGACTCTTCATTATATTCCTGATCCTAAGTATAATCTTGACCCCAAAACCTATGAAAGAGTTGGAATTACCTATGTTTAAGGATTTCCTTGTGGGGTTTGAGGACATGATTGCACATAATGATAGACTCACTCAAAAGCTAGTAGTCCTCATAGAATTCTAACAAACTCCTGATTTCTTTCTCTCTTGTACACTAAATGTCTAAATCAAGAGCAAAATCTAGTACTAAGAATACACAAAGAGAGCCAAATTCTGAAAGAACCAAAGCAAAACAATTTCCCCTCACTATAAATTATAGGTTCCAAGGGGTGCCTATGGTATCTAAATTCACTTCTAAAGTGATGCAGATCACAAATACTGGGCTAGAGCATATAGATATGGAAACCTTCAAAACTAATACCTTCTCAACAAAGGCCTCTCTAAGGGCAAAGAAGATAGCTGCTTCAAGTCTAGCACATGTGGCATCCTTTCCATTTGTAATTTAGTGTTCAAAGTTCATACTAGTTGCAACATCTTCTTACAACCCAGTGCAAAAGAAGTGCATTGAATCCTAGGGTAATGAGATCATTGATCTCTCCCTGATAATGATTAGATTAATTTTTTACCTACCTCCATACCTGAATTTGAGAACTATAATGATGGAACATGCAAATGAATAATATGAGAAATATGTTGGTAGCCATGAGAGGTACTTGAACAAGAAATAGCTAAAAATAGAAAGGAATTCCATAGCCAAGCTTCCCATGAAATTCAAAAGAACAAATTTTTACTTAGGAGTAGGAGATATCATTACATTATTGTTCAAGGTCTTTGGCAAGGAGGACTCTCACATGTATGAGGTGTGGATGTTCAACTTTATTTATGTCATCTTAAAAGGAAAATTCTACATTGATTGGGGACAAATCATCTCAGACACTATTCATAATCAATTGACCATAGTCAGGGACTCCAAGGAACTCTTTATGTCCTCATATGTTGTATATTATGCTACAAGGATGGGAAATTTCCCAAGTTTAAATATTGTAGAAATCAAAGGGGAAGAACCTTGATAGAGAAAATATGGGAATACTATGACTAGCAAGAGCATAAGGAAAAAAAATATTTTAAATGGGTGAATGATTCATTTATATATGTTGTTATTAATCAGCTAATAGGTCATGTTGGATTTAGGTTGTCAAAGGAGGCTATGAATTTGGTTGGTGAGTGGGGACAATAGTTGCTACAATTCCCTAAGTCTACATACACTCATCATTTTGGTTATAATAGGGTCAGTGCAGGATCATGGGGGTCTAGACTAGGCCCTTAAGTGGCAAAGAAAATTCAGAAAAAAGAGTTAGGCAACTTGACATAAAAATTTGAATAAGGTTATTAACATAATTTGAAAAATATGTAAGAATAAAATTTGTATCAAGTTGAATGTATTTTCTAAGATACTATTCCTTTTTTGGAAAAAAATAAATCTATTTGGTGAAAATTTGAAATTTCAATGCAGTAGTACTAAATTTTTAGGAAAAAATAAAAAGCAAGTCTATGTTTGACCAACCTAAGTACAAGAAAAAAATAATATATTTATTTGAAACATTCAATATAATTTGAGGAAACATGCTCGGATGTGTCACATTTTAAAATTTTTTTTTGGCAAGTAATTAATTATTTATGAATTTTTAATTAAAATGTTTCAAAACTACTAAAACTTGTTTTTCTGACCTCCATAACTTGGTCAAAAATTTATGAAATTCATTTTTTTTTATCCTATATTATGGGAATCATAGAATGTGTTGCATCCTTTGGATTCAAAAAAATTGAAATCATTTTAGAATTATAGATGTTTTTCAATCATCCTATCACTCAGGACTTTAGTCAGAATGCATGTATAAAATCAATAATAATTATCTATTTAATTCTAAATAAGACATATCTTATATTTTTGGAAAGTTGACAATTTTCTCAATAAACACTTTTCCTTTCATCAATTTTTATTAAAAAAAAATTTCAGCCACTTTTTTACCATATCGCCACTTTTTAGACCCCCATGATCCTGCACTCACCCGATAAGACTCCTTTCCTACTACCTAGATGCTATAGTGATCAATTGCTATTAATTGAGTTCTCTAGATAGATAATGAACATAAATCTAAAGTTTTCTAGTACGAACAAGATTGAGGGAATGAAGTACCCCCTTAATCTTGGGTTCTCCTCATTCCATCAGTGATAGATGGAAAAATAACCAAGGAAGAGATAAAAGCAATAAATATGAAGCAATATGTTCCAAGGAACAACTTTGATCCAAAAGGGAAAATGATTAGTCTCTATGCATCTCTCTTCTAATGCCATGAGCCAAACCTTGGAGACTTTTGGGCCAACTTGCAAGATGAGTTCAAGGTTCGAAGGAGAAGTTATGAAAGGCTGAAAATTCTGTAGATGAGAGATTTTGCAATTAGGGATGACATTCTAGAAGGGTTTTCTAATGATGGTTAGACATTAGATCCCTTGTACAATTTATAGAGAATTTCCACTAGATCCTTGGATCCTATAAACTTGATGAAGAAGGAAGAGTGCTCAATAGATTAGATTTCTATGGGATTGGTAGAAAGGAGCATCTCTTGGATAGATCTACAGATAGGGAATTATAAGGTAAAGGGGTCCACTTTTAGAAAGCATAAAGGAATGGACATCGAGGTTTCTTTGGAGGAATCTACCAAAGGGTATAGGATATTAAAGAAGTAAACACCTACCTAGACTAAGGAAAATGAGCCTATCTTACAAAAGGTAGCAATGGAGTTCAAGAAGGCTTCTACCACTTTTATGGCTGCATCACTAGGTGTAGTTTCAAGACTTAATGTAATAGCAATTTCTCAGGTGTTACCTTTACAAGGGGAAATCAAAGAAAAAGTTGCTCCCACTATTACTCAAGCAATAGAGATGACAACTGAAGTAGGATAGGAAACCCTAGTAATTGATGTCACAGAGTCTGTTGTAGCCTTAGACACTGAGGAAGTTCCCTGAGATGAAGAGGAAGAATATGGTGGTAAGAGGCAAGAAACAATCAAGTCACCTAGGAGTAAAAGGTCAGAGGAGTTGAAGATGACTGAGGATATATTTTTTGAGGAATTCAATGGTGGAAGAGAGGATTTAAGACATGTTGTCAGTGAAGAGGAGTAACGAGAAATCATTGAGAGCATAGAAAGACAAGCTTCTTAGGAGAAGGAATAAAAAGAAAGAGCTGAGTGAGAGGAGGCTCAGAGGAAAAAGAATGGGTAGAAAATGAAAGCGAAGGATGAGAAAGAAATAAAAGAATATGAAAGGGATTCCTCTTTAGGGAGAATTGATATAGAAAAACTAGCCAAGGAACAACCAAAGGAGACTCCTCAGACGGAAAAACAAATGAATACAACTACAACAACTCCAACATGGTTGAAGCTAAACATAGAAAAGAGGTAGGAGATGACATCACAACCCCTAAGATGGAAAGAGATGAAGGTTGAGGTAGAAAAAAATAAGCCAAAGAAAAAGTCAAGAAATATACACTCAAGCCAAATAAATGATGTTAGAGAGTTGGTTGTTGAGATTGCTACACCTACTATTGATAAAGATTACTGTGAACTACAAGCAACAAACTACCAATTGTAGTCATGGAAAAATTATCCCTTTTACTTTTCCTGGCTTGTTTGGCCCCTCCTTGTGAGTTAGGCTTAATGTTGCCTTGATTTAGTGTTGTAATGTGGTTGACACATTCACATTAGGTCTTGGGCCCTTGTGAACTAATGAACATAAATGATACCTTGCTAAAGTGGTGTGAAGTGTTGTAACACACTTTCACACTTTTCTAAGGTTTTATTAATTAACTAAACCTAATAAACCTCTTTTTAATCAAAATAAACATTAATCTTGCCTTGTTTGAAGTGTTGTAAAGTGTTGTAACATGCACTTTCACACTTTTCTAGGATTTTCATTAATAATTGGGATTTCTTATTCTTTAATTGTCCCTATTTTTCATCCACAGGCCTCATTTATTGTATCTTTTTGAGGATAATCTTGACACCAATCGTTAGCCAATCATAATTTAGGTGTTTCAGGTTTGAGTGGCCCAGATTTAGTGATCTAGGACACATTCACCACCTTGGGAAAATGGGTCCCACCTAGATCTTTTGGCCCCAAACCTGGTTTCCATTCCTATTTGATTTCATTTCAATGATTGATTTCCTAAACAAGGTTTGACCAAGGAAAAGCCCTATTCACTAACCCAACAACATTTTCCCCACTCCTTTGTGTGTGATTTGTAGGTCTAGGTTATAGATTTCCTAAGGAGCAAGATTGGAGAATAGTTGTCAAGAGATCAAAGTTGTCAAAGTTGTCATCAAGCCTTGGAGAAGACATACAGGTTGCAAATTAGAGATTCAGATTTAGAAATCAATCAGGAAGGATAGAGCAGATAGAGAAGAGCTAAATTAGCCTTTGAAGATTTAGAAAATACCAACTGGACTGATTCGCCACTTCTAGAAAATGAGTCCTAGTTTCAGTCTTTTTTTAGATTTTTGTAGATTCGGATACCCATTTGGAAAATTCTTGTTCCCACACAAAAACCCAAAATTTTAATTGATTCACCCAGCTTGGAGAATGATTCCTAGTCAGTCGTAAAGTTAGAATTTCCAGTGTTCCAAAACTCCATCCAGCTATTTTTAGATTTCTAGGTGCACACCTTCCTTTCTGCAATATTTGGTTTCATTTCATTCAATTTTCTAGGTCATAGTGCATTGTATTCAATTAGGGCTTAGTGTTGCATCTTACATGGGTATGTGTAGGATCATGATGGGCCAAAAAGTGGCGATATGATGGGTATGTGGCTGACGACTTTTTTTTACCCAAATTTGATGAAATGAAAAGGGTTTTTAAAGGAGATTCTCAGCTTTCCACCAATATAAATTATTCTTTACTTTGAATTTAATAAATAATTATTATTCATTTTCTATTTGAATTATGACTAAAGTCCTGATTGATAGGCTGATTGAAAAACATCTATAGCTTTCAAACGGTATCACATTTTTTGAATCCGAAATATGCGCCACATTCTATGCTTTGTATACTATAAGATTAAAAAAAAATTGAATTAAATGAAGTTTTGACCAAGTTAAGGAGGTTAGACATATGAGTTTTTATATTTTTAAAATTTGTAATAAAAAATTCATAATTAATTATTTACTAGAAAATTTTTATAAAAAATATGCATCACATTGGGACATGAGTCCTCTACTTATATCTAAAATCTTATAAAAAATATTATCATTTTATTGTGGTTAGGGTGGTCTCCATTACACATACTTCTTATTTTTTCCCTAAAATTTAAGCATACATTGAAATTTCAAATTTTCACCAAATAGATTTTATTTTTTAAATAAACCTAGTAGTTTAGAAACTACATTCAATTTGCTACAAATTCTATTCTTACATGTTTTTGAAATAATATAGATAACTTATTCAAATTTTTACGTCAAGTTGCCTAACTCTATTTTTTTTGAATTTTTTGCCACTTAAGGGCCTATTTTTTCCATGATGATCCTGCACATACCCACATTTCTTTTTCTTTTCCAAGTCTAAACATGGTGGCAAACCCCTTATTAGTCTATTTTCATCCCCTATGACAACCCTATTGCAATATCTCTTTCCCTTTTGTATTGAGATCTTTGGGGTTATCTTTGAATGGAATAGCTTGAAAGTGGGTATGATAACACTTAATTATTCTTCACCTCCATTTTAGAGGTTATGTTTTGGTGAACCTGCATTTAGAGCATCATAATTCTGATTTGGAGTGCATTGTCATCCTAGATTTGGATTGCATTAACATTTGATTAGGATTTGAATTGGTTAATTTGCATTCTAGGGTTTCAAATTTTGCATTAGTGAAAAATCATATAGCTTGCATTTTTGCATCTAATTTCATTAAAAATCCTTCAAAATCTACATTTGCATCTTAGATATAGATCATAAAACATAGAAAGGATAAAATCCAACAGATTTTTTTTGAAATTTTTGAGAAAAATCATCATTGGGACTCATTCGTCACCTTGGGTGAATCAGTCCTTGTGCATATTCTACACTACATTTTATGTAATTTTAAGTTTAGTTTGAGTTTCTATTTTCTATTATTGCCCTTATTCAGTTTCTAGAATTTATGTTACAAGCATTTCATTATTCTTAGGTTACATTACATTTTCATTCACATTGCATTTAGTATCCCTTGTATGAGTATTTGGTGTCCTATTGCTAATACTATAGTGAGACAAAGTTTGAGACACATGTCATTTCGTGATAGCACAATCATTGTGGATCTAGGGTTGTCTAGCTCTTTCACTCTTAGTATTGACACTAGTACACTAGGTATGGACAATACGCTTAACAACTCTTTGCATTCAAGTAGTATGCAAGTTGAAATAAGGAATGATAGTTTCCCACAAGAAAACATAATTCAAATTCATGAGGACCTAGCAAACTTACAACATCAAGTGAAAAATGACAACATTTCAACTACTACCATTTGTACTATAGATAACATTCACTGCATGCTTGAAAGTGAAGATGGACTAGACCTTGTGAAAAACAAAGTTCAAATCTTAGGAAAAGATCTCACTTCAACCACTAGTTGTCATTTACCAACAAGCAATGTCACAAGCCAAGGAGGAACTCAAATTCCTCCTTCCACAACAATTGCCTCAATACCTACCTATACCAATCCTCAAGTCACAACACCAATGCAAAAAGTTAGTAATGTGATTCCTTCTCTCGGTATTTCCGCTAGCATCCCTAGTTCCTATGTGACATCACACATCATATCTTCTCGCAGCTTACCCCCTATAAGCATTAAATTCACTTGCCATATTCATAAAAAAAACAATGACCCTCTCATAACTCAACTCTTCCAAACCATTTCATCCCTTTAAAAATAAATTTCCACCATCAACCAAAATCAAAATGGCCCACCTACATATTATGTTAAAAGCATCCCATTGTCCTTGGAGATATTGCGAACACCAATGCCACAAGTTGTATCAAGGTGCCTAGATTTGAGAAATATGGAGGGAAGGGAGATCCTTCTAACCATGTTAATGCTTATACTGCTTTATGTAGTGACTTTGTACTTGATGATAAATTCATAGCTAAGCTTTTCCCTAGGTCCTTGAAAGATACTACCTTGGAATGGTTCTCCTCTTTATTGAAAAATTGAATCAGTTCATTCAATGAACTTGTTGAGGAATTTGTAAACCATTTCCAAGTGAATATGACTCCTAAGATGACCTTGGCGATTTGATGATATGTAAGAAAAAATAAGATGAAAAGATAATTGACTTTATCTCATGCTATCAATTGCTTTATTCCCAAATTGATGTCAAGGTCCTTGACCCTCATCTTCAAAAGATGTTCATAGAAAATTTGCAAAGAAAGATTCAAGATAAGCTTACCATGATGAAATTCCCATCCTTCATGCACTTGTGTACTACCCTCTGTGATTATTAAAATTCAATTAGTAGTTGAGATACAAAGTCCACTTCTAGCCGAACTAAGAAATTTGAGCCCACCAACCAAAAAATTCCCAACCATTTAGAAAATAGAACAAAGTGTTCCTTCAATTCAATCCCCTTCAACAAACAACTCAAAATTCCAATAACCAAGTAGCCGATGATAAAGCCACAATACCCTTTAGCTATGGGGACCTGAAAAGACAATTCACTCCCTTACCTGATACCCTTTGTAATAGAAAATGATTACCTTTCCTCCCATCAAAACACCTAATCCTAATAAGCCTTTATCCCCAAGCTTTAGATAAAATTCCTATTGTCATTACCACCAAAAAAATAGACATGACACGAAAAATTGCAAGCGTCTTAAACATATTTGCAAGACCTCATTGATTTCGATCATCTTTCCGTTAGAGGTGTTAGTGAACAAGGAAATAAGTTTGTTTCCCCTCCTAACAAAAACTTGCAAATTTTCACCAACCCCATGTCAAAACATACTATTTCATTTTTCAAAGCTAGCGAAACTACAAATAATGATGTGATGAATGTTGACATAGATGATATTACAATGATTCTATTCAACATGATCCTACTGATAATGATCCTATGGATGAAATGGTAGGAGTGATAGATGTCATTCCTCATAAGGGATGAACTAAGAATCCTCTTGAAATTGCTTTCTCCTCTAAGGATATACTTAAAATGCACCTGATGGTCCTCTTTACATAGTTGACTAAATCTATGAAAAGCCCACTAATGGGATACTAATAGATACCGCATGTGGAGAGAATGTGATCACCAAGGAATTCTTACTTTTGCATGAGCTCTATCAAGGTATATACAATAAACTGAAAGCATGGATCAATACACACAATGGTTTTTCTTGCCCTACAATGGGATCAATCACCTTCCCATTGCAAATAGGACCGAAAAAATTAGATGTCTCATTCTCCATCATCCTATAGCTGGACCAATTTTGTGTGAAGTTTGGCCATCCATGGCTTCACTCCATGAAATTTGTCCCTTTGGTTGTGCATAAATGCTTAAAGTTTCCCTTTTACAATGAAGTATTCACTATCCACCACATTGGATTTAACCCTTTGTCCTCTAAAGGTAACTTCTCTTTAGATTTATTTTGGCCCGAGCCCATGAAACCTATAAAACCATGAGGGGCAGGGGCAAAAAGATGTAGGGCCAAATTGTGGCCAAATTTTCAAAAAAATATTTGATAGGATATAATGCGCTCACGTTATGGCTTGGTGTGACCGAACCTAAGGCTCAACCACATCAAGCCTATAATGTGCTTGTGTTATAACGCGAGCACGTTACAGGTTATTAAAACAAAAAAAAGAAAATCAAATTGATTTTTATTGTGACTATTTTTTCTGATGCCCATGGCCAAAAACCATTTTTCTTGCACACTCACATTTTGGAAGGACCTTTTTTTGCATTTTCATCATCAATTTGTTGCAATTTCATTGCCAGGATTCCGCCACATCAACGAGGAGGTCAAATATGTAAGGATTGTTTATTTTTTGTTGTGAATTTGTTAGTTTTAGGTTGTTTTTGATATTCATTTTTTTAATTTGTAGGAAATGATAATGATCCTAAAAACCCTTTTGAAAGCCCTCTTAAAATATTCAACAACTAGAGCAACAAGAACATGAAAAAAATCCTCAACAACCACAACAACAATCTCCTCCCCCAATTCCTCAACATCCTCCTAGCACTCAACAAAATTCAATGGGGGTAATTGAAAACAATAAAAAATAGATTGAGGAGTTAATCACGAGGTTGAATGATCTATTAAGTTCAACCATGGAAAGAAGAACACTTTCTAGTTCACTTAAAGAAATGTTAAAACATGTAGATGCAATCAAAAAACAATTAAGTGGTTGGGTTAATAGGAGGTAGGTGGCAAATAATTTTTACGCAGATAAATTATCATATAAAGAAGTAAAAGATGAAAAAATTACAAAATATTATTTGTGCTCATTACTCATCGACCCACGCTTAAACCGGAATCTTGAAGTTAATGCCAAGAGGTTTCCTATCCATTGGTGCCACTACCAAGGGATCAAGAATTTTCTTAGGATAGGTGGTTCATTGTTTTTTACTACCCACCATGCAACAATTACAAAGTCCCACAATATTTTTTGAGGAAACTCTACTGTGAGTTCATCTTGAACAAAATACCCAATTATTTGTATATGAGGTACTTCCAGGGGAGAGGTGGGGGTCAACACACGATAGACCTGATACACAATAGGATCCTAGGTGACAATCGAGATGAGCTCTTGCTAGGCTAGATCATGATCACATTGCTATCCCTTCCATCGCGAAGGAGAGTGCTGACGTAGACACTTTGCAGTTTATCAACACTTTGACCCAAAGTGTCATCTATCACACTAGTCCTATAGTACAATTCCATCGAGGGGAGTCTTCGAGTGGTACGTTTACAACCCATTTGTGTCAAGTTTGTGGGGTGAATTTTACATATGACCCCATCGACACTGAGGAGGCTATTATGAAAGATACGTCTGCAACTATAGAGATGGAAAGGGAAGCTGACATTTTGAATGAGGCTTATGGAATTAATACTTAGGTAAATGTTAGCATGTTCATTGAATTTAATTTATTAAACTTCATTTTTGAAATACAAGATTAACTAATTTAGTTTTATGATTGTAATAAATTTCACAGTCACACTATTGATACTAGATACACTAGCCCTACACCTATTTATTACTCCACTGCATCTACCATTGAGGTACGTAACTAGTAAACAATTATAAATTTATTACATGTGAATAGCATTGATATATGAGTGGTATTCTAATATCCAATTTTGGATGTTGAATAGGCTAATATTGGAGGTTTCATGGGAACTGTTGGCCTCCTCTAATGGTTCAATAACTAAGCCCTTAAAGTTGTAACTCAGAGATTAGATATCTACACTAAGTAGTTATCTTGCTCATCATGAAGGTTCATTTCATTGTCAACCCAGGGACGTGAACTTGAAATTGATTAGCATTGTATGTGCACTAGGACTCAATTGTAGCCATCCTTATCCTATAACTAGAAAGGAAATAGTACTGAAACTAAAATGATGAAAATGGATTAAAATAAGTACTGAGCATGAATCAACAACCAAACCGAGCATCAACAACTAAATTGAAATGGATGATAGAAATAGAAATCTCAAAAAAATAGATAGGAAACTACTTTGTCTACCTTGGCTGCAGGAACAATCACAAAATAGAGTTCCAATGGTTGCAGGAACAGACAATTGCTAAGACTGCAACTAATTATTGAACAGAAAAGTAACTACTAAACTGAATGGATGGAATTCTCACCAAGTGGGCCCCCTTGAATGAGTCTTCCCTAAGCTAATTCAGATGCAACAAATCAAAATATCATCTTATTCATTGAAAACATAATTACATCATATCAACAATATGACTCTATTACTTGAAACTGAAAAATGCAAGTACAATATCAGAATATCAAACCTTATGAAAAGGGACATCTGATCATTATTTATAGAGGAAAAGCTTCTAACTAATTCCTAACTAATTGGGTAGTCAACTCCAACAAAATAGGAGGACACCATTTATTGAAAGCGTGAAAAAGAGGGATGAGGTTATGCATGCACTATATTTAGTCAAACTAGACTTGCCACAACGAGGATCCAACACGACAACACCTCCTAGATTTTCTCAACTAACAAACATGATCATTTAAAGGTAAGTTACAACTTCCACATGAGCTAGAAGTTTCCCTCCATTGGAAGTTTTCCCTCCATTCACTTCTTTAATGACCATCTTTTTGACTTATTTAGCATCCAACTAGCTGGAATGAACTCCTTCCACCTCACAATTTTCATTTATATCTACATCTTGATGTGAACTTGCATGGTGACATTAGTGTGCACAAAAAAATTGTGTATCCATAATCACCTTAGAATAATATTAATTTAATCACATGTAAAATTAATACAAATATAACACATAGCAATTAATATTATCAAAATTCACAAGGATAAGTTCATTCCCAAGGTTCATAGATTTAGGGAAATAACATAGAGATTGTCAATAACCAGGTGCTAAAGTTCATAGTAACAACAAATATATGATAAACCCTATCAAAATTGAGCCATTATTTGGAATCATAATCTCCCCCCAACCTAATGATCTGTTGGTCCTCCAGTAGTGGGAACTCTATTCCTTTTCCTTTTCAAAGCTCTGAAGTCACCAATTTCTATTTGTCCTCGATCAGTCTCTATAGTATCTGAATTTGGATCCCATTAGAACCCCTACTTGTTTTCCAATCTACTCCACCTTGGACTTTCTCTATCTACATCTTACTAATAGTTTCTACAATTTGGTAATGGTCACAACAAGATGGGTGGTTGAAATATTAATGGGATCCAATAGTGTTGCTTCATCCTCCCAAGATGCATGTACCTAATGCTTCTTTTGCAAGCTACATAGTAATTCTGCAAGGAATGGGGTTCAACTTGTTTTAACTGATCTAGAAGATCATTCCATCTCTATGATATATACTCCAATACTATTTTTCTTGTAGTAGTAGCTATCTGCTCATATTTCTTATATGCTTCCTCCCTAACAGGCATGATCCTATTTTTGTACTCTAAATTATAAAGAATTTTGTGCCAGGTGTAGTCAATTTTGGAAGGGTTACCTACTTTAGCTCTTAGAGACAAGGGGGTATGGAGTTCTCTTTCTCTATATATTTTAAATTGTTGCCCCCAATTGATTTCATTTTGGATCCATGACATCAATTCCCTCAACAGTCATGGTCATCAAGAACAACATAATTATGCAAGTACAATTCACACAAAAAAAAAATAACCTTAAGAGAGGATTTATAGGCTTGGAAAAATTCCTATGGTGTTTCAATGGAAGGGCTTAAACTAGAAATGACCCTTGCTAGCTTGAAAGAAAGATTACACTCCTTTAAATGTAGTGCATATACCTATGGGGGAGTTTTGCATGCCATCATTTATGTTACTAGAGCCACCAAATTGTCCACCTTATCCTTCAATGCAGTAATCTCTACATTCTTTTCCTCATTTTTTGCATTTTTCTTATTGACTTCTTCTTGTAGCTTGAGTCTTTCTTTATTCCATTATTCCTCTTTTCTTCATTTCATTCCATAAGTCCAAGGCTACTGATGCCCATGAAAAAGTAGGAGGTTTATGTTTTCCTACTAGAATCTTTCCTTGCATTGGTTCGTGTTGTTCAAATTGTTCTATTTGCAATGGTTCTTGTTTTTCAACTTGCTCTGGTTGCAGTGGTTCCTGATTTTCAACCTGCTAAAAAATAGTAGGAAGCTCTGTGAATCCTATGTTTTCTTGTTCTTTAGAATCTTCTTCCACTTCTACATTTACCTTCCCATTAGGAGCTTCTCTCTCCTTCCTAGGTGTCCTTCTGAGTCTAGGGATCCTTTTTGGAGGCATATAAGTAGCTGACTTAATTAGTTTTAACTTCTTTGGAGAGCTTTTATTTTTCTTAGCTGCTATAGGATGACTGGTGTTTTCATCTTCTTGCTTCCTAGGGCTAGGTTTTACTTTTTCTAGTTTTTTCTTCTTAGCCTTCCATTTTCTAGTTTCCACTTCTCTCATTTGTACTTCCTCTTTTCTAATGGCATACCTAGTACAAATTGGAGTTTTAGGAAGAAAATTGTTATTATAGTCTGAGGATGAACTTTCTTCATCTGAATATTCTGATTCAGAGGAGCCAATTTCTATTGTTGATTCTATAGCAGGAGGGTTTGCACTAAGGTTTGTGCCAGAAGTTGAAGCTACAGAAGTGGTTTTAGTAACCCTCTCATCCCTACTAACCCTAAAAGCTTAGGATTGGCCTCTAGGACCCACATTTTCTAATATGAACTGATGAATGCTCAAAAATTCTTCCCATGACATACCAGACACTTCTTGCAAATATTTTTCTACTAACAATTTAATCAAACAGTGATGGGAAACAAAGTTTTCCCTACCTTTTTGTATTTCAACTACCATGATTGCAAGAAGGTTGTACAACACATTTGGCATGTTCATCCTCCCGCCATGTCTCATGTGGTTGAGAAGCTTGAAATGTAACGAATGAAGGCATGATTGGTGACCCTCACAAGTAATATATTTGATAATGTAGACAACAACTTGTTTCCATTTTTTTGGCAGAGTTCTCCTTGTTCCTTTTTTGTCTACCACAAGTGGAGGATCACTAGGCTCAGTGAATTCTACCCTAGCTGACCTAGCATCTTTAGAAACAGGGTAGGGTTCTCCTTCAACAGGAAAACCAGTTACTTCAACAATCCTCTCTTCAATGACTATAACTTCTAGCCCTTTCACCATTTCCTTACCATTAGAGAGAGTTTGTGCAAATTCCAGAGCAATGTTGTCATTGAAACTATCTAGTTTCATAAAGTAGTCTAACGATCCATAATTTATGAATTTGGCTAGAGAGAGTGTGTCCTGTAGGATCACTTGGTGAACTATAGGTTCATTTTTGATCAGCTGACCTCCCATTGCTTCTACTTACAATCTGGAAAAAACCTCTACAAAAGGTGCCAATGTTGTATGACTCTTCAATTTATCTTTTTGGTGGCATTATGACTATGAATAAGGCAATAAGGAAGACATAAAAGAGGGCCATCATCAAAGAAAATGGAAGTGGCTAGTGTCATATCATACATGGGAGATGTCATTTCAACTATATCATTTCAAATTTGCTCATTTCAAATTTTCTGCCATGCTAGCACATAAATGCCATGTATGACAAGTGAACACGTGGGTTCACACTCCCCCCCCCCAACCTAAATAAAAGCATGTGTCAGCACAGGCTAGGATGTAATTATTATGTGACATAGCATAGTACTAATATGTGCGATGTGAAATATCAATATTAATGTACAATAATTAAACAAATGCATTTAAGATAATTAAGATACATCAAGTTGTTATCCACGTACCTAAAAATTTGGAGTGTCATTTGTAAAGAATATTGAAGGAAGTACCAGTCACTTTTAAAGTACAGTTGAGCTATTAAATGAAGTGATGTTTGAATGAGGTGATGGTGGAGTGAAGTGATGGTGGAGTTATGGAAGAGAGAGAAAGGATGGAGATGGATGGGCAAATAGATTTATTGATGGAGATGTTAATTCCCACAAAAAGTGGAAATATTTATTATGATTGCGTGCATACTTTGACTAGTTAGAAGGATGGACACTAGGTCTGCTTCCTTTAGTTGTAGGAACTTTGGAGGTCTGGTGTTCAATAAATTACTGCATGAATTCTTGTTTGGGAGCTGGTTTATGGTATAACCTGAGATGATGACCATTGACTAGGAGCTTGAATTTGACAGGGTCAATTGTTGTGAGTTGAACAACACCATTGGAGAAGATATCTGCAACTTCATATGGTCCCAACCACCTAGTTTGTAGTTTTCCTGCATTGTCTTTATACTTGGAATCATAAAGAAGTGCCGAGTCACCTGGTTGGAACTTCTTTTCCTTGATGTATTTTTCATGCCATCTGACTCTTTAGTTCTGCACTATCTCAACATGATGGGGAGCTGATTTCCTCATCTCATCTAAGTCATTTAGTTGCATCACCCTTTCCTTATGTGCCTCAGATATATCTATCCCAAGGGCTAGTGCTTTCCTAAGAGTTTTATGTTCAAAATTTATAGGCATCATGGATGGTTTTCCATACAATAATTCAAAAGGAGTAAAACCAGTTGTGGTTTTCCAAGTGGTTCTATAAGTCCATAAAACTTTTGGCAACCTATTTTCCAATCTTTTTTATGAATTGCCATTGTTTTGGTCAAAATAGCCTCTATTTCTCTATTTTTTACCTCAGACTGGCTATTGGCTTGAGGGTGGTAGGGTGTAGATTTACTATTCCTTACATTACACTGATTGACCAATATTGTGACAAGAGTTGATGCAAACTAAGCCCCTTGATCTATGACTATCTCTCTAGGAGCTCCATAATGTGTGAATATTTCTTCATAGAGGAATTCTACAATTTTATTGTCTCTGGCATGTTTCATGGTTTTGACTTCAACCCACTTAGTCACATAGTTAGTGCAAACCAAGATGTAATATTTTCCATTTAATGGTGGATCAATTGGACCTAAAAAATCAAGTCCCCATTTATCAAATGGTCTAATAACTACTTGAGGGTATAGAGGCATATCCTCTGATTTAGTTGGATGACCCATCCTTTGACATCTATCACACTTCCTAGTGTACTTTCCTGCATCTTTATGAAATGTGGGCCAGTAATATCCTATATTGAGAATCTTCATGACCGTTCTCTTAGCTACAAAGTGCCCTCCACAAGGCTCATTATGAAATGCATGTAGTATATTATAGGTTTCATCCTCTCTTACACATCTTCTCATCACATGATTTGGTCCAGTATAGAATAAACAACCTGCAATCCATGAGAATGGAAAATTCTTCTCAATAAGAACCCTTCTCTCTTTTGGAGAGAAATGAGGAGAAATTCTCCCTATAACCAGATAATTGGCTATATTTGCATACCAAGGGGTATGGACACTGATGGAGAACAAATGTTCATTAGGAAAAGAGTCATCAATGACTTGAGTGTCCTTTGATGTAGTCAATCTAGAGAGAAAATCTACAACAACATTTTCCTTACCTAGTTTGTCTATAATGGTGATATCGAATTCCTACATTAACAACAACCACCTAGCTAACCTTCCTAAAATCAATGGCATATTCATAAGGTATCTTACTGCTGCATGGTCTGTATGGAAAAAGATCTAATATCCTGTGATATAATTCCTAAACTTGTTGAGAGCATAAATGACTGCCAACATCTCCTTCTCTATCATTGTGTATTTAAACTCAACTCCTTGTAGGTTCTTGCTAAAAAAGTAGATTACATTCTCTATTGCTCCCTCCTTTTTTCCCAAGACAACCCCTATAGCAAAATCAAATGAATTTGTGTGAATATGGAAAGGGAGTTCCCAATTAGGGCCTTTGAGCACAGGGGCATGGGTTAAGGATGTTTTTAAATCAGAGAATGCTTTATAACAATCCTCTTTCCACTGGAACTCAACATATTTAGTTAGAAGATTATAAAGTGGTGCTTCCATCTTACTAAAATATTTTATGAAGCACTTATAATATCCTACATGTCCCAAGAAACTTCTAACATCTTTTTGCTTGACATAGGAAGATTGGTAATTACCTCAATCTTGGCTGGGTCGACTTGAATTCCTTTCTAGGAGATATAATGGCCAAGGACTACTCCTTGCATCATCATGACACATTTATCATTGTTCATGGATAGATTTTGGTCGTCACATCTGTACAAAACATTTTTTAGGTTTTCTAATGCTTCTACAAAATCAACACCATAAGTAGTAAAATCATCCATGTAGGTCTCCATAAAATCATGTGAGATATCTAAGAATATACTAATAACTACTCTTTGAAAGGTTGTAGGTGCATTACATAAGCCAAATGGGAGTATTGAATAGGCATAAGTCCCCTAAGGATAGGTAAAAGTTGTATTCTCTTGATCTTTAGGTGCAATCTATATCTAATTAGAACCACTGAATCCATCTAGGAAGGAAAATACTGCTTACCTGCAAGTGAATCCAATACTTGGTCTATAAAAGGAAGGGGAAAATGATCCTTTTTGGTGGATTTCTCTATAGTCAACACAAACTCTCCATTTACCTCCCTTTTTAGCACAATTACCAAAGTGGATACCCATTGGCTATCTGAGATAGGGTAGGTAAATATTGCATCCAACAACTTTTGTAGTTCCCCTTTTACAATCTCCCTCAATGAAGGGTTAATTCACCTTTGTGGTTGCCTTACTAGTGTGCTGTCATCTCTAATGTAGATCCTATGAGTACATAGTTTGGGATCTAATACTTTCATGTCATTGTAATCCCATGCATATGCATGTTGATGTATGTTCAATAGGTTTGTTAGGGACAACTACTTCTCTTGACTCAACTTCTTGTTAATATTTAAATGTTACCTCTCTGAAACTTGTACTTGTGTGGTCAATTCATTCATGGTTGTTTCACTAATTCTTGACATTTTTAGTTCATGTGGCAACAATGTATGAAGTATATCTGTTGCTACAAGAAATCGAGGTGCAAGAGGAGCGGGCAGAAGTGTCTGCAATGGACATGCATAATTAGATTCATGAGTGGATGATTCTTCATGCACTTCACAATGGTTATGAATTATATGGGATAATATTTCATCTTCTTCCTAAAGTTGCATGAAAGGATTTCTTCCTATCATCATGAGTTGTGCTATGGAATTGACCTCCTTGGCCTCTTCTCCAACATGTGGCCATATGGGGTTGTCCATATCATGGGATGGTTAAGTAGGAGGATAGAGGAAAATCTTTTTAGTGCTTCTCCCATTAGAAATAATCATTTCCCTTGACCGACATCCAATGTAATCATCTGTTGTAGCTAACCACGAGCTACCCAAAACAATAGGACACCCTCCTAATGTAGCTTTAGGGGAAATGATCATGAAATCTGTTGGATATTCCCAAGAGTCTAGAGTAACAAAAAGGTCTTCTACTATACCATCTGGTTTGATAGTGGAACTATCAGCAAGCTATAGGACAGTAGGAGTAGGTCGCATATTTACAACATTCAGTTGTTGTAGGATATCCTTCATCATCACATTGATCACTACTCCAAAGTCTATTAGAGCATTCTTTACTTGGATTCCATTGATGATGACTCCAACTATAGGACTACCTGGGTCAGTATATTTAGGAACAATGACTTTCCCAAGCATGATATCTTCCAACTGTCCCACCACATGAATGATAGTGGGGTCCTTCTTTTTCCTCCTTGGATTTTTGAGACATGGTTCCTTGATTCCCTTACTATATATGGGGGCATCTTTTATGGCCTGGAACAAGGGTATCTTGACACATATGTGCTTCAAATGCTCCAAAATATCAAAGGTTGTTTCTTCATTCTCTTCCTTTTGTTTAAATTCTGACCTTTGAGGAAATGGTGGGTCTTGATTAGACTGTAGAACTGGTTCATGATTCTTAAGCACATTGGACTGAGCAACGATATCAAATAGATTCTAATGATCCTCTTCTTCCACAAGAAGCTCTGTTATGATAGGAGTGGAAGGAGATGAAAAATTGGTTCATGAACGTAGATGAATATCACTCACACTTACAACATATGCAAGAAATTGATTAGGATCTATAGAGTAGATAGACTATTGTTGTGGTTTGTTATTTGGGTTAGGTGTGGGTTGAGCTGGTAACTAAGTAGGTCTAGGTGTGTTATAATTTGAGCTAGTAGGAGGAGGCATTATGGTAGGCTGTTGAGTCTATGAAGGTGGTTGCATGTAACTAGTTGTCTAGTTTGGCCATTCCTGTCCTCCCCTCCATTGGGATGTCTGCTGCCAGTTTCCTAGAGGTTGCTGCCAATTCCCCTAGAATTGTTGCCACCGAGGTGGAGATTTTTAGTAATTGGGCCAATTATTTGGAGGATTGTTCCAATTCTGAGGTGGATAGTCTCCAATTTTGGATGGGTATGGGGGTCTCCATTAATTACCAAATGCATAAGAATTGAAATAAGGTCCACTAAAAGATAATGGATCTAGTGGTATACATTGTCTTGGAGCCCATGGTCTTATTTGTACAATGTAGAAAACCTAATAATCATCAACCTGAACTGGCCTAAATTCGGGTGGAATTTTCTTGTTGTCAATGTTGGCTACCATTTTGCATCTATTGTCCTTCTTCTTTTTCCTGCAATGAGGAAAATATTATGCAAACATTTCTTCTGCCTCCTCTTGTTTCTTCTTTTCTTGAAGAGTGTCTAGCTGAGTAGCCATATTTTTTATTATATTTTGCTTGAAATTTTCCAGCAAATGAGTAATTTCCATCCTTAAAACTCCATTAGTGGAGGATTTACCCATAGAAGATTGGTAACCTCTTCCTTTCTCTAGAGCTACCCTGGAGTAGTTTTGACATATCTTCTTAATATCATCCTAGGGAACGTGGGTGATATCTCCTCCTATCAGGTCCAGATCATCAATGGAAGTTTCACTGATCCCCCTGAGGAAGAGCAACTTTTGAGACTCTTCAGTGAGTGGATGATGTGGGGATTTCTATAGGGAAACTAGGAACCTTGAAATATAATCCTCCAAAATTTCATATTCCTTCTGTTGCATCCTGAAGATATCATCTCCTCTCATAACACTACCCCTACAGTATTCTTTATACTTTTCAAGAAACTTTATTTTCATATCATCCCAAGTCTCTACAGTATTCCCACGTAAGCTCATAAACCATCTTAATGCAACATATTTTAAGGTGGTAGGAAATAATTTAAGCTTATGAGCATCAGTAGTGTAGTCATATCTTTTGCAGAGGATATCAAACTCAAACAAGAAAGTGTCATGGTCCTCTATTACAAGCCCACACAATTTAGGAAGAACTAAAGCAGGGATGTTCTTGAGGTTATCAACTTCATTTTGGTGGGTGATAGGAAATGGAAAAGATGGTTGGTTAGGTCTATTTGGATTTTGACTAGCCATATTTGCTTGATGGAGTGCAAAAGAAAATGGATTCTGAATCAAGTTTTGGGAAGCTTGCTCTTTAGATGAAGTTTCAAAACTGTTAAAATTGGGAAATGCATCAACAAAAGGATTTTCCTCCTCTTCTTCTTCATCTCTTGGAAGATTTTGAAACTCAACTAGCTAGTTATTAGGATTAGGGTTATTAGAAAGGAATCTCCCATGAGCATCTCTTCTTCTACCTCTATGCATGCAATATTAACTCAGTATCAACCAATTCACACAAAGAATTGGTAAAAGAATAGCAGATCATTACTTTTCTCAAATGAAGGGTATGCTAAGAAAAAACTTCAACGATACTAAAACAAGAGAGAAACTGAAAATGACTCCAAATAACTTCCTAGTTTGACACCATTCCTTGGCAACGGCGCCACAAAAGTTGGTCTCCTCTAATGGTTCAATAACTAAGCCCTTAAAGCTGTACAACTTAGAGATTAGATATCTGCACTAAGTAGCTATCTTGCTCATCATGAAGGTTCATTTCATTATCAACCCAGGGACGTGAACTTGAAATGGGTTAGCATTGTATGTGCACTAGGACTCAACTGTAGTCATCCTTATCCTATAACTAGAAAGGAAATAGCACTGAAAAATAAAATGATGAAAATGAATTAACATCAGTGCTGAGCATGAATCAACAACCAAAATGAGCATCAACAACTGAACTGAAATGGATGAAAGAAATAGAAATCTCAACAAATAGATAGGAAACTACTCTGTTTTCCTTACCTATAGGAATAGTCACAGAACAAATTTCCAATGGCTGCAGGAATAGACAACTGCTAAGACTACAACTAATTATTGAACAAAAACGTAACTACTAAATTGAATGGATTGAATTCTCACCAAGTGGGCCCCCTTGAATGAGTCTTCCCTAAGCTAATTCATATGCAACAAATCAAAATATCATCTTATTCATTGAAAACATGATTACATTATATCAACAATATGACTATATTACTTGAAACTAAAAATGCAAGTACAATATCAAAATATCCAACCTTATGAAAAGGGACATATGATAATTATTTATAGAGGAAAAGCTGCTAACTAATTCCTAACTAATTGGACAATCAAATCCAACAAACTAGGAGGATGCCATTTATTGAAAGCATGAAAAAGAGGGATGAGGTTATGCATGCGCCAGACTTAGTCAAACCAAACATGCCTCAACGCGGATCCAACATGACAACACCTAGATTTTATCAACTAACAAACATGATCATTTAAAGGTAAGTTACAACTTCCACATGAGCTTGGAGTTTCCCTCCATTGACTTCTTTAATGACCAGTTTTTTAACTTCTTTAGCAATCGGCTAGCTGGCATGAACTCCTTCCACCTCGCAATCTTCATTTATATTTGAATCTTGATGTGAACCTGCATGATGAAATTAGTGTGCAAAAAAAAAATTTGTATCCATAATCACCTTAAAATAACATTCATTCAATCACATGTAAAATTAATACAAATATATCACATAGCAGGTTAATATTATCAAAATTCATAAGGATAAGTTTATGCCCAAGGTTCATAGATTTAGGGAAATAAAAAAGAGAGTGTTAATAACTAGGTGCTAAAGTTCATAGTAACAACAACAAATATATGATAAGCCCTATCAAAATTGAGCCATTATTTGGATGCATCATGAACACCTCCCGGTGCTAGTGGAGGTAGGAAAACCTACACACAGGTAATAGAATAAAGAGTTTAAATAATGAATTACACTTAATAGATTTGTGTAGTTTATATTCATATTGTTGAATACATTGCATTGCACATCTTTCAAACTTGAAGCATTACTTCACATTCCATAAATAATAACTAGATCTCAATACATGAAAAAATTTCAACTACAAAATAGCTATTTAGAATGTCAACATAAGTAGTGATGCAATTATTTCACATAGCATAAGTAATAACTAGGAGTAGCTGCCAATTGCATTTGCTTGTCATGGCATTCCATGAGAGCACTTTTTACTAAGGAATCATTTCAAAAATTTAACTGCATTTTCTAGGCTATGGATGCTTTGAATAAATTATATGAAAGAATAATAGTGAGCAATAGCATAGAAAACACAATGAGTTTTTTGAAAAAATACCTCAAAGAAATGTGGTCTCATGGTGATGTTCATCACCATGAGGCCCAATTTCTTTGAGGCATTTTTCCAAATAGCTCACCGCATTTTCTATGCTACCACATTTTCCATTCATGTCCACCAAAGCATTTTATCAAATAGTTCACTTCCTTGCTGCTATGGCTAAAAGCCTTAAAAAGGTGCTTTACAAGAAACTATTGATTGTTGAAAAAAATCTATCAAAGAATAATAGTAAGTAATACCATAGACAAGGAAGTGAGTAGTTTGAAAAAATTCCTTGAAGAAATGTGGTTGTTGACAATGATTTTACTCGCAATAAACAGATCGAATAAAATATCCAAAAACAAGATTGCGAAGAGCCTATCCTTCTTGAAAGATATGAAAAAAAGACAACCTAAGAGAGAATTCTGCATTTATAGAGCAAAGATTGACTTCCATTTAATCCCAAGTCTTTGATAACCAGGTCATGGTTGCACAAGGGTCGCTCTCGGGTAATGGTGTGACAATTTGCTGTTAATATCAAAGGGACTACGATTATTTCTAGCATTGCCAAGAATTACTAACATTTGACATAAAACTTCATTTCATCATCAAATAACATCATGAAATCGAAAGATTCAGCATAATATTTCATGAATAACACAAATTATTTGCTATCACTTGAGTAGATTTAGCATTAAGCATTCAAAAATTGAATGGAAAATAAAATATTTTCAATAAAACTATTTCCTTTCAATTATATTGTTTTTTGGAACATTTTCAAAAATATTAAACATCTAATCTAAAGTAAAACATAAAAATACTAAAAAAAATAAAAAATTCTCCTAGTTATTCTCCATGGATGCCCCAAAGAATTAATCAAAATAGAGCAAACTGCTTTATATTTCAATAGATTGCTTCACAAGTACATATAAAATGATGCAAGCTTTTAAAGAGGGGGTTTCATTTATGGACACCGAATAGATTCTGTATGCACCCTTAAACGGTGCAACATATAGTCTTGTTCAGCCAAACTTACAAAACCAGCTATAAAAGATACTTAGATAGGTAGCTATCCATAAAGCTCTGATATCAATTAATGTCTATGTGCATACAAATTTTTACATTGGAATGGTTCAAAAAATAGGAAAAAAAAACAAAACTTAAAAGAAGTTTTTGCTCCTCCGAAATCCACAAATTTTGAACATAAAATAAAAATGTTGGAGGAGATGGCCTTTTATAGTTCAACAAGGCACTCACAAGTTCAACTTAAAAGTGTCTCAGAGAAATCAGAAACAACAAATTAAAATGTGTCACTTGGCATGTGCCAACTGTCATCAAGAATATTCTATAATAAGTCAAAGCTTTGACTTTGTCCACATCAATGCTTTTCTCCATACTTCAGCACAAACACTTTATCTTCATCAAGGCTACCAGGTTCTTTTTGAAATATCGGATGGGAAACACCTACCGGGATCAAGATCAACCTAGAAATTAAAATAACAAATAAATTCCATTACATTTTCGGTATCTGGTATTCGGTTCTTCCCGTATTCACTTATGGCTTCGGTTTCGAACTTCCTCTTTCTTTCTTTGATTGGTACTCTCAGAAATCCTTCAATATAAATTGATGTATGCATTCCTTTGAAATCCTTTGTATTGCTCTCCAAGTAAGCTTGAGCCTAGTATATTCTTTAGTCACTTGAATTATGACATTATTTTTCTGTGCTTTGTCTGCTTCATATTTGGCTATAACATTTCTACATTGTATTATTTCATCGATGACCTCCCTCGTCAACAATTGAACATGATCTCTATTTATCCTTTCTATCCATTCCTTGAAAGCTTTAGCTTCCTTCCCATCCTACCCTAATGTTTGGGGATCAAAACCTTGACATGACAATACTTCAATAAATTCTTGATTTTCTCTCATCAATCTTCTACACTCAATGGTGACTCTTTCAAATGCTTCAATAAATTGTATTAACATGTCACCTTCCCATTTCAACCACTTCTTCCACTTTCCTGGCAATGAAATTTTAGGTTATGATATTATATTATTTTGTATTAACTCTTAGATATTTGTCTATATGAGAATTTCTATATTTCACCTTTCATCAACGACCTACTCCTGGTGAAGTCTACATTCATCTTCAAAAAATTTCAATTTATCTAAATGGTGGTATGCTTCCTTGTACATTCTTATTGCATATGTAATAAATTCATCTCCCTTCTTTATCCAGTATTCAATACATTCTTTAAACATATTCATTTTGTGATGAACTGCGACAATGGCATCTACTTGCTCTTGTGACATTAGCACCGAATGTTGGGGCACTTCAGCTTGTTCTTGACTAGTAAAGTCAGTGACTTGATAAAATTCTCCAAGGTAGCATCTCATTCTTTCAATTCTCTTTTCTTATGTTTATATTTTTGTACTCTGGCAATAGTAGAATTTAAATTCACTTTTATTTCTTCTAGTTATTGCTGCCAAGATGAGTGTCCAAGATTAATACTTGTGATTTTACACTCCCTAGGCATTATCTCATGTCTATCCTTGTCATTTGTTGGAGTAGCTATCTGAATAGTTCTATTACCATCTGCATTCCTCTGTATGACATGCTTTGCCTTTGCTCTGTTCCTAGGTCTAGGAGTACTTACTTCCTGTATGAAATTATTGAGGTTCAGAGGTAATATTTCTACTTCCATTGGAGATGCTAATTCCCTGATTAACCAATCAGGTGTATCATCATCTTGCTTTACCTCTGTAACTCTTTCTTATCTCTGCCTATTACTTGATTCAAGAATTTCATCTCTTTGACTTGCCATATTTTCTGAAATGGGAATTTATTTAGCAACATCTGACATAGACTCAGGATTGGTATGATTTAGCATTGCCTCCTCTATTTGGAGACTTACATTTTCCTATCTATCTATATTTTTTGATTCTTATCTCTGAATCTTATCTTCTTCATTTACAACTACACAAGCATTTTCTTCATTTTTAGTTCCATCTCCTATGAACTGTGTAGCGTCTTCTTCTAGAATTTTAGTTTCAATTTCAGTTTTAGCATGGCCTTTATCTAATTCTTGAAAGACCTGCAAGTGTTCATTAAAATTTTGCACATTCTCAAAAGAAAATTGAGAATCAAGAGTGTCTTCAACAACTCTTTTATCATCAGGATTTTTCTCTGCATTTTCCCTTGTTTCAATTTCAAGTACGCTAGGATTTCCTGCCTCTGAGGCATGCGTCCCTTGAATAAATTTTTCTTCTTCAATATTTATGGGGTTAGAGCTCATATCCTGAATTTCTTCTATCACTGGGTGTACTATGGGCTTGGCTTTGGATTTCTTTTCCTTTACCTTTTCCCACATAGCGCCCCATCTATCTACTTGTTCCTTAATTCTGGCCTCATCTTCCTTAGAAATTTTGTCTAAAGCTATAGGAGTTTTGCCTAGTGCTTGCTTCATACTGGCCATATTTATAGAAGGGGGAGAAGTGAATGATGTTGTAGCTCTTTGAGATTTAGACCTATTTTGTGTACCAACATTCCTTGTTACTCCTATTCCTTCATCGATAATCATTCTAGTTCTGGGTCTGGCTATAGAAGAATATGCACCTTTAGGTCTTTGTCTTAAACTTTTGCAAAAATCATTAATCCAGTGTTGAGTATACCTTAGGATTGGCCTAGTAAAATCATCAATTGATGTTATGTCTTCGTAATCAACACCTAGGTCTGGAATGGGTTCATCATATACCCTGTCATCATTGTAAAAATGACTTAGCACCTGACCATCATCTTCTTCCAATTGGTTTGGGATGTTATAGAATTTGAGCATTCGGGAAAACCCTAAAGTCATTCTTTCATACTTTTTCCTTCTGACCACGTGCTTGTCTTCAAAGTTATGTCGATAATATTCTAAATGAGGTACATGAGCATGAAAACAAGCTATATTTCTAGCAATATTTCCTTCAATATCATAATACACTCTCTAGAGTGGAAATTCTTCAAAATGGTAGGTCCTCAGTTCCTCCTCACATATATTAGTTACTTTGATTGCTCCACATTTATAATTCCCTATTGTGATGGGAAATTTAAAAGAGGCCTTCTTGCGAGCATGGCTATAAAGAGCCTGAGATGGTTTTGACTGTCTCACTAATTCTAATAAAACAATTTTATCTGTAGGATACCTAGGCAGCATGAATGGGTTTCCATCAAATCCCTCCACTTTGATGTAGTAGTAAGTTGGGAACTATATGTATCAGCCTCCCATAGGTCGAATGACACTTTGTGCTTCTAGGGATAATCTCTTATATTTGTCACCTTCCATTGTTCTCACCAGTTTCATGGAGAATAAATCATTAAATTTTTTGTTTAGTCAACTTTATACCCATGAACAATGATTTGGGTTAAATGTGCATATATCAAACTATTACCAACTTGTGTGTCTGTGGTATCTATTTTAATCCTTGTTTACTAGCTCTCATGGCACATGAGTAAATAACATATGATGACGCGTAGAAGCATCTAGTCTTGGGTAATGTAGTAATCTGTTCATATAGCTTGTCACTTATCAATTTTACCCAATGCAACTCTATAGGACCTTTGATCATTCGAGATATTATCATAAACATCTTGGGTTCAAATTTGCTTACATCTCTCAAACCAGCTACTCTTCTCAACAAAGTTATTATGTCTTGTATTTCT
Organism: Sequoia sempervirens; assembly: GCA_007258455.2. Taxonomy (NCBI): domain Eukaryota; kingdom Viridiplantae; phylum Streptophyta; class Pinopsida; order Cupressales; family Cupressaceae; genus Sequoia; species Sequoia sempervirens. The sequence goes on from VDFB02281492.1 coordinate 206,645,248, forward strand.
TGTTTAAACATGTAGACCTCTGAATTACCTTGGTTTGTGGTGTGATTGGCTGTTGGCACCATTGAGTGCTCATAATTTCTCTGTTACACTCTTCAGAGTGTTGATATGTCTTGGCCTTGGATTTCAGGTCGACATTGAACATCTATGTGTAGGAGGGGATACCAAATGTACACATAATTAGTTTTTGAGACAATTTTGCATAAGTTCTTCCTTCCTTTTCAACAATCCTTTTGACTAGATTATAATAGTTTATGCATTGCATGACTAATTTTGGAGCTTCCATTGTTGGCAAAAACCATCTTGAAGGAAGTAACCCATTGGATATGACATTTTGGTGCATTGGGTAGCATTTTCTTGCAAAATCCGTGAATGGATTTCAATGTCAGAAGACCATCCCATGTGGGTACCTGTGACCAACACATTAATGGGTATTGCCTGTGAATTGCAGTACTTGAATTCATCTTCTGCTCTTGCGTCAAAAGTGCTCATTTTGGATATAATGTGCTCTACAATTTTAAAATATTTGTCTATGTGTGTGAGTTAGGGTTAAATTTAACCAAAACTTACATTTCATAAAATTTTCAATTCATTCTTTGATCAAATTTAACAACTCGGAGAAAAAATAATATTCCAATTTTAGAATGAGAAAATACCATTATCGAAGATTTCTAGCTTGAGAAACTCTTATCAATAAAATAGCTATTTGGAACATACCTGGTTCTGGTTAAAATGGCAATTCTTCATAATACAACTTCAAAAAACTTGGTAGCTGTGACTTAGTTTCTCAAAATTTTACCTCTCTTTGTGCGCCAAAGTAGCTTCATGAATTCATTGTCTTTAGAAAATTTGGAATATGATGTGAAGTGGAGTGTTGTAAAAGAAATTGCATGCTCGATGTGGTGCCAAGTACATAGGTAGTTCACCACCTTCATTAATTACTTGTTATTTTGCATTAATTCCTAGAATAAAGGTGTAATTATTACGGATTATGGTTCAAATCATGAACACCTAGTTTTCTAAGCTGGCTCGCTATTTGAGAAGAAAGATGGCGTGGTGCTTATATGTGGTAGTTATATGTCACGCTAATTCTATACAAGTTATATGCCATTAAAGACATGCGATTAATGATGACCACTGAGGTTGAGGATTTTGATAATTCCTTTGAAAGAGAATGACATAACACTGGGATCCAAGAAATAATTCCTACAAAAAGAAAGAAAAAATGGAACAAGAGAAAGACTGGAACTAAAACTAAAAGATATACTTGACAAAATTTCAAAGCAGACTTTCCAATTTTTGACTTTTACTTCAAAGAAATAATAAAGCACCAAACTCTGATAAAAAGGGAATATTACTAGGTTTATAAAATTTGATCAATGAAATATCAGGTGAAACTAGAGTTATTTGAAGATACAAACTCTCTCGGCTCACGCAGGATTCTAGAATTCTAGTTTTCAATAACATAATTAAACATTAAGAGCATACCAAAACACCAAAAGACTGGGAAGAAAAAGGGCATCATAAAAAGAGGATAAGTGAAACTGAGAGGACAACTAGCAACCTGTCGAGCACCAAAAAAAAACAACAATGCCAAAGCGAGGAAAAACATTAAAGAAAAAAGGGAAAAGAAAGAAAAGAGGTGGTCCATATTTTTCCAAAAGGGGAAAAATGGGGTGTGTTGTGAGACTACACAACAAATAGCAACCAACAAAACTAAACAAAACAATAGAAAGTCAATTCCAGATCTAACATCAATGTTCCAACTTTCTTTAGTATTCTAATTATAAATCATAGGATCCTTATTCCATTTCCAAAACTTACTTCGGTTAGCATGCACAATTAAGTAATACTGAGCTCATGTGTGTGCAATTGATTATTTCCACTACAGTAAACTTAGAAATATCAACCGTTTGCATTAATCTACATAATATGATAATTCCTTTTAAGTTGACCAAGGATAGAGCCTTGTTGCTAGTCAAGCGTCCATAGCCTTGACAAGGTTATCTCTGTAATTCCCCCAAACATATCTCTACTGCCGGTTAGGCATCCATAACCTTGGTAGATTTATTTGGATAGCCTAAAGAGTTGATATCACTTTTTTCTTTTTCTTTTAGATATAGGAATGATAACTCATTTTTCACTTTTGATATTGCAATAATAGCTCATTTATCAACTTGCAAGCATTGAAGCACCACTATTAGGTTGGGAATTACAGTGGTAGAAAAGGTAGTCTTTTGATTTTTCAATTAATGCAAACAACTGCTACCCCAAATTTTAGTAGAATGATTTAAATGTGTTCATTTGTAGCTCAACATCAACTGAATAATTCATGCTAATCAAAGTACATAAAATTGAACAATTCTCGAACAATTTATAAATGGAAAACTAATTCCGCTTGGAATAGAGATTAAAGTTCTAGAGTTGACGTTCTATTGACTTGTAAACCTTCAAAAGTTGCTAATCAATGTAAAGTCAAATGATGCAACACTTGAAAAAATAAAAATAAAAAAAAAAACAAAAAAAAAGAAAACACCAAAAAAAACTATTTACAAAAAGAAACTATTTACAAAAATACTATTTACATAAACTATTTACAAAAAATTATTTACAAAAACTATTTACAAAAAACTATTTACTCATGACTGAAAATAATGCTTTAGAAACTACCCATTCACAGGTAATGGGATATTTTCACCAGTCAAGGACTTTAGTGTATAAGTGCTATCACCCAGGATTTCAGAAATTTGGTATGGGCCTGCCCATGATCTATTAAACTTACCATGTTCATTTTTACATTCATGAGCTTTATTCCAATATAGGACCAAATCGGATATTCTGTAAGTCTTTAATTTGGAATGCTTATCAAAACATCTTTTCACAATGAATTGATGTTTAGCGAAATGATCTATGGATCATGTTCATTTCTCATCTAAATGCATCAATTGCAACAATCGAGCTTTAGTTTGACCATCTAATCTAATATATTCTTGTGCAAACTGCCAAGTAGGGATTTTTAAATTTATTGGGAGTATAGGGTCTACCCCATAGACCAAATGATAAGGATAATTCCCTAATGCAACTTTCATCCTAGTACGATCTACCCAAAGGGAAAACCTTAACAAAGAATGCCATTCCCTAGGGTTTTGTTCAATCAATTTCTTAATTATGTCCAACAAATTCTTATTTGATGATTCAACTAATCCATTTCCCTGTGGATAATAATTAGATGAAAATTTTAATGTTATTCCATATTCAAATTCCCAATTAGAAAATTTTAATGAAGCAAAAGTAGGGCCATTATCACATAACAGTGCATACGGAGTTCCAAATCTATCATGTAGTTCCTGCAACACTTTATCAGCTTATGTTCTATTTAATCATCTTAAATAGAATCCTTCATGATTTCTTCTAAATAGAACCCCTCCCTTAATCATATAACTCTATGATTTTATCTTGAGGGATCTTCTTTGATTCCTTTGCATATGATCAGGGCAAGTATGGTTGACCAAATAGTGCCAAATGTCTGAGTACCAGTCTTCTTGATCTTTTTGATCCAACGTGTATTGCTAACTTGAAATTTGGGGATCTATTTCTGCAATATATTTGACCAAAGCTTGTCCTCGGACCAACCTCATAGGTATGATGTATAGATCATATTCTTGTAATAGGGTGATCCCACAAAGCTGGTTTACAATTTTTGGAAGATTATGATTTTTGTTGAAACTGCATATTTTTAGAAAATATAATGATTTAAGCTTTAAAAATTTCCATTTAAAGCATTCCAATTGAAGAGGGTTTGATCAAACTACCTTATATCAAACCCCCTTGGATAGAATCCCGCTAGTTTTAAACCATACCTATAACAGAATCTCCTTTACACGTATCAAAATGTTGATAAAAAACCACTTTTGATTTACCTTTTGGGGGATCAGATGAATTCATTTAATTTTATTTTTTTAAGTATGTAGTCCTTATTATAAGCTTCCCAAAAAGTATAATTTTAAATAAATTTAATTTTATTATTATATTTATTTTTTATTTCTTGTGAATGTAGGTTTTTCACCGAAATTAAGCTCTTTGTTCTACACATGTGGAAAAATAGAAGATTATCAAAAAAAAAGATTTGAAAATATGAATGCACCAGATATTGAAGTCCTTGATCCAACAAAAATAAATAAATATAATTTTGATACATACAAAAAAGGTTATGCGTTATATGGTCGCGCTATGTTTGAATTGTAATTGGTTTGACTTCAAAACTTGATTAAAGAAAAAATATTCAATAAAAAAATATCTAACAAGGGAAAGCACTAGATATTAGAGTTACAAATCTAAATTCGAAAGAATTAGAATTTTATCCTTCATGGAAAAAAATTTATGTGTTATACGGTCAGTGTCACTTTTTTAAAATGTTGTTTTCTAAAAAAAATTAGTTTTCGAGGGAGATGAAAAAAGAAGTGCAATCTGATTCCAAAATTTTTGAAATAAATATATTTAGAATCTACATATAAAATTTCATGAAACTCTAGTTTGCATCATCTTCAAATTCGTCACGGTTTAGCTGCTATAGCAGCCCGAAAGTGAAGATTTAGTTAAAAAAAATTATTTCATTGTCCAGTTTGGCCAAAAATTGTAAACCACTATTGTGGGATCACCCATTATGGTAACCCATTTAGCTCTCTTTTCTTTGAGATCACTTTGTGTCAACAACTTTTTGACAGCTAAATCTGGGACAATAGCTTTAACTATACTCCTGAGGATGTAATGTCTAGACTTGCATAAGGCTTTGACCAAAGCAAAGGCTTGTTTTTTAACATCCGTGTCTCTCAATTTGCTTCCTTGAACAGAGTGCTCATAAAAGCAATTGGTTTTTCTTCTTTATTTTTTCCTTTCTGTGTTAATACTGTAACACAAGTATGACCAGAAGTGAATGAGTAAATATAAAAAGGTTTAACATAATCTGGACTTACCAGTACTGGTGCTTATGTAATTGCAGTCTTTATAGTATCGAAGGCAATCTTAGCTTCATACATCCTCTCTATTTTGGAATATTTCTTTAACATATCATTGAGTGGCTTCACTATTTCGGCAAATCCTGTAATAAATTTCTGAACAAAGTTAATCTTACCGAAATATGACTTCAATTCTTTTCTACTTCCCGGGGGCTATAATTTGAGTAGTGCGTTCACTCTGTTTGGGTCAATTGAATTACCATGTTTAGAAATGATATGTCCCAACAACTTTCCTTTAGTCACCCCGAAAATACATTTTTTAGGATTTAGGGAAACTCTATAAGTTTCACACTTCTGTAATATCGCTCTGAGATCTTGGACATGATCTCTTCTATCTTTAGAAAATACTGTAAGGTCATCCATGTAAATGATGATGCATTTTCCTATCAATTCTCGAAAAGAATAGTCCATTGCTCTTTGGAATGTAGCTTTGACGTTTATCAATCCAAATGACATCCTTCTGTAAGCAAAAGTCCCCCACTTAGTGGTGAAAGCTATTTTCATCTGATCCTCCCTCGCTACCATTAGTTGATTATATCCTGAAAATCTATCCAAAAAGGACATCATTTACAAACCATTAACTATTTGTAACACTTCTTTGAGCGAGGGTAGTGGATAGTTGTCTTTTTTAGATGCTTTGTTGAGATTCTGAAAATCTACACACAATCGTATGTCTCCATTATTTTTCCTTACATGGACTAAATTCACCACCCAAGTTGAATGTTTGATTGGAAAAATTATCTTGGCTGACAACAATTTTTGAACTTCCTTTTGAATTAAAGGCTCTAAAAGTGAATTCACTAGATGTTGTTTCTGTCAGAAAGGTTTCACATCAGGCTTTAATGGTATAGTATGTGTCATTTGATGGAAGTGTCATACATTTTCAGATCTTCATATGCCCATGCTATGACTTTCCAGTAATCTTTAAGTTCTTGAGCAATATTTCTTTTCTCTTCTTTAGTACAAACCTTCCATATGAGTATATTCTTAGGATCTTCTTCAGTATTCAAATTATATAACTCAGATAATCCTCCTTCACTTTGAGGTAAATATTTCTGTCTGACTATCTGATCAATATCGAACAATCATTCTAACTCAGTTATTCCTTTCAAAATGTTATTATCTTTGACGTGAGTCAATTCTTCATCTTGAATTTTTCTATCAGGGCAATCTATCTATTCAATAATTTATGCTTCGAAAATACAAGAATTAGTAATGAATTCCAATATGTGCCTATCATCTTCAAACACTTGTAGATTAGTAACATTATCAGGAACCGAAGGTAATTGTACCAATTCAACTATGAATCTTTTCAAATCTAAAGTCTCTAAAGGTTCCAAAGTACTAGCAATAGTAGCCAGATCATATGCTCTCTGATTAAATCTTCTTGGGATGTGAGTAATATTAAATGCGTCGAACTCTTCAATTAGATCCCACACTCTGTGTCGGTGATTAGATAATATTTTGTAGTGGGAAATATATTTCTTTCAAACTTGTTTAACTACCAATTCTGAATCACCAAACACTTTGAGGACTTTAACCTTTTTCTTGATTTCTAGGATCAAGCCATGTATAAGAGCTTCATATTCTACCACATTGTTAGTACATTGAAATTGCAATCGATATGCAACAAGAAAGGACTTACCTTACGAGTTGATAAGTTCCACTCCAATTCCAATTCCTTGTTTTGATTTTGATCCATCAAATTTTAGAATCCAAGCTTGATAATCTATATTCAATATTTTACCATTTTTTGACGTCGTTGTACAAATCTTTTCATTCTGTATGTTTTGATCTTCATTTTTATGCATTTCTGGTTCAATTCTTGCGACATCATCATGTCCTAGACAATATCAACTCTCAATTTTGTAGATTACCTCTAGACACATCATACAGTTGCTCTCTAGATGTGCAACATTAGGCAATCGACACCAATCCTCTAATAAAAAACTTTTTAGTGAAATTTTACTTTTATTATTCTCTTGAGATTTTGCAATAATACTCTTTTGAAATTTATCATAAGGATTATTTTCCTCCTCTGAGGAGTCACAATTTGATTCAATTAAAACATCTGTTCCAGGAATTAACTCATTAGATTTCTCAACATCACAAGTGAAAACCTCTTCAATTTTAACTCCTTAATTGCGTACTTTATAAACTCCTGGTTCTACATTGATATATAGAACTTCATTTTTCTAATTGTAATCTGTGATCATGTATTTCATACGAGGCTCTCTTTCAATCTTGATTTGATTAGGAACTCCTTTCCATGGTAGCCACATGTGTGAGAAGTCAGTAGACGTGTATCCATTTAACGTTTTTGACCATTCTCTACTTAAGATCATATCATAGGTATCAGGTATTTCCATGACTTGAATGTCAATGTAATATTGGATTCTGGGGTAAGAAGCCAATTGCATGTGGATATTAGTCAACTCTCCTACCACATTTACCTTTGTCTTGTCAAGTTGAGTAACTTTCTTTAAAGAATTTGTAGGAGTTAACCCCAATGTTTGACATATGGATAATAACATCACGTTAGTAGAAGCTCCAGAGTCTACTAAGCAATTATGAATATTCTTACCGAATAATCTCAAAGTGAGAAAAAATGGCGAGGACTCTATCTTTCCTTTATAAAAGGCTACTTATGTGTCAGCTATGGGAACAATGTTCTTATCTTTCATTTTAGCTTGACTATCTTTCACTTGAATGTCCTTGGATTTTCTCTCTTTGGGAAAATCTTCCAAAGTGTTTAAGAAAGCTTTCTTGATCATAGGTGTTTTAAGTAGTTCTAAAAAAGAAAGGATAACCTTTACTTTCTTGATTTCCTCCACTAAGTAATTAGTCAAATTGTTTTGATCAACAGGATCGATCTTTTCACCCTTTGAAATATTTGATGAATTGTAATGAGAGATCACCTTAGGTAACCCAGGGTTATTGCTTGATTTGTCATTGGGTGGAGTATTAAAGTTATTTGGCAGGATGTACATTGTTAAAGGTCCATTGAATTTACTTCCACTATTAGAGTTATTCCTCGTGTTGTAATTATGTCCCTTCTAATATTGTTGAAAAGCGTGTATTTCATCCATTTCTTCCATAGGCTCATTTTCATCTTGATAAGGAAAAGTGTATGTCTCCAAAGTCATAGTTGAATCATCACCTTCATATCTATGAGAATGACTTGTGATAGTTGAAGGTAATTTGAAACATTCATAACTTTCTAGGACTAAGGCAGAGTCATATCCTACTGGAACTAATTCATTTCCTTTAGGAGGTTGAGAGTCGCAATGCTCATTATAATGAGTAGCAGCAAGGAAAATATCTGAAGCGATTTTGAATTGTAAAAAATCCACTTCAGAATGAGCATTTTTATTATGAATTCTACACCAGTTTTTCATTGCAAGATCAGCTAAGTTCACTTTTGATGTAAAATTTTCATTGGTTGAATTGGGATTATCTAAAGGTGTTGATACTCCCCGATTATTAGGGTGTGTATTCCATTGTCTAGATGGCCTGAGAGCATTATACATTTGATTTTGGGAATTCAATTATTGTTTTGAGAATAGAAATTTTGATTTCTTAATTGTGTAACTTTCAAGTAGTCAATCTTTTGAGTTGAGCTATAACTTCTTTCATGTCTTCCTTTTCCTCAGAAATTTTGACATTTTTATTTTCTTGAGTTTGTGAGAAAAAATAATTTCCATTAGGATGTAGCTCTGTAATAGCTGGAGTAGGGTGAGGGACTAAAGCTTGACTATTTCCTAGTTGAAAAAGAGTATTTTGAGGAAATGTCCCATTCTGGACCATTGCAGGATAAACATTATGAGTCATGGGATGAACTATAGGGACTCCATTTGCATTCAGGGTAGGGTAAATACTTAATCCATTTCCAAGATGTTTCATTTCTAAATTTACACTTATGGCTTCAACATAGGCTTCTGGTAGAGTAGTGGGAGGATTAGCTCTTCGCTTCACAAACATAGTAGTCAAAGGATCTACCACTGTATAATAAACTACAATAACAGACAAATTATCCACTACATAAGGTGCTTGTAACCTAGAATAAGCCTTTTGAAATTTGTCATTAAAAGTGGTTATAGGTTCTCTCTCAAACCTCTTTATTTGAGAAAATTGATGGTAAAACAAGGTAGGATCAGTAGGTGTTCTAAACCTAGCTAAAAATTGGGTTTCCACGTCTTTCCATGATCTGATGGAATTATGAGGAAAATTGATATACCATTGGTAAACTTCATCACTCAAAGTATATGGGAACAATCAACACACAACATCTTCATGTTGAATTCTTGCTCGAACATATGTATCTTTGAATATACTGATATGTTCTTCAACATCTTTGTGGAAATAATACTTAGGACACAACTTGTCAGGACTCTTGGGTAAATCATTATATATGGAAAATTGAATTGGTGATTCCACATTAAAGAATTCCATCACTATAGGGGGTGATGGTGTAACAATGGTTGGAATCTTTGGACTTGCACTTGAACTTGCAGAATTTTGAGGTCTGGATGATGTTTGACCACTAAGCTCAACTAAGGTCACCCAAGGATCACTAGACCAAGATCTAGTGGTTCTACGAAAATCCAGCTTAAGACCTAACAAAACCAAAATAACAACAATAGGACCCTCCTAGTGCTAGTTCCTATTGACAATGGTTTTACTCGCAGTAAACAAATCGAATAAAATCTCCATAGACAAGATTTCGAAGAGCCTATACTTCTTGAAAGACATGAAATAAAGACAACCTAAGAGATAATTCTACATTTACAGAGCAAAGATTGACTTCCATTTAATCCCAAGTCTTCAATAACTAGGTCATGGTTGCACAAGGGTCACTCTCGGGTAATGATGTGACAATTTGCTGTTAATCTCAAAGGGACTACAATTATTTACAACATTGCCAAGAATTACTAACATTTGACATAAAACTTCATTTCGTCATCAAATAACATCATGAAATCGAAAGATTCAACATAATATTTCATGAATAACACAAATTATTTGCTATGACTTGAGTAGATTTAGCATTAAGCATTCAAAAATTCAATGGAAAATAAAATATTTTCAATAAAACTATTTCCTTTCAATTATTTTTTTTGGGAACATTTTCAAAAATATTAAACATCTAATCTAAAGTAAAACATAAAAATACTAAAAAAAATAAAAATTTCTCCTAGTTATTCTCCATGGATGCCCCAAAGAATTAATCAAAACAGAGCAAACTACTTTATATTTCACCAGATTGCTTCACAAGTACGTATAAAATGATGCAAGATTTTAAAGAGGGGGTTTTATTTATGGACACCAAATAGATTCTGTATGCACCCTTAAACGGTGCATCATATAGTCTTGTTCAGCTAAACTTACAAAACCAACTACAAAAGATACTTAGATAGGTAGCTATCCATAAAGCTCTGATATCAATTAATGTCTATGTGCATACAAAGTTTTATGCCAGAATGGTTCAGAAAATAGGAAAAAGGAACAAAACTTAAAAGAAGTTTTTTCTCCTCTAACATCCAAAAATTTCAAACTTAAAATAAAAATGTGGGAGAAGATGGCCTTTTATAGAAACAAGGCACTTAGAAGTTCAACTTAAAAGTATCTCAGAGAAATTAGAAACAACAAATTAAAATGTGTCACTTGGAATGTGCCAATTGTCATCAAGAATATTCTATAATAAGTCAAAGCTTTGACTTTGTCCACATTAATGCTTTTCTCCATACTTTAGCACAAACACTTTATCTTCACCAAGGCTACCAGGTTCTTTTTGAAATATCAGAATGAGAAACACCTACTGGGATTAGGATCAACCTAGAAATTAAAACAACAAATAAATTCCATTATATTTTTGGTATCTGGTATCCGGTTCTTCCCGTATTCACTTATGGCTTTGGTTTCAAACTTCCTCTTTCTTTATTTGATTGGTACTCTCAGAAATCCTTTAATATTTGATGCATGCGTTCCTTTGAAATCCTTTGTATTTCTCTCCAAGTAAGCTTGAGCTTGGTATATTCTTTAGTCACTTGAAGTATGACATTATTTTTCTGTGCTTTGTCTGTTTCATATTTGGCTATAACATTTCTACACTGTATTATTTCATCGATGACCTCCCTCATCAACAATTGAACAGGATCTCTATTTATCCTTTCTATCCATTCCTTGAAAGATTTAGATTCCTTTCCATCCTACCCTAATGTTTGGGGATCAAAACCTTGACATGACAATACTTCAAGAAATTCTTGATTTTCTCTCATCAATCTTCTACACTCAATGGTGACTCTTTCAAATGCTTCAATACATTGTATTAACATGTCACCTTCCCATTTCAACTGCTTCTTCCACTTTCTTGGCAATGAAATTTTAGGTTCTGATATTATATTATTTTGTATTAACTCTTGGATATCTGTCTGTATGAGAATTTCTATATTTCTCCTTTCGTCAATGACCTACTCCTGGCGAAGTCTACATTCATTTTCAAATATTTTCAATTTATCTAAATGGTGGTATGCTTCCTTGTACATTCTTATTGCATCTGTAATAAATTCATCTCCCTGCTTTATCCATTATTCAATCCATTCTTCAAACATATTCATTTTATGATGAACTGCAGCAATGACATCTACTTGCTCTTGTGACATTAGCACTGGATGTTGGGGCAGTTTAGCTTGTTCTTGACCAGATAATGTCAGTGACTTGATAAAATTCTCCAAGGTAGCAACTCGTTCTTTTAATTCTCTTTTCTTCTGTTTATATTTATGTACTCTGGAAACAATAGCATTTAAATTCACTTTTATTTCTTCTAGTTCTTGCTGCCAAGATGAGTGTCCAAGATTAATACTTGTGATTTTATACTCCCTAGGCATTATCTTATGTCTATCCTTGTCATTTGTTGGAGTAGCTATCTGGATAGTTCTATTACCATATGCATTCCTCTGTATGACATGCTTTGCCTTTTCTCTATGCCTAGGTTTAGGAGTACTTACTTCCTGTATGAAATTATTGAGATTCAGAGGTAATATTTCTACTTCCATTGGAGAGGCTAATTCCATGATTAACCAATTAGGTGTATCATCATCTTACTTTACCTCTTTAACTCTTTCTTGTCTCTTTCTATTACTTGATTTAGGAATTTCATCTCTTTGACTTGCCATATTTTTTGAAATGGGAATTTCTTTAGCAACATCTGACATAGACTCGGGATTGGTAGGATTTAGCACTTCCTCCTCTATTTGGAGACTTATATTTTCCTGTCTATCTAGATTTTTTGATTCTTCACTCTGAATCTTATCTTCTTCATTTACAACTACACCAAGATTCTCTTAATTTTTATATCCATCTCCTATGAACTGTGTAGCTTCTTCTTCTGGAATTTTAGTTTCAATTTCAGTTTTAGCATGGCCTTTATCTAATTCTTCAAAGACCCACGAGTGTTCATTAACATTTTGCACATTCTCAAAAGAAAATTGAGAATCAAGAGTGTCTTCAACAACTCTCTTATCAACAGGATTTTTCTCTGCATTTTCCCCTATTTCCATTTCAAGTACACTAGGATTTCCTGCCTCTGAGGCGAGCGTCCCTTGAATAAATTCTTCTTCTTCAATATTTATGGGGTTAGAGCTCGTATCCTGAATTTCTTCTATCACTGGGTGTACTATGGGATTTTCTTTGGATTTATTTTCCTTTACCTTTTCCCACATAGCACCCCGTCTATCTACTTGTTCCTTAATTTTGGCCTCATCTTCCTCAGAAATTTCCTCTAAAGCTACAGGAGTCCTACCCAATGCTTGCTTCATACTGGCCATATTTACAGAAGGGGGAGAAGTGAATAATGCTACAACTCTTTGAGATGCAAACCTGGTTTGTGTACCAACATTCCCTATTACTCCTATTCCTTCATCAATAATCATTCTAGTTCTGGGTCTGGTTGTAGAAGAAAATGCACCTTTAGGTCTTGCTTTTGATTTATCTTTACCTGTCTGTGCATCTTTCTATTTTTCTGATAATTTTGTGGGAACTTCCTTTCTTGTTGCTTCAGGGGTTCTTTCTTCAATTCTAACACTTGGAGTAACCTTGGTAATCTTTCTTTTCTTCTTTGTAGGATCTCCACTTTCAAAAGCAGTTTCATCTCTTTGTTTTCTTCTTTTATCTTCTAAGTAGATGGGTTCAATTCCTCTTTCTCTTAAAATTTTGCAAAAATCATTAATCTAGTGTTGAGTATACCTTAGGACTGGCCTAGTAAAATCATCAATTGATGTCATGTCTTCATCATCAACACCTGGGTCTAGAATGGGTTCATCATATACCTTGTCATGATTGTAAAATTGATTCAACACCTGACCATCATCTTCTTCCAATTCGTCTGAGATGTCATAGAGTTTGAGCATTCGAGAAAACCCTAAATTCATTCTTTCATACTTTTTCCTTTTGACCATGTGCTCGTCTTTATAGTTGAGCCAATAATCTTCTAAATGAGGTACATGAGCATGAAAACCAGCTATATTTCTAGCAATAGTTCCTTCAATATCATAATACACTCTCTAGAATGGAAATTATTCAAAATGGTAGGTCCTCAGTTCCTCCTCACATAGATCAGTTACTTTGATTGCACCACACTTATAATTCCCTATTGTGATGGGAAATTTAAAAGAGGCCTTCTTGTGAGCATGGCTATAAAGAGCCTGAGATAGTTTTAACTATCTCACTAATTCCAATAAAACAATTTTATATGTAGGATACCTGGGTAGCACGAATGGGTGTCCATCCAATCCCTCCACTCTAATGTAGGAGTAAGTTGGGAACTGTATGTACCAGTATCCCATAGGCTGAATGACACTTTGTGCTTACAGGGATAATCTCTTGGATTTGTCACCTTCCATTATTCTCACCAGTTTCATGGAGAGCAAATCATTAAATTGTTTGTAATCACCTTTATACCTGTGAACATTGATTTAGGGTAAATGTGCATATATCAAACTATTGCCAACTTGTGTGCTCAGAGTACCAATCTATTTTAATCCTTGTTTACTGGCTCCCATATAACAGGAGTAAATAACATATGATGACATGTGGAAGCATTTAGTCTTGGGGAATGTAGTAATCTATTCATGTAGCCTGTCACTTATCAATTTTCCCCAATGGAACTCTACATGACCTTCTATCATTCGAGATATTATCACGAACATCCAAGGTTCAATTTTTCTTGCATCTCTCATACTAGCTACTCTGCTCAGCAAACTTATTATGTCTTGTATTTCTTTTTTAAACATAGAACTCTAAATTACCTTGGTCTATGGTGTGAATGGCTGTTGGCACCATTGGGTGCTTATAATTTCTCTGTTATGCTCTTTAGAGCTCTAATATGTCTTGGCCTTGGCTTTCAGGTCAACATTGAACATCTGTGTGTAGGAGGGGAGACCAAATTTACACAATTATTTTTTGAGACAAGTCTGCATAAGTTCATCCTTCCTTTTCAACAATCCTTTTGATTCGATTATAATAGTTTATGCATTACATGACTAATTTCAGAGCTTCCATTGCTGGTGGAAACCCTCCTGCAGGAAGTAACCCATTGGATACAATATTTTTGGTGCATTGGGTAGCATTTTCTTGCAACAGACATGAACGGATTTCAATGTCAGAAGACCATCCCATGTGGGTATCTGTGACCACCACATTAATGGGTACTGTCTGTGAATTGTAGTACTTGAATTCATCTTATGCTCTTGTGTCAAAAGTGATCATTTTGGATATAATGTGCTCTACAATTTTAAAATATTTTTCTATGTGTGCGAGTTAGGGTTAAATTTAACCAAAACTTACATTTCACAAAATTTTCAATTCATTCTTTGATCAAATTTAACAACTTAGAGAAAAATTAATATTCCAATTTCAGAATGAGAAAATACCATTATCTAAGATTTCTAGCTTGAGAAACTCTTATCAATAATCAGTTATTCAGAACATACCTGGTTCTGGTTAAAATGGTGATTCTTCATAATACAACTTCAAAACCCTTGGTAGCTACGACTTAGTTTCTCAAAATTTTACCTCTCTTTGCATGCCAAAGTAGCTTTGTGAATTCAATGTCTTTAGAAAATTTGCAATATGACGCGAAGTGGAGTGTTGTAAAAGAAATTGCACACTCGAGGTGGTGCCAAGTACATAGGTAGTTTTCCAACTTCATTAATTACCTGTTATTTCGCATTAATTCCTAGAATAAAGGTGTAATCATTATGGATTATGGTTCAAATCATGAACACCTAGATTTATGAGCTGGCTCGCTATTTGAGAAGAAAGATGGCACAATGATTATGCGTGGCAGTTATATGTCACACAAATTCTATACAAGGTATACGCCATTAAAGACATGCGATTAATGACCACCACCAGGGTTGAGGCTTTTGATAATGCCTTTGAAAGAGAATCACATAACACTGGGATCTAGGAAATACTTCCTGGAAAAAGAGAGAAAAACTGAAACAAGAGAAAGACCAGAAACTGAAACTGAAAGATATACTTGATGAAATTTCAATGCAGACTTTCCAGTTTCTAAATTTTACTTCAAAGAAACAATAAAGCACCAGACTCTGGTAAAAAGGGAAGATTACCAGGTTTACAAAATTCAATCAATGAAATACTGGGTGGAACTAGAGTTATTTGAAGATACAAACTCTTTTGGCTCACGCAGGATTCTAGAATTCTGGTTTTCGGTAACAAAATTAAACATTAAGAGCATACCGAAACACCAAAAGAATCGGGAAGAAAGAGGGCATCATACAAAGAGGTGAAGTGAAACTGAGAGGACATCCAACAACCAACCGAGCACCAAAAAAAAACAACAACAGGGTATGTGCAGGATCATCATGGAAAAAATAGGCCCTTAAGTGGCGAGAAATTTAGAAAAATCAGAGTTAGGCAACTTGACGTAAAAATTTAAATAAGCTACCTATATTATTTCAAAAATATGTAAGAATAGAATCTGTAGCAAATTGAATTTAGTTTCTAAACTACTAGGTTTATTTAAAAAAAAAAAAATCTATTTCATGAAAATTTGAAATTTCAATGGAGTAGTACTTAAATTTCAGGGAAAAAATAAGAAGTAGGTGTCTGTCTAACCACCCTAACCACAATAAAATGATAATTTTTTAAATAAAATTCTATATATAAGTAGAGGACCCATGTCGCGATGTGATGCTTATTTTTTGTAATTTTTTTCCAAGTAAATAATTAATTATGAATTTTTTATTACAACTTTAAAAAAATATAAAAACTCGTATGCCTGACCACCTTAACTTGGTCAAAACTTCATGAAATTCAATTTCTTTTTAAAATCCTATATTATGTGAAGCATAGAATGTGATGCATGTTTCAGATTCAAAAAATGTGGTATCGTTTGAAAGTTATAGATATTTTTCAATCAGCCTATCAATCAGGACTTTAGTCATAATTCAAATAGAAAATGAATAATAATAATTTATTAAATTCAAAGTAAAGAATAATTTATATTGGTGGAAAACTAAGAATCTCCTTTAAAAACCCTTTTCGTTTCATCAATTTTGGGTAAAACAAAGTTGTTAGCCACATACCCATCATATTGCCACTTTTTAGCCCATCATGATCCTTGCACATACCCAACGCCAAAGTGAGCAAAAACAACAAAGCAAAAAGGGAAAAGAAAGAAAAGAGGGGGTCCACTTTTTTCCTAAAGGGGAAAAATGGGGCATGTTGTGAGACTACACAACAGTGGTCTCATGATGATGGAATGCCATTCCATCACCATGAGACCACATTTCTTTGAGGCATTTTTTCAAATAGCTCACCACCTATTCTATGCTACCACATTTTGCATACATGTCTACCAAAGCATTTTATCAAACTACATACTTCCTTTTTTCTATGGCCAAAATCCTAAAATAGGTGCTTTCCAACAAACTATGGATCCTTCAAAAATGAATCAAAGCATAATAGTAAGCAATATCATAGTCAAGGCAGTGAGTATTTTGAAAAAATTCCTCAAAGAAATGTGGTCTCATGGTGATGGAATACCATTCCATCACAATGAGACCACATTTCTTTGGGGTATTTTTTCAAACTACTCATTGCTTGAAGAATAGAAACAAACCCTTTAGCCAAAATTACTCTCCAAATTATTTTCAAGGTCCTCATCCTCATCCTCAATTTACCAATCCATGGAACCTTCCACCTTTTATTCCACTTTTTCATGTCCCCACCCCTCCCTCTTCATGTTATATTCACCCTCCATCTCATAACCAAGACTACACTATACCATCCATTCCATCCCAAACATAATACCATAGAGAAGGCAATGAACTGTTTGAAAAAATGCCTCAAAGACATGCGGTCTCATGGTGATGGAATTACATGACAAATTTGTTTGTAATGGCTTTCCATCACCATGAGATTGCATTTATTTGAGGAATTTTTTCAAATAGTTCACTACCTTCTTTATGCTACCACAATTATCATACATGTCTACCAAAGCATTTTATCAAACGGTTCACCACCTTGCTGCTATGGATAAAAGCCTAAAATAGGTGCTTTCAAACAATCTATGGATAGGGAAAATAGTAAGCATGATATTCAAAAATATATAGTTTATATAAGTACTCAAAATTTTGTTCATTATCTCATACATTATAAGCCATGACGTGCATCACTATTGTAGTTTTCGTGATTGAATAATTTGTTGTTTTATTTTCAGACGTTGGAAGTAGATACACCTCTACATGTTCATAGGGAAATGGAGCTTGGTGTTTCTTCTGATATATACTCACCTCTACATGTTCATGGGAAATGGAGCCTTCCTCCTCGATGCCTCCAATAGAGGTATGAAGCAGATTACTAAATTTCAATTTATATTCATTATTATAGTTGTTAGCTAGTGAAAAATCAAACCATTATTGATTCATAGTTTAATTTCTCTTTGGATGGTTTCTACAGGGCTTCAACATGCCTCAACATGGGAATGAGAATATTTCCCTCAAGGAGAGTGATCATCTAGTGGCGGTATGTGATTATTTTGTTAAATATATCATTTTTTATAATGTAATTTCTATATATTAATGTCTTTACTTTTTATTGTAATAGATATAGATTGACCATGAACTAAACCCTAGGAGGAGCACCAGGAGCACTCCTCGACCTTAGAATAAATGAGTGATAGACTTATCACCATCTGATCAACAAGCAAAGGGAAATAATTTTTTTCGAGAGCATGTTGAGTAATGACTTTTGATTCCAGAGCCCTTTGTTGTATGCCTATATGGGATTTTTGTACATATTTTGTATTGGATATATTTGACATTGTATGACTATATGACATTATCGTAAGCCTATATGGCTATTTTGTATATATTTAATACTTATATTGACATATATTGATTTATACCTACATGGCTATTTGGTTAATACAAATCTTTTTTATTGATGGTGTCCATATTTGAATTATAAATCCACGGTTCAATAGATATGAGTTACATGTATTCAAGTGTATACTTTACAAATTACATGTATACTTTATGACTTACGTGTATTCTAATGTATACTTTCTGACTTATGTGTTTTCATGTGTATACCTTGTATTCATGCATATACTTTGTATTAATTTGTGTATACTATGTATTCGCGTGTATACTTCAAGGCTTACATGTATTTGAGTACTTGTGCTTCCCTTATTCACATGTATGCTTGAATTATTCACATGTATACTTATTAACTGGTTAGCCCTAGCATTGATCATTGTTGTTCTTCATGGTTTATCTTGAATATTTATTGATTTATGCTAAACAACTTTATTATTTGATGCTAAACAACTTCAATATTTCTAGGAATACTAGTAGAGTTACAAATTACAAAATTGCACAAATTGAAAAGAAAAGATTAATTGTAAATAAATGCATTGATTATTAACTTGATAATTGATTAAGAATGAGTATAATATATATATCAAGAGATGATCCTTCTAGAATGGCAACTGCCAACTAGAAAATAGGCAAAGCATTCCCAATACTTTGAAAGTAATAATCCACCCAAAATTACAACGAGAGATAAGGAAAATGAACCAACATAGGCATAACTTAATAAAGAATAGTTCACCCTTCATAGCTTGGTGAAACCATTGCCAAAATTAGAAGATCTTAAAGATAAATAATAATTATGATCTATATAATATAGAATTAGTACCCACGTTGATGACTACACAATTTTCAACCATGGGCTTATCATGATTTTTTAAATTTGGTAAGAAGGCTTATTTAAGATCCTTGAGAAATGTATTTCCTAATGCTCCCTCTTTCTTACATATCTCAATTCATTTTAATTCAAAAATTTCCATCAGATACTTTATCTAAAAGGAAAAAACACATTTTCAATTGGTATTCCATGAGATGTTTCATAAAAAGATTCTAGTATATTTAATCTTTTGATTGGAACAACTCAATTAAGCAAAGGATACATAATCTTCACAACACTTGCAAAACATAATATTCATAGTAGATGGTGAGTAGTTAACTTCTTGACACATTATCATACAAAAATTTATCTTGAATAGTGTTTTAATGTTTTCACAACATAATCCTAACAGTACATAATGAATTGTTATGTTCTTGATCCATCACAATATAAACACATCGAAAGATGTATATGTTAACTTTTTGTAATATTATTTCCTATATAGGAAATGGACTTGGGTGAAAACTTTATTTATCACACCAAATAATAAATGTATGTGAGAGCATCACTTGTTTCTCTTAGACTCCAATTTTCAAGCATAGAAAATCATTTCAAATGAAAATGACAAAATGCTTCACAACCAAAGTTGTTAATTTAGGAAAAAATAAAATGTTTCCAAGTTCCACCATTGTATGCATTTACAATTGGTTGTATATTTTTGTAAGGGAAAGGAGGAAAATTAAAAAATTTCTTACACTTCCTAGACTTGAGGATGATCATATGCTTTTGGTGTGGAAAACTCAGACTTCTCAACTGTCTTGTGAATGTTTCTCTTTTCAATTATTTTGCATGCCATCATAAGGGATCGAGCTGGTTGAACGTAGCTCAGAGTGATTCGGCATGTTTGGGTGAAAAAGAGGACCATGCCTAGCATAAAAGTATCTATCAGGATGCGTTGGAACATTTTGTTTGGTTACACGAGTTGTAGAGAAAAAGTTGCACCACTTTGCAACTTTACACTACTTGCATTTGACACTTTTTCCATCAAGTGAAAACTGGACACCATGGAAAAAAGACTCTGAGATAACAAAAATTGAGAGAGGTTATTGTAGAGGGGCCCAACATGATCTCGTATAGGCTTAGATGGAGAGTTCGCAAGCATCGCGGTTTCTGAGTAATAACCTGTCAAATATTGCAGTCATTTTTCACTTTAAACCCTTAAGGGATCAAGCTAGTTGAATGTAGCTTAGAGTGATTTGGCACATTTGGGTCTAAAAGAGGAACATTCCTCATGTAAACATACCCATCCAGATGCGTTGGAATAATTCATTTGGTAACAAGAGATGCAGAATGAATGTTGCACCACTTTGCAACTTTACACTACTTGCATTTGACACTTTTTCCATCAAGTGAAAACTAGACACCATGGGAAAATGACTCCAAAATAACAAAAATTGAGAGAGGTTATTATAGAGGGGCCAATGCAATCTTTTATTCTCAGATGAAGAATTTGTAGGCATCACAGTTTCTGAGTAATAGCTCGTCAAAGATTGCAACCATTTTGAACTTTGGACCCTTAAGGGATCGAGTCAGTTGAACGTAGCTTGAAGTGATTTTGCGTATTTGGGTGTGAAAGAGGACCATGAGTAGTGTAAAAATACCCATCCGGACACATTGGAACAATTTTTTTGGTCACACGAGTTGTAGAACGAAAGTTACACCACTTTGCAACTTTACATTGCTTGCATTTGACACTTTTTCCATCAAGTGAAAACTAGACACCACGAGAAAATGAATTTGATATAGCAAAAATAGAGATAGGTTATTATAGAGGGGCCCAACACAATCTCATATGCTTAGAAAAAGAGTTTCTGAGTAATAGCCTATCAAAGATTGCAACCATTTTGCATTTTGGACCCTTAAGGGATGAAGCTGGTTGAACGTAGCTTGGAATGATTCAGCATGTTTGGGTACGAAATAGGACCATCCTTGGCATAAACGTACCCATCCAAACATGTTGGAACAATCCATTTGGTCACACAAGGTGCAGAATGAAAGTTGCACCATTTTGCAACTTTACATTGCTTGCAATTGACACTTTTTTCCATCAAGTGAAAACTGGACACCACAGGAAAATGACTTCGAGATAACAAAAACCGAGAGAGGCTATTATAGAGCGGCCCAAATCAATCTTGTAGGCTTAGATGGAGAGTTTGTAAGCATCATGATTTGTGAGTAATAACTTGTCAAATATAGAATTCATTTTGCACTTTGGACCATTAAGGGATTGAGTCATTTGAATGTAGTTCAAAGTTATTCAACATGTTTGGGTGTGAAAGAGGACCATGCCTAGCATAAATGTACCCATGTGGATGTGTTAGAATAGTTAGTTTGGTCACATGAGTTGCAAAACAAAAGTTTCATCACTTTGCAAATTTACACTGCTTGCAATTGACACTTTTTCCATCAAGTGAAAATTGGACACCACGGGAAAATGACTCCAAGATAACAAAAATTGAGAGAGGTTATTGTAGAGGTTCTCTACATGATCCCGATGTTGGATATTTCTAATATGTGGTTGTCATTGATGTCAACACTATTGGCATTAAGGCTGTATATGTTGAGGATATTGAGAAAATTGTAATAAAATAAGTTGCAGGTTTTTAGTGATGCAGTGAAGTTCAACATGATGGCTAGCTCATTATATTGATGATAAGAGGTTGTGGATTAAAGGGTTTTTTTTCCAAGTACATCTAGTTTATCCACATGAAGTTTTAGAGGTTCACATGAAGATTTGATTGAGTTATGAGTATATGTGTTTTGACAGTTATTATGTTGCTTCAGTTGGTGTTCCTAAAATCAGATAATGTAATTCTAGTAATTTGAGTTCTTGCGGATGCTTCGGTAGTGATTCATGATGCTTGTGGATGTTTCTAGATCATGCTCTATCTGTGTTGTTGATCCGTATTGATCATTGTCCTCACGATTGGTGATTTTTTCCTGTGTGTTCATGTTTTTCATGATCATGGCCAACAGGGTGATTGTAGAGTGTTGTGGATCTTTGAGGCATAATTGTTTAAGGTGTTTTGTGTTTGAGGATATTGTTTTGGGTGCTTACTATGTTTTGGCTGAAATTGCTTGATTTGCATTGATAATTGTTTATTGATTTGGGCTGACAATTTGTACTCATTTTATATTTTGTTGAGCCGACATGTAGTTGATGTTATCCCTAGTTGTAGATATATATGAGCGATTGTTTATACCATTTGAAGGAAATGGTGTGCAAAGTGTGTGAGTGTTGTGTGTGAATAATTTTCTAATCATTCAAAGGTAGAAGTAAAGTGTGAAGAAGAGTGAGCAAGTGTTTATGTGCTTAACCAAAACTATAATCACATTAGTAGATGCTATTTTCTCAGTTCAAAATATTCTGGATGTAATCCAAATGTTTCTGTAAGACAATGAATCTTCCTTTGGGAAGTAAGCCTTTTGTATTTGAGCAGTGAGCTCTAGGCAGTGTGCTTGAATGCATGTGCATTTCCCATTTACAATTCTTTTATACTTTTAATAGAGTATAATCTTGTGGATTAACCTCCACCGTGGTTTTTCCCCTAACAGGGTTTCCACATAAAACATCTTGGTGTTATGTGTGTTTTTGATGTGGTGTTGGTTCATGCTTTCATGTTTATTTATCAGATCTAAGAATAAGTTTAAAATAAGTATAATTTTTGTGACAATTGATTCACCCCCTCTCTCAGTTGTCTGCTCTTGTGTTGCCAACAATTGGCATTAGAGAAGGTTCCTTAGAAGAATTTTAATAGCTTGAGGTGATCTGGGATGGTGACATATAAGAAGGATAGTCTGAGATTTGATGGAACTAATTATTCTCTGTGGAAGAATCGAATGCAGTGTCATCTGAGATGCATTGGTGAACCTTACTAGAAAATTACAAAGAATAGGTATATCATCCCACAGAATGGTCCTTCTACTATAGGTGAGATTAAGGAAGCCAAGTACAATATCAGGGCTAAGGAAGCATTGTTGAGTGCTCTGATTGATTCTGAGACAAAAATGTAATGGAGCTAAAGATTGCTTATGAGATATGGAAAAAGTTGGAAACTTTGTATGAAGGTGATACCCATGTGAAGATTGCTAAGTTGCAAAGCCTGAAAGGGAAATATGAAATGTTGAGAATGGGTGAAGATGAGAACATCACTTCTTTTATGCAGAGAGTGAATGAACTTGTGTGTAGTATTAGATGTGCTGGTGGAACATTGGAAGAATTAGAGATTGTTGCTAAAGTGCTTAGATCCTTGTCTGTTGCATACAAAGCCAAAGTTACTACTATTGGGGAGATCCAGACTATGAAAAATGTAACCAGAGACATGTTGATTGGTAAGCTTATTGGATTTGAGTTAAGTGAGTTTAGTGATTCTCTTCCTAAGACAAAATATGCATTCAAAGCTACTATCTCCGAAAAATATAAGTAGAGATATGATCCGAGAGAAAGTTCTTCTAGAAAAATGTCCAAGTATGAGCAGGAAATGAGAGAGATTGAAGAAGAAGAGAGAAAACTAGATGAGGTTGAAGAAATTATTATTAAGAGAGAAGCTAGAGGATACGGTAAGTATAAAGGGAAATTTCCTATTAAATGTTTTTCTTGCAATAAGATAGGTCATTTTGCCTCAAGGTGTTTGGAAAGAGTTCCTAAGCCAAGATCTAACAAGCCTAGATTGTCAAGAAAATGTTACTTTGCTGCTGATGAAGGGGTGATAGATGATGAATCTAATAAAGGGAATTTAAGTGAGGACGAATGGGTATTTATTGCTATCAAGGAAAATGATCTATTACCTACTGAATCTACTAGTTGCACAAATATGGAAAAATCTCTAGCTGCCATAGTTGAAGAAAAAAATGAATGGGTGATTGACAATGGATGCTCTCATCACATGACAGGTGATAAAAGTAAATTTGTGATCTTGAAAAAGTATGATGGTGGTGTTGTAAGATTTGGTGATGACAAATTTGGTGTAATATGTGGCAGAGGATCTATTTCTCTTGATGGTAAGCATAATATTGATGATGTTCTATATGTGGAAGGTTTGAAGCATAATATCTTAAGTGTTGAAAAATGGTTGACAAGGGATACAATCATCAATTAAAGGATGGAAAGTGTAGAATATTGGGGAGTTCTGGAAATGTGATTACATCTAGTACAAAAACAAAAGGTAATATATTTCACCTGAGTGCTTCTAGTAAAAGTTGTCTAATTGCTCAAGTTGATGAAAGTTGGTTGTGGCATAGGAGAATGTGTCGTGTAAAATTTGATAATATTATCAAAGATAAGTTCTACTTAGGAAGTGATAGATCTTCCTAAGTTGATAAAACCTACTAATGCTATATGTAAGGAATGTCAGTTAGGGAAGCAAACTAGAGTTTTGTTCCGGGGAAAACAACATTGTTCAAATGAAGTGTTGGAGCTTGTGCATACTAACTTGTGTGGTCCTTCTAGAGTCAGAATTTTACAAGGATACTGGTATTTCATGTTGTGTGTGAGAAAATATGTAAATTATAATAATCAATAACACACAATAGATGCAATGTATTACATCAAGGAAATCTAAATTAACAATACAATTTGATAAAATGATTCCTTAAAGACATTCCATCTTCCTCTATTCCTAAGGATCCTATATTAGTGCTCTCAGATCTTAATTATGCATTGAATTATTGGTATGACACTTAAGAAATGAGTAGCCATTAAACTAGAATGCAAAAACTATGTCTACACCTACATGATCTGATGATTTGGTTGGATGATGAACTAAATGATATATTGGAGGATAAAATGTTGTATACAGATTGCTAATGGAATAATGCAATGCTGAATTAAACTAATGGAGATGTTATGAAAATGAATCTAAATTCTATAAGTAAGCTAAGACACATATAAAAAAGAAGCCATGATTCTAATTTACTTGCTAAACTGTTCTAAAATGCTAAGTTATAATGTAAACTAAGCTCTCAAATGTGAAGATGATTTTTGCAGAGTAATTGTATGTAATGCTCTCTTATGCAAAAGCTGTAAATGAGCCTCTATTTATAGATTTCACCAAGAATTATGTGATTTGGTAGCAATGGATGATCAAGATTAAGTTTGGAGAGATTGACAGTGAGAAATGAGGAGGTTAGAGAGAACTAAAGAAATTGTCCCCTTTAATAGAACAATCTTGCCAACTGTAGAAAAAAATAAATGGGAAGGAGAAGCCATGTGTCTCTAAGTTTGTTGAGTTTTTTGATGGTAAATACCCATTTTAGAAATTAGGAATAATTATTTTCATGTGACACATAGTGAGATGGAAGATGATGTCGAAGGAGGTTAGAAGAATATGGAGAAATGTGACAAAATTTGAATTAAGAATTCAAATTTAATGAAAGGGAATTTAATAAAATAAAATAAATTAGTTAAATTTGTTTATTTAATTAAATCATGAAGAAAGTGGTTTAGATAAGAGGAATTAAGAAATACAAACTATATAAATAAACTTTGCAATTTATTTATATAGTAGAGGAAATCAATATTTTTATTAATTAAATAACTAGTATTTAATTAATATTCTCCAGACCAATTTTGGATGTATACACATGTCACTTATTGATGATTATTCTAGAATGATGTGGGTTACTTTCTTAAGGGAAAAATATGAAGCTCTAGAGAAATTCAAGATCTTTAAGGCTATGGTTGAGACAGAGACAGGTCTAAAGATTAAATGTCTGAGATCAAATAGAGGTGGTGAATTCACTTTCAGTGAGTTTAATTCTTTTTGTGAAGAGAATGGGATAAAGAGACAATTATGTGCCCCATGGACCCCTCAACAAAATGGAGTTGTGGAAAGGAAGAACAAGGAAATTCAAGAAGCTGCTAGGACTATGATGTTGGAAGGAAATATTCTGCATATCTACTGGAGAGAAGATGTGAGTACTACCATTTCCACTCTCAACCAGATACAAATCAAAGGTGATACCGATAAGACTCCTTATGAGCTATGGTATGGTCATAAGCCTACTCTTAGATACTTCAAAATCTTTGGGAGTAAATGCTATATCAAAAGAGATGAAGATATAGGAAATTTTGATGCTAGAAGTGATGAAGGAATATTTCTTGGTTATTCTACTAAAAGTAAAGCCTACCAGTGCTACAATAAGAGATTGAGGAAAGTGATTGAAGGTGCTAATTTCAAGGTTGATGAAGACATAGTTAGACCATCAAGAACCTGTGAATATAATTTAGACAATCAAAATGATAGTTTAGATAAAGGAAAGAAAGTTCAGACTCCAAATCAAGTTCAGATCATTCCAATGAATCAGGAAAATCAAGAAGGAACTAGTGAAAGTGCAGAAGTGAGATCACAAGAGCCTGAAGTTCAAGAACATCCTAAGACTCCAAGGTATGTGAGACTAAATCATTCAGAAGATCAGATTATTGGTGATAAGAACAAAGGAGTTCAAACCAGGAGAAGAATTGCAATAGAATACTGTTTGATCTCAAAGACTGAGCCTAATAGTATCAATGAAGCATACAAAGATGAACATTGGGTGGAAGCAATAAAAGAAGAACTACTGAAAATTGAGAAGAATGATACATAGATTCTTGTTCCTAGACCTAAGGACAAAAATGTAATTGGAACTAAATGGGTCTTTCAAAATGAACTGAATGAGCAAGGTGAAGTTGTTAGAAACAAAGCAAGACTGGTGTGTAAAGGATATTCTTAGATGGAAGGAATTAACTTTGAAGAAAAATTTTCTCCTATTGCTAGGATTGAAGCTGTGAGACTATTTCTTGCTTATGCTTTTTACAAAAACTTCAAGGTTTATTAGATGGATGTCAAGTCAACATTTCTAAATGGCGAACTGGAAGAAGTGTATATTGAGCAACCTAATGGATTTCAATTGACTGATCAGGGAGATATGGTTTTCCAGTTGAAGAAAGCATTGTATGGACTCAAGAAATCCCCAAGAGCATGGTATTCCAGATTGGACAAGTATTTTTTGAAGCTTGGATTTAATAAAGGTACTACTGATAGTAATTTGTATTTCAAGATTGATCATGATAGAGATTTGATTATTGAATTCTTTGTTGATGCTATCATTTTTGGAGGAGATGATAGTTTGTGCATGAAGTTTGCTAATGAGATGCAAAATGAGTTTGAGATGTCTATGATTGGAGAAATGAAATTCTTTTTGGGATTTCAAATTACTCAACTAGATAGAGGGATCTTTATATCTCAGTCCAAGTATGTGAAAGAATTGCTAAAGAAGTTTGGTATGAAAGATTCAAAGCCAGTTGGTACACCTATGGTGACCAAATGTAAGTTGACACAATATGATGATTCTCCTAAAACAAATCAGACTAGATACAGATCCATGATTAGTGGATTGCTCTATTTGACTCAAACTAGACCTAATATCATGAATGTCATATGCATTGTTGCAAAATTTCAAGCCGATCCTAAGGAATCTTATGTGACAGATGTGAAGAGGATTTTCAGTTACTTGAAGGGGACAATTGATTTTGGCCTATGGTATCCTAAAGAAGATGACCTTACTTTGAGTACTTTTACTGATGTTGATTGGGTAGGAGATGTGAATGACAGAAAGAGTACTAGTGGTGGTACATTTTTCTTGGGAAAGAAGCTGATTTCATGGTTAAGTAAGAAGCATAATTTCATTTCTTTATCTACTGCACAAGCATAATACATTGCTGCTACTAACAATTGTACTCAATTATTGTGGATGAAGTAGATGTTGAAAGATATTAGAGTTGTGTATGATGAACCTATTGCTATATTCTATGATAATTCGAGTGTAATTAACATTTCTAAGAATCCGGTGCTACATTAAAAATCCAAGCATATATCTATTAAGTTTCACTTTTTGAGAGAGAAGGTGAGTGAAAAGGAAGTCCGATTGGAGTATGTTCCCACTAAGGAATAGATTGCAAATATCTTTACCAAGCCATTGCCTAAGGATACTTTTGAGTATCTCAGAGGGAAGCTAGGGGTAATTACCCCTTGTAATTAGAATTAAGATGCATTGACTTGCATCAGTCCATGCATTTCATAGTCATATCTTGATTTGGATTGATGTTGTGGTCACTACTACTTAGGGGGAGTAGTCAGATGTTTAGAAATGTGGTTCATAGCTTGTGTGGAGAAAGATAATGTGTATCTTTGTCATTGATGTCAAAGGGGGAGAAGATTCATCTGGAAAATTATGAAAGAGTTGAGGAGAAAAGAGTCAAAATCAAAGGGGGAGAAAGTGCTAAGAGAAAGTTGCGTTGATGGTGTTTTTCACATCATGTGTTGCCATCAATTCCAAAGGGGGAGATTGTTGGATATTGCTGATATGTGGTTATCATTGATGTCAACACTATTGGCATTAAGGCTGTACATGTCAAGGATATTAAGAAAATTGTAATAAAATAAGTTGTAGGTTGTCAGTGATGCAATGAAGTTCAACATGATGGCTAGCTCAGTATATTGATGATAAGAGGTTGTGGATTAAAGGGTTTTTTTTCAAGTACATCTAGTTTATCGACATGAAGTTTCAGAGGTTTGCATGAAGATTTGATTGAGTTATGAGTATCCTGTTCTGACAGATTGTTTTTTGCTTTAGTTGGTGTTCTTGAAAGAAGATAATGTGATTCTAGTAATTTGAGTTGTTGTGGATTCTTCTGTAGTGATTCATGATGCTTGTGGATGTTTCTAGATCGTTCTCTATTTGTGTTGCTGATCCGCATTGATCGTTGTGCTCATGATTGGTGATTTTCTTCTGTGTGTTCATGTTTTTCATGATCATGGCTGACATGGTGATTGTAGCGTGTTGTGGATCTTTAAGGCATAATTGTTTAAGGTGTTTCATGTTTAAGGATGTTGTTTTGGGTCCTTACTATGTTTTGGCTGAAATTACTTGATTTGCATTGATAATTGTTTATTGATTTGGGCCGATAATTTGTACTCATTTTATATTTTGTTAAGCCGACATGTAGTTGATGTTATCCCTAGTTGTGGATATATATGAGTGATTGTTTATACCATTTGAAGGTAGTGGTTTGCGAAGTGTGCGAGTGTTGTGTACGAATAATGTTCTAATCATTCGAAGGTAGAAGTAAAGTGTGAAGAAGAGTGAGCAGTTCATGTGCTTAACTAGAATTTTAATCAGGCATTAGCAGATGCTATTTTCTTAGTTCAAAATCTTTCGGATGTAATCTGAATGTTTTTGTAAGATAGTGAGTCTTCCTTTGGGTAGTAAGCCTTTTTTTATTTGAGCAGTGAGCTCTAGGCAGTGTGCCTGAATGCATGTGCATTCCTTATTTAAAATTCTTTTATACTTTTAACAGAGTATAAACTTGTGGATTAACCTCCATTGTGGTTTTTCCCCTAATAGGGTTTCCATGTAAAAAATATTGGTGTTATGTTTGTTTTTGATGTGGTGTTTCTTCATGCTTTCATGTTTATTTATCAGATATGAGAATAAGTTTAATAAGTATAATTTATGTGACAACTGATTCACCCCCCTTTTAGTTGCCTGCCCTTGTGTTGCCAACACCCAATGCCTTAGACGAAACACCCATAAATGACACAGTCTCCAGGTAACAGGTCATCAAAGATTGCTGCCCTTTTGAAATTTGGTCTATTAAGGAATTACGTTGCATGAATTACAAACATTTGAGGGCAGCAATAAATTTAAAATTTTGATTAAATATCATTACAAATGTTTATTTGAATAGATGGTATGTTATATTGATATTGATATATAATCATTAGGTTGATTTGTTTTAATAAATATTTTTTTATAATAAGTTAGTCTATTGGTGCTAGTTATAATAGGGAGTGAATAAAAGAAGAAAAAGAATGATTGGTAACCATCAATGGTTATTACTCTCACTATGGTAACTAGCTTGCCAATTTAGTAGGGTTGACAAGGTAGGGACAATGTGAAAAAATTCCTCATAGAAATGGGGTCTCATAGTGATGTAAATCATCATGAGACCCCATTTCAATGAAGCATTTTTTCACACTACCCTACATCACTGTGAGACCCCATTTCCATGAGGCATTTTTTCATGCTGCCCCTACCTTGTCAATGTGGTAGCATTGAAAAGCTTGTGAGATCATTAGCTTGCCAATGCAGTAGGGTTGACAAGGTAGGTTCAACATAAAAAAATGTAATTCATCGTGAGTCCCCATTTCTATGAGGCATTTTTTCACACTTCCCCTTCCTTGTCAACCCTACCGCATTGGCAAGCTAATGATCTCACTAGCTTGTTAATGCTACCACATTTTGTATACATGCCTACGAAAAAATTATTGTCAAACAATTCACATGCCTTGTCCATGCTTCCATTTTGAGCCTATCTTGCAATCATGGCATGCCACATGACCACATTTCTTTAAGGCATTCCATCCAAAAAATTCATGTGAGCATTGGAAAGCTAGTGAGCTCACTAGCTTTACAATGCGGTAGGGTTGACAAGGTAGGGGCAGTGTGAAAAAATGCCTCATAGAAATGGGGACTCATGATGATGTAAATCACCATGAGTCCCCATTTCTATGAGGCAAGGTAGGGGCAGTGTGAAAAAATGCCTCATAGAAATGGGGACTCACGGTGATTTACATCACCGTGAGTTCCCATTTCTATGAGGCATTTTTTCACACTACCCCTACCTTGTCAACCCTACTACATTGGAAAGCTAGTGAGTTATCACCATGAGTCCCCATTTCTATGAGGAATTTTTCATGCTACCCCTACCTTGTCAACCCTACCGCATTAATAAGCTTTCCAATGCGGTAGGGTTGACAAGGTAGGGGCAGTGTGAAAAAATGCCTCATAGAAATGGGGTCTCATGGTGATTTAATGCCTCATAGAAATGGGGTCACCTATGGGGTCTCATGGTGATTAAATCACCATGAGACCCCATTTCTATGAGGCATTTTTTCACACTGCCCCTACCTTTTCAACCCTTCCACATTGGAAAGCTAGTGACCTCACTAGCTTGTCAATGCTACCACATTTTGCAAAGATGTCTATGAAAACATTATTTTCAAAAAATTCACATGCCTTGTCAATTATTTCATTTTGAGCCTATCTTGCAATCATGGCATGCCACATTACCACATTTCTTTAAGGTATTCTATCAAAAAAATCATGTGAGCATTGGCAAGTTAGTGAGTGCACTAGGTTGCCAATGAAGTAGGGTTGACAAGGTAGGGGTATCTCTCAATCTTGCCAATGTGGTAGGGTTGACAAGGTAGGGGAAAAGTGAAAAAATTCCTCATATAAATGGGGTATCATGGTGCATAGAAATGGGGTCTCACAGTTATGTACATCACCATGAGACCCCATTTCTATGAGGCATTTTTCCATGCTGCCCCTACCTTGTCAACCCTACCACATTGGAAAGCTAGTGAGGTCACTAGCTTGTACATCATTGTGAGACCCCATTTCTATAGGAATTTTTCACACTACCCCTACATTATCAACCCTACCACATTGGCAAGCTAGTGAGAGCCCATTTCTATGAGGCATTTTTTCATGCTGCCCCTACCTTGTCAACCATACTGCATTGGAAAGCTAGTGAGTTCAATAGCTTGTCAATACTACCACATTTTGTATACATGTCTCTGAAAACATTATTGTCAAAAAATTCACATGCCTTGTCCATGCTTCCATTTTGAGCTTATCTTGCAATCATGGCATGCCACATTACTGCATTTCTTTAAGGTATTCCATCCAAAAAAAATGAAGCATTGGAAAGCTAGTGAGCTCACTAGCTTGCCAATGTGGTAGGGTTGACAAGGTAGGCGAAGCGTGAAAAAATGCCTCATAGAAACTCATCACGATTTACATCATCATGAGACCCCATTTCTATGAGGCATTTTTCAGATTGCCCCTACCTTGTCAATCATACCACATTGGAAAGCTAGTGATCTCACAAGCTTTCCAATTCGGTAGGGTTGAAAAGCTAGGGGCAGGATAGTGAAAAAATTCCTCATAGAAATGGGTTCTCACGGTGATTACATCACCATGAGAACCCATTTCTATGAGGAAGTTTTTCACGCTGCCCCTACCTTGTCAACCCTATCGTATTTTCTTGTGGCATGTCATGATTGCAAGATAGGTTGTACCTTTCCCTGTGTTTCTAACTTAGCCTTGAATAAAGAGTCTTGAAATAGTGGAGAGAAGGGTTAAAATCCCTTTTAGGTAGACTAATCAAGGAAACATTTAAAATATATCACAACATTAGTGATGAGGTAAGTTTAGTGATGAGGTAAATTTAGAATAGAGATGAAAACCAAAATATATTCAAAGATCTATCAATGTGGGAGGAGTATATTCAAATTTTGTAGAGATATGTATGGAAAATTGGGTAGCATAGACAATGCAATCAGCTGTTTGAAAAAATGCACATCACCATGAGACCCCATTTCTTTGAGACATTTATTCAAACAAGTGATTGCCTTGTCTATGTTGTTTGATAAAATGATTTGGTAAATGTGTATGGAAATTTTGGTGGCATAGACAAGGAAATCAACTGCTTGGTACAATTGTTTGACAAAATAGCTCAATGAGATATGTCCTCGTGGACTAGAATGATTACAGGATATGAACAAAATAGATTTATTGAAAAGGCTTTAGAAAATTTCAAGCATATGGAATTTGTAGGTGTAAAACCAAATTCAACTACATTTTCCAATATCCCCCATGCCTAGACCAAAATGAAAGCTTTGGGGAGGTATGCACATCCATAGTAAAGGATTGAGAAATGATGTATTATTTTACTTACTTATAACTTCTGTCATATATATGTGTATACAAAATGTGGAAGCATACACAAGGTAAGTCAATTATTTAACAAAATTCCTAAAAGAGATGTGGTTTAAAAATGTAATTGGTAAGTGCAAAAAATTGTGTAACTTAAAATGTGCATTGACAAGATAAGGTTATAATGACAAACAAACAATGATCAACATGGAATATGCAAAATAAAAAAATTAAAGCAAGCCAAAATAGAATGAAATAAAATGTGTAAAGACTTGACATACCTAAAAAATCAGAGTTTCAAATGGAGGAGTTCTACCCAATTATGTAGCCTTTGCTTCTTCTTTCTTCAAACTCCTCAACAATTTTACTTTTTCAACAGCTTGTTCCCCTCCAAAATTCAATTGTATATCACTCTTGAATGGAATTCAGACTTGAATTGATATTATATGCCTTTCAACATGAAAACTCTGCTATTTCATGCAAAGGTGGTGGAAAGATCATGAAAAAGGTGGTGGAATGTGAAAAACTTGCATGCACACTTCACAAAATCATCAAAAAGCTTTTTATTTTGTCAGAACACGTGCATAACCAAGAGAATATGTAGAATGTGGGCCTTGAGATCACAGGTATATTTAGTTTTTTACCATTTTTAAAGCAAGAGAAAACACACTCGCGTTATGTCTTGCTAAAATAATGACCATATCTATACTATTTCAAAACATGCTTGCATTATGAGAAAGTTTATATTTTATAGGTTTCTTTTCTCTCTCTTTCTCTCTATCCTCTACCCTCTACCCTTAAACCCTTAAACCCTTTACCCTATACCCTCTATCTCTCTCCCACTCCCTCCCTCTCTCTCTCTCTCAAGTCTATCCCCCTAGCCCCTCTCCCTCTCTGAAGTCTCTCTCTCTCACTCACTCCTCCTATCTCTATCCCACCCTCTACCATTAACCCTCTACCCTCTATCTCTTTCTCACACTCTCTCTCAAGTCTCTCTCTCCTACCCCCTCTCCCTCTCTCAAGTCTCTCTCTCTCTCTCTCACTCACTCCTCCTATCTCTTTCCCCTCTACCCTTAACACTCTACCCTCTACCCTTAACCCTTAAACCCTCTACCCTCCACCCTTTATCTCTCTCCCATTCCTCCCACTCTTTCTCTAGTCTCTCCCTCCTATCCCTCTCCCTCTCTCAAGTATCTCTCTCTCTCACTCACTCACTCCTATCTCTCTCCCCTCTACCCTTAACCCTCTACCCTCTACCCTTAACCCTTAAACCCTTAAGCATTCTACCCTCTACCTTCTATCTCTCTCCCACTCCTTCCCGCTCTCTCTCTCTCTCAATCTCCCTCCTATCCCCTCTAGTCTCTCTCTCTCTCTCTCCTCCTATCTCTCTCTCTCTACCCTCCCTACCCTCTAACCCTTTAACCCCTACCTCTACCCTTTATCTCTCTCCCTTCTCCTCTCTCTCTCAAGTATCTCCCCACCCCTCTCCCTATCTCCATCTCTCTCTCTCTCACTCACTCTATCTCTCTCCCTAACCCTTAAACCCTTAAACCCTCTACCCTATGCCTCTATCTCTCTCCCACTCCCTCCCTCTCTCTCTCTCAAGTCTCTTCCTCCTACCCCCTCTCCCTCTCTCAAGTCTCTATCTCTCACTCACTCACTCCTATCTCTCTCCAAATCCTCTTCCCTCTATCTCTCTCCCACTCCCTCCCTATCTCTCTCACTCCCTCTTTCTCTCCCCTCTCTACCATTAACCCTATACACTAAACACTTAAACCCTCTACCCTAGCTTTCCAATTTGGAGAAGTTGGAAATGTAGTGGCCTGTTTGAAAAAATGTGGTCTCTCCTTATTTATTGGACCCATTTTTTCAGATAGGCCAAGTTAGGTTGCCAGTTTCATCAAATTGGCAAGCTAGTGGGCCCACTAGCTTGCCAATTCGGTGAAACCTGGAAGGAAAAGTTAGGGTACCAATTTCATCAAATTGCCAAGCTACTGGATCCACTAGCTTTCCAATTTAGTGAAATTGGTAGTGTAGTGACTTGTTTGAATGGGTCCAAGAAATGGGGTCTCCAAGAGATCCTATTTCTTGGACCCATTTTTTCAAACAGGTGAAGTTAGGTTGCCAATTTCACCAAATTGGCAAGCTAGTGGGCCCACTACCTTTCCAATTTAGTGAAATTGGCAACCTAACTTAGCTTGTTTGAAAAAATGGGTCCAAGAAATGGGGTCTCTCGGTGATGTAAATCACTAGGAGACCCAATTTCTTGGACCCATTTTTAGTGTAGGAAAATGCATACCCTTGCATTTTCACAATTGTTTGGGCCTACCTTGCTTTTTTTTTCATCTTGATTTATGTCTTAATTGGTCCTATTTTGCATCCAAAAGCCTAATAAATATCTTTTTCTTGCTAATCCTAACAAACATCAATGGATAAATGATAATTTAATGATTTATTCTAAGTTTCCCTAATTTTTGGTTCGGGACTAAGATGCCACCTAGGGCATCTTTGTCCCCCAAAGGTTTTGGGACCCTGATTTTAGGTGTGCCTTAAAGAGGCCCCTTTTTGGAGTTTATGCCCTAAGTTTTATGCCTCGGGACTAAGATGCCACCTAGGGTATCTTAGTCCCCCTCAAGATATTTTCAAGATTTATTTTCAAATCTTGGTGGGATTTAGCCTCCTTTAATTAATGAATTCATATGTTGGCTTGGTGTGGTGTAATTTCTGGATATTAAGCATGGATAAGTATAAATACAAGGTTCCTCTCATTTTCATATAACAAGATAACAAGCAATCTAAGCATCCAAGTATTCAAGTATTCAAGCATTAAAGAGCAATTGATCAAGCATTTGGAGCCATCATCAAGATTCAAGCATCATATTAGAGATCTTCTTACATCATGTGTGTTTTGTGATAACATTTATGATGTGTGGTTTTGATTCAAGCAGGAAACTCAAGTTCATATCTATCAAGCATTTCTTTGATTCAAGATCCATATCCAAGCTAGCCCTCTCACACAAGTTTGTAGAATTTATAGCAAGGGTTTGATGAGTTGTAACATTGCATGTTGTTCATTCTTCATTTCCCTCCATTTAATTTCATTTCAAGGTTTAATTACCAACAAGGGTTTTGACCAAGGAAAACCCCCATTCACTAACAATCAACAAGTTTTTCCTCTCTTGCATGTTTTTTATTGCATATTTAGGTTGAAGACTTGGAGATCATTTGAAGTGAAAAGTTGTAAAGTTGCATTGCAAAATTTTCATCTTCACGAAAAATCACCTACAGGCTAGATCCAAAAGTTTCAAAACCTGAGATCAGAGAAGAAGGAAGTGCAAACATCAAGCCTTAGGACCACTTTCAGAGATTTTAGAAATGAAAATTGGGACTAATATGGTAGCAAGGGAATCTTAGTCCTCCAAGTGGAATTTTGCAGCGATTCTTTCAGATCTTGTTTTGACATCAAAATATTCCACATCTACCTTGAAAAACAATAGTGGGACTAATAGGACAATAAGGGAATCTTAGTCCTCCATATTGTATTTTGACAACTTCTTTACATTTCAGAATCCTCATTGCATTTCTAGACTTCCTAGGTACACACATTCTAACTTTCTGTTGCATAATTTTATCATTTTCACTCATCATTTAGCTTTCATTATTAGGTTTCGTGAGTTGAATGCTTACTTGTATTTTCCAAGCTTTTTCTTAGTGGTGAACCCCTCAAAGCTTAAAGAACCCCTTCCCAGGCCTTCCTTGTTTAGAATTGTCTCACCTTGTGAGATTGATAGTCAATCCAATTAGGACTCCTAGGACATTATTAAATGACCAAAGGAGAATAAGAGGGCCTTTCCCCATCCTATTTTTCATATTGTTCATTTTGGTGAAAATGACATTCTTGAGCATTTATTTTCTAATTTGGGGTTCATTAAAGTTCTAGATCCAGGTCTCATTCATTCTTGAATTACATCTTGCATTAATTGCATCTGGGTTTTCTCATATTTAGTGAAATTGCATCTGGGGCTTCTCAAATTTTCATTAGTGAATGTGCATATAAGTTGCATTTTTTCTTTCTTGCATCATTTCATCTCACTAAAAAACTGAAAAGTGCATTGTTAATCATCCTAATTGCATTTAGAAACATTTTTATCTAATTCAAAATTGAAAAAATTGCATTTAACTTTGCATCCAATTGCTTGTAATTAGTTACTTTATCTTGCATTTAATTTGCACATTTTCCTCAATCTAAACATCAGCTCCCTAAATAGGAAACCCGTGAACACTGTAAACAATCTAGAATTTGTTGTTTATATGAGAAAAACCTCTGCAAGTTCTAAAACACCCTTCCTGTCATCTGAGTCCCTTTGTAGGTTTTTGTCTCAAAACTTTGTCTGTACTGTTTGTTGTCTGTTCCAGTCCCTGGAACCTCAGAATTTCACTAGTAGGACCAAGACGCCCTTACTGGCATCTTAGTCCCTATTGACTTTGAATTTCAAATTTTCAGGGTTTGAAATTTCTTTTTTGTGCTTTTGTTTGCTAATTTTAATTTTCTGTTACAAATTTTAGAATTGTTATCTCAATTTCTTTAATTTCAAGTGTAATTGCAAACATATGATATTTGTTCATTGCACTTTCTTTGGTTTATCCCTTGCATGATCTATACTACTTGGTTTCCTACTGCTAGTACTATGGTGAGATGAAGTGTGAGACTCATGACATCTCGTGATAAAAAATTCATTGTGGATCTTGGGTTATCTAGCTGTCTTACTCCTAGTGTTAGTATTAGTTAACTAGGTATGGACCATACCTTTGATACCTCTTTTTCTATGCCTAACTTAGCTACAAGTGCTATGCCAAGTGTTCAAACAATGGTTGATCATATCCATCAAGAAAACATAATGAAAAAACATGAAGACCTAGCTCATTTACAAGATAGCATGAGTACTGAAAACATTTCCAACACTATTATACCTGCCATAAATAGTATTGAATGCATGATGGAAAGTGATGAAGGATTGGAAGTTGTGCGTAACATAGCTCACATCTTTGGAAAACATCTTCCTTCCACCACTAATGGTTCTCAAGCTTCAAACAATGTGTAAATCCAAGGAGGAATTCAAAATCCTACCCTTTCAACTATAACCTCCATTCCCACCTATACCAATCCTCAAATGAACACAAAAATGCAGCCAACTAGCAATATCCCTCCTACCTCAACCATTTCCACTAGTGCTCCTTATACCTATGTGGCATCTAATCTTATATGTCCTCCCATTAGCAATCCATTCACTGGACCTTCCAACACACCACCACCATATTCACCTCCATCTCAAACCACAAGTAATGATCCTACCATTAAATACCTTTTACAAATCATTTCATACATTCAACATCAAGTTTCCACCATAAATCAAAATCAAAATGGTCCACCTTCATATTATGTCAGAAGCAACTGACTATCTTTGGAGATATTGAGAACTCTGGTGTCACAAGTACCTATAGAAATCCCTAGAGTTGAGAAATATGGAGGAAAGGGAGATCCTGCAAATC
This sequence comes from Sequoia sempervirens, assembly GCA_007258455.2. Classification (NCBI taxonomy): domain Eukaryota; kingdom Viridiplantae; phylum Streptophyta; class Pinopsida; order Cupressales; family Cupressaceae; genus Sequoia; species Sequoia sempervirens. The sequence goes on from VDFB02281492.1 coordinate 206,683,845, forward strand.
ATGTTAATGCCTTTACTACTTTGTGTAGTGGCTTTATCCTTGAGGACAAACTTTTGGCTAAGCTTTTTCCCTGATCCTTGAAAGACATTTCCTTGGATTGGTTTTCTGCATTATTGAATAACTCAATTTTTTCATTTAATGAACTTGTTGAAGCCTTTATTAACCATTTCCAAGTGCATATGGTTCCTAAAATGACATTGGCTAATTTGATGAGATGCAGGAAAAATGAGGGTGAAAAAGTCACTAACTTTAGTTCATGTTACCCATCACTTTATTCCTAGATTAGTGTGAAGATTCTCGATTACCACCTTCAAAAGATGTTCATAGAAAATTTACAAAGTAAGATATGAGACAAGCTTACCATGATGAAATTCCCTTCCTTCATGCATTTATGCACTACCCTTCGAGATTATCAAAATTTCGTAGGTAGTAGTGAACCAAAAACCACTTTTACCCATCCTAAAAGTCTGAAGCTTCAAACCAAAACACCTACCAACCTTTCAGAAGATGAAATAAAATTTTCCTTCAACTAAATCCCACCTCCTAACCTACCCAAAAAGTTGATACTCAAGTAGCTGCTATAAAGAAGAGTAATCCTTATATCTTTGGGGATCCACAAAGATAATTCATACCCTTACCCAACACACTTCACAATATCATGACTCAACTATTAAACAAAGACATGCTTACCTTACCTCCTATCTAACCCCTTGAACCTAGCAAGCTGTTACCTCTGAGCTTTAGACTCAATGCCTATTATGCTTATCACCAACAAAAAGGACATGATATAGAACATTGCAAGCATCTTAAACATCTTGTACAAGACCTCATTGATTCTAATCATATTCAAATTGGCGGTGTGAATGAAGAAGGTAATAAGTCTATAGCTCCTCCCAACTGAAACTTGCAAATCTTTACCAATCCCATGCCTAACCATAATATTTCATTTGTTAAGGCCAGTGAAACTAAGCTCGATGTGATGAGCATTGACACAAATGATGAAAACATGAGCAATAATGAACATAATCCTATGGATGATGATGGAAAAAATCATAAGGATACTAATGACCAAAGTCCTATTAATACAATGATAGGAGTGGTTGAAATCAAGCCTCGTAAACAACAAACCATAATGCCACTAACATTACTTTCTCTTCAAAAGAAACACTAAAGAACACACCTGATGGTCCTCTTTACATAGCCGGTAGAATCAATAACATGCACACTCCTGGGATTTTAATTAATCCCATCTATGGAGAGAATTTGATCATGGAAAAACTATTATATGTGCATGAACTCACTCAAGATAGAAATGATAAACCAGAATCATGGAGTAAAACACGTGATGGTTTTGCTCATGCTATGATGGGCTCAATCACACTCCTTTTACAAGTAGGACCAAAGAAATTAAATGTATCATTCTCTATCATTTCTAATTCGGATCAATATTGTGTGAATTTAGGCTACAAATGGCTTTGCTCCATGAATGCAATCCAATCCATTGTCCACAAGTGCTTAAAGTTTCCAGTTAGCAATGAAATATTCACTATGAACCATAATGCTTTTAGACCTACATCTTCCCATAGAAATTTTTCATTAGACTATTTCTGGCCTAAGCCCATGGAACTTATAAGACCCTGTGAGGACTTCCTTTTCCTATCCTACCAAAATTTTAAAGAAAAATGGGTATTGTGCAGGATCATCATGCAAAAAATAGGCCCTTAACTGGGGAAAAATTCAGAAAAATCAGAGTTAGGCAACTTGATGTAAACATTTGAATAAGTTATCTATATTATTAAATTTTAGGGAAAAAATAAGGAGTAGGTGTCTATCTGACCACCCTAACCACAATAAAATGATAATATTATTTTATAAGATTTTAGATATAAGTAGAAGACTCATGTCTCCATGTGATGAATATTTTTTTGTAATTTTTTTCCAAGTAAATAATTAATTATGAATTTTTTATTACAACTTTTAAAAAATATAAAAAATTGTATGTCTAACCACCTTAGCTTGGTCAAAACTTCATGAAATTCAATTTTTGTTTTTTTAATCCTATGGGTATGTGTAGGATCATGATGGGCCAAAAAGTGGCAATATGATGGGTATGTGGTTGATGACTATTTTTTTACCCAAAATTGATGAAATGAAAAGGGTTTTTAAAGGAGATTCTCAGCTTTCCACCGATATAAATTATGCTTTACTTTGAATTTAATAAGTAATTATTATTCATTTTCTATTCAAATTATGACTAAAGTCTTAATTTATAGGCTAATTAAAAAATATCTATAGCTTTCAAATGGTATGAAATTTTTTGAATCCAAAACATGTGTCACATTCTATGCTTCACATACTATAGGATTAAAAAAAAAAATTGAATTCCATGAAATTTTGACCAAGTTAAGGTGGTCAGACATACAAGTTTTTATATTTTTAAAAATTTGTAATAAAAAATTCATAATTAATTATTTACTTGGAAAAATTACAAAAAAATATGTATCACATCGGGGCATGAGTCCTCTACTTATATCTAAAATCTTATAATTTTTTTATCATTTTATTGTGGTTAGGGTGGTCAGGAGACACCTACTTCTTATTTTTTCCACGAAATTTAAGTACCACTGCATTGAAATTTCAAATTTTCACTAAATAGATTTTTTTTTAAACAAACCTAGTAGTTTAGAAACTAAATTCAATTTGCTACAAATTCTATTCTTACACATTTTTGAAATAATATAGATAACTTATTCAAATTTTAACATCAAGTTTCCTAACTCTAATTTTCTGAATTTTTTGCCACTTAAGGGCCTATTTTTTCCATGATGATCCTGCACATACCCCCATAGTATATGAAGCATAGAATGTGACACATGTTTTGGATTTTAAAAAATGTGATACCATTTGAAAGCTATAGATGTTTTTCAATCAGCCTATTAATCAGGACTCATAATTCAAATAGAAAATGAATAATAATTATTTATTAAATTCAAAGTAAAGCATAATTTATATTGGTGGAAAGCTGACAATCTCCTTTAAAAACCCTTTTCATTTCATCAATTTTGGGTTAAAAAAAGTCGTCAGCCACATACCCTACACATACCCATCATATCACCACTTTTTAGACCATCATGATCTAGCACATACCCAAATGCATAGCCAAATTATCCCTTGAGAATTTTCCTGCACTGATGATTGAACCTCCAACACTTGAAAAAAACAATATTGAGCTTAAAGCCCTTCCAAAAAACCAAAAACCATCCATAAAAAATCCCTTTCCTATTTCTTACAAAAGGCCAAGAAAATACTAAACAAGTCCTAATCCGCGTCCAAAGAAAATTTATAAAGCCAAAGAGAAAGTGGTTGAACAACCTTCCATGGTTTCTTCCATTCTTCCCTCACAAGAAGAAAAGGAACCTATGGTTGACAAGCCCGCTCCTACCCAAACGCAGCTTGAAAATCGTAATAAAAGAAATAGAAATGCTAGAGAGAATAGGAGTAGATGTCGTGCTATTGCTCAAAAAATGAATGAAGAGAACAACATTGAAAATCAAAATCTGAACTTTATAGAAGCAATAAACAATGAGCCTTCTCTCTTACCAAAACCAAAAAATCCTCTATCTCCAACACAATGAGGACCAACACCTTCTATGGATATTATCATTTGTCCTTCTATTGAGGTTAACTTGGATGATGATGAAGAAACAACTAAAATTCATGAGCAAGTTCATAATGAGCTGAATTTTTGTAATTTTCTTCTTCTACGAGCTTAAATGATAACCATGATGATCCTCCTAAAATGAGTGATGTACCACGTGTTGAACCTGATGATTCTCCTAGTACAACACTTGATGCTGTCCCTCTTGCTAGTGATCTGCATTCCACATATTCTAAACAAGAATGGGATGTGGATGACTTGCTGGATGATTGAATCACATCTACTTTACTAGTCTTTTTATTTTCCTTTTTTGCTTTCTTTTTGTTTCATTTCATGTGTGTAATGTGATCCACCGTGATGTTATGCTTGATGTTTCTCTCTCTATGTGCATTCCTCTATTTGTACCTTCATTCTTCTATATGTCGTAAGCTTTTTCATTAGTCTTGGACTTTTATTTTCATATTTTGTGTTGTGTTTTCCTTCTGGGGATGACACAAGCCGTCAAGACACCCTATGTCTCTTCCATGTTGACCCAAAATATTTTTCCTTATCTTTTCTTTCATTTGCATTATTTTTCTTGTGTTTTCCTTTTGGGGATGATGTAAGCCATTGAGACACCCTATGTCTCTTGCATGTTGACTCAAAAGGATTTTCTCTGTTTTCACTCTCTTTGTGTCATTATTCTAGTTCTATGTGTATTTCCAAGGAATGATGACATTTCTGAGCTCTCTAATATCATTGCAACAAAGACATATACTAACCCTAAATCGATAGATCCCTTATGTGTTTCTGGGGGGAAACCCTCTTTTCCATTCTCTTTTGCATGTTTGTCTACTTTAAAGTAATTGCTCACAACACAGTGTTAGCAATTTCTTTAAAGTGGGGGCATACATTGACATTATTTTGGCATGATTTCATTTGCATTTTTCTTTTTCATGTTCCTTGATGTGATTTTCTTATTTCACACGATGTGTTTTTCTCTTTGTGGTGACATTGGGAGTAATGTCCTATAAGAGCTTGATCTATCTTAGCATATTACATTCCTCGTAGTGGGTATACGATGCACTACATCCCCTAAGTTATGAATCTTGTATCCTTTGATTGTTCCTCTCCTGGAGACATTAGGAAAAATCTCCCCTAATATTAAGACCTTTCATGAACTAAGAAAAATCCCTTCAAACATCCCTCTTTATCATTGCATTGCATTTTTATTTTTGTACCTTATTAAAGTCATGGAGGTATGGCTTTGATATGGTCTCTTGGGGCTGACCTAGTGAACAACTAGCTTCACTAGCCCTTGTGAGCATGCATTTTATATTGGTCCTTATCATATTCATGGGGGTATGACTTTGATATGGACATCTTGGGGCTCACCTAGTGAACAAATAGCTTCACTAGCCCTTGTGAGCATGTATTTTGTTTGCATAGTGGGTAGTTCGTTCCACTTGCAAACCTATTTTTGGACAAACAACCCAGACTTGGTACACAAGGCATTGGATGGCTAGTCGAAGCTTGATTAGTTGAATTTTATTTTCTTTTTCATTTTATCCTTTTTCCTATCTTTTATGGTGTATGTTTGTGATATGGTTATTGCTTCATACTACTTCTACAAGCGTGTTCCTTTGTGCCTATGTTGGTTTGCCATATGATCTTGATCCTAGGGTCTTAGCCACCCTCTTAGTTATTGTCATCCTATATTAATAAAATTTGTACATTTTAACCCCTCTTGATTATGTGGTTGGCTACTTTAGTATGAGTTTGAAGCAAGTTCATCCTCTCACTAAAGTGGGGGCTAAGTGTAGTGTAGAAAAATGCACACCCTTGCATTTTTCACACTTGTTTGGGCTCATCTTGTTTTGTTTATCCTTATTTATGTCTTAATTGGTCCTATTATGCATCCACAAGCCTAATAAATTATATATTTTTTTGGCTAATCTCAACAAACATCAATGGATAAATGATAATTTAATGATTTTGTTTGAGTGTCCCTAATTTTTCAGTTGAGACTAAGATGCCACCTAGGGAATCTTTGTTCTCCAAAGGTCTTGGGACCCTATTTTTAGGTGTGCCTTAAAGAGGCCCCTTTTTGAGTGTGTGCCCTGAGTTTCGTTCCTCGAGACTAAGATTCCACCTAGGGTGTCTTACTCCCCCTCAAGGTATTTTCAGGATTTAATTTAAAATCTTGGCGGGATTTAGCCTCCTTTAATTAATGAATTCATATGTCATCTTGGTGTGGTGTAATTTAAGGATATTAAGCATGGATAAGTATAAATACAAGGTTCTTTTCTCTCATTTTCATAAAACAAGATAACAAGCAATCTAAGTGTCTAAGCATTCAAGTATTCAAGATTTAGGAGCAATTCATCAAGTATTTGGAGCCATCATCAAGATTCAAGCATCATATCAAAGATCTTCTTGCATCATGTGGGTTTTTGTGCTAACATTTGTGATGTAGGGTTTTGATTCAAGCAAGCAACTCAAGTTCATATCTATCAAGCATTTCTTTGATTGAAGATCCATATCCAAGCTATCCATCTCACACAAGTTTGTAGACTTTATAGCAATGGTTTGGTGAGTTGTAACATTGCATGTTGTTCATTCATAATTTCCCTCCATTTCATTTCATTTCAAGGTTTAATTACTAGCAAGGGGTTTGATCAAATAAAACCCTCATTCACTAACAATCAACAAGTTTTTCCTCTCTTGCATGTTTGTGATCTTAGATTTTGGTTCAAGAATTGAAGAGCATTTGAAGTGCAAAGTTACAAAGTTTCATTGCAAAGTTGTCATCTTCACGAAAACTCACCTACAAGCTAGATCTATAAGTTTTAGAACCCGATATCAGAGAAGAAGGAAGTGCAGACATCAAGCCTTAGGATCACTTTTAGAGATTTAAGAAATTCAGATCAAGACTAAGATGGTAAGGGTGTCTTAGTCCTCCAAGTGGAATTTTTTAGAGATTCTTTCGAATCCTATTCCAACATCTGAAGATTTTGCATCTGTCCCATAAAAAAACAACAGGACTAATAATATAGTAAGGGTGTATTAGTCCTCCATAGCATATTTTGAAAGCTTCTTTACATTTTTAGAATCCTCATTACATTTCTAGACTTCCCAAGTACACACATCCTAACTTTCTTTTGCATAATTTCATTATTTGCACTCATCATTTAGCTTGCATTATTAGGTTTTGTGCGCTGAATGCTTACATGTGTTTTCAAAGCTTTTTCTTGGTGGTGAACCCCTTAAAGCTTAAAGAACCCCTTCCTAGTCCTTCCTTGTTGAGAATTGACTCACCTTGTGAGGTTGATAGTCAATCCAATTAGGACTCCTAAGACATTATTGTATGACCAAATGAGAATAAGTGGGCCTTTCCCCCACCATATCTTTCTTCGGTTCACCATTTTTTCAAACAAGCCAAGTTAGGTTGCCAATTTCATTGAATTGGAAAGCTAGTGGGCCCACTAGCTTGCCAATTTGGTGAAATTGGGAATGTAATGGCTTGTTTGAAAAGATGGGTCCAAGAAATGGGGTCTCTCAGTGATTTACATCACCAAGAGACCCCATTTATTGGATCCATTTTTTCAAACAGGCCAAGTGAGTGAGAGAGAGAGAGATCTAAGAGAGGGATAGGTGGTGGGAGAGAGACCCCATTTCTTGTACCCATTTTTCAAATAGGCCATGTTAGGTTGCCAATTTCATTGAATTGGAAAGCTAGTGGGCCTACTAGCTTTCCAATTTGGTGAAATTTGCAATGTAGTGGCCTGTTTGAAGAAATGGTCCAAGAAATGGGGTCTCCCTCCCACCCCCTCTCCCTATCTCATATTTATCTCACTTACTCCCTCTATCTATCTCCCCTCTACCCTTAACGCTAAACCCTAAACCCTAAACCCTTAAACCCTAAACCGTTAAACCCTCTACCCTCTACTCTTAACCTTCTACCCTCTATCTCTATCCCACTCACTCTCTCCCTCTCTCTATCTGTCTCTCCTGTCCTCTCTCTCCTTTACCCTTAACCCTTAAACCCTCTACCCTAAACCCTCTACCCTCTAACATTAACCATCTACCCTTAAACCCTCTACCCAATACTCTCTACCCTCAACCCTAATCCCTCAACCCTCAACCCTACACCTCAATGCTCAACCCTTAAAACCTCTACCCTCTACCCTCTATCCAATAACCTCTACCATCAACCCTAATCCCTCAACCCTTAAACCCTTAAACCAAAGTAAACTCTCTACCCTAATCTATGAATGCTCAACCCTTTATCCCTCAACCCTTAAACCCTCAACCTTCTACCCTCTACTCTAAACCCTCAACCCTTAAACCCTAATCCCTCAAGCCTTATAACCTCTACCCTATACATTGGACCCTCAACCCTAATCCCTCAACCCTATAACCCCAACCCTCTACCATCAACCTTAAACCCTCAACCCTCAACCCTTAAACCTTCTACCCTACACATTAAATCCTCAAACCTCAAATCTCAACCCTCAAACCTTAATCCCTCAACCCTCAACCCTTAAACCCTAAACCCTCAACCCCTATACTATCTACCCTATACATTGGAACCTCAACCCTAATCCTTCCACCATATACCCTCAAACCTTAACCCTCAACCCTAAATCCATAAACCATAAATGATTAAACCTTCTACCCTCTACCCTCAATGCTAATACCTCAACCCTATACCCTCAACCCAATACCCTAAAACATAAACCATATAGGTATTCAACCATATAACCTCAATTGTCAACCCACTACCATGTACATTGGATCCTCAACTCTCATATATCTCTATGCCTCCCTCCTCTTCTCTCCTTCTCTCTATCTCACTTCTCCCTCCATCTCTCCCTCCATCCATCCCTCCCTCTCTACCCTAATACCTCAACCCTAAACCCTCAACACTTAAACCCTTAAATACCTTCCCTAAACCCTCAACCCTCATCCCATAAATCCTAAAATCTTAAAACCTCTACCCTTTACCCTCAACCAAATAACCTATACCCTCAACCCTAATCCATCAACCCTAATCCCTCAACCCTTAAACCCTTAAACCCAAGTAAACTCTCTACCCTAATCCCTCAATCCTCAAATGTTAATCCCTCAACCCTTAAACCCTCAACCCTGAACCCTGAACCCTCAACCCTCAACCCCTATACCCTCTATCCTATACATTAGATCCTCAACCATAATCCCTCAATACTATACAATCAATCCTCTACCCTCAACCTTAAATGCTCAACCCTCAACCCTTAAACCCTCTACCCTCTACCATATAAATTAAACCCTCAACCCTCAATTCTCAATCCTAAAACCATTAATTCCTCAACCCTCAACCCTTAAACCCTAAACCATCAACCCCTATACCCTCCACCCTATACATTGGACCGTCAACCGAACCCTTCAACCATATACCCTCAAACCTATAACCTAAACTTTCTTGCAACTATCTGATCTATAAAACTTTCCCCATTTTCGTTCATGTTTTCATCACTTGTGTCAACATTCATCACACCATTCTTAGTTTCACTAGATTTTTACAAAGGAGATGTTATGATTTGGCATAGGATTAGTAAAGATTTAAAAAATTTTGTTTGGAGGGGCTAAAAACTTATTACCTGATCATTAACATCACCAATTTGAATGTGATTATAATTAATGAGGTCTTGCACAATATGTTTAAGATTCTTGCAATGTTTTGTATTATGTTCATTTTTTCAATGACAATGGCAAAAAGGAATTTTTTCTATAGTTTGGATGTAAGGGCTTAGTAGGATTAGGAGCTCTAATAGGAGGTAAGAAATTAAGTTCTTGTTTAAGAGCTACAACATGGTGTTATGAAGGGTATCCAGGTAGAGGGGAAAATTGTCTATTTCTCTCCCCAAATGTGTGGATTTTTCATCTTTATAGTAGATAAATGAGTATTAACATGTTGAGTTGGTTGAGGGGGATTTATTGAGATTATGGATGCATAGTCCCTAAAGCTCTAGAATCTTCAATGGAGGACCCTTTCCAGGAAAGATAATCAACCACACATAAAGTGTTGCAACTAGGCATGCATAATAGAGATTCTATATTTATGATATGATTGATATGTTACAAATGAACAAAATGCTTGATTATATAGGCAAAAGAGAAAACCTAAGATGCATGAGATGTTGCCATGTGTCATGATCTAACAACATGTGACAACATGTGAACCTTATCTAGGAAATTATTAAATGTTGAGATAAGTTCTAGGACAACTCATCTTCTAGAAGGAATCTTATCCCTACAAACAAGGAAGGGGACATTACCCTATTATTAAATGATTTATTAAAATATAACCTAGGACTAAATGATGCTTGACCTAAGTTAACTTATGCTAGTGTAATAATTAATTTAACTACACTAACACCCCCCCATAAGTTCAACTTAGGGAGGAAATGCAATGATTATGCAGTGATGATGATTGATGATGAGTCCCGACTACAAGGCCATGTTAGGTACCCATGTACATGAAGATGATGCAAGAAAATCTCCCACAACCAGAGAAAAGGGGAACACCTAATGGGAACAAAACCCCTCTCCAAAAAGGAGATGAAAATGCAAAAAATGTGAGATAGGATGGGAAGGATGGAGGACACGCAAATACCCCCCAAGGACACCATCCATCACATGGATACAATACAATATCCCCCTCATAGGAGAGAGATAGAGAGACTATATAGCCCCCTAGAAGATGTGATCACCTGCAAAGATTGTAAGTGTCTGAAGACAGAACATGATCCAATGTCAACAAAAAACTTCTCTCCCTTTCGAAAGAAACCAAACCAAGTGCAAGTGTAGTGATGCTTCCCATTCTAGAAAAGAATTGAAGGAAGGAAGGATGTATGCTGCTGATGATGATGTCTCTGAACTCTACTCATGTGTCTCCTTTCCTGAAGATGAAGATGCCACAATCAATGAAGAGGGTGACAAATCAGGATGATGCAAAAATTGATGCTGAACAATATCCAAAGATAGTGTGATGGATATGATGGATGTGATGGAGACTTGATAGCCCCCCTTGAATGAAGTGTCCTCAAAACCAATGAAATAATTTTGAAGCAAATCCAATGGTAGATGTTGAAGAAACCTCAAATCTTGAATGGAATGACAGGGAAGAAGTCTCATACATGAAATCTCTGAAGAGAAACCAAGTGCCTCCAAGGTAGTCTCTGGATCTCCAAACAAGGTTGAGAAAAAGGGATGAGGAGACTCAAGAAAACTCTCCAAAGTCATATCTGAAGAGAGGAGTGATATCCCCTCAAGAATGTCCTCCAAACCTGTAGAAGTAGCCAAGTCAGTGATACCTAAAACGAAGCCATCCTGTGATGTCAAGTCTGGAAAATTGCATGTGTCATGATGAATGATGATGATGGAAGCCTCAATCAATGAATCTGGTCAAGGAATCACTGAATGTGAAGGGATACCAAGTGTCTCTGATGGATAAGAAGTACCTAAAGCAACCTTGTCAACCTCTTCAAAATATTCAAGGAAATCAGCCTCTTGCACAACAATATCATCATGGGGTACCTGATCTGAAGAATGATATTCTGAATCATGATCATCGAGGAAGGGTGGAGTGTCTGATCCTCCATATATCTCCCAAAGCTTAATCCAAAGGATGTGAGGATAGTCACAATGATCAATAGCATTCAAAACATCACAATTAAGTTGCATCTCAATGATCTCCAAAACAATGTATCTGTTGCAACTCCAAGCAAGTTCATGAATACCTTCACTCAGATGGGGAACTATACCATACAAATGTGGCAATAGACCAAGTGATTGGAGATGGTGTGTGATCCCATCCCGCCATTGCTGATAGTTACCCTTGTGCAACATAACCAAAGGAGTATATGGAAGCCCCATAATGAACTTTCTCCATAAATAAAAATAAAAATGACCTTCAACAACAAATAGAAGCTTCCAAGGATGATGTGCAACTGAAGTGATGCTACCCGGATTAAAAATTCTTTTCCCAAGCTTCAGGATATCCAAGTTATTGAACAAATGCACCAAATTGAAAAAATCACTGCAAGAGTACCTGGAGCTAAAACTGATCAAGGGGTTTGGAATGATGAAAAAAGTTCTGAATTATCTTCATGATGTCGCTAGAATCATTGAAATCCAATGAACGGTTGCGAAGCGAAGTTACGAGCCTTTGAGTCCAAATTAGGGTTTTTTCTTCAGTTGGCTGTATAATTCTCTACAAGAAATTTTTTGTAGAGCTGATGTCACCACTGGAAAGTAGACAAAATTATCTTTCCGATGGTATCTTATTTTTTGATTTTCGATACCCTGGTGAAAAGTTATGATAAAATGAAAAAAATGCCTAGATTAGGCACTTTGTAGGCTAATTGGGAGCAAAACATAAGCCCCTCAGGTAGAAGCACTCGGTCCTTGATGTGACCTTGGAATTGATGGAGAAAAAAAAACAAAGCACCCATGGATAGGGTGGCGGGTGAACTAAGCTGCTGGCGGGGTGGATATTTTTGGTGGCGCCATTTATAAAATGAAGCCACCGCTCATACTACCGTTGGTGACAAACATCTGATGGTCGGTGACTTCAGCCGGTGAGTAGGGGTGTTGGAGATGGGAGCTCGGTCAGTGGGAGGAAAACAAGAACTAATGGGTGCATGAAGAATGGCTTGCGGTCAGCGGCAACTTGGATGTGATGGGCTAGTGAAGGATGTACACCGACGGTGACTTGGATGTGTCGGTGATGGTCATCGGTGATGTGACTGGTGGGTCCCCCCCTATAAGGATATAAGTGTTTCCGACAAGAAACTTTTATATCTGTAGACTATAACAAATCGACCCCCAAATAATATATTTTTTGAATATTGCTTGAAAAACAATTCAAAAAATATTGAATGTCGATTGATAAATATATTTGCAGATTTAGAAGTAGAATGCCGATAGAAAAAGATAAAGCCGATGGGGTAAAATAAATCAACCCCTTATCAATGTCAATGACAAAAATATTATGCTGACTATGAATATAATGCAGGTCACTTTGATAAATTTTTTTGTAAACTATATCAGAAACCCAAAATAATAGATAAATGAGCCTAATTTTTTTTGAAAAAAATAAAAAGTTCTTGGAACTAATTTTTTTTCCTTAGAGGACAATTGACAGGATGGATTCTTTTACTGATTTGTATGGATTGTACTAGTTGATTTTGCAAACCTAAATACCTCTGATGGCTCCTGGGTTGATGTATCCAATTTTGATGAATGGGCAGGCGATCCTAGGGTTTCAAGGCCTTCTGAAGACAATGGTGAGCTTCGATCTAACTCTATTTGCTTCAAAAATCAGCTTGGTCCCCAGGTGGAATCAAGTAGCCTTCAATGGAAACCTTCAAGCCTGCAAGAATCTTGTACACCAACTTTCTTGATCGAGGGTTGACATTTCATTGGACAAGCTTTGATACCATGTTGAGATTATGGATGCACAGTCCTTGAAGCTCCAAAATCTTCAATGGAGGACCCTTTCTAGGAAAGATAATCAACCACATAGAAAGTGTTTCAACTAGGCATGCATAATAGAGATTCTATATTTATGATATGATTGATATGTTACAAATGAACAAAATGCCTGATTATATAGGAAAAAGAGAAAACCTAAGATGCATGAGATGTTTCCATGTGTGATGATCTAACAACATGTGAACCCTATCTAGGAAATTATTAAATGTTGAGATAAGTTCTAGAAGGACAACTCATCTTCTAGAAGGAATCTTATCCCTACAAACAAGGAAGGGGACATTACCCTATTATTAAATGATTTATTAAAATCTAACCTAGGACTAAATGATGCATGACCTAAGTTAACTTATGCTAGTGTAATAATTAATTTAATTACACTAACACAATTAAGTTGTAAAAATCCCTTATTCTATTTCTTGAATGGTTGATGGTTTTTTTGAGGCACAAATTCAATTTTTCTAGGATGACTAGAAGGAGTTTTCACTTCATGACTACTAACCGAATTTTGGTAATCATGAAGGTTTGTACACAACTATGTGAAGGAGGTAAATTTCATCATCTTGTGCCGTAGAAAAAATGACCCTTTTCTTGACATGGGATTAATTCATGGGGTATCTGCAGGATCATGATGGGCCAAAAAGTGGCAATATGATGGGAATGTGGCTGACAATTTTTTTTTTACCCAAAATTGATGAAACAAAAAGGGTTTTTAAAGGAGATTCTCAGCTTTCCACCAATATAAATTATGCTTTACTTTGAATTTAATAAGTAATTAGTATTCATTTTCTATTCAAATTATGACTAAAGTCCTGATTGATAGGCTGATTGAAAAAAATCTATAGCTTTCAAATGGTATCACATTTTTCGAATCCAAAACATGCATCACATTCTATGCTTCACATACTATATGATTAAAAAAAGAAAAACTTAATTTCATGAAGTTTTGACCAAGTTAAGGTGGTCAAACATATGTGTTTTTTATATTTTTTAAAAGTTGTAATAAAAAAATCATAATTAATTATTTACTTGGAAAAAAATTACAAAAAAATATGCATCACATTGGGACATGAACTCTGTATCTATTATAAAAATATTATCATTTTATTGTGGTTAGGGTGGTTAGACATACACCTACTTCTTATTTTTTCCCTAAAATTTAAGTACTACTGCATTGAAATTTCAAATCTTCACCAAATAGATTTTCTTTTTTTTAAACAAACCTAGTAGTTTAGAAACTACATTCAATTTTATATAGATTCTATTCTTACATATTTTTGAAATAATATAGATAACTTATTCAATTTTTTACGTCAAGTTTCCTAACTCTGATTTTTCTGAATTTTTTGCCACTTAAGGGCCTATTTTTTCCATGATGATCCTACACATACCCCATGACAAAATGGACTTAATAAGGTATTAATCTAGTGTTGTGAGGAATTTTATGTGTCCACACTAGGTCTTGGACCTTTGTAAATCAAATAACATGTGTTTATTGACGTCTTGTAAAGGTGTTGTAAAGTCTTGTAAGATGCTTTCACGCTTTTCTAGACTTAATAAACCTAATTCAACATTATAAAATATATTTAAATACATTATCACATCAATCTATAAGGTTCTTAGCTTAAATTTAATGATAAATTAGTGTTGTAATGTGTATTGGACATTCACATTGATTCTTGTGACTTCTAGGCTATGTGGACCTCATTTTAGTGTTGTAAGGTGTATTAAACCACACTTTCACATTGATCTATGTGTCCCAAGCCCTATTTAACATTTACGTCATCACTAATAGGTCTTAATTAACCCATATTGTGCATCGCAAGGCTTTAATTGATCAAATACCTGACAAGATGGAATTTTAGACCTTATTTCCTAATTCCTTGGCTTCTTAGGTGTCAGAATGGCCCCTGTGGGACCCATTCACCATGCATGGTGAATCAGTCCCATCCAGGTGGGACCCATTCGCCATGTGTGGTGAATGAGTCCTATCTGGCCCCCATTTTGACCCTTGAGTGGGAAAAAGTGAAATTTAAAGTTTATTTTCACTACATGTCGGCCTGTGATGAGGTATTATCGGGTACTAATGCACACTTGTCTATAAATAAATAATTTTATTGTCATTTTACACATCCTATCTCATTATTACATCTCTCATCTTTTATTTTCTATCTCAAGTCAAGAAACTTAGGGTTTCTCCATTAGAAGTCTTCAAGTTAGCATTCTAAGGCATTCAAGGGAAGATCAATCAATCATTGAAAGGTAATTTATTCCATTGTTGCATGTTTTATTCATTTATTTCATCATTTTGGTTTAATTACCTAAACGGGGTTTGACCAAGGCAAACCCCCATGCCTTAACAATCAACAATTTCTATTCTTGTGTTATTTGTATGCAAATTTAGGATTATTGGAGGCTTAAGAATCATTGAATATTGTATTTACAAGTCATTCATGTCTTTTTCTCTTCATTCAAGTCAAAATAGTAAGAAAAAGTCATTTTCAGACCCAATTCTGATA
Organism: Sequoia sempervirens; assembly: GCA_007258455.2. Lineage (NCBI taxonomy): Eukaryota > Viridiplantae > Streptophyta > Pinopsida > Cupressales > Cupressaceae > Sequoia > Sequoia sempervirens. The sequence continues at coordinate 206,699,538 of VDFB02281492.1, forward strand.
GAATCTAAAGTGAACATCTATAGAAGGTGGAATTGCATATGTGAAACTACATAATCATCCCTTGAATTTCTAGATCCCTGAAGGAGGATTGATTTTCCAATAATGGAAAATTAGTCCCATCTTTGTGCTTGAAAAAACATTTTTCTCATAAATCAGTTCTCAGTAATTAGAATCCTGTTTTTGGAAGAATTCATCTGAATAGGGACTGATTCACCATAAATGGTGAATGAGTCCTGTTCGGCTTGAGAAACATCATCAACAACATTCCAGAACTCATTTACAACCTTCTTCAACCCTCCAGGCACCTTCTGTTTAGTTTCATTCATTTTAGTTTCTATCTTCTTAAGTTTCTAGCTCATACTTGCATTACACACTGTGTTTTCCAACATCTCACATTTGATTGGTTTGTACCCTTTAGTTTGAATTTTCATTAAGTTCACAACATACACACACTTCACATTTACCTTTCATCCTCACATTAGTCTTGAGTGTTAACGTTGTGCATTTTGGCCCATATTCTCTTACCTTCTAGGTGAAATACCCTAGAAGGTACACAAAGGATTTGGGAGCCAAAATCCTTCGTTACACATCCCAATCTTAGCTTGAAGGTTATTTTGTAAATTCTTAATGAACATTCATTGAAGATTAGGATAATGAATCTTAAAGTTGATTTGTGAACAAAGCAATTGATAGCAAGTGATTAAGTCGGTGACCTTTTCATCATCTTTTTTCTTACATCTCATTAAATCTACTAAGGTAATATTAGGACCTATGTACACTTGTAAATGGTTAAGGAAGGTATTGTAAATCTCATTAAATGAACATATTGAATTATTTGGTAAGGAACAAAACCATTCCAAGGCCCAGTGTCTTTCATGGATCTAGGGAAGAGTTTAGCCAAGAGTTTACCCCCAAAAATAAAGTCACTACATAAGTTGGTATATGTGGAAACATGGCTAACAAGATCTCCTTTCCCACCATATTTCTCAAATATAGGAATCTCTATACCTTGTGGAATTTGTGTTCTCAATATCTCCAAGGATAGGGGGTTTCTTTTGACATATTGTGAAGGTTGGCCATTTTGATTTTCATTCAATGTAGCAATTTATTGTTGGAGGGATGAAACACTTTGCAATAGATCCATGGTTAAGAATGGGATCATTTTTTATGTTGTGAGATGGAGGCGAATAAGTTGGAGATGTATATATGTTTGGAGGACAAGTGAATCATAAATTTGTGAGGGGTGATTGATGAGGAGATATGAGATTTGAATACACAAAGCTAGAGGGATTCACAGTAGAAATACCTAAGGTAGAATGGACATTGCTAGTGGGTTGTATGGTTATAGAAATAGTTGGATCAGTGTATGTCAAAATAGAGGTCATGGTTGTGGAAGGAGGAATTAAATTTCCACCTTGACTTTGAGTATATCCCAAAACTTGAACACAACTAGTCATTGTAGCGGAATTGTTGGTAATGATGTGATTTAAGCTACACACAACTTATTTTCCTTGTTCATTGTCATTTATTCTCCTCATGTTTTCTATGATAGGAACCACATTACCATTGATGTATTCAAAAATCACCAAGTTTTACAGTTTCTCTAACTCTTCATCCATTCTTCTTAGGTTCTCTTGACAAACATTAGTAACCCTTGATTCAAAATTTGTGACATTAGTTGTTGGTAAGGAGGTCATAGGAAATGAATTGTCAATGGTATGGTCCATAGTGGGTTGAATAGAGTCAACACTATGAGTGAAAGAGCTAGAAAACCCAAGATTCATGGTGAGTGATATATTGTGGGATGACATGGGTCTTGAACTATGTATCATGATAGTCTTGGAAATAGGAAACCAAGTTGTGAAGCTCATACAATTTTCACAAACCCAAGGTGCACCCAAAATAGAGAATAGGTAAAATGTAATCAAATACCCTAGAATCTAAAATGCAATGCAAGTATGTAAAATAAATTTCTACATTTTAAAAAAGATAAATTTATAATTATGCTATATAAAAACTTGAAAATGATGTCTTTTAAGTGCAATTTTGAATTCAAAAATGCACAAAATTTGACAAATTAACCTTAATATGAACTATTTTGGAAAATACACATTCTGGAAACTCAAAGAACAAACTGAAACAAGAAACTGAATGCAAGAATACATAATGTAGAAATAGTGTTTTTGATGATAAAAAATGTAGAAAAAGCCTTGATAAAGGACTCATTTTCCCATGGGTGAATGGGTCTTGCTTCAAGGTTTTTAAAAATCAATTTACAAATTTTTGAGTTGATTTTTATGGTTTTTTAGATTTTGGTTTTAGATAGGTGGTTACAATTTTAGATTTCTAGAAAATCTAAATGCAAGTGAAAAATGATGTTAAATGACAAGCAACAAGACCTAATTTGAGATGAAATTTTTATTCTATTTTTTGATATAAATGAATGATCATGTAATGCTATGCAAACACTATGCAAAATTACTAATATTTTAAAATTTTCTAGATTTTAAAGAATATAAAAATGCAAACCTAAAACCCTAAATGAGATGCAAACTAATGCAAGCAAAGAACCCTAAATGAGATGAAAATCATTGTAATGAAATGTAAGGTAATGTAAATCCTAGATATAGGGTTGACATGGTCTCCAAAATCAACAGGTTATGATGCTCATGTTGGAGGTTGAAGGTTTCATCAAATGGTTGTCATTGATGTCAACATCGTATTCCATATATGATTTATTTACTAGAAGTTATTTCACATTGAATATTACCATTATGTGCAGTCTGATATGCTAGTTTTAGTTCTGGTTCCTACCATGTGACAAATTATGATTCAGATATTTGAAGATCTTGGCTGAATTAGCATGTGCAATACTTTATGGAAATTTCAGCAGACCTAATTGATGTGTAAGATACATATATATACATATGTGTCTCTCTGAAAAAGGAGAGGAGATTGGAGGTTATACAAGAAGGACATAGAGACAGAGAAGTGTTTGGATGTAGCATATTAGAATTAACGAATCAAGCAAACACAAAACATGTGTGATCAAATCAGAAGTATTGAGTGACTTCTGATATGCAGTACTATCTCTATGGAACTTCATCTAGAACTGAATTTAGCACAAGAAAAGGTGTAATTCATCAGTTCTCTTTTGGTGGTAAGCCATAACTTTTGAATTTTGGTAGTGAGCTAGCTCTTCTTTTTATCTTTTTGGTAGTGAGCCCTTTGGGTTGTAGCCTTATGGATAGTGAGTCCTTATCTAGACAGTGAGCCTTATTTTAGGTAGTGAGCCTTATCTCAGGCAGTGAGCCTTTTTGTGACCAGTTTTGCATTTATTAATGAATCCTTCATTCAATTTTTGGATCTAGTATTATATGGTTAAAGTTTTTAATGAATGAAGACTTGAAAGAAAATGTTAAGCAGGTAGGTGAGTGTATTCAGAAATTAAGAAATTAGATCCAAATATTTAAATTGAAGCATAAAGACGTTTACCAGGAACTAAAAGAAGCAAAGGAGACTACTAAAAATATAAGGACAAAACTTGAAGAAAGAAAAATAATGGAAGAGAATATGAAATTGGAAATTGGATAAAGCAAAGAAATTATCAATCAAAAGACAAAAAAATGTGAAAAGTTTGAAAAGGAAGTAGTAATTCTCAAATCTAATCTAGAAAGGGAAATTTTTTTTGAAGACAAATTTAAGATAAGTTTGGGAATTCTTGATGAATTTATTTCATCTCAGAAGCCTGCTAAGGATAAAGGTGGTCTAGGACTGAAAGAAGGACAAAGTTCAAAGACTAATCCTAGTTTCAACAAAATGAACAGTCGAAGGAAATTTCAAGGTAGTGCTTATGAGGACAAGAGTAGAAGGATCAATACCGGAAGGATACCCAGCTGATAGCCTAATAATCAAAGGTAGACATCTTCTAATGGATTTTATTACTCATGCAATAAATTCAGACATAGAGCAATAGAATGTAGAAGAATGATGACCTAGAATAGATCAAGTCAAAGTGTTGGATTCTTTGGTGGACAATGCTATGCTTGTGACAAGTTTGGACATAGATCTATAGAAGGAAAAAGTCAGATAGTGATGAAAAAATTTAATACTGGTAGAATATCTCATTCTTTTCAAGGCTATTGTTACACATGCAATATTTTTGGACACAAGGGTTATTAGTGCAGGAAAAAAATGAATACAAACTCTCTTGATCAAATATTTGTTGTAGGTCACTCTTGCAACAAACCAGAACATGTCTCAAAATTTTGTAAGAGAAAAGTTGGGAAGAAAATGAATCTAGAATAGAAGAACAAGCTTATAAACAAGGTAAATCTAGAAGAAGTGAGGAGAGAAATGGCTAAGATCTGGAGAAAAAAAGAAGAATCAGAGAACAAGGACAAATCAGGTAATCCTATATCTACATCTAGTGCAGATACCTCTTCTATGAACTGAATCTAGCAATGGCTTTAGGGGGAGCAGTCATAAAAAAATCTATCAAACCCCCAGTATAAGAGGTGTGATGTGATGAGAGAAGGATATGCAATGTGAATTTTCATCTTGAAGGCAATGAAGAAAATTCTTACAGAAAACAAGCTTTACAAAATATTTTTGGAACCCTTTTTTTTTGGTTGACAACTTTGGTGGAAGGAGGAACTAACAAACTAAAGTACAAATGATGATTTCATGAGAAATAAATTATCTTTTATGATGTAACCCTAAAAGAAATAAGTTAAATAAGGAGGATTGAGTGGTCTTTTTCATTTTGAAGTGAATGAGTTGAGAAATAAAGAGCTAGGGTTAATAGCAAGCAAAA